>JANFCV010000014.1:0-1200000 GCA_024500475.1 Phthorimaea operculella | reverse complement strand
GTACGCTTCCTACATCAGATCCTTCAGATAGTTACGTGTCTTTATGAAGGTGACTCAACCCTAGACTGTATGTACAGTACACCACTCAACCCAATTCCGTCATCATTCTCTTCATAACAATGTAGCGGGCTGGAAGGGCTTGTGAGGTGAGGTGTACGCTGAGGGCCCTTTGGCACGCTGCCTGAGGCACTCGAGACATCCTAGTGGACCACTACTAGTGCAAGTACTAAGAATCAACTCTATACCTTTTTTTAATATAGAATAGAATGTGAAAAAATGTTTCAGAATTTAAAGGACATGCATTACCTACACCTTTATCCCGATTGTTGCTTTCAATGCCCAACACCTGCAATCAGGAGATTTTTCAGTAAACCACAGGACCGATTGAATATCCATTTTGCAATAACTAACAGACCAAATGCCTTTGACCAATTGCCAAAACCTTTGACCAAATGTACCTACCTATCTATAATGTTCCTAAAACTAATACCACCTAGACTGAAACCTAGCAAAATCTATCGCTAGATTCTTTAGCAAAATAACAAAAAATTTCAGGTTTCCATCTGTAGTTCGCGGGCTTTTCCATTTATAAAAAATCATAGCCAGAAAACAGCCTAGGGTATTTCTAAAATAAAAAGCGGAAGTCATTCAATCAACCATTTTAAATTTTAACCATTCTACTAATCTATTGGGATTGTAATGCACTCACAGTGCTATATTATTCTCACAAGTGAAAATAAGAAATAGATAAAATGACATGCATCGACCGGGGATCGATGGTTCGATCCCCGGTCGATGCATGTCATTTTATCTATTTCTTATTTTCATTCTACTAATGTCTATAGAAAATGGTAAATATCTTGAAGGTTACGAGGAGCTGTCAGTCAAGCGCGAAAATGGGCGTCCAACTGTGGGCATCTTATTTCCGTGTGCGCCTTCTCACTTCATTTCACCCTTCAGCTTCAGTCCTTTCGACATGTAAATATATTACAAAAGAAACATATTCCTTGTCTCCTAAACAAACTGTGGTTAGAAACCTAAAAAAGAATGCTGTTGTGGGAAGAAAACAAATTGTTACTTGTTACAGCGAGCGCGCATGCCGCGCCACGGCGATATTAAATTCTTCCTCTTTTGTTACTGTCGCCACCGAATGTACATGGTGTCCCATTTCGAGCGTGCACAGAAAAATTTCACAAATAAGTACCCTTAAGCGTAAGTATAAGCAAGCTATAGAGTGCGCGTAAGGCCCCGCCCCGTAATTTCAAAGCGTAAACAGTTGCTCCATAGATAGGTACCAACGTCAAATGTACGAAAAGTAATAGACGTTCAATAGGTAGTGTTGTCCGAGTGTTGTCATTGTCGCTGGCGTTTTGCTACTGATAGACAGGAAGGTTGTGTGCAGACTAGCTACTGCCGACCGTTCTAACTTTTTAGGCGCACTCTATAGCTTGCTTATATACCAATGCTTACCTACTTCAAAATTTATGCTACGCAATGTACATCGAATTTCGCCTGTAGAATTGTAGCCTGTAGCTTCGTTGCATAGGCCACAGGTCATAATGGCTAACCGGCTGTTTTTTCTTAACATCGGGTACTGTAGGCGAAAAAAACACACGTAACGTCCGTCTGTGCGTTATATTTGCGCTGCGTAACACATGCGTTAGGACAATATGAATTTCGACATTATTCTCATCAAATACGGTTCATGACAAACGGTTCGACAGACGCTTCCGTCGACCGAAGCAACGTTGTGCGATGCGCAGTGCTAGCGGATTCGTCTGTCAAACCATTTGACATAAGCCGTATTTGTATGAAAATAAGGTGGAATATCGCATTTTCCTAACGCATGCGATATAGCTCGAAAAATTTGACATATCTAGAAGCCCTTTTAAACGTAGGTTTGGAGTCTTTGAGTTATCTAGCAAGACATATTTCGTATGGGAAATGCATTTCTTTGTCATATTCAAATCTATACTTATACTCAGAGATGGGCAAAAATTATTCGCCGAATAAATTGCCCGGCGAATAAATTTTTGATGAGCAGGTAAGTTAATTTAACAAGGAATAAAATGCAAGTTTTTTATATTCTTTATTGCAAGATACTTGTATAATCTCAATTTCATCCAAAAGTTTTTTTATGGGTCATTGCCATTTGGCTATATTTTACTCTTGAAAAATTTATTCGCCAGGCAATTTATTCCGCGAATAATTTTTGCCCATCTCTGCATACTGTATTTTGTATTCTTTAAATATTTTATGATTTTGGGTAACTTGACTAAATCGTTCTAGGTTTTTTGTTGCAACCGTCCATTCACGGGACACCCTGTATCATATCTCACTGTAACTGCGTTCATTTTGTTTACAATTTGCGGAAAATTTCAGATGTAACTCAACTTTTTGCGGTGTTACGCGGATTTTAAATTGTTAGGAGCGTTTGCTTTGAATTTAAATACGCTAAAATAACTTTTTGTTAAATGCGGTCTGTCGACAATGTATGCCGGAATAATGTTTTCAAACTACAACAATTTCAGGAGATAAATGCATGAAACTCTGTCGTGCTCGTTATTTTCAAAAAGTTATATTTTACACGAATTTGTATGTGATGTAGGTACATAATATTGAATCGTAGTGTAGAGTGTAGGTAGAGATCTTATCGCCTTATCGATATCCTCGAACAAATAAAAATCGAATTTAGCGCTGCTTCGCCTTAAGGTTTGCTTGTCAAGTACGAAAATGCATTGCATAGCGCACGATTAAACGCATCTGTCTTATCCTTAGGTCTCATCCTTCGAACACGGCGGAAAACATTGATGTTCATTGCGGCGTGGTCATTCACATTTTCATTTATCGTGATGTTTTGTTTTGACAGATGTTTTGAAAACATGTTCGATAACACGAGGAGGAGTCACGCCTCTACATTTTCATACTACGACTATACATGTAGGTAACCGCATAGGCCGCACTTAACAAACTTGCACCTTAACCAACTTCTAAAATACCGTTTCCTATTTGCGATAGGTAAGTATAAAATAAAGCTTTATCCAAACATAAACTTGTAAAAAAATGTCGTTGCATAGCGATGAGAATGTAAATTCAAATAAAAGTCGGGCACTTTATTCTATTTAATGTTAAACCCACGCCCCAACGTCGTATGGAAACCACTGAAACCCAACACATATTACACCGAAACCAGGCATGGGATTTTATTCCTTATGTCTAAGGAAATAGCTTGTAATTTCCTAAATAGATACAAGACGTACGAAAAGTTTTACATGAATGCTACAAACCCGTGCTCGCATAAGTTTAATTTCAATAAGCGTAGGCACCTACCTACAACTGCATTCAAATTTATAATGCGGAGTTTCGTGAATGCATTTAGAATTTCATTAAAAAACACGTGTAGGTAATGTAGGTAAAAATGTTATCTCTTTAAAGAAGTTTGAATTTAATGAATGCTGACTCTACAAAAATTTTACGAGTTTTAGACGAAGGTGGAATTTGTTTTCTATAAATTAACATTGTGTTAATTTATTGTACACACAGTCAGGCTGGACCAAATGAAATAATACTCGAACCAGTAGTGCTAAGTATAAGCATATCAATCTACCAATATAAAGGACCAACAATTAGTGGTTAATCTTAGCAACTGTAGGAAAAACTACTTTTAGTTGATCCCTTGAATGGATAGACGCTGTTTATAGAAAAGGTAAATCTAGCCACTTACAAACGAGAAGATAATTCTAACGTTTCCCCTCGAACTAGCAAAACGATGAAAAGGTTGTTTTTCTCGTAAATTTTCTGCGTCGGGGGGCATTCTCATCACATCGGGAGCTTATCTACGAGCAACAGTTGCTGAGAGACCTACCTAAGGCCGGTTCTCCACTGCAACCGATTTTATCCGATCCGATAACTTTCAGAAGTGGGGAGTTTGAATTGTTAGAATTCAATATTTTGACCCCAAATATAGATTCTAGCTCTGCAGCTGCTGATACCTTGTAGGATTTAAAATTAAGAAGAAGGAAAAGCTAGCCACTTACAAAAGGACAAAATAATTCTCACGTTTCCCCTCGAACTAACAAAACGATGAAAAGGTTGTTTTTCTCGTAAATTTTCTGCGTCGGGGGGCATTCTCGTCACATCAGGAGCTTATTTACGAGCAACAGTTGCTGGGGACTACCTAAGGCTGGTTCTCTACTGCAACCGATTTCTATCCGATCCGATAATTTTCAGGAGTAGGGAGCGGAATTATGAGAATTCAAGAATAATAAAAAACTGTTTATGCTACCCCTTATGGTTGTACTTCCGCAATGCAGCTGTTTCTTTTTCTCGTAAATTTTCTGCGTCGGGGGGCATTCTCATCACATCACGAGCTTATCTACGAGCAACAGTTGCTGAGGGACCTACCTAAGGCTGGTCTCCACAACCAACCGATTTGTCCGATCCGATAATTTTCAGGAGTGGGGAGCGGAATCATGAGGATAAAAAGAAAGTAAGAAACTGGTTATCCCACCAAAACCCATACGGTGCTGGTTCCGCACTGCTGCTCTATTTCTGAACTTTCACGTAGGTACAAAAGTCTGCCACCAAATTGTGCTTGTATCATACCCTCTTCAAATCCTTTAACAATTTAGTATACCCTTGACATACCCTTGCCACCATTTCTAGTAGAAGAAATTGTGATGGTTATTAGTCGTTGCGCATTTTCTTTCACGATTTCAGACAGGCGGCATTTTTGAAACAATTTTGCATGCGAGTACCTAAATGCAAAGTAGCGGTCCAAACACTTGTACGTTTATAGGATTTTAAATTGTTAAAATGGTTTTGTGTTGTAGAACGTGTGTTACGAGTTGGTAAGGTTTTGCCTATCCGTAGCAAACTTCCGTATGCGAAATTCTCGTAAAAATAGAACTCAAAATTATCAGGAATGATAGTCTTCAAAATTTTACACTCTTCACTTCACTTCTGAAAAAAACTGGGCCGATATTTAACGGCTGTCTGTAGTGGAGAATGGGCCTAAGCATCTTGGTGGGATCACCAATTTCTTACTTGATTGGGCAGCTTGATGGCTTTCGGAACAAAGGACTCGGGTGATTGGGGAACAAAACAAGATTAGAATAGCCTACGGTTGAGCTTTGGGCTCAGTCAGGTTCTGCAAATTTTTAGAAGTAGGTAGGTAGGTAGGTACATCTACTGAATTTACTTGTTTACCTACTAAGCTGTATGACTTAACATGGAAATTGTATGAAAAGTTTATAAATTCTTATCGTTTTCTAAAATTATGTTCCGGGTGCAGAGGGGAGAGTTATTTATTCTATTTCATAATCCGATCACGCCTGCAAAATTATACCTTTAAATACACTCTTCACTGCGCATTTACCTGTGTTGAAGCCGATACTTATACTTGTCTGATCATCACTTCATCAGACATTATTTTCGAAGAGCAAAGAAATGACACATTTGGTTTTTCTCACTCCTAAAAAAATCTGGTCCAATATTTAACGGCTACAGCTACTACAGTGGAGACTGGGCCTAAGCATCTTGGTGGGATCACCAATTTCTTACTTGATTGGGCAGCTTGATGGCTTTCGGAACAAAGGGCTCGGGTGATTGGGGAACAAAACAAGATTAGAATAGCCTGCGGTTGAGGCTTTATGAGGTCGGGGCTGGTAATTTACCTACTACCTACTATACTACCTAGTTACCTAAGTCAACATCCTAAGTAGGTACTTACCTAAAAGTATCCATAATCCTACAGGATTGGGAATCTTAGTTTCAGGGTCTGATTAAATTCCTTAAAAGTTTTCAGTAAGTGCCTACATACACTTACCCCATATCATCGCTGAGCTCATTCGTAAAATATAATTTAGTTAGTTAGTAGGTTTGTTAGTATTTTCGGACCAAACCTATACCAACTTCAATACAACTTACTTAGAAAATTAGGTATGTACGTAGGTAGTTGGTTGCAGTCGTAGTCGCTAGAAAAAAGCAACACCATATTTTAGTTTAAGCGCCATCTACACAGACCATTGTAAACCTTCACCATAGCTTGACACGCGGAGGTTCAAACCTTTTGGCACACTGGTTCCGTGTTATGAATGTCAGCTACGAGATGGAGCTGGTCTGGTAGTGTAAAATGAAAGGGAGGAATGTTAAACGACCACTGAAGATGGCGATAACGGGAGATTGTGTCTTATGGATGGCGTACCCTAGAGGATAGGAGGCCTACGTACAGCAGTGGACTGCTATAGGCTGATTTTGATAGTCACAGGACGCCACAGGTTAGTAGCGGACTAGTAGTACATAGGTACCTACATGTATCACGCCTATATCCCTTGCGGGATAGGCAGAGTGTAAGCGGCTGTAAAACTGCTATTAGCATCACGTCTGACAAAAGTTTGAGAGTTATTTAGAAGACTGTGTATCACCATAGCTACAGGTTGTCAGCCTGTCGCCTAAAATTGCGGGTTAGTTCCGCTATGCTACACATCAACTCTCAAATCCCTTAGTCTCTTCTTACGACACCCACGGGAATGATATGGGGTGATGCTGAACCGGCATCACGCGGTTGTTGAAAATGTTGCTAATAATTTTTAAAATAGGTACTTATATGTACCTACCCTTAAAAAGAGTTTCGAAGAATCGAGGCTTACAGATACTTACATTAATTACAATTAGACAATGAACTGTTTTGTCTCGACAATGTAGATCTCTCTGAAAATCTAGAGGTGATCTATGCTATGCGCTAGAATTCACGGTGCTCAGTTAATTTGTGTATGACGAAATGTTTAACCAATGTTTGATCCTTGATTAACGCAGTCTATTGTTTTATTACCGCAAAAACTATGAAATACCTACATACATCTTGCTAATTCTAATGAATTTTCGATCCAATTAATCTACAATCTACCTACGACATGTAGATTTTATAAAAAATACGGATAAACAACGTACGTACTTAACTTTTTCCATGTGGTTTTGAATAGCATCATCCCATATCTTTCCTGTGGGTGTCGTAAGCAATTTTAGGCGACCGGCTGACAACCTGTCACTATGGTGATACACTGTCTTCTGAATATAAATGGCGTTTACGCTCTGCCTACTCCGCAAGGGGTATAGGCGTGATATTATGTATGGTACCTTTTTGCCTGAATTTAATTTTTTGGGTAGGTACAGATGTAGGCAAAGCGATGAAAATCCACGATAAATTGAATACCAACTTAGTTCTTACCTTTTAAAACATTTTTCGTGTTAGGTATAAAACTTTTGGAAAACTTCCTTTCACGAGTTAATGGCCAACAAGATACACTTGCACTATTGGTTCCGCAAGCTGAAATTGTGCTACGGTAGCCCCGTTGGTAGAGCAGAGCGTAGGCAGTACTGATGCCGAAAATCGCAGGTTCAAATCGCTGCAGCGGAAAATATTGCAAGTTTTTCAAAAATTGTAAAGTTAGCTAACACGGGAAGTGCTTTCGGTATCAATTATATCTATGGTTGGAACATAAATAACGATATAAACGTGTATAAAATCATAAAAGAGAATTACTTATATTAAATTCCCTGTTGTACCTACCCTACCCAACCTAGGTAACTTCATCGAATATCACACACAACAAGGGCAATATAATTAAGCAGCTCTCTTCCCTAGAGTGTCGTAATTTCCAGTAAGCAAGCAGGTAGGTAGGTAGGTAGGTAAGTAATTCAAATATGTAGTACTTATTTTCTTAGGTAGCACCTACTTTGTTCCGGAAAATCTTAGTTCCTATTTTTAACTTTAGGGTCAACTTTTCTCAACTTCTTTTTCAACTACCTACCTACTCTTAGTTACTAAGCTAGCTTTCGTTCTTATCATAACTAAGTACTAATCTAATCTTTCAATTAAGATCTAGAAAACTCTGTTCAGACCAAACTACGAATACAATCTAGCTACTTATCTGCTTCTGTTATATTGTCTGACCCTTTCAAACCTGATATCTCTATTATCATACCCACTCTCTTTCACAGCTTTCATCAAGCTTAGTTTCAATTCAGCAAGCGCACTAAAAAAAGAAAAACATTGCTTGCAATTCTAGCCTCTTTCCTGCCTGTATTATTTTCTATGCCATTGTGTGGCCCTCCGTCACGGCCAGCGGTTCTCAACCTGTATTCGAGGACCCCCGTGTGAGGACAGATGTCATCTGAAACCGAGAGAAAACATTGGAGGTCGAAAACCCGTCTGTGTACAAGGATTTCTATATTTTCTACGATCATACTTTGCTCTATTTTTCATTGTTAGAATAAGCAAAATGTTTCCGGGTCAGGGATCGCGGAAAAGCCTTGATGAAATTACCTACGCCTTTCGCTAAACTTTGGCGAAACATAGGAAATTGAATAGATTCGGCACTAAATTGAAACTTACCTAATAGCTTGCTTGCAATTGCATGTAGGTACATAAGTATGTACGAGGCAATTAGTGAACCTGTTTTCTGTCCAGACAGAGATTTCTATTCCCCAGTATGTTAGATAAAATAATTCGTATATCCTCCTATGTTCTTGGGGAAAGTTATTGGTTATACCAGCCCGTCCAGCATTTTCGCTATCGAGCACTAGTAAAACTTCACCATATATGCCTAAAAAATTAATAATAATAAAGTACATACCTACTTAAGTCATAAATATGTCCGACTTTCTTTTTCGTTTCCTGAAAATTTCCTAAAAAGGGTATGGAACTTAAAGCGTGATAGATAGAACCTGTAAAATCCTTGGTACGGAACTACAAACTGTAACAAACACAATTACCATTCACTCAATTGTTATTTATTTACATGAAATTGCATCATATACAGCACCATACCATGATCTATTCACAGCAGAAAAATGTGCAAGTAATGGTGAACTGACCACTACTTTAAAACTCTGAGTAACATTCGGAATACCTCATTCTTAAGAGTTGTAGAATTTAAAGCTATGACTACAATCTTCGCGTTCGTCATTCAAACTTTTCGTTCGCCGTTCGTAAACCCAACAAAATTATCTACCTAATGTTCTTTTCTGAGTAAAGTGTGTCACACACACTAAAGTAATATTAGGAAAAATTGGGACTAGAAAAGATAAATAGAATAGGTCCTTTCTTTCATCTAAGTGGGATCCCTGAATCAAAAAATTGTATGTTGGTACAATATTATAATACTCATTAAAGAAAGTAACAAACAATTTTGTGTGAGGAACATAGGTCTAAAACAAAACACAAGATAAAGCCAAATAATATTATAATTTTAATGAAAAGATATACCGTAAAATCTTTCAAAATTTCAATAAAACTACTCTTATTCCCGAACATTCGCTCCCATGCCGAATTCAAACCATCTGTGTGTCCGCAGCATAATTATGCGTCATGCGTGACTTCCAGCGTTACTATAAAACCCCCCCTCTCTTACCACATCTCGCATTCAGTCTCAAAACCCCGTGCTGGTTGTGTGTCTACGTGTGCTCTTTGCCGGTTCATAAATTAAAAAAGTAAGTTTACTTTTTAATTTTCTTTCGGCGGGAATAGTGAAGTGACACTACACTGAGTAATCCATATCTCGGCAGTTCAGAGAACTAGAAGGTGACTAGTATTTTTCCGAAGTTTAAGGAAAAATAACGAAAAAAAAAGAAACGCTTGAGTGATTAGTAGACACAAGGTTTAACCAATTGAATCTATCGAGTTAATTGCTTACTGCATTGTTATTTTCAAGTTATCATAATACACATAACATAATCATACAAGATGTGTTTGTTTGTATATCTACGTACTAAAGTTTATTGAAAAGTACTTGCATTACAAAGCAAGTTGTTTAGTCTTTTCTGCAGTGCAGTGCAGCTCTGTGGTTAAAATTTCGAAAGTGCTCTAGATTTAAGGTTGTAACAATGGTCATTCTCCCATGAGCGCTAAATGAAGTGAAAGGTGGAAACAAACCGGCCGGCCGGTTCATTTTGATTGGCACGCTATGACAAATTCGACGTTCGAATTTAGAACTCTCTTCCCACACGCGTTCTTTTAATTAACGTGTAGTTCATTATTTAAACAAGTTTGGTGTATGTTTGCACAACGCTCGAATAATAAAGATACTGGCCACTATTGAGTGGGTAGTTTCTATCTGGCAGCAAAACCGAAAGTGATTATATTTTTTTGTTTTTGTTTTTTATCTAAACGAACGCTGTTCGCCGCGCCTCACCGGCCGGTTTGATTGCCGGCTTTGCCGGTAACGCTGGCGGCACCGCAGCACGATTACATTCCATTCGTGACTTGATTTACATACCGAGTTCATTAAGATTTAAGTAGATACACAAAACTTCTATAAGCTTTAGGTATATAGGTAAAAATACCCCAATTGTATCCACTACCTCCCACCTGCTTCTTTGTGACTGTTACGTCGTATAAGCTACCGGTAGTTATACCGGGGAAGTAATATTTTTTTAATGACCTGTCAAGGTATATGTTCTGTGGCCAAGGTGAGTCTGTTTGTTTGTCCACAAAAACTGGTCTTAATAACCGAAATGCCAAATTGCCCAGCCATCCTTATTCGTAGCCGGCCGGTACTTTTTTTGCAAAAGATTACAACAAATATAAGAATATGTGGTTATGTCACCCACACGTACCTACCTACAATTTATGATGCTTGTGAGACTGATCAATTAGCACATTGTCGCTTATTATTTTATGAGTACGTAATGTCTTTATCTTCTATAGTGTGGACACAAGTAAAAAGAGCCCGACCCGTAATTCTATTTCTGACATTAATTTTTACTGTATTAATTAATTTCGAACATGGCATTCCTAATGAAAATTACTCACCCGCCTTAAAGGCTATTATGAAAAGGCTTTATTCAAAACAGCAACTTTCCAATTTAATGGATTAGTTAGTAAATTAAAGAACTCGGTTAACTCATGGTCAATTCTATCGATCCGTTTAGATAGGTAAATGCCATTAGGGGTAGGTAATAATATAACTACTATAGTATTAAGTAATTAGATACTTATTATGCAGGTACTATACCTGCCTCATTAGATAAACATTAAATAGGTACACGATAGGTGTATTTAACAAGTTTACGTGAAGGAACAATATGCGCTCTAAGTAGGTATTTTTACTCAATAGGTACTACGTACAAGTTGGGCACTTATCTAGAAACCAACTTAATTTATGATCCGGTATAAATTATCAAAAGAAACCTAGTGGGAGTCTTGCACGAGTCATGAAAGGAATTTAATTTGCTGTTTGCTTATTTAGAATTGCTTCATAGCTTTATTCAAATTCAACCTAGGTAGTTGTCATGTATTCACAAACTAGGGTCGTGTCGTAAGACTGTTGGGAATTTCATCTTCGAAAGAGTATAAAAGACATGCACTTAACACAAGTAAAGTGGCAGAGAGAAAAAGTTAATGTTTTCTAAATATTCCTTCCACCTCATAATCACTTAATTTTATATTCGTACGTAGGTCGATTTAGTTAAAGACATATATTATTATTAAGATGAGCATCTGTAGATATAGTAATTCATTGTTTTATTTTATTTCATTTAGCATTGACAAGGGCATCGCATAAAAAAATAATGTGGGAGGTCACTTCGAAAAAGTTTGAAGACCACTAAGTACTTTAAGAATTACGAAGAAATAACAATCTATTTTATTTATAATGGTAATTAAATTAATAATAGCCTCATTATTTTTCCGTCAAGTTATAACAATAAATAAGGATAAGCACAGGACAATTTTTTTTTCCATGCTAAAAATGTCTTACATAATCTCTTATTCTTTTTACAGCAAAATGCCCATCGACCTTTACTACGTCCCCGGCTCGGCGCCCTGCAGAGCAGTGCTTCTGGCCGCCCGCGCGCTCAACGTCAACCTCAACCTCAAGCTGGTTGACTTGCACCACGGCGAGCACTTGAAACCAGAATACTTGAAGGTACGTATCTTATCCTGTTCCTAGCTTCATTGCCGAGCAGTGTTTCTGGCCGCCCGCGCGCTCAACGTCAACCTCAACCTCAAACTGGTTGATTTGCACCACGGCGAGCACTTGAAACCAGAATACTTGAAGGTACGTGTCTTAGGTAGTACTCTATTTCTGGCTTTATTGCAGAGCAGTGCTTTTGGCCGCCCGCGCGCTCAACGTCCACCTCAACCTCAAGCTGGTTAAAAATAAAATAAAATAAAAATAAACCGCCCTCCTAACAGACCAAGAGCAAAAATAAACAAGTACCTACACAGTAGGTACTAATTTACCTAATTAACAAAGCTACAAACAAATACAGGAAGATAAAGTACGCAAAACCGCAACGGAATATTGTTTACAGCAAAATAATAAGGTAAATAATTTGTTTACAAAATGGAAAATAAATATAGGTAATTAATTAAGTAATAATTATTATTAGTATCTAGGACCTAGTCAACTGTAAATAAAATGCTTACAAAAATGATTAAAATTCAACTATACACAGGGCTGTATTCAGGATTTTTTTCGCCCTTGTTATAGAACGACCCTTCCGTTCGTTCATAAAATGTCAAGAATTGTTATACCCCGGTTAATAAGGGGTAAGACCTTTCGGATTGTGATTAAAGCGTGAAACTTGGCATAGATGTTCTATGGGTACATCTTAGTAGGTAAAGCCCGGTTTCCAGGAGTTCCGCCCCCCGGAGCAGGTGGGAGGGGGGGAGGAATGTTTCGGTCGCCGCGCACCAAACAAAAAATTCTCACTGATAGAGTTGAGGTCTTAAGGCAAGTTTGGTATCGTTTCCGAGTAAAAATAACATGAAGAATCTATTTAACGTAGTAAAAAATAATACTTTCATTAAAAAATACGAAGAAATACGCAAAAAAAGGAAAATATACCACACTATTTTCGTCTTCAACACGCTATCACTATAAATATGCTAATATTTAGGAAAAAATAAAAATAGCACTAAAAAGCTTAGATATTCAGCTTTCTAAAAATATATAATTTTTGTATGGTTTTAACCAAAATTACACAGTAAAAAAATAATAATAGGTAGAGCGGTGTCGAGTTCAATACTCTCTGCGTACGTACATCTTCTTTGTTTATGAATAGAACTGCAAAATTTTACACAAGAGAATATACAATTCATATTCTAAAGAAATTAAAATAAAGCTGATCTTGCTGCCCACATTTGAGAAAAATTGACCGCAAATTTAAGTTTGTTTTTCATATGTTTTGTATGAAAAACAAAGTTAACTTTTCAGCTTAAACTAATAACGGAATACGAATTGAACGCAATATGCAAAAACCGCACAAATACGGTCCAGGGTACCTTCCGAGGAAATTTTGGTGCTATTTAACGTGGACATAGTTGTCCCATTACCATTAGCGCGTCGCCCCCTCACCTCCATCAACAGCTCGAGGTAGATTAGTGTGCGGTAGATCATCCATTTGCCATCTTCAAGTGATCGGTCCATCTGACCGCGAAAGTTGCGCTTGTTTTTCACGTGTTATGTGCTGGTTGTCAAAAATCTGCGCCATGTAGCTGGAGAGACTTCTTCTAAGTCGATGCCTCATTCCTGAGGGACGTGACCATGGGGAGCTATGGCTCCGTCAAACTTCTCCAGGCTCTGCGGTCTTGTGACATGTGCACTGAAGCCTGCAGTGTGGCCTTGGTTGCCTGCTGTATTGTATCGGTCCATCTGACTGGTGCTCTTCCACGACTTCTTTTTCCATTAACATGGCCAGTGAAAATAATTGACTCCAAGCATTCATGTTCACGCCTGGCTAGGTGTCCAAAAAACGTAAGAATGCGCTGCTGACAGATGGTAGACATTCTTTTCCGGATGTTGGAGAGACTATTTACTAGCAAATAAAACGTCCCTAAAAACGTGGATCCGAGGTGTTTTGGCATGGTTTTGAAAAACAAAAGACTAAACACCCCAAAAATAGACGTGTTTATTGTCTATGCTGTCCCCGAAAGATGAGACGTTACGTTTCAAACATTCCAGCCAACGAAACAGGTCGGGTTCTGTAATGAATTCAATACCGTGGCCTGGGTGGACCACGACGTATCATCGATGCAGAAGTTAGAGAAGTAGATGTATTCTCCTCTGTTTGGCTTTTATAATCTACGAGTAAGCCTTCGACTCTATTGAAGCCCGGGACGTTAAAGAACCTTTGCAGCGCTGCCAGGGCGCCTGGTGATAAGTGGAGGTGCTGAGAAATTCAGTACCGAATGTCAACTATGTCCGTTCAAGTCGAAATACTCTGAGGTGTAAGACATTATACCTCCGCAACTCTTCTCTAAAGCGCTGGAAAAAGACCTCCTCCTTCAAGATTCTACAGTGATTGTCTTAGCATTAATGTCATCGGTGAATATTTAACACACCACCGCTTTGAAAACGACATTATGTAAAAATAACATAATTCTAGATTTCTGCAAGACCTCTCAATAATGTTGCTTCGAGACGCGTTGGACTTGGGATGAACTCGGACAAAACCAATGCCATATATTATACATATATAATCAATACATTATTCCTGAGCCGGTTTTAGCCGAAAGTTCCTTGAATTTATTAAAAAGTATATATGCATACCTTCAGCAGAGATATCAGTCGGGTAAAGACAACTTGGGTTGTGAAATCACTAGAAGAGTGCAGCTTGTTTTGCAGTATTTGGGAAGTTAAGTCCTTGAGACTCCTAGCTGCAATTCATTACAATGGTGTTCAATCAGTGCGTCCTTAACATAATTATCGAGCCTAGATGTGAAACCTACCAGTAAAACTGGCTGACCTACCACCTACATGGTCACTTAGGAGCTTTTGAATAAGTCTGATCGGGATCACACTAATGGATTAAGTTATATAAGAGAAGACCAATTTACCAGACGGCATAGTCTGGATGTGTGGCAAATAGAAGTAGCTGTTAGCTGATCACATCTGTAATGGAACGGAACTGCTGGGATGTGGAGTAAGAAACTGATGGAAATCCGATGTAAAGGTCCCGCCTCGGCAAGAGTAGACCACAAAGAGATGGACCGATCACATGAAGATGGCAAATGGCTGATTTACCGCACACTGATTTACCTCGAGCTGTCGATGGAGGTGAGGGACGCGACGCGACGCTGGTAATGGGACAACTATGTCCACGGCCCGGGCTTCAATTGAGTCGAAGGCTTACTCGTAGATTATAAAAGAGAAACAGAGGAGAATAGATCTACTTCTCTGACTTCTGTATCGATGGTGCAGTAATTGCAGTATAGATGGATATGTCTTGGTCCACCCAGGCCACGGTATTTGAATTCATTACAGAACCCGACCTGTTTCGTTGGCTGGAAGGTTTCAAACGTAATGCCAGACGAATCGTAATAGTCTTTCGGGGACATCATAGACAACAGACGTGGCTCTGTGGCTCATACGGGTGATCGCCTAAGTTTTTGGGACGTTTTGTCTTCTGTTTACCAAAACCATGCGAAAACACCTCGGATCAAACTACATATAAAATCATTGCCTCGGATCCACGTTTTTAGGGACGTTTTATTTGCTATTACAGAGTTAAATAGTCTATTCAGCTATGTATTTGGCGCAGATTTTTCACAACCAGCACATAATACGTAAAAAACAAGCGCAACTTTTGTGGTCAGATAGACCGAGCACTTGAAGATTGCAAATGGATGATCTACCTCGAGCTGTTGGTGATGGAGGTAGGGGAGGCGACGCGCTGGTGGTAATGGGACAACTATATCCACGTTAAATAGCACCAAAATTTCCTCGGTAGGTACTCTGGACCGTATTTGTGCGGTTTTTGCATAATTCGTTCAATTCGTATTCCGTTATTAGTTTAAGCTGAAAAGTTAACTTTGTTTTTCATACAAAACATATGAAAAACAAACTTAAATTCGCGGTCAATTTTTCTCAAATGTGGGCAGCAAGATCAGCTTAATTTTAATTTCTTTAGAATAGGAATGACATATTATCTCTTGTGTTTAATTTTGGAGTTCTATTCAATACATAGAGAAGATGTACGCACGCAGAGAGTATTGAACTCGACACCGCTCTACCTATTATTATTTTTTACAGGGTAATTTTGGTTAAAACTATACAAAAAGTATATATTTTTAGAAAGCTGAATATCTAAGGTTTTTAGTGCTATTTTTATTTTTTCCTACTTATTAGCATATTTATAGTGATGGCGTATTGAAAACGAAAATAACGTGGTATATTTTCCTTTTTTTGCGTATTTCTTCGTATTTTTTAATGAAAACATTATTTTTTACTACGTTAAATAGATTCTTCATGTTATTTTCACTCGAAAACGATACCAAACTTGCCTTAAGACCTCAACTCTATCAGTGAGAATTTTTTGTTTGGTGCGCGGCGACCGAAACATTCCTCTCCCCCTCCCACCTGCTCCGGGGGGCGGAACTCCTGGAAACCGGGCTTTACCTACTAAGATGTACCCATAGAACATCTATGCCAAGTTTCACGCTTTAATCACAATCCGAATGGTCTCCATACAAGCCTTCCCCTTACTAACCGGACTATTACAACTTCCAAGCTAGACATTTTAACCAAATCGGTCTGATCTGGATTGGCATTCGCCCAGCATTTCCTTTTAGTGGAATAAAACGAAAAGTCCTAAGTGCAGCAATAGCGAAACCAAAATAAACTTTACTATGCACTGTGTATAGTGGAGAATGGCATGTTTAATGCAAGGCCGAACGTGGTCTAGAGTAAAATGAATGATGTTATTCAGTAGAGAGGTCGTTGAACTTTTATGGGGACAAGCTAGGTTTCCATTATATCTACTGCAAATAAAACAATAACAAACTTATAACAAATATTCTCAAGTATTTGTTTTTCAACATAACTTGTCGGTGTCAATATTTTGCAAGCTTTTGTTTGCGTATTATGTCATAGATAGGTACACGTCTTAACTTATCAAACTTTAAACAATGCTATCTTCATTACACTCATGGCAGTTATCACGAGAAAACAGTGTAGGTAGTAGTACCTACTCTTAGTAGATAGGTATGCAGAATTAATATAAAAATGCTTCTGTTTACAAAAAAAATACACATCACATAATAAAATGGAAGTAATTACCTATCCTATTATCTATTACGAGTCAGTCAAGTCATTAGGTCATGGCCACTATAAAATACCATCAGTGATTTGTCATTCGCCATCGTACGTGCAGTACCTCCTCAGCATAATGCAGCTATAGTTATTATGGAAACTGACTTCCCATGGCGACTCGGCACCAAAATCCTTGAACCGGTTGCAGTTATGAGTTACGACATACGAATGCAACTACCTGCACCGGCATTGCATTGCAATTGCTGCTGAACTGCATTCTATAACTAGTTTTTTTAGTTGAGCATGATAGCCGGATGTTAAATTGGTAGTGATTGCAAAAGAGGCTGCTAAGATTAAATTGCTCTGACAATAAGAATTCAACCACCGAATAATCGAGAAATTACCGATCGGAATATTTTCATATCGACCGAATTATTATAATATGCATTTACAGGTTATTTTGCCGGCGTTTATATTCTGTACTTTCTCCTCTGTCAGATTGTAGAGATCGTTCTCGATAAGAGCGCTGTAGTTATTTAGATGCTTTTATTCGTTGCGACAATGTTGTCTACTTATCTACACTAAAGCGTATTCACTCGTTACTGAGTTTGATTTCCCCTTTTCTTCATCCGCAGATCAACCCCCAACACACAGTCCCCACACTTGTAGACGACGGATTCGCGCTATGGGAGTCCAGAGCCATCATCACATACCTGGCCAACAAGTACGGCAAAGGCTCCAGCCTGTACCCCGAGGACCCCAAGGCCAGGGCTCTGGTCGACCAGAGGCTGTACTTCGACATCGGCACGCTGTACCAGAGATTTGCTGACTACTTCGTAAGTACTCCCTTGGCGTATCGTATGTTTATTCGCATAAGAAAGGTAAAAATTGGAAAGAAATCCAAATTGAAACCTGAAAAGCCAAATTCCTGTATCTTTTGTTCATCCGGCACTACCTGGTTGGTTTTTCTTAGAAAAGGTAGGCGCCTATTCTGGGGTGCTTATCAACTAGGTATTCTAGAGCAACAGAATGGGTCAAATTTAACCTACTGATCGAAATAAAACTACTTAGGTTACTCTTTGTAAAACGAAAATCCATTTTAACTGAGTACTATTAAAGGCACCAAGCTAAAAACGCTCTACTTTCACCATGACCAGCTTAAAAAGCTTTTTTGATAAGAAACCACGGTCGGCAGTGAATGAATCAATCTACTATACAAAGCTTTATGTCAAGGCCAAAAGTAGTTTGGGTTAATTATTTGGTTGTATTCGGGCGTGAAATGAAAAAGGTCTATCATGATGGTACAAAACATGACTGTGATATTGTGGTTTGATAAGAAGAACATTATCGACCTAGCTTGCTAATGTCATGCAATTTAAAGCTGTAGTTCTTTTTGATGAGGAAATTTTAGGTTTATGATATTTTAACAAAAAATGGTATAACTTTTTACAACTTCCCTTTCTCCCACGATATTTACTCCTATGAAATCGTATTGCGTATGTTTTAATAGGTAGCGAATTCTAAGGGTAGGTAGTTGGATTCAAAATCTTTGGATCTCTTCTGGGGAGTCACTAAGGGTTTGAGTACCTAAACACACAAAGTACCTAAATTTACTAGGTACTGGTAGGTAGTTGGATCTCTGGGAAGTCACTAAGGGTTTGTGTAAACACACAAAGTAAATTTACTATAACAGTAGTAAAGAATGAATCGACTTCATTTTCCAGTACCCAATCGTGTTCGGTGGCGCCCCAGCCGACAAGGACAAGCTGGCCAAGATCGACGACGCTCTGAAACTGCTCGACCAGTTCCTCGAAGGGCAGAAGTTCTGCGCCGGACCCAACCTGACCCTCGCCGACCTCAGTCTCGTCGCCTCCGTGTCCAGTTTCGAAGCCTCCGATGTTGACTTCAAGAAATACTCCAACGTTAAGAGGTTAGCTACCTTATAACTTTACACATACTCCTCGACCAGTTCCTCGAAGGACAGAAGTTCTGCGCCGGACCCAACCTGACCCTCGCCGACCTCAGTCTCGTCGCCTCCGTGTCCAGCTTCGAGGCATCCGATGTTGACTTCAAGAAATACTCCAACGTTAAGAGGTTAGCTACCTTATATTATAACTTTACACATAATTGTTTCGTATCAGTCATTTATCTTAGATGCAACCGGGCTAATTCGAGACATCCGATGTTGACTTCAAGAAATATTCCAACGTTAAGAGGTTAGCTACCTTATAACTTTACACATATTTGTTTCGTATCAGTCATAGGTATAGTGTGAAATTTTACTAGTGACCGATAGCGAAAACTTAGAACCGGCTAGTGATAAGGAACAACTTTCCCCAAGGAACATAGGTCGAAATAAAAAAAAATTGTACGTCCCATAGTAACTGAAATCAGCTGATCGGCAAGTTTGTATGTAAAAATGTAAAAAAAAAACGTATTTCGACCTATGTTCCTTGGGGAAAGTTGTTCCTTATCACTAACCGGTTCTGAGTTTTTGCTATCGGTCACTAGTAAAATTTCACCCTATGTATCTTAGATGCAAAGAGCCTAAAATTAATGTCCTTGAAAGAAAAGTTAGTGATGGCTAATGATGGTGATCTAACTTGAGATTAGCATTCCCAAGTGACGGTGCTTTCATTTTATTTAACATCACCAATTTACCTAGATACCTATTCTAGGTATTTCTAGATATTGAAGTGTGAAATGTTAAACCTCGCTTGTTGGAATGGTTGCGTGCAGTTAATAACACTAAATTGACATTTTGACTGATGAATCAATAACGCGCGACCACTAAAACATTTAATTTAGCCATTTTTAAACGACTTTTCACCCCCAATTCCTTGATGAAAGCTACTCAATCACTAAATTAGATAACCATCTGACGTTTTAAAAAGTCTTCCCAAGAATCACAAATATTGCTAAAAAACAAAAAGTACCTAATGAAAACTTCATTTTCCCAGGTGGTACGAGACCGTGAAGCAAACCGCCCCCGGCTACCAAGAGGCGAACGAGAAAGGTTTGGACGCGTTCAAGGCTCTCGTCAACAGTATGAAGAAGTAACACTACAATACAAACCAAGGGCGGTACCCAGACAAGGCGCGAATTCAATATCTATTGACCGTTTTACACAACCACCGGATCAGGAAGCGCCCCCTAAAACCGGCCCTGCAATTTATTCTCAGTTGAAACAACACATGCCATTTATATCACTGTTTTCAGATTCTTATTCCATGTTACAGATTTTTGTATTATAATTTTAAGGTTTAGATTGTAAGGCACCACAATAAAAAGTTTAAAAACATTCAAACGTTGTTTTCTATCTAAAATTGGCATTGTCTTCAATTCTTTTCTTCTACTACTGTAACTAAATAATTATCTTAATGGTATAGAATATCACAAAGTCATTCACAAAACAATTTTTTACCAGTCATGCTTTATAATTTATGTAAACACAACAACATCTACGAGTATCACCCAATAGTGATAATTGTAATAATGATGTCATCTCTATCAAATCGCAGCATCAATAGATGTTCCATTCAAGTAACTCAACCAGCCTATGTTCTAAACGTGATATAATGAAATGACTTTTATCATAAAACATTATACCTAGTCACACCTTTATCCCTAGGGGGCAAGGCAAGATAGTGCTTCAACGGCTGGCGAGTTGCAGCTTTTTACAGCACTGTACCTAATAATGCGCCGTGACCAGGATAATCTTAGATAGGATAACTTACAATTTGGTGCTAGACCAGGATAATCTTAGAGAGGATATCTTACAATTAAGTTACGGACCAATCTTAGAGAGGATAATTTACAATTTGGTGCCGTGACCAGGATAGTCTTAAACAGGATAACTATTTGGTGCCGTGACCGGGATAATCTAAGAGGGGATAACTTACCATTTGCCGCCGTGACCAGAATAACTTGCAAAGGAAATAATCAAATCTAGGCCCCCCTCTAAGTAACGGCTAAGAATCTCATGAAATGTAAAAAAGATGATACGTTTTTTGGATCAAAATCTTATATAAATCATCTTCAGGCGAAACGGGAATCACAATTTATGTTAAAAAGTATATTTTTGTGTTTTATTCCGGTCAAAATTCTGGTTCCTTGATTCTGCTGACATCTGTGACACAAACGTAAAGCAGGTACTAAGAGGAAATAAGGGTAAAATGGAGCAGTTTTTAGAACCCAGGATGCGTAAAAACAACTACAGCGCAGACAATCTCCTGTGTATGCCGAGTGATGCCGGCTTAGAACAGCATCACCCCAATTCTACCCGTGGGTGTCATAAAAAGCGACTAAGGGATACTCATCCAGGGAATGGGCAGCAGGGTTCCCTGTTAATGCACCATCATGCACTGCGCTCGCCAATCCGCCTGCCAAGCATGGTAAGTATGGCAATACCCCCCGATAGGGGGAGGCCCATGTCCAGCAGTGGACCGTTGTGGCTGTTATGTTATGTTATAGCTGGGTTCGTACGTAAGACAAGCAACAAAAGCGACTACAACAACATTAATGATAGATTAACGATTAATGTCATTTTTATGATTTATATGACTTTATTAAATAATAGTAATAATAGGCCAGCTGCCATTGGCATTACAACGGCAAAAATATAACAGACCATTCCACAGGAACTGCAAAGGGTGATACGAATTCGTGTTTGGAAACTTCTTTCAACAATGTCTTTAAACTTCTGATCAGGGGTAGGTACCATTTTACCCCATCTACCCTGCAAGTATTACATACTCTTTAAAACTCTCATAGAGAATAAAACTTCTGCCATACTTCTGCATTTCCTCTTTTGCTATTGTCATCAAGTTGTCATTTGGCAAAAGGAAGTATACCCGCACACCCGCAACGTACTCGCCGTACGCGCTGAATAATGCGGATGGCCTCGCACACCTAGCCGCAAGCACAGCCGCATTGAATAGAGTTGTTGTTGCCAAGAGAGTACTTTCCTCCCAATTTAATGTGTAATTTTGCCGTATGTGTGTATTTTTCGGAATTTTATTTCAAATAATAATTGCTGTCATTTTACGCCAAAGGCACGTTCAAGCAGCCAACTTTCGTAACTGCAGAATTTTCTCCGTGCACCACGCAGCTTACTTTTGTTCCCATATATCCAACTGATCACTTCTACAGTAGAACAGGTCGGAATATTTTCTACGTTCTATGTTCTACGGTGGAACAAAACTTTTGAACATATTACAGGTCCCGCTGTTTCAACTTTTAAAAAATATTATTGTTCAAGGAAGTAGAATGTGCAGAAAAGCAAAATGCCAATACGTCAAAGTAGCAAAATGTAAATATGCTAGAATGTAAACGTAACAAAATGTAAAGAAGAAGCGGAAAACATTTTGTGCCAATGTCTAAATGTTAAGGTAACAGAATGTCAATTGAATTTAAAAGGACGGAATCTCAAGTATTAAAATGTCAAATAAGCAAAATGTAAAAATGTCATTTGGTTATTCTTTAAGAGTGACAGACTCCAAAACCTTCGAAACTTTAGTTAAGAAAAACTGGAACACGGACGGTGAACAGCAGACTTTACTGGGAGGTAATGTTGATGGGACAGTCTGGCAGCATTGACAAAAACTAAATCTTTTTAAATGGTTACACTGTCCGCGTGCGCTCATGACGTCATCAGCATTATAGTCTATGGTTAGCACTGGCTTAGATTAGACAGCCGATGTGGCGCAGTGGTTAGTATGCCCGCCTGCCACGCAAAGGTTCCGGGTTCAATTCCCGGTGGGGTCAATCACAAAGTTGATATTTATCACTTTGTGAATTTGTTCCCAGTCTGGTTAGGACATTGCAGGTTGAACCACCTGATTGTCCGCAAGTAAGATGGTTTTGTGCTTCGGATGGGCACGTTAAGCCGTCGGTCCCGGTTGCTGTCTATGATGGCGGTTGTTACACAACCATGTCAGAGGCCTGATACTTGTAGTAGGCGGTTGAAAAACTCTGACACCAGGGTTCATCGGGTCGTTGAACGACTCGGTGTCCCACACGAAAAAGAGAAAAGAGCACTGGCTGGGGAATCCGTTCGGTTAGGCGCGTGCGGCTCGACAATATTTTCGAGGTTCCACAGATTTTCATACAAAGAATCCAAAATTCGGCGAGTGCGTTGTGGGTGTGCGGGTATAAATACTTTCACCTTATAACTCTTATCAAAATACTTAGCTAAGTTATGCCCACACTATGGAAACGCCAATATGATGACATATTCCATAGTAAACCCATAGATTAAACCACAGATAACAGCTATCTAACAGATGATTTTTACGACGGCCATTTCTTATCTTTCAAAAAAGAAAACTTTACTACTTTTCAAGAAGTTTTTGATCAAAATATAAAACAAATCAAACAAACCTATTTATGTACAAACTTATTTTTCTAGTTTGTGGACTATCACGCCAGTTGTCTTTGTCAACGTCAAGTCAAAGCGTCAGTTATTTAATTTATTGTTTTATTCCATAATTTTATTCTTTTTATTATTAATCTCAAGTTTTATTATATTTAACTTCAGTTCTAAGCAAACAAGTTATTCGGAAGTTGTATCAAGTGAGTTCTTCGTGATTTCAACGGACAGAATTGCCACGGATAAAGCAAAGAGCACAGCAATATTTTGTTGTACAGGCAGTGTTTGTTACAATACCTATGTTAGCCACTTTATCCACTGAAAAGGTGTTGTGGGAAGTGAAAATTGGGGACAGCAGCACCACATCGCTGCCCGCGAGCCACGACCAGCAAATCGGGCACCTAAGATAGACCTGTTTGCATGCACGCACGGGAACACTACAAACCAGTGAATTACGTAAGAACAGTGTATTCTCCAGTTACTTAAGATTTGTATTGCACGCTATAATAAACCTCTAGGGTTCAGTTGCCTTTAGGTACTCATAAATATGTTCATGATGATAACGTGAGCTTAGTGTTAGATACTTCCTTTACCACCAATTCATGCTTATTTTGTAAATATTGTTTGTTAATTCGAAAATTTTATACATTTGTTTTGAAGATGTTTTGAAGAATGAATAAAATTATGATAAAAATGGGTATGTTTATTTTCTTTTTATTTAATCGATACTAAGAAAAAATGTATTGCGGTACAGTAAGGGTACTATAGTACTGTCATTCGAATAGGCCATATTTAACAGCTGTCCAATATGGCCTTGTATCGAGTGACCGTACTACAAAAAGAGGTATAACCAAGGGGTACATATACCTATCATATTTCTGAACGGTTTTTTTTCTAAATAGTTAGAGGAATAACCATTGTCTCCCATACATAACCCTTTTTTTTTGCGTCAGAAGATGCGCTTCATCACATATGTTCCTAGATCAATTCTAAGCATTTCTAGTCCGGGAGCCAGAAAAAAAAGTGAAGAATGGCGGATAGGGGGGAGATCAAAGATGGCCGCCGCCAATCATTTAAAAAAAAAATCCTATCTCCTCCTGGTGGCTGGTAGGGCAAGTTTAGTATCATTTCCATACAAATCGATGCCGTAGAATTTGTTTCTGGTACTATTTCTTGTCTATTTCATAATAATTTCAGAAGAAAAACGTAAAAATGTGAAAATTTAGGTTGAAGATTTTTGCTTTGTAAGCTAATAACTTTTTAAAAGTGACAAAATATGACATATAAAAAATACTGTTATAAAGTGTGATTTGTGTGGATTATAAAAATAAACACACTTAATAATGATTTAGTGCAAAAAAACTGTGAAAAAATTTAAAAAGACTGCAGTCTGGGCAGTGGCTGAACACGCGCTATATGGCGTTAATCTTACAAATAGAGATTATACCACATAAAATAAGTTATTTAGGTAGGTCACATGCAAAAAAATATGACCACAGTTTCCATCACACAGATATAGATCTAATAACTTTAACTTTCTTTTAAAGAAAATATGAATGCAGCAAAGACGATCTTACTCGTATGCAACAGGTGCGTTCCAGGTACTAACTTTGATATCTGGTAAATCTGAAGAGTCTTCATTTTGCGACCCCAAGAAGAAAAACACGGAAACGTTTAGAGAAGCACTGAGGGTTATACCCAGACATGAACTTCTTGGTATATACCAATTTAATTTCTTCTTGGCAATATTATGGCCCGAAGTATGTGCTCGCAAATAATAGTTTTCATTAGTGGGATGTTCTCAGGACAGCTAGCTAGCTAGTAAATGATGTGTTGATGTGGTGTAGTGGTCTGTTTGATGCGCAAAGAGGTATCTCTCTATCTCCGTGTGAGACGCCGAGTCATCCAACGACCCGATGGACCCTGGTGTCAGAATTTTACAGTCGCTTACTACAAGTAGCAGAGTTTCTGACATGGTTGTGTAACGACCACCGTTTAAGTAATCATAGACAGCAACCGAAACCGACAGCTCAACGTGCCCTCCACGCACGGAACCATATTTTTTTGAAATGTTAAATTTAAATATCTGTTCTTGAATCTACTGTTTACCGGATCTGAGTTGTGTATGTCCATTATTATCCATGGATAGCACTGTGATGCAGAGAACCCTAGTTTGAATTGGGGTATAATGATTTTTGCATCTTCAATCAGTGGAATCATTAAACTAGGATAATTTACAATAATGATCCTCTTGTAGTATATTTTTGTCATATATCTGTGCAAGTCAATGGTACTCAGCTAACAATGTTAGACAATACAGTCAGTCAATGCTACTCAATAGCTATTATAAGTTATTCACTCGTCGTCGAGTTAGTCACGGTTGGAAAGTGCTCGAGCCATGGATCTAGGAAATACTATGGCTCGGGCATAAAATAAAAATATTTTGGTAATTATTATACGTCAATGTTCGTACGTTAACGTGAAATAAAAAAGTTCCTTTAGCACATTATCTCTGAGGCGGTCGATGGGATGTATCTCTTGAAATTAAATGACGTCCCGCCGACATTGGTCACAATTTTGAGGCTAAAATCACCAGTAGAACGCAGTTTGCCTGGGCAGGGAAAGTTGCGTCATATCCTAGAGTCATCTTTGCCGCAATGTCTCAAAACAAAGGTATTCGATCGGTCGTTTACTAGTAATGAATGATACTTACGAGTAGGTACTAATAATCTAGCCAATACGTAGAACCTCCTTAACGGTATTTTCCAAATTATGCAAATATAGTTTGCGTCTTTCGTAGTTGGGTATGCTTCATCAGTTCAGCGTAAAAAATGAACTGAACTACAAAGATATTTTATTATAGATACGGTACCCCCATAAAGCTTGAACAGAAAAATTGGCATGTGTCACGTAACAGCTCATAGCCTGACTGATTCATTGGTCGTCTTGTGAACCAATGTGAAGTAACAAATTTTTGCTCAGGTGGCGTATCTACAACCTAGAACCTACATATAATATCATTGACTGAACTACATAAAGTTAAAACTGACAGCAAAAGTAACTGACCGGCTACATATCCCACACAGACTCATAGAGAGTTACCTATATGCTTAAGATCCCAGTAATTTACTAAAATCCAGAATGAGATTATAGTAACCAACATGGTATACATAGTTATAATTTATTTAAACGGGTTCTTATCGACAAATTGTAAAAAGTCTGAACTGTTGCTTAAAAGTTTGATATCTAGTTTTCGTCTAGAAGTGAAGCTAATTGAAATGGCAGTTGGCTGGGCACATCTGTTGATCAGTAGTATACCTAACCGATGTGATGGACGGTGGAGTTCAGATACGCGTTCTTGAATGGAGATTATGTCTGGGCAAGCGTAGCGGACGCCGCCATGAGGGACCGGTGATTTAAAAGAAAGAAAGCGGCTGGTATTGAGTAGAAGTAGAAAGAAGGCAGCAACAGAAGATCGTCTTGTTCCCAGGGGGAAAGCCAATATCCAGTAATGGACTAAAATAGGCTGATGTGATGTTAAATGAGCATGCAAAAACTCACACTCGACTTTTTTGTAAGATTAACGCCACATAGCGCGTGTTCAGCCACTGCCCAGACTGAAGTCTTTTTAATTTTTTTCACAGTTTTTTTGCACTAAATCATTATTCGGTGTGTTTATTTTTAGAATCCACATAAATCACATTTTATAATAGTATTTTTTATATGTCATATTTTGTCTTTTTTTTAAAGTTATTAGCTTACAAACAAAAATCTTCAACCCAAATTTTTACATTTTTACATTTTTCTTCTGAAATTATTATGAAATAGACAAGAAATAGTACCAGAAACAAATTCTACGGCATCGATTTGTATGGAAATGATACTAAACATGCCCTACCAGCCACCAGAAGGAGAAAGGATTTTTTTTAAAGATGATTGGCGGCGGCCATCTTTGATCCCCTCCCTCTCCGCCATTCTTCACTTTTTTTTCTGGCTCCCGGACTAGAAATGCTTAAAATTAATCTAGGAACATATGTGATGGAGCTCATCAAATATAACTTTTTTTTGGGTTAAAAGTGTTAGGCCTTACACTAAAACGAACGTAGTAATATACAGATTCTGTATATGTTATCTTTACTGGTAGTTTTTAATTAAAAAAAATCCTGGGATTCTATATGGTAGCACCTATAGATGTAAGCCCGGTTTAAAACCAATTCAACCAAATCGTTTTAAACGAAAAAAACCGTTTTAAATCATAAACAACCGTTTTTTTCGGTTTAAAACGGCGGATGGTTGATAACAATGTTTTATTGATTTTAATACATTTTCGTAATATTACAAAGGTAAGGATCGCTGAAATGGATTAATGATGTGATTTTGCGGGTTTATTACCTAGTTTGTCGCTCCGAGGCCCGAGCGTAGGTAACCTATGATGAGCAAGTCAGTGTAAAATCGTTGGAAACACCGAATTTTGTATATACAGGGTTATATTAATAATTTGGATGTTCCATACAAAAATTCATACCTAAGTACCTACTCGGCAAAAATGTATGGACGACCCAATTTTTTTTTGGGATTTCGCAAGTGGCCCCATAATGAAAGTTGTTCAGAATCATGAGTAGAAACACCCTGCAAAGTTTGCCCACTGACTAAAAAATAACCCTGTAAACTGTATACCAACCTGCTTCAGTATACCTAAGTTAATTGTAAATTGTAAGTAACTACACTTCCCATCAGAAAAATCGAAACACCTCGGTTTTTCTTGTTTTTGGCCGAATTAAACACCAAAATGTATTGTTTGCATTAAAAAAATTATATGACTGTGTAGCTGGCAGTTTTGTCTTTTCAGTGTGTATAAAAAAAAACAAAATTCAAAATTGGAACTCCACCTGTTTGTTCTGTAAATGAGATGAATGACTGAGACACGTTTGCAGTTTGCGCCTTTTAACGATTCATAGCATTTTTAACATTAAAATTTAGAGCTTGTCTTAGCTTATCTTAAAACTTTTGTTTTTTTAATTGTTTATTGTGACTTTGGATCGCCTGAAAAAAGTTAGATTTTATCTGAATCATGGGTATTTTGCCCGTAGAAGCCGCCCAAGTGGTGACATTGCCAAATTTTGGACTTGGTCGTCGTTTTGTGGCTGTATGTTTGCATTTAAGCCTCACCTCTGTTCATAAAGTTTACAAACGCTATCAGAAGACTGATCTGTTTACGCGACGTTCAGAATCTGACGGAAATCGGGTCAGCTCTGACCGATATGATCGAATTAATGTTATGAGTTCTTTGCAAAATCGACGCCTTAGCGCTTTTCAACTGCGGCAAAAGCTATCAAATGTACAAAAGGTGGCTGAAAGTGGCTCTTCAATCAGAATAAGGTTAAAGGTACTTTGACTGGTACCGCAATAGCCAGGAAACGGGCCCAAATCAACTGCAGACACGAAGACAAAATCTGTCATGCCGTCGGCGCTGATTCCTTCCCAAACCTTTCACGAACTGTCACCATAACTGACCTTTTTATCAATGCAACATTGTGTAAAGCATTTTTAATCCTTTCTGTAAACCATACTGCTTCCGTGGTTACCATTCAGCGTAATTCTACCCTCAGCAGAAAAGAGGAATTTGATCCATTGGGTATACGACCAGTTTAGGTGCTCACTTGCAAAGTTAAAGCGCGCTATTTAATTGTCTTCAGTTGATTTGGGCCCTTTTTCTGGCTATTGCGGTACCAGTCTACGTTCCTTTAACCTTCTTCTGATTGTAGAGCCATTTTCAGCCACCTTTTGTACATTTGATAGCTTTTGCCGTAGTTGAAAAGCGCTAAGGCGCCGATTTTGCAAAGAACTCATAACATTAATTCGATCATGTCGGTCAGAACTGACCCAATTTCTGACAGATTCTAAACATCGCGTAAACAGATCAGTCTTCTGATAGCATTTGTAAGCTTTATGAACAGAGGTCAGGCTTAAATGCAAACATTCAGCCACAAAACGATGACCAAGTTCAAAATTTGGCAATGTCACCACATGGGCGGCTTCAACGGGCAAAATACCCATGATTCAGATAAAATCTTATTTTTTTCAGGCGATCCAAAGTCACAGTAAACAATTAAAAAAACAAAAGTTTTAAGATAATCTAAGACAAGCTCTAAATTTTAATGTAGAAAATGTTATGAATCGTTATAAGGCGCAAACTGCAAACGTGTCTCAGTCATTCATCTCATTTACAGAACAAACAGGTGGAGTTCCAATTTTGAATTTTGATTTTTTTTATACACACTGAAAAGACAGAACTGCCAGCTACACAGTCATATAATTTTTTTAATGCATACAATACATTTTGGTGTTTAATTCGGCCAAAAACAAGAAAAACCGAGGTGTTTCGATTTTTCTGATGGGAAGTGTATATTGATATGATAAGTTATAAACTCTGTTTTAGTAGTAAACTCTGTTTGTGTATGTATGTATGTGTATGTAAAACACAGAACTTTTTTTTTTGTAGGCGAGTTTTAAACGGTTGAAAACGGTTGATTTCAGGTTTTAAACCGCGAAATTTGGTTTTAAACGTTTTAAACCGGTTGATTTACATCTGTAGTAGCACCTTTATATTGAGCGTCTCCTATCTGTCCCTTTAGGGACATATATATAAGTGATCTGGGGTTATGCCATTTTAGGTTAAGAATTATTTTGCGTCGTTTCATCAGTTTCCCGTTAGATAATTAAAAACTAAGTATGCCACCATAATCTAGATAGCGTAAGAAATACATTACTACGAGTTTAATTACTAGCCATTTCGATTTAGGCCCCCATTTCGAGGGGCCTAACCTTGTATGGGCATATGATTATCACCTTTCTGTCCTTGTCCACTATTAGGTACCTAATTTGGTGCTACCAACAGGAGTATTTGCAATCAGGAGCCATGACCAGGATAACTTGCAATTTGGTGCTAGGATACTGGTTCGAAGAATCAGCTGAAAAAATAAGATAATTACCTATGTATTGGGTTAGTATCAATTTCGAAAAATAAGAATAACTAGCGTCTCATTAGTGGTTTCACCCTTAACAAAACATTTTTCCTATGGGAAAAGGCTTTTCCCTAAATGTGTTATACAAATCTTCCTTTTATTTCACCCGATCTATTACAAAAAAACTGCATCAAAAATCCATTGCGTGGTTTAGGAGGAGTTAGCGAACGACACATGGACAGAGAAACGCCAAAGCATAATGAAAACGCAAATTTAATAAATAAAATTAAGCTTAGGTACTTACCTTAATGGTCTTGTTCACTTGTTCAGTCCTTACTCTTCACCAGTGTAGCCACCGTTACATGGATTTTAAAAAATAAAAAAGTAATGGTTTGATTTGATTGCCTGATTTAAGAAAACAGCAATAACTGAATTAAAATTATTATTATGAAGGTTTAAAATAAAAACTCGTAAAAATTTACATTATATTTTATTATCTTTGTCTTTAATAAAGTAATTACAGATAGGCACTAAAAAAATAACCATGCATATGTAAGACCATAATATAATAATATATTTCTTAGATACAACGAACACCTCTCGTTTGTCGAAAATCAAAATGGCCGAAGGTAGGCCCTGATACCGTGCGGGATTATGATATTTTTGATGGCACAAAGCCTGTAGTAGACATATGAGTATTAGTTTATTCCCTGTTACAACGGCACAAAGTATATCTATCGTTTTCACTGTTAGGCTTTTATGCTGCGCTATTTTGAAACTTTATAAAGATTTGATTTAGTGCGTAATGGAATGATAAGTCGGCAATGCCTTGATTTCGACTAGTTTCAGCGACATGAAGTAGTTTTTATGGCAGCAAAGTTTTAGGATATTATTGTATTAAGAGCTTGCTTTACAGTGGAAACGCGGCTTTTTGTATGACTTCGAATTTTGCACAGATTATTTAACAAAGTCAATACAAAATTCGAAGCGATCTCATACAATGTTCAGTAAAAAAAGATCTGCTCTACGCACAAACATCTCTGCATGGTCAGTTCAATCACATTTTATCTAACGGCGTAATCCGGACGACTCCGCCTGTATCAAAAGATCGCTTATAAATCACCTATTTAAAAGAAATATGACTACTCGCACCATTCCCAGACATTTCAGTGTGTCGCACTTAATAAAATAATTGAAGATACGAAATCTTCGAAAACGAACGGTTAAACAGGCTTACACTATACTCTATTAATCGAATAAAGCTAATATGATAGTTATCATTATCATTTGATTTCATGACAGATAGGATAGTTGTTTTTTAATACCATGACAAACAGGATAGTTGTCATGAGATACCGTGACAAACAGGATAGTTGTCTTTTATCCCTTTCATTTACACTCTTCGACGAATAGAATATAGGACGTAGTTCAACTCTATTTACTGTAGTAGTTATAACGTTTTAACGAGGCTAAAAACAATAAAAAAGCTTTATAAAATGTAACATGTTCGCTCGCCATATCCACCGAAGGCACGTAATATCAATTAAAGAAAGGACTTCTTTAAAAAAGCTATTTCGACACTTAGTACTACTGCTATTGTTTTACATAACAAATTCAAGTTATTATGGAGCTATATTTTGTGTGATATATTTTTCTGGTATTTCATAAATCCCACCAAAATTTTTGAGGATTTACATTCTTTTTTATATGACAGAAAAAATACTGTTTGGAAATAGATACTTGACATTGCATTTCTACGTAATTTCATTGACTTTGAAGTATTTTTGGTAGGGATTTATGAAATCTACCACATTTCCTTATTATCTTCTATCCAGTCCGATATTGCTCAATGTTAATGTTAGAAATTATACAAAGAAGGAATTTTACAACAAAAACTGTAGTAACTAGCCATTTTAATTCACTAAGGTAAATAAATAGAAATATAATAATAATATGAATTATCTACTAAACTTGAAATAAACATTTATTTCTCCTTAATGAAAGAATCAGGAATAAAATGCGCGGAGCGTTATTTTTTATTTATAATAACTAGGAGCGCCACATAGGTTCTTACATTTTTAGTTAACAATATTAACAAGTAGTTCACTTTTAGACTGGCCGATAAAATTTGACGCAATAATAAACTCAGGACAAAGAAATGCTTCAAAGGAAATCTTGCAAACAATCAGAACGAAGCCATGAAAACTAATCACAAATTCTGAGGTGCGCTTTAAAAGAACTAGCTACATAAATGCACTAAAAACTCGGTACTCTTTATACAGATTTAAAATCACTAGTATGCTTGATTATAGCATTTGTTTTTTTATTGCGTGTTTCTACTCTGCCATTGCGACGGATTTTGAATAAGCTTGTTTTTTGTTTGTATGATTCCCTCTGAAAGCTTGCGCTGATATTTGGAATACTGATTTAACATTTCTCAAACGGGTTTTCTTCGTAAAGAGTAACTATTTAAAATATCAATAACATAAAGAGATAAGCCTTAAGCTTGTGGGTGCTTTCTAAAACTGAAGCATCGACCTAAATCGTGTTATACAGAATCTTCATGTTTACATTTAATTATTATAGATTTTAACTTTATTCGTTCTGGACACTAAATATCAATAATTACACAAAGCTATCTACATGAGCCACTCTTGTCTGCTTTTTGATATACAGGGTCCAAAAATCTTTTGTAAAGTCGTCAACAACTTTTGTCAATGACAGAAAGGAAAACAAGGAAATAAAAATGGAAAAGGCCGATAAAAATTTTGAAAAGGAAAGTCAGATTTTTCTATTGACAAAATGATTGAATATTGAATACTTTACATGGAATTACGGACCCAAAACTGACGCGATCTCGCTACGAGTTGTTTGTAAAAAAAGTTCATAAATAACTACTCATACCATCAGTAACAAATGTTTTCGCTGTGAAACCCTTGCAAGACCGCAACAGTTGACAGCAGTGTTGCCAGACGAAAATATCACAACGGATTGCTTATTTTATGATTGAAATTATTGACTTTTAACATTTTTAGCGACTGTAAGAGTGCTCTTTTAGTCACTTTTATTGTTTTATTTTATAATTATTGCACGAAGATATAGATTTTAATTATTTTATTATGTATACCATCCATTTATTTTGTCGTTTTATGGAGTCGTTCAAACAAGTGAATACATAATGGGCACCAATTTTTAATGAGGTCTATAATACCAACTGTTAATGACAGCCTGTGTTTTTTACAAGTAAAATGCTTGTCTGTTGCTTGTATCTGATTGGTAGAAACACGAATAATTATTATCGGTAATAATTCACTAACCCTTTTTCCTTCAAACTGCCTTGGCTATATAAGATCGTATTAAATTCAGTGCAAAAAGAATCAGGGTGTGTTGTAATGGTGAAACTCAACAACTTTCCCGAGGTAACATAGGTCGAAACATTGAAAGAGAAATGTGAACCTCCCATACAAAATGTACCACTCGACATTAAGGGAAATCCAATTTTTATTTTTCGGCCTATGTTCCTTAAAGAAAGTTGTCCACTTTCACGAGTAGAACACATCCTGAAAATATTTGCAGCGAATCTTATTTTTTTCAATGTGATATATTATTCCTTCTATCTCGTATTATTTCAGTAATCCATACAATTGGTATACAAATGCCGTGTGGTGCCGGCTTAGAATAGCATCACCCCATATATATCCCGTGGGTGTCGTAAGAAGCGACTAAGTGGTTTGAGAGAATTTTAGGCGACAGGCGGAAAACTTGTCACTATGGTGATACACAGTCTTCTGAATGACTCTCAAACTTTTGTCAGACGTGGTGTAAATGGCTGCTCTTTACAGTCGTTTACCCCTAAGGGATATAGGTGTGTATGTATGTATAGTATAGTAAACAGTAGCAGATGGTGTCGTTGGATATTTCCCTGAGGCAACCCCGGTGGTGCCGGGGAATGATTCGTGGTGCTCGCGACGACCGCACTGCCGCGCCGCGCCGCCGCGAAGCGCCTCCCGCTCGCAAACACTTGGACGTTCTGAAACAATTAGTAACGAAAAGTTCATTATCATCATCCTGTTAAATACCCAAATTTTAAAACACTTCCCGTGTTAGGTATATAATTATGGAATATTTTCCACCACAAGCTGGATTTGAACCAACGATACAGATGGCGAAGGCCCTGTTCTGAACCCAAAGTTAGGGTCGACGCCAGTGGCGGACTAAGGTAGGGGCGGGGGGGGCGGTCCGCCCCGGGCAGCAAGTCCCGGGGGGGCAAGGACCGAATCGTAATTACAGTTATTTACGATTTGATCACAGGAGTTTAGAGTTCGAAGGCTGTTTTGTTGCCCCCAGGACTTGAATTGTAAATAATAGTAGTTTATGCAACTGCCTAATAATGAGAGGCTTTAGGATGAGAGTGTCTGTTTATCACACGAGGCGCAGCCGAGTGTGATAATAGTTTGACACGAGCATTCTAAAGCCTAATTATTTGCAGTTGCATACACTATTTTATCTACACTCTACAAGAAAAACTATGAAAAATAATTCAAACCTCCGCACTGTACTATGGCGATTGCAAGCCTATCTACTGAACCACCAACTGAACGACTTTTGTACATAAGTAACTTTTTAACTAAACGTTAAAATGGAGGCTCATAAAAACTGAACAACTTTTAAAATTAAATAGCATTTATCGGTGAATTTTAATTCGAAAAATGATTTGAAGCAAAGATTTAATAATAAATAAGTCCTCATAATTTCAAATGTCGTCCCGCTGCGGGTGACACTTGTTTTTTTTTTCATTCGACTTACTGATGGCCAGTGTCAAATTGGAACAGATTACAATTTGGTACGCGGGTCAATTCGTTTAATTTTTTTTCAAATACTAGAAATCGAGTTACTTTATGTAGCTGCCAGTAGTATGAAAGTTTTTTTTTAAAGGCTGTATATTCGTAATGCAGTTCATTACGTTCGTACTTTCGATTCTGTAAAACGAATATTACGAACTGAGTGTAGATAAAGTTCTTTACAATTTGGTCAAAGGAAATCGGAAGCTATTTTGAGGGGGCACCCCAGGACTTTTAGAGTTCCAAGGCTGTTTTGTTGCCCCCAGGAATTAAATTGTTAATAAAGTTTTTTACGATTAGATCAAAGGTGTTCAGAGGCTATTTTGTTTCCCCCCAGGACTTGAATCGTAAATAATGTTTTTTACGATTTGATCAAAGGAGTTCGGAGACCATTTTGATGCCCCCAGTACTTGATAGCAGCCGCTGCTACGGCAAGCTTATTTAAAATATTTAAAAACATTATTAGATTAAGTGACACGGCGTATCTCCTTGCTGCTTGTCTTTTTAACGCGAAATATCGAGCTCGTTTCTTCGCTAACAACGAGCGTGACCCTCATGTCTTTTTAACGCGCAATGTCGAGCTCGCCTCATGTCTTTTTAACGCGGATGATCTAGCTCACTTCGCTCACAAAACGTGTAGTGATGGTTAAGCACGGTGTGTCTCCTCGCATTCCTTTTTAACGCAAAAGTTCGAGCTCGCTTCACTCGCATAACGTGTAGTGATAGTTCAGAACGGTGTGCCTTTTTGACGCGAAATATCAAGCTCGCTTCGCTCGCATAACGTGTAGTGATGGTGCAGCACGGTGTGTCTCTTCGTGTGCCTTTTTCACGCGAAATATCAAGCTCACTTCGCTCGCATAACGTGTAGCGATGGTGCAGCACGGTGTGTCTCTTCGCATTCCTTTTTAACGCAAAAGTTCGAGCTCGCTTCACTCTCATAACGTGTAGTGATAGTTCAGAACGGTGTGCCTTTTTGACGCGAAATATCAAGCTCACTTCGCTCGCATAACGTGTAGCGATGGTGCAGCACGGTGTGTCTCTTCGCATGCCTTTTTAACGCGAAATGTCGAGCTCGCTTCGCTCGCATAACGTGTAATGATGGTGCAGGACGGTGTGTCTCCTCACATGCATTTTTAACGTGAAAAGTCGAGCTCGCTTCGCTCGCAATACGTATAGTATTAGTGTGGCGAATGGCGCAGCATGGTTCTTCTCTTGTTTTTGTTGAACTGAAATGCCGTAATGCATAATCGTGGTTCAGTGCTGTGACCCCCCCACGATCCGAAGCTGTATACGCCACTGCACCTACCTAAATACCAATAATGAAGTTTTTAAAAAGGGTTTTACATTAAGGCCATTTTTTGTCGCTGGGGGGCATCCGACGGCTTTACCGCCCCGGGCATCCAACGGGGTTAGTCCGCCACTGGTCGACACAACACGTTTTGTTACAGCACAGAATCATGTAGCAAAAGGATTTGGCAATGTTTTGCCAATGCCTGATGTCAACCCTCTTTTGTCGCCTGCCTGATGTCGACCCTATTCTGCGTCCGCTCGGATCACGTCGCCTGGTGTCCAGCAGTGGACAGCACTGTACACTCACTGTGTGATCACTGGCAGCACTGCTTGCGCACGGAGTCGGCTATACTGGTTTGAATGCTTACTGATTGGTCGAATGCTTGAATGATTGATGCGAGATGGACAGACGATCTGGTAAGTCCACGGGGAAATGCTGGATACAGGCCGCTTCTAATCGGACAAGGTGGAAATATATAGGGGAGGCCTATCTTCAGCAGTGACTGTCCTATGACTGATATGATGATAAATGCTTGACAGAAGCATATGTCATGCAAAGTAGGTACTTGTTCCTGTGATGTACACATCAACACACTCACTGTGTGATCACTGGCAGCACTGCTTGCGCACGGAGTCGGCTATACTGGTTTGAATGCTTACTGATTGGTCGAATGCTTGAATGATTGATGCCAGATGGACAGACGATCTGGTAAGACAGGCCGCTTTTAATCGGACAAGGTGGAAATATATAGGGGAGGCCTATCTTCAGCAGTGACTGTCCTATGACTGATATGATGATAAATGCTTGACAGAAGCATATGTCCTGCAAAGTAGGTACTTGTTCCTGTGATGTACACATCAACACACTCACTGTGTGATCACTGGCAGCACTGCTTGCGCACGGAGTCGGCGCCACTGGGCCGCACGTCGGCCGTCTCCGCGTCCGGCCGGATCACGTCGCCCTCGGGCGGGTCGCGCATCTGCTTGAGATACGATCTATCTAGCAAAGTAGGTACTTGTTCCTGTGATGTACACATCAACACACTCACTGTGTGATCACTGGCAGCACTGCTTGCGCACGGAGTCGGCGCCACTGGGCCGCACGTCGGCCGTCTCCGCGTCCGGCCGGATCACGTCGCCCTCGGGCGGGTCGCGCATCTGCTTCCAAGATACGATCTATCTAGCAAAGTAGGTACTTGTTCCTGTGATGTACACATCAATACACTCACTGTGTGATCACTGGCAGCACTGCTTACGCACTGAGTCGGTACTTATTGATAAGTTGAAGGGTATAATTGTTGATTTGGATGGCTAATCGATTGTTTGAAAGGTTTATTGGGTGCTTGTATATAGTAAGATAGATAGTTTATTTGAATGGTTTATTGGTTGGTCGAATAGTTTATTGATAAGTTAGACAGTTTATTGATAAGTTGAATGGTTTATTCATTATTTTAACCGTTTATTGGGTAAAATATGGTTAATTCATTCATTAAATTACTTATTGTTTTGTTTTACTAGTATATTGATAAGTTGAATAGTTTATTCATTATTTAAAACGTTTATTAATTAGACTATGGTTAATTCATTAATTATACCAATTACTATTTTGTAGGAAGGTTTGATTGTTATTGATTGGTCGAATGCTTGACAAAGGCATATGTCCTGCAAAGTAGGTACTTGTTCCTGTGACGTACACATCAACACACTCACTGTGTGATCACTGGCAGCACTGCTTGCGCACGGAGTCGGCGCCACTGGGCCGCACGTCGGCCGTCTCCGCGTCCGGCCGGATCACGTCGCCCTCGGGCGGGTCGCGCATCTGCTTCTGAGATACGATCTATCTAGTAAAGTCGGTACTTGTTCCTGTGATGTACACATCAACACACTCACTGTGTGATCACTGGCAGCACTGCTTGCGCACGGAGTCGGCGCCACTGGGCCGCACGTCGGCCGTCTCCGCGTCCGGCCGGATCACGTCGCCCTCGGGCGGGTCGCGCATCTGCTTCTGAGATACGATCTATCTAGTAAAGTCGGTACTTGTTCCTGTGATGTACACATCAACACACTCACTGTGTGATCACTGGCAGCACTGCTTGCGCACGGAGTCGGCGCCACTGGGCCGCACGTCGGCCGTCTCCGCGTCCGGCCGGATCACGTCGCCCTCGGGCGGGTCGCGCATCTGCTTCTGAGATACGATCTATCTAGTAAAGTCGGTACTTGTTCCTGTGATGTACACATCAACACACTCACTGTGTGATCACTGGCAGCACTGCTTGCGCACGGAGTCGGCGCCACTGGGCCGCACGTCGGCCGTCTCCGCGTCCGGCCGGATCACGTCGCCCTCGGGCGGGTCGCGCATCTGCTTCTGAGATACGATCCGGTATATCTCTGGAAAGGAGTAATTAGAACAAATTGAAAATTACTGTCTGATTGATAACTTGACTGAATGGCAAAAACGATAGGTCGTGGCTAATGGCGTTCCCTGGGGGAGGCCTACGTCCAGCAGTAGACTGCAATACGCTGTTATAGTATATACATAGTAGATTCATAACTCAGGACAAAGTTGTGTATGAACTGTCATAATATGATGGGGATGGGGGGCATTAGGATGCGAGCGTTTGTTTATCACACGAAAAGAAGAAGCTTAGAATAACTACTGTGGTCACGTGTCACTAAACTATGGTTCGGGAAATATAATTTGGCCGGAGTTAACTTAGCGTGTCAAACAAAAAACTGGTCAAATAACTTACATTTCCTAAGCTTTGGTTTGGTCACCAGTGAGATGTTGAACATTATGTACGAAAACAAAACCAAAGTGAATCCGTGACAGTATTGGCGCAAACTTAAATACAACTAACAACACTAGCTATTTATTGAATGGGATACCATGACACACAAATGCTATTCCTACTTTCTTATCTTGCCCGTTCGTATAACGTAGACAACCGCGGTCGTTAAGACAAGTTGATAGCAGCAAGCTTTTAAAAGAAGGTAATTTGGTACACGCAAACTCTCCCAAGGCGAAATTAAAGTGGAGCCATCTGAGAAGCTCAATTTGTGATTCGTCAGATTCATACTAGAAAAACGTACATACTAACCCATAGAAATATCTTTTTTAGAGATAAGCGGTGCCTGTTGTGTCCATTTTCTTTATGTTTTGTCTTGTAATGTTTCTTGTGTACAATGAATGGTTAAACAAATAAAATAACGCCTGTATTTCTTGCGAGGTAGACAGAACCTTGATAAAATTCGAATGATAATATCCATATTAAACAGACAGCTCTAAGACTTTTCTCACGCTAACAATTTGTGTTCATACAATTTTGGAACACCTATGTAACCGAAACGTCGGAAAATAAATTCTAAAACGCACTATAAACTTTTAGTTCGAGAGCCCAGGGGGTAAGTGGCTATCTCATAAGGTACCACGATAGGCTAGGTTTGGGTCGTTAACCAAGACTTAAACAAGTCGTATGACCCAGGTCTGCCAGAGCCAATCCTGCCGAAACATAAAAATAATCGATATTTTTCAGAGTCATTTTTCGTAAAAATATGTCATAAGGTACCACAATGAAAGTGCTGGCATCAGTTAACCATTGAAAAATTATGTAAAAAAGCTTGGTCTGCACCCTGCCGGAAGTGCTTGCCAGACCTCTCCAAGATGCCCTTCCGACACCCTAAACTATCTCATCGGGTACCACGACGCGACCACCACAACATAATAGCCAAGATCACTCTGACAATAGATCACAAGGTCTGCCCGGCCTAAACTTGCCGCATCCTAGTGTTTCAGACATTTGAAGTTGTAGGTCCAGTGTATGAAAAATATATCTTTTCCCCGTGTTTGATTTTGATGGTGCCTTAATACGAAATGCTCTCCATAATAAGGAGCTTCGAGTCATATAGGACAGTTGGGTGGAGGGTTTCAGTATTGAACGAAATCCTGTCAAAAAGTTTGAAATGGAGGTTTGGTCTATGAAAACAGGCCTATATCTTATTCCCCCCGGGTTTGATTTTAATGGCGCCTTAATATGAAATGCTCTCCATAACTAGGAGCTTTGAGTCATATAGGTCAGTGAGGAGGAGGGTCTCTGTATTGTACACAATCCTGTCAAAAAGTGTGAAATTGTAGGTAAAGTGTATGAAAACTGGCCTATATCTTTTCCCCCACTGGTTTGATTTTGATGGTGCCTTGGTATGAAATGCTCGTAATGATTAGGAGATTCGATTTGTATAGGTCAATTGGATAGAAGGTCTCTGTTCTGTGCACAATCCTCCTAAATATGAAAATAATCGATAACTTCTGCAGATTTTATCAGTTAAAATTGTCATATCATAAGGAACTCGAATAAAAGTGCTTGCATCAGCTTACCATTGACAAATTATGTTAAAAAAACTTGGTCTGCCACTGCGCACTCAGCCGGAAGTCCTTAGATGAGATAGGTTAGGGTGTCGGAAGGGTATATTTGGAGGGTCTCCCAGGACTTCTGGCAGAGTGCGCAATGGCAGACCAAGTTTTCTTAACTCAATTTATCAATGGTAAGCTGATGCCGGCACTTTTATTCGGGTACCTTATGATATGACAATATTAACGGCAAAAATCTGCAGAACATATCCAATATTTTCATGTTTAGCAGGATTGAGATTTGTTCCGTTATCATTGTAATTTCATAAGGTACCCGAATGACAGTGCCAGCATCAGCTTACCATTGATAAATTGAGTTAAGAAAACTTGGTCTGCCATTGCGCACTCTGCCAGAAGTCTTTGGGAGACCCCTCCAAATATACCCTCCCGACACCCTAACCTATCTCATCTAAGGACTTCCGGCTGAGTGCGCAGTGGCAGACCAAGTTTTTTTAACATAATTTGTCAATGGTAAGCTGATGCAAGCACTTTTTTTCGAATTCCTTATGATATGACAATTTTAACTGATAAAATCTGCAGAAGTTATCGATTATTTTCATATTTAGGAGGATTGTGCACAGAACAGAGACCTTCTATCCAATTGAACTATACAAATCGAATCTCCTAATCATTACGAGCATTTCATACCAAGGCACCATCAAAATCAAACCAGTGGGGGAAAAGATATAGGCCAGTTTTCATACACTTTACCTACAATTTCACACTTTTTGACAGGATTGTGTACAATACAGAGACCCTCCTCCTCACTGACCTATATGACTCAAAGCTCCTAGTTATGGAGAGCATTTCATATTAAGGCGCCATTAAAATCAAACCCGGGGGGAATAAGATATAGGCCTGTTTTCATAGACCAAACCTCCATTTCAAACTTTTTGACAGGATTTCGTTCAATACTGAAACCCTCCACCCAACTGTCCTATATGACTCGAAGCTCCTTATTATGGAGAGCATTTCGTATTAAGGCACCATCAAAATCAAACACGGGGGGAAAAAGATATAGGTCATTTTTCATACACTGGACCTACAACTTCAAATGTCTGAAACACTAGGTTGCGGCAAGTTTAGGCCTGGCAGACCTTGTGATCTATTGTCAGAGTGATCTTGGCTATTATGTTGTGGTGGTCGCGTCGTGGTACCCGATGAGATAGTTTAGGGGTGTCGGAAGGGCATCTTTAGAGAGGTCTGGCAAGCACTTCCGGCAGGGTGCGCAGTGGCAGACCAAGCTTTTTTTACATAATTTTTCAATGGTTAACTGATGCCAGCACTTTCATTGTGGTACCTTATGACATATTTTTTACGAAAAAATGACTCTGAAAAATATCGATTATTTTTATGTTTCGGCAGGATTGGCTCTGGCAGACCTGGGTCATACGACTTGTTTAAGTCTTGGTTAACGACCCAAACCTAGCCTATCGTGGTACCTTATGAGATAGCCACTTACCCCCTGGGCTCTCGAACTATTTATTGATAAGATCAAATTAATAAGAGGTGACGTCATTCATTGATGCGGACGTCGGAATAAAATGATCTAACTGTAACTACGCGTCAATTAATAGTCAACAGCTGTTTCATAGCGTTGTAGGCCGCACTTTATATGGAAAGTTATTTCTTCCTGTGCTTATGAATGAATTGCAGGCGTAGCAGGATATTGTTGTTTTCCGAAATATCAATGCATAAGCAGCGCGAATGAAAAATAGATCTGTAAATGGCGACCGAATGTCTTACTCTCCCGCTCTGACATATATTTGTGTATATTCGCATGCCGTGGTAATAGTACGCAAGATCGCTTAAGTGAGAGTTCCCGCGCGTGTAAAAGTTTGGCCCCGCCTTGGAAACGAATCTTTAGGCTATTCTTTAGCTATTCCGAGCCGGGGCCTTGCTAGCATACTTACAAAAAAAAAATGGCAGCCATTTCAAACTTTTTTTATTGGCCAAAATTTTGTTATTTTGTAATAACTCAAAACTGGTAAGTGCTATAAATGAACATTGTATAGAAGAAATGTTACGCGTAAATTTCTGCACAACCTTGCTCTAATAACTTTTTTGATAATCTAATAGTTTGCGAAAAAAACGCTTTAATACATGGCAGTTTTTTCTAAAAACTCACCAAATCTAAAATATGAATTAAGTACCGAAGTTGGGGATTAAGAATTACTTACTGTGTGGGTAGACCTTGCTACGGTATCCTGACTGATACTTAGTAACAAGCTTTCTGCCCAGTGGTTTTACCCGCTAATATATTTTCAAGTAAACAAGCAAATTTTTTGCCAATTTACATCCTGAGTTTTACCACCTTATGAGATGATTTTCTTAAATTCCTTTCCTGGTGTTAATTCACCCAACCAAAATAACCTCTGCGCAAAATTTCAAGAACGTAGATCCAGTGGTATTGCCTGTGCATAGATTTACAATTTGTAAAAAAAATATTAAATTTGTTCGTAGTTGCCACATTTTTCTCTTTTTGCAATCCCTTGAGGCTGTTCTTTAATAGTTCTGACCCAAGGTCCTGTTAGGATAGCAAAAAAGAACAAAATGTGGCAACAACGAACAAACTCTACTTTTTTCATTCAAATTGTATACCACGCACAGGCAATACTACTGGACCTAGGACCCTGAAATTTTGCACAGAGGTTATTTGAATAATCTTAATTAATATCAAGAAAGGATTCCAAAAAATTTATCACTTAAAGTGGTAAAACAGAGGACGAAAATTTGTATAAAATTAACTTGTTTACTTCAAAATATATCAGCAGGTAAAACCGCTGGGCGGAAAGCTTGTTACTAAATATCAGGCAGGATATTGTAGCATGGTCTACCCACACAGCGAGTGACTCTTAATCCCCAACTTCACTACTTACTTTATACTTTCGAATTTGTGAGTTTTCAGCAAAAACTGCCATGTTGTGCTATGTTTTTCTCGCAAACTATTGGATTATGAAAAAGTTATTGATAACATTCATATGCAGAAATTTACGCTTAACATATCTTCCATACAATAGTTATTTGTAGCTCTTACCATTTTTGAATTATTACAAAATAACAAAATTTTTGCCAATAAAAAAACTTTGAAATGGCTGCCATTTTTTTTTTTGTAAGTATGCTAGCAAGGCCCCGGCTCGGAATAGCTAAAGAATGGCCTAAAGATTCGTTTCCAAAGCGGAACCGACCTGAAACACGCACGGGAACTCCCAAAATTTTTTTGTATAGAAATTCTAACCTACTATAATGCAAGCAACAAAAAAAACTTATTGTTTTGGTTAGCGTTTTTGTTGAAAGTTTACAGATCCTTTCTTCAAACAACTGGGTTATACTCTTACGCTTACGCAAGAAATGTACCTTTGAAAACTACATTCGATAATTATGTAATAGTAATAAATAAATAATTAGCTGCATGCTATAATAATCAATAATCAATTAGTACGACTTATACACACTTGACACTGTTGCGACTTACAAGCCCATTTAACCCAGATTATGTAACTTTATGTATGGTTAGACTTCAAAATTAATTAATGCCGCCAATATTTTGCGGTAATAAGTTTGAAGGACATTTAAAAATAGATTCGCAGAAAATTAATAATGACAAAATTGCGTATAAAATAGGTATAAGAGTACAAATTCCACAACAAACAAAGACAAACCACGTTCTGTTCAGTACAATACAAAATAGGAATAATTTTCTTTACTTTTAGTTGAGATTTTTTAACCTGTTTAGACAGCAATTAGAACCCACGATTGCGACCACCTTTCCATCAGAGTCCGGCACCAAACAGCTTGCTTTGTAAGTCGTTGTATGAATTGAACAAATCTGACTAAAAGTAGTCAAAAGCAAATTAAGAAATACTAATGCACTGACCGGACGTGCTAAGTTCATAAAGTCTATTCCTTTCTGCGAATGCTTTCGCCTTTTGTGAGGACTCTTTACGCTCTGTATACCCCGCAGACTTAGAAACGTGACTACGGACTCACCAGTAAGAATGTTCTGGAAGGCAGGCTCGACATTGGTGGAGTCGAGCGCTGAAGTCTCGATAAAGCTAAGTCCATTCCTTTCTGAACACCTCTGTATGAACCATTGGATCTCTGTCCACCCCGCAGTGGCTAGAAACGTGACTCACCGGTAAGAATGTTCTGGAAGGCAGGCTCGACATTGGTGGAGTCGAGCGCTGAAGTCTCGATAAAGCTAAGTCCATTCCTTTCTGCGAACGCCTTCGCCTCTTCCGTGGGGATTGATCTGTAATACAAGAAATAGATTCACAAATGAAAATGAGAAATAGAAACAACTTCATGCATTGACCGGGGCTCGAACCCGGGCCGCATAGGTCAACGCCCCACACCGCTCTGCCACTGAGCTATCGATGCACCGATTGATGAATACCAAATATTTCTACCTCTTGATGCTCGTCTCTCGAAGTTGATTTACTTAAAGGGGTCAATAAAAATGGCGAGGTAAGCCAAAACGTCGACCCCAGTTACCGTCGTCTAGACGTAGCTAGACGATAAACGAATTGGCTAGGTAGACAGAAGCTGTGTGAGTCATCCTTTGATTTCGAGCAAATAACTGCATCCCACAGGATACGCAGTCACTTGACAAGTTGTCTTGTCATAGTTGTAATACCATGGGCCACTAACCTGCCTGAGGTGACGAGGTGAGGTGATGTGGAGGCCACAATTGTCGCCTATCTATGACTACCAACCAACCAAAGAAGATATGTGAAGACAATCATTTGTGGATTGCATTTCAGATTAGTCTTAAGTCACTGAAAGAATCGCGAACTCCACATTTTCATACGACAGTTGCTTAGCGATGTCGTACACCAGTAACCGTACGGGGCTTCTAGTACTTACAATAGTATGAAAAATCTAGTAGAGACTAAAGCTATAAACCTGGCAATAATTAAGAAGCTTAGCTAAGTAGTCTGTATCTTTAGCTGTGTTACCCAACCAACCGAATGTGTTTTGTGATGCATCAGAGCAAAGTTATGTCATCCACACTGAAAGAGGCTGAACTTTGAAGTAGCCACTGACCTGAGGTACCTGAGATCGCTCCTGTCATACTGACAATACTATCAAAAATCTAGTAAAGATACTGAAAAGCCATAAAGTCTGTATCTTTAGCTGTGTTATCCAATCAACCGATTGTGTTTTGTGATGCATCAGAGAAAGGTTACGTCGCCCACACTGAAAGAGGCTGAAACTTTGGAGTAGCCACTGACCTGAGGTGCCTGAGATCGCTCTTGTTGCCGACCAGCATGATTAGTATGTTCTGATCGGCGTGGTCCCTAAGCTCGCGCAGCCAGCGCTCCACATTCTCGTACGACAGATGCTTAGCGATGTCGTACACCAGGAGCTTCTGGTACTGACAATACTATCAACAATCTAGTAAGGACACTACTAAAAACTGGACAATTACTATGTAGTCTGTATCTTTCGTTGCTTATTTTCTTTCCATTTATGGCTGCTATCTATGACTCCCAACCAACCGATGAAGATTGTGTTTAGTGATGCATCAGAGCAAGGTTACGTCTACACCGAAAGAAGCTGAAATGTTCAAGATCAAGGAATAGCTAATCAACTGACCTGAGGTGCCTGAGATCGCTCTTGTTGCCCACCAGCATGATCAGTATGTTCTGATCGGCGTGGTCCCTAAGCTCGCGCAGCCAGCGCTCCACATTCTCATACGACAGATGCTAAGCGATGTCGTACACCAGGAGCTTCTAGTACTGACAATACTATCAACAATCTAGTAAAGACACTAAAAAGCTGTAAACCTGGCAATAACTAAGTAGCTTAGCTAAGTAATCAGTATCTTTAGCTGCGTTATCCAACCAACCGATTAAGATTGTGTTTTGTGATGCATCAGAGCAAGGTTACGTCGTCCATACTGAATGAAGCTGAAACTTTGAAGTAGCCACTGACCTGAGGTGCCTGAGATCGCTATAAACCTATCAATAACTAAGTAGTCTTTATTTTTTGTAAGTGGCGGCTATCCATCTTTGACTCCCAACCAACCCATGAAGAAAGTTGAAGATTGTGTTTTCTAATGCATCTTAGCAGGCCTGCATCCACACTTGAAAAGGCTGAAATGTTCAAGATAAAGAAACACCTAATCAACTGACCTGAGGTGCCTGAGATCGCTCTTGTTGCCGACCAGCATGATCAGGATGTTCTGATCGGCGTGGTCCCTAAGCTCGCGCAGCCAGCGCTCCACATTCTCGTACGACAGATGCTTAGCGATGTCGTACACCAGTAAGGCACCGACTGCACCGCGGTAGTACGCCGATGTGATCGCGCGGTATCGCTCCTGACCTGCCGTGTCCCAGATTTGCGCCTTTATGGTTTTGCCGTCGACCTGCGGGCAAAATAATTTCGAAAGTTAGTTGAGTAAATCTAACATTTGCCGATGATGATATAACCAGAATTCTGGTTAAACTATGTATTGCGATCTGGTTGATAGACTATTTTGAAATTGGTAGATACGCAAAGCGTTCACCACAGGTGAAGGAGTAGTAAACCGATATTTATAACCAAGGTATTTTTCAATCTTCCTATACATGATTTCATCCTCAGAAAGGACACAATAATAAACATTCTCTATTCTTTTCTAGGTACATAGAATAATAGTTACAGCCCTTGTGTCATACAGTTAAGTTAAAGCAACACCCCTGAGCTAACTTCAGTTAGTGTTGTTAGTCATAAACCAAATTAAGATAATAAAATCAGGATCCAAATCAATAGATGTCTAAATGAAATAGCGTCCGTTACGAATATATTTAAGATTGACAAATACGGTTTAAAAGCTAGAAAATCTTTACTAGAACAGTGAGATATTCAAATGCAATGCAACCCGCCCGCATTGCACGATATATGAATTTACGTCGATAAGATCTGTTAGTCATTTCTATGCAGCAGAAATTAGATTTTTACAAACTCTTTTTACGAAATTTTAGACCTAAACCTATACTGAAGGGCGTGCTTGAAAAGATTGATGAATGTAGAAGAAGCGATAGAAGTATGCAAGGATCGTAGCAAGTGGAAGGATAGTCTCTGCCAACCCCTCTGTGAAAGAGGCGTAATGTATGTATGTATTTAGAAAAATAAACTTTCGTGCCAGAAGCGATCTTTGTTTGATTAAATTAGATATCTTATTGTTTACAATACGTCGTCTGTCGCGACACCTGTTTGGAATTTATTTATTTAGTTTCTAAACCAAACAGTTATTTTATTAATTTAGGGAAGCATATTTGTCTAAAATCGTAACATTATCATATCAATATCACAATGTTATGATAATATCTTTACTTTATTTGTATTTGGGCAACAGTTGAAAACTCTGTAAATACAGGAGACAGCGTAAAAGACAAGGTAACATAATATACAAACATCAAAGCTGGACATGTATAAAATCATTTGAAACTGTGATGAAATAAATTACAAAATTTACACTACATTGCATTGACATATTGTAATGTAATGACAAGAGAAATATGCCTACTAGGTAAATACTACATACCGATTCACAGAATAACAAAAATGTTTTGCCTTATAATTTTATTTACACTTTTTGAATGTATGATACAAGCATCATATTTTTATAGTAGTTTGTACTTTATGCATCATCTGTGTGACTCAGACATATTCTAATCATGTGAAGCATGAAGGATTTTAAACCCAGGAAATAATGCCATTACTACTATTTGTAGACACATAGTTTGTGAAATACATAGGTGCCTACATCAATAATCATTATTTTATTAAAGACGTAACCTAAGAACTGGATTGCCTATAACTACAATGCATATAACCTAGTTATCGATAGGCAACTATTGAGTAATGTAGTATTATCAAAACTAGAACAATACAAATTTTATTCTACTATCATTGATTTTACTATTGATAAGATTGCAAGCTACGAAAATCCTTCAATCTGACTACTAACATCATTTGACCTGTAGATTAGGTTCCTGATAAAAAAGACTAGAATATTGATTGGGGTCAATTGTCTGTGATTTTGGGTTGAACTTTGCCCTGTTATTAAAGTTCGGAACATTAAACCATCAATTTCAAGCATCATGGTCTTGGTAGGTATGTGCTTGCACCTACTTAATTAAGCCAGACCTGGATGGGCGTTTAAACACCCCAAAATTATGTAGTAATAAAATATAATTTACTAAATATTTAGGATAACATGGTGCAGTCATTTTTTTTATATTTTATTATTTTCTAGGGAATCTGGGTTACCATGGCAGGCAAATGGAGCACCAAGCAATCCATTGAGTTTTATTTACTGTCATTGGTAAAGGAAGGTGGATATTTTATTTACTAATGGATTTGGATATGGAGATGGATATTGATACAGGAAGGGGGATATTTTATTTATTTCTCTTCATTTTGATTTTGCACTCTAAAGGAATTGAAAAATATATTTGTTTACAAAATAGACAAACCACTTAAAAAGGAAGGAAAAATTGTTATTCTATAAGGATCCTATCTAAAAATAATTGCTTCAGCAATTTAGAATCAAAGTTTATAATTTTGATATCAAAGTTATTGAATGATTTTCCTCAAACTTTGCACTAAAAGAAATAAGTATTTATTCAAATTTAAATGAATTTTATACAAACATAAAAAAAGGGTTTTGAGCTTTCGATTGTTATAGGGTTCTAAGGGTGCTAAAGGTGCAAGGATTTTATCTTGAATAGCTATGTTATTAAACAAACATGCCAACCGATACAGAAGAAAGTAATTTCTCTTCTTTTACTTCCCATAAATGGGTAAAAGTTACACTTTTGCTTCTCTTTAACAATGCGCAACTCTGGGAAGAAAGTTTCACTAACAAACAATAAAGAAACGGCTATAAATTGATTACAATGTGGTTAATGATGATGGTATTGTCAATTTATAGATGAACTTTATTATTAGTAGGTATTGTTTAGCCTTCTATCAACAGTAAACAAGTTTTTTATAGCAAGTGTTTGATCAATTAATTGGAAACAATGTTTGCAATGTAGACTACTTACTGATAAATAAGGGTCAAAAGTGTTTTTATGTTTTTACTTTCTTAATTATTATCTTAGTTGTCCAAAGTTTAGCCTAGATTCTTTGATTTAAGCTTCACTGCCGCACAAAACATAAATGTAGAAGTCTCTATGAAATCTAATTGTGCAAAAGTTTAGTACAATGTATGTATAAATATATTCTTGAGAAGGAAGAAATTGGAATGATCTGTGTTCTGTAAGTAATACAATGTTAATGCTAACAAAACTGTAGGTACCTACCTCTATACTTCTAGTTGCAAACTCCACTCCTATTGTGGATTTTGACTCTAAGTTGAATTCATTTCTAGTGAAACGTGAGAGGAGACTGCTTTTTCCCACGCCTGAGTCTCCTATTAGGACCACTGAAACAAAGATACATTACCTTGTAAGAGCATCAATACAAAAACAATGAAATTGCTACATTTTTAAAGTGTTGAAAGTTATTAGATGAAAAAATTATGATTGCTAATGAGTTTCGAGATTAGATCACACAAAAATTTTAGGCTGTGACTCACAGACTACGAGTTTACGAGAAATCGATCTTTCTGTACATAATCAGCTGATATTCAACCAAGTCACAAATAATGCCTCAAATGCTTATGAATTCAGCATCATTCAGCAATCCGAACTCATTAATTATTGCCACTATAGCTCTGGCTTACAACAAAGGGAAGAATAATAGCAATTTACGATATTTTTCTACGTCATTGGGAGTCGAACAATGATAACAAAGAAACAGCTGGACCTACAAAGATATTCGTGTCTTCACAAGAACTAGCGTAATTTTATAAGAATAGTCGTCTTACCTTTGAACAAATAATCGTATTCATCCTCTCTTGTGCCCATTTTGATAATTTAGAGCTCTCTACTTCGACGTCAAAATCGGTCAGATAAAAAAACGTCAAAGTTGAAAGTAAATAAAAATAATTGCAGACACAAATATCACAGTCTTGTAAAACACTGCACAGCTTCCAAAATATCACTTTTGCAAAAGGATTACCTAGATAATTGTGGACTTATTATTAATAAAATCCTAAATTCAAAGGAACAAAATGGCGGATTGTTTTACGCCCCTCTTGAGTGCGTTCGAAAACTCAACTCAACAGAACAGTCACCACTACACCAATGACGTGACTACAAATAAGGCCCCGAGCACACATGCGACTTTTTTCTCACTCGCTGTTTTCAGGCCGAGCGACAATCGGACTTCTCTCTTTATCTGAGCCCCAAGTCTGCAAATTTTTTGCATTTGACACTCAACTGTCATTATATTTACACGATTTTTTATAAGTACAAAAAACTATTAGCAGAATACAATCATCTTCCTGATTCTTCCTGCCCATGGGGTCGGCGCATTTATTTTTTAATAATAATTATAACACCAAATCGTGTTCTCTAATCTAAATAATTTGGCTATGTTTTATGACCTGACCTGACCTGACCTGACCTGACGTCAGCTGTTGTTATCACCGCAACCAAGTCATGCGGTTGACCATTAGTCCACAGATATTCAACAGAAGTCAAAAACTTTATGTAGCTTTTTACGAAACATCCTGAGTGGGCTATTACTGGCTGCCTTAGCCACTACTACCACACGAAAATACGAAATACCAAGCTATCATACGTATATAACCATCCAACTGACATGCCATTGACACACAACTGCAACGATTTTTTTAGGTTACGGTACGGCCCCTGAAGGGGATTTTTCTCCGACTGTCGCGCGATAAAAAAGTCATCTATGTGCACGGGGTCTTAGACTAACTTTTTCGAAAAAATACAACGTTGAGTTCATGATTGGATAACTAACTTTGTCCAAGTATAAATTTCTTTACTTTTTTCACCTAAAATGTGCAAGAATACTGTTTATATCAAATATCTCGAAGGAGACGTTTGTCGACGGCTTATTATATCGGAAGTCCCTTTCACACACGTGTAAAAGACCAAGAGTCCGTGTGTCGCGCGACAAAAAAAGTCACAAGTATGAACGAGGCCTAATAGTTTGCAAATGTTGATGAAGACTAGTTTTTGAACGCGACGTAGTGACAGCGCATGCGTTGACGTTTCCAACTTTACGGCAGCGTTCGTTTCGTAGAAGAAATAATGTTTGGATGCGATCAGAAAAACATAGATACTTTAGAGAATATAAAAATTTGCTCAAAACTAGACAGTCATAAATAAATATGAGAGGAATATAAACTCAACCATTGTAACTTGATGATTGAGCTAGGTTTGTTTTGTAAGGTATACAAGGTATCTATAATTCCTTTAATATAAAATTTTCGCGGTGGCGGCCACCGGCAAGTCTGCTTCATCATCACAGTTTTGTACTTCTTTCGCAAGTTCGGGGTCTACATAACACGTTTCGATTTACAACTCTTCTTTGTAGTCTGTCTATTTTAAACATAGCGAATATTCTGTCCCATGTAAGCCCGTCGATACTCGAAGATTTTTAAGGTAGGTAGTCTAGGTAGGTATAATTTGATCCCAAAAACTTGATATGATTTACAATTTTTATTTATTTCAACTAAATCTACAACATTAAATAACAAATATCTATGCAGTCGCTGCTACCGGCACGTCTGCTTCATCATCACTGTCTTCTTGCACTTCCTTCGCTAGTTCACGGTTTAAAGTAGATTTACAACTTTTCTTTGAAGTCTGTCTATTTTAAACATAACGGATCTTCCGTCCCGATTTTTAGGTTAGGTAGGTATAATTTGATCCCAAAAACTTTCACGATTTACATGATTTATTTATTTCAACTAAAGCTATAACTTTAAATAACAAATATCTATGCAGTCGCCGCTACTGGCACGTCTGCTTCATCATCACTGTCTGTTTTCTTCGGTAGCTCAGATTTTTGGGCCTCACTTACCGCCTCCTCGACCAGCGCAGCCCGAGTTGAACACGATGTCCCGAGCACGTCGTATCTTGGAAGTTTTATGGTAGAAGATAGCCGGCTATAGTTTATTAGGTTTTGGAGTATAGTTTTATGGTCTTGCTGTGTTGTTTACAGGATAATTTTATATTTTTCAATTTGCACGGAGAGCAGACAAACTTTTAGGCGCACGCTCCGATTTTGACAGACGGAAGAAGAAAATTAGCGCCACCAACGGCAATGGTGCGAACTAAGTTCTCGCGTTCAGTGTGGCGCGCCTGCGCGGTTTGTTGGCGGGATTTTTGAAGGCCCAAAACCCTACATTCCCCCCACCGAAATCCGTTAGGATTTCCCAGTTATAAAACCAAAAAGAAACCTAACGAAGTGTTGATTAACTTGACAAGAATTCGATAGAATAACAATGTAACAAAGTAAGAGAGTAGTGGACTGTATACAATAAAGAAAATTAAACTTATCTAATAATAATGAACTGTAGCGTGACAGTTTAAATTATTAAAGAACTTAAAAACTTATTCTAAGATAATGAACTCACAAAATGATCTTAGTGAGCATTCCTTTAATTTAAAAACTAAAACTATTAGTTTGATTCCTGCTCCAGAGGGAGAGGACTTAATTTTACCACGGGTCGAGTGAACTCACTGGTCTTTGTGCGAACACTGACCACGCGCACAACATTGTCAGGGCCAGGATGAAGCTTTGTGACTCTACCTAAAACCCATTGTAATGGGGGTGCATCGGAATGTAAAAGAACTAGATCCCCTACTTGCAAATCTCGAGAGTTATCTAACCATTTCTGACGTTGCTGAAGGGTATGCAGATAATCTTTGCGCCAAAGACGCCAGAAATGTTGAGCGATTTGTTGTACAGCTTGCCAGCGGTTAAGTCTGTTTTGCGGCAGACTGGTTAAGTCATATTCCGGTGGTTGTAGTAAATCACGACCTATGAGAAAATGTGCCGGCGTGAGTACCTCGAACTCACTGGGGTCGGATGACAAGGCGCACAATGGTCTTGAATTTAGTACCGCTTCTATGCGTGTAAATAACGTGGTGAGCTCTTCAAAACTTAATGCTCTGTTTTGGACAGTTCGTTTCAGGAGAGTTTTAGCCGATTTTATAGCAGCTTCATATAATCCTCCAAAATGGCTTCCTGCAGGAGGATTGTATTTCCATTCTACCTTGCGTGTGATAAATCCATTTGATAATTCCTCGCAGTTTTCGTTTAGGAACTTAGTGACTTCTGCTAACTGTCTTCCTGCTGCTACGAAATTAGTACCATTGTCCGATATGATAGCCTGACAGAGACCCCGGCGATGCGAAAAGCGGTCGAACGACGCCAAAAAACATTCGGCGCTGAGTGATGTTAAAGTTTCCAAATGGACGGCACGAGTCGCGCAGCATACGAAAACGCATAAGTATGATTTGTATATCCGAGCATTTCTTCGAGTAGACTCTTTTGTGTAAAAAGGTCCGCCTATATCAACACCTACGGTGTGAAAGGTGTGTATATCTTGTGTTCTGAACTTAGGCAACTGGCCCATAATAGGTTGCCTAGTCGTAGGTCTGACCTTGAAGCATGATATGCATTTCATGGTACGAGTCCGAATAACGCTGCGGGCTGATATTATCCAGTACTTTTGACTAAGTATTCCTTGCAGTGTACGTGGACCAACGTGTAAGTACAGAATATGGTAATAGTCAATGAGGGTGTACGTGAAATTACTTTTTTTTGGCACAAGGACAGGGTGTTTTTTCTCATAGGACATATTTGTTTGTGAAAGCCGACCCCCCACCCTAAGGAAACCAAGCGGATCAATGAACGGGTTGAGCTTTCGCAAACTCTGCTGAGGTTGTTGCCCTTTAGATAACGCGGCCATGTCATCACAAAAATGATGCTGTTGCACAGATTTAATCAGGCTGTCGTGTGCTTTACGCAAATCAACTATTGAGAGTCCGGTACGTTGGGATACTGTTGTTCGGCAGTATCGAATAAATTGATGTACTCTAGCTACGACGTTAAGCAACTTATTAAAGTTAGAATGTCGTTGCGTTAAGTCGTATATGTCATTGGACGGGGGTTCCGCGGACAACAGGTTCTTCGACTCTGTAGAATGTTTCATCTCTGGTGGATTCTCATCGCGGAACTCATCTATATTCCGTACCGGCCATTTTTCATTTAGTATCCAGTGTGGACCATGCAACCATTCGGACATTGCCATTAATGTTGATGGTAAAGCACCTCGTGAGCATACATCTGCTGGATTGCTCTCTCCGCTTACATGTCTCCAATGGTTTGCAGGAAACGTTTCGAGTATCTTGGTCACTCTGGTTGCTACAAAGATTTTTAACTTGTAGCTGGGTGTATTGAGCCAAGCTAATACAACTGACGAATCTGTGAACAGCAATATGTCGTCGATACACACATCGCGTTCTTGTAAGATGAGCGCTACATACTTGACGAGTTTGGCTAATAGATGCGCTGCCATTAACTCTAGTCGAGGTACGGACAGTGTGTTGTTTTCGTTCTCAGTGAAAAGATACACTACAGCCGCATAACCGAGTGTCGAAGCGTCGCAAAATCCTAATATTCGATGAATTATACTTTGTTTGACCATAACGTGCCGTTCATGCTGTAGTACGGACAGGAGAGGTAATTCCTTCACGAATGTAATCCACTCAGACTCTAGATGTGGGGGCAAACTTTGGTCCCAGTCCAGTTGTACAGCCCAGAGTTTCTGCATAAAGCATTTAGCGTAGAACACACAAGGAGATACAAATCCAAGTGGATCGAACAATCGACCAATTTGTGATAAAATTGTTCTCTTTGTGATCTCTTTTTTCCACTGTAGCAGTACAAAAGGAAAAGCAATCGGTCGCAGGTTGCCACTGTAAACCTAATACTTTTAGAGCGAAGTTTTGTTCTTCGTCAAACTCGATTGGCGTTTCTCGGTGATCTTCTGGAACTGCGGCCAGCACTTGAGAGCAGTTGCTCGACCACTTACGCAAAACAAAACCCGCTCGCTGTAAGATAGTGCGTAATTCTATTTGTAGTTGAAGGGCATCTTCAATCGTGGGTTCAGACCATAACAGATCATCCATGAAAAATCCTGTCTTTAGAACCTGAGCTGCAGTCGGATAACTCTCTTTTCACTGTCAGCCAGTGTATGCAAAACTTTAATTGCCAGATATGGACTACTGGACACACCATATGTGACTGTATTTAATTCATAAACCTTTATTGGTTGGTCTGTTGAGTACCTCCATAAGATGTGTTGATAGGCACGCTGATCTTCATGGATCATAATCTGCCTATACATCTTGCAGATGTCAGCCGATAGGCATATCTCATGAAGTCGAAAGTTAATAAGTATTTGATTTATGTCGGCTTGTAGCTTAGGTCCCGGCAGAACTACGTCATTGAGTGATTTATGATTCGTACTCTTACAAGCCATGTCAAATACAGTTCTTAATTTCGTGGTGGTACTAGACGGTTTAATAATGCAGAAATGCGGCGCTACATATTTGGAACTCACATTTGGCATTTCCCCCAGACACGTCATGTGACCCAATGATTCATATTCTGACATGAATTTGTGATATTCTTCCTTTAATTGCGGATCACGATCAAGTTTTGCTTCTAGATTACACAGCCGCCTTACTGCGATTTGTCGAGACTCACCCAGTTCATGATCAGGCCGAAACGGGTACCTGACAATATATCTACCGGACTCATCACGACTATGTTCTTGTGCGAACAATTCTTCGGCCAATATGTCATCTGGTTTTTTCGGCTTCTCTGAAGGGATATTTTCAACCTCCCAAAATCTATTCATAATCTGATCCATGTTCATGGTCCCTGTGAAACCGCAAAATATGCTCTCAGTGACGCCTTCCGCGGCAGTTGTGACCATGGAGACCTTTTGGTTTTCGTTATTTATTACTGCTGCACCTCCAATTATATAGCCAAATATCGAATTCATTGCCACAGGCATGCCACTTTCTGCCGGAAATATTTTTTCACCGGTGTAAATATACGGAAATAAATCTCCAGCAATCAACATGTCCACTGTAGCCGGTTGGTGAAAAGCAGGATCTGCCAATTCTAGATTTTGAAATTGGCTAACGACATTATTCGGCAGACATGTAGTCGGTAAATGTCCTGCTATATTTGACACAATAACAGAGTCCGTCGTCATTATCGGCTCGCTGTTGTTACGAGGTTTTATCGTACATGTTGTCAAACCGAATTGCTCAACTCGGTTCCCACCCAGACCTACCGGTTCAAAATTGCACTTACGACGAGTAAGTCCTAACTTTTTGGCCAAGTCTTGTGTTATAAAACTTGACATGGCTCCGCCGTCTATGACAGCACGAACGAGGTGGTACTGACCCCAAGCATCTGCAACGTGTATGTTGGCTGTACCAAGCAAAACTGTACGTTTAGTGGAGCACATAAGCGTCACACTATCCTCCTTGGGCGTATCAGTTGAATCCATATGGAGGGTGACATGATGTCTTTTTTTGCAGACTGTACAAGAATATTTTGATGTACACTCAGCTACTGTGTGATCATCTCGCAAACAATTTTCACATAACTTGAGCTCAATGACTTTGGCAGTGCGTTGCTCAGGTGTGAGATTGTTGTAGTCAATGCATCTATAAATAGAATGTGGCTTTTGACAATACAAACAAGTGTGGAAGTTTCTTGACTCGCTGTTGTCTGCACTGGCCACACCTGTTGCTAGCGAAGGCCTTTTAGTAAATGATGATTTACTTGCATCTGAATTTTGGTAGGCTGTAGAAGCTGACTTGGATGTGCTTGGTTTGGTTGGTATAGCAGATTTAATAGAGGCAATTTTGCACTCAGTCATCTCTAGTACGCGTGCTTGCCTTTCAACAAATTGTAGTAAATCTGTCATGTTGGGTATATCTCCAGGCGCCATGGTTTGTTCAAATTCGCGCCTAGTAACTGGGTCCAGGGAACGCAAGGCTACATAAAACAAAATAAAACTTGCCATATAAGGAATGCCAAGTTGTTCCAAAGCTATCATATTTTCTTGATATGTCTGTACAAAATTATTCAAATTAGATGCTGTCTCCGTCATTGGTTTAAAATTAAACATCTTGTCTAAATAAGCAGTTGCTAGCATTCGCTTGTTCTCATAGCGCTTTTGCAGCGCACTCCAGACTATGGCATAATTATCACCACTTACCGGCATAGACTTCACTATGGACAAAGCTTGACCGCTGACAGATGAAAGCAAATAATAATATTTTTCAATATTACTAATAGTGGAATTTTCATGAATCAGAGTTCTGAATGTGTCTCTGAATGTGGTCCAATTTTCCACTTTGCCATCAAACTTATATATTTGTAATTCTGGTAATTTGACCCGGCATTTTGCTTCTGCACCAGTAGTTTCATTTTTCACCTTTGGTTCAGTTTTAACGCTGGAACTAATACAACTTGCCACTTTTTTAATCTCATAGTAAAGAATATCAAATTCCTGGACTTCTTTATAGGACGGCACAAATTCAGGTAAGTGTCTTTTACTCATTGCATTTATTTCTGATACACATCGCTCAAATTCTATGCGAAGGCTGCCTAAATCTTGGGCTCTTACTGCGAATTCAGCAACAGATGGGTTCGATAAATCACATTTTGGTAATTCACCTATTTTCTTTGCTAATTCATAAAGATACTGCACGCGAAGAAGACACACCTCTTTTGATGCTACAAAAGGGTGTATCAATTCCTCAAGATCAATGCCGTTGTGAGTCATTTTGATGAATATTAAATTCTCCTAAGAATTTACCTGATCATTTGTGTACGCATGGCAAGTATTCACAAATTACACCAATTATAAGCTCCGTTACGTTATTATTTACGCGCTAGAAATCTCATAACAGGCAAACTACTACTAAAAAACTAGAAAGAACCAACACACAATAGGTATAATGCTAAATATTCTCACTCAATCACTGATATTTTCACCAAAATTCCACTTTGTTTTTCCAGTTTATATAACGTGCTCACTATTTGATCACAATTTGTCACTTAATTACAGCAAACAAAGCGAAACTTTTGAGAAATAACAAAATTACTTTAGAAAAGGTCAATGACCTTTTCGTTTTCTAACAAATGAATATCTCGTCAATCCTGATACTTAGACACAAAATATACCTAATTTCAACTGAACTTATTGTAATCGTATTAATCACTATTAATTTTAACGTGTAACATACCTATACATGTGCTAAAATTGAATATTTTGTTACGGACAAAGGCCGGTCGCCATGCCTGTTTGTGTCACGTAAAATAGATTTTTGGTTCTATAACTGAGTATATCGTGGCTCGAATGGCCAATGTTTTCTTCGGTAGCTCAGATTTAGAGTTTTAATTCCCTTCAAACTAGCTTTGGGCCTCACTTACCGCCTCCTCGACCAGCGCAGCCCGAGTTGAACACGATGTCCCGAGCACGTCGTATCTTGGAAGTTTTATGGTAGAAGATAGCCGGCTATAGTTTATTAGGTTTTGGAGTATAGTTTTATGGTCTTGCTGTGTTGTTTACAGGATAATTTTATATTTTTCAATTTGCACGGAGAGCAGACAAACTTTTAGGCGCACGCTCCGATTTTGACAGACGGAAGAAGAAAATTAGCGCCACCAACGGCAATGGTGCGAACTAAGTTCTCGCGTTCAGTGTGGCGCGCCTGCGCGGTTTGTTGGCGGGATTTTTGAAGGCCCAAAACCCTACACTGTCTTCTTGCACTTCCTTCGCTAGTTCATGGTCTAAAGTAGATTTACAACTTTTCTTTGAAGTCTGTCTATTTTAAACATAACGGATCTTCCGTCCCGATTTTTAGGTTAGGTAGGTAGTAACGTCTTTCGGGTGACGGACGTTTACGGTTTGGCTCGAGCAGCAAAAGGGAGTGCAGCAATGAAACAAGTTCTTTTGGTTAGTAAAATAAAACTGTATATTAAAAATAAAATATAGAACTTGTCAACGCGCCCGTAACAGAAGAGGGAATGCTGGCAAGTATTACATCTATGGCTTATATACTAAATTTCGATAGTGGGGTGGAGGTAGATAAGGTAGAACAATGCTATCATGGTAGCCTTGGTAAAGTCGTAAAAGTTTCTAGGATTTTCCGATCGTAAAACTGTTTGTGAGAAAATTGATAACAAAATACTTTTAATTTTTAATAAATATTCATAGGTAATAAAATATAGTTCAAAAAACAAAACTATAAATTAAGGGATGTAATCCGTAAGTTGACATCTCAATTAATTAAGGAATTTCGCAAGGCCCTTTAAGGTATCAGGTATGTGTAACATAACTCCTCCCCCCTTAGCATAAAAATATCTGAAGAATATTTTAATATCTGAAGGATATTTTTACAATAAAATGAACACAAGAAACTCTTATTCTTAACGGTTAATCTTGGTTAATACATTATTATAAGATATAGTTTCTAAATAAGTACTTATAAATTTCATTCTTATAATAATTAGAGTTTATTACTTCTCATGTTATTTAAGTTTTCTTGCAGTATTGTTTTTACTTTCACTTTCACTTCACTTTACTTCACTTCACTTCACTTCACTTCACTTCACTTACTTACTAATGCTTAAAAATTCAATACCCGTAACAGTTTAATATAACTATTGGTTAGTTGTTAACTATGTGTTAAACCTAAATCACTATATTACTGCGATTAATTAAATTAATCAATTAAAATATATAAAATTACATGTTCGGTCTTTTAATATTTTTTAATGGTACTTTTGTGACTCTTTCCTTAGCTCCAATTTTAACAGGAATTACATTTCTAATCTTCTGTCCTACAACAAGTGCTGGTTCGTATCTAGGTTTATCTTTACCACGTCTCTGATTAACTAATTTACTAAATATCGTATCCCCTACATTAACGTCTACGCTTTCTCCTGGTCTTTGACGATTTTCTTTTTGTTGGTTCATTTTAGAAGTTAAATATTTATACAAAAATGAAGTTCGTTTAGCGTGATCTTTCATTAATTGTTGCATGTACATTTTATCAAATGCAACATGAAATACACTATTAGAATCAGTGTGACCAAAAACAACTTCAAATGGAGTTAATTCCGTTGCCGAATGAATTGTGCTATTATATGCCATAATAGCGTATGTCATAACAGTTGAGGCGTCTGTTATCTTATATTCGTATTTAGCTAATCTATAAATTTCTATCAAAGTTGAGTGAAATCTTTCAATTAAACCCATACTATTCGGATTATTTGGTGTACCAATGTGTATATCAATTTTATAAAAGTTTAATAATTCACGCATTAATGCATTATTAAATTCAGAGCCTGGGTCACAACTTATGATGTTTGGAGTACCATAATGAGAAAAATATTTGATAAGTGCCTTGACAACTTCCGGTGTAGATCTATTTAAAATGTTGATTGCTTGTCCAAGTTTGGAAAATGCATCAATTATAGTCAGATATAATCTTCCGTCAATTGAAAATAAATCTATAAATAATTCTTCAAAAGGTTTGTGTTGCGTTTGAGTCAACTGAAGTCGAGGCTTTATAGGATTTCTATCATATTTCATTCGTTTACATAACGAACAATTATTTACAACTGTAGTGACAGTTTGTATCATATTGTTCCAATAATAATTTCTTTTAATACGCATAAGCGTTTCTCTGATCCCCCTATGACAAGTTTTCCCTTCGTGATAAGCATGAACTAAGCTTACTTGTTCATCTTCATCATCTACATAAATAACTCTCTCCGTGCATTCCGTTAAATTAACTGGATTATTCGAAAACAATTCACTTACAATTTTATTGAAAATATCTCTTTGAGATTTATCCTCAAAATAAATAAAATATTTTTTCCCTTGCTCCATATGATCCTTTAGGAAATCTTTAATGAAATTAACGTTATCTCGTGGTAATCTCACTTCTATTATCTTTTGATTATGACGAGAAATATTTTCAACTTTTATCTCATCTTTATACCAATTAAATACTAATATTTGATTACTTTTGGAATCGACCGCTTCGTTAATTATCGGTATTGGTAATGTCCTATCTCCTGAGATTACTTCCTCCTCGTTATCCTCAATAATTTCTACATCAGATGCCGATTGTTCAGAGGCTGTTAATGTCTCTTCATCTGAATCTATGGTTGCGCAATTAGAACTATCTTTAATCCTACTTGTACTTGGTTCAGGTGGCTGAACAACATCTTCATTTGTACTTGGTCCAGGTGACTGAACATCTTGTTGACTGTCTCCTAATTGTCTCCTAATTCCTTTAATGAATTTTCTAAAAACATTGACTTTTATTCTAGATAGCGCATCAGCGTTAGTATTCTGCTTTCCACTACGATAAAGAACTTCAAAGTCATATTCTTGAAGTCGTAATCTCCAACGTGTGAGTTTACTATTTGGTTCCTTCAGTTCATAAAGCCATGCTTATGGTCTATGGTCAGTATAAATGTAAAATTTCCTCCCGTAAAGATATGGCCGGAAATGTTTTACTGCCCACAAAATAGCTAGTAACTCTCGTTCTATTGTACTATACTTTCTTTCAGTTTCACTTAGCGTTCGACTTGCATAAGCTACTGGCTTATCGCTGCCTATGTTACCTTGAGATAACACCGCGCCCAGTGCAAAATCAGAACTATCAGTTGTTAGTAAAAATGGTCTCGTGAAATCTGGAAATTGCAACAATGGAGCATTAACTAGTAAATCTTTACAACTTTGAAACGCTGTTGTATACTCATCATCAATAACGATTTTCTTATTTTTCTTCAAACAATTAGTTAAAGGTTTGGTGACTTTCGAAAAATCTTTGATAAACCTCCTGTAATATCCAACTAAACCTAAGAAAGATTTTATTTCTTTTACAGTTTTAGGGATTGGATATTGCAAAACCGCTGAAACTTTATCTTGATTAGGCTTTAAACCTTCCTTTGTTATAGTATGACCTAAGTACAAAATTTCCTTTTTTAAAAATTCCGATTTATCAAGTTGGACCTTTAAATTTGACTTTCTCAAGGTGTCAAAAATAACTTTGAGCTTTCGTATATGCTCATCTAATGTACTTGAAAATACAATGATGTCATCTAAATACACAAGACAATGGATTCCTTGCAGTCCTCGCAAGATATTATCCATAGCACGCTGAAATGTAGCAGGTGCTGTTTTTAGTCCAAATGGCATCCTTAAAAATTCATAATGACCAAATTGAGTGCTGAAGGCAGTTTTAGGACGATCTGATTCATTTATTTCAATTTGATGGTAACCGCTTGCTAAATCTAATGTTGAAAAATAAATGCTATTTCCAAGTTTATCGAACAAGTCAGAAATATTTGGTAATGGATATTTATCATCACAAGTAACTTCATTTAATTTTCTGTAATCGATTACCTATCAATTAAACCATGATATGCCTCTCCAATATCATATACATAAAATTTACATAATTTATCCGTGTTAAATATTGAAAAAAGATTTATGATCACGGCTTTATCGTGCTTACTCATCGAGTGTGTGCTAACAACTTCAAAAGGTTCATGAATAACATGATTCGAATAATGCAATTGTACCAAGTTAGGACTTATGAATGAACGGGTACTTCCAGTATCAATCATAATTTTAGCATCAATTTGAGGAATAAAAATATACGGTAATTCTAACGAATCATTTATTCTTGTGCTGTAGTTTTTGAGGCTTTTATATGAAAATTTGCAGCTTCGCGTGTATCTTTACGCGTGTTGCAATTATTTAAATTCGATCTGTGACTCGGACCTGCCTGTTGGCTAGTCGAAGGCTGTGGCTGTGACTGTGACTGCGCTGCTTGCACTTGTCTGTTGCCATAGTTAAAACGATTTTGGAAAGGTCTATTATTAAAAGAGTTCGGATTGCGGTTGTACGCAGTACGAACTTGATTGTTCGATGCATTATACTGAGGTAGATGCGTTTGTGGTTGTATAGCCCTTGGTGGGAAAGTTTTCGTAAATGTCTTATTATTACTATTATTATGACGATTTACGTTTTTCTGAGAACTAACATTTAACTTATGTTTCATCTCGTATTGGATTTGAAAATTTTCCTCCTCTAAAACTATTTCTACAGCTTCTTCTAGAGTAGAAGGATTTTTTATCTTTACTAATCTTATCAATTCCTCAGGGAGGTTGTATAAGAAAACATTTAATGACGTTTTATTATAAATGTTCATTTTGCTTTCGCGCAAATTCTCATCACTTTGATTAATTTTCGCAAATAAGTTACTACGAATTCTTTTAATGCGATTAGCAAATTGCAAATATCGCTCATTGGGATTAATCTTTAAAGTTTCAAGTTTTATCGCAATACATTCTTCTGATCTAGGATCTCCGAAATGCTGATTTAAAACATCTTTTAATCCCTCATAATCATGAATATCATCTCGCTCGCTTATCAACGCGGATGCATCACCAGTTAACCTGCTGGTTACTACATGCAAATTATATTGCTCTTGCATTTCATCACCCCCATACAAAGAAAGGACATATTCACATTTCTTTAAAAAAATATTTAGCGTACGGTAATCACCGTCAAATCGGGGTATAATATTAACTATCTCACTAGGAATGATTCTAATTCCCTCCATTTTATAAAAATGTATCAATTAAGATAATTATTAGGCTAACACGTTTGTTCCGCCTATAAATTTAAAATGTCGTAAGAGTACCAATAAAAACTCGCGTTAAATTATATCGCTATGCCCATTAATTATTAGGCTAACACGTTTGTTCCGCCTATAAATTTAAAATGTCGTAAGAGTACCAATAAAAACTCGCGTTAAATTATATCGCTATGCCCATTAATTTATCGCAGTTTACACATAAAATTAATTATTATTTGTTTTTGATCAGTTTGCCGCTATGCGTCTTATAAACTGGGTCAAAGACAATAAATCACACAATAAAGTACACAATAAAATATTTCAAAAATACACAGTGAAATATAAAAATCGCTCGTGCGTAGAAAATATTACTCAGGATGACTTGTTTCACACAGCATCAATTGTTGGATGTATTGCGTGTGCAATTGAAGTCATTTTTGCATCAGTTCTCGTACTATAGTGATAATTGCTTTCAGAAGCTCTCTGTGTTGTCTACAATTTCTGCCGCTATGAAGAGTTTGATATTGCTCCTGCTGATAACCCTCTCGCCTTGGGTCTGGATACGGGAACATTAAATATGGTTGAGGAAGAAACCTGATCTTAAGTTTCCACCGATTCCCCCTTATGCCTGGTGTAGGCTAGGCTTACGTGACCGTAGATTAAGTTGGTTGCTGCTGTCGAGCTACGCGGTGCTGCGTCGTACTATGTGCCTTGCAGTGTCGTGTAGTGACGAGCTGTGCCGTATCGTTGCCGTCGTGCTGAGTCGTTGTGCTTTCTTCCCGTCTACCTTGCCGTCAGGGAACACGCCGACTTCGCGCCCGATGTGACAAATTACGTTCTTTTTTTGTGCTCAATGCTAGAGAGCAACTCTAGATTGTAATAATCTAGATGCACAGTCCTACCGACTGCGCCAGTAACGTCTTTCGGGTGACGGACGTTTACGGTTTGGCTCGAGCAGCAAAAGGGAGTGCAGCAATGAAACAAGTTCTTTTGGTTAGTAAAATAAAACTGTATATTAAAAATAAAATATAGAACTTGTCAACGCGCCCGTAACAGAAGAGGGAATGCTGGCAAGTATTACATCTATGGCTTATATACTAAATTTCGATAGTGGGGTGGAGGTAGATAAGGTAGAACAATGCTATCATGGTAGCCTTGGTAAAGTCGTAAAAGTTTCTAGGATTTTCCGATCGTAAAACTGTTTGTGAGAAAATTGATAACAAAATACTTTTAATTTTTAATAAATATTCATAGGTAATAAAATATAGTTCAAAAAACAAAACTATAAATTAAGGGATGTAATCCGTAAGTTGACATCTCAATTAATTAAGGAATTTCGCAAGGCCCTTTAAGGTATCAGGTATGTGTAACATAACTAGGTATAATTTGATCCCAAAAACTTTGTATGATTTACAATTTTATTTATTTCAACTAAATCTAAAACATTAAATACAAATATCTATGCAGTCGCCGCTACTGGCACGTCTGCTTCATCATCACTATCTTCTTGCACTTCCTTCGCTAGTTCGCGGTCTACATACACGAAGGGATCGATTTTGAGCTTCTCTGTCGAGGGTGGGCAGGATATTACGCATCTGGAATTAAAGCAAATAAATACATACCTAGGTCTTGCAAATTCGATTTATTTTATGTGCTTACATTACAGTAGATTAGATATAACTGGGTATTATCGTAAATTAGGTGTTAGAGATGGGCAGCATCATCATCTTTCTGCCCGCCCGCATCTCAAATCAGTTGAGGTCGGCGCAACCTCAGGCGCAACATGATTATATTGTTAAAAAAATAAAATCATGTAGCAAAAGGATTTGGCAATGTTTTATGACGCCTGCCTGACGACAACCCTCTTTGGGAATGCTGTTGTAGGTGGTATCACCTCCACCATAGTCGACAGATATTCAGCCGAGGTCGAAAACTCTACTTGGCCTTTTACGAAATACCCTGAATGGACTAGCGGTGGCAGTATTCTTAGCCGCTAGCAGCACCATTCAATTTAAATTAATAGCTATTTATCTATTCTTGCAGTGCATTAGTCAACTTTACAGAGTAATACATTAATTTTTACCTAGTGATAAACAGCCCTTCTCTCTTAGGCCGACCTGCGTTCAAATCCTTGAGTAGAGCTCCGATATTTTCAGCTACATGTTTTGGCTCCATGTTCAACTGAAAATAAAAATAAAATATAGAACGATTAGAAATATTTTTCATTGCTTTGGTCACAAGGGAAACTAATATCGGGAGTAACAAAAAGGGTATAACAAGCCGGAAGGAGGTCAAGGTACTCATGAAACTGAACTACTTTCCCCATGGAACATGGGTAGAAATATGAAAAAAGAAAGTGGTATTATCGGCAATTCTGTATGGCAGGTCCAAATATTTTGTCATGAAATGTTACATGGGAAAATTTGTTCCGATTCATATCATGAGTATCTTGACCACCTTTCAGCTTTATGTGTTGTTTTGTAACATCCAGTATAAAATAAAGGGTACTTACTCGTCCTACAGGAACCTCAACAGTTCCCAAGGTTTCTTGGTTCTCCTCTTTAGTGACTCTGTACTGGACGCCGGCGGCAAATTTCTTCACTAAAGCACCCAGATTTGGGTCCAGCGTGCCCGCTTTTAATGTTGGAAACCTGTAAGAAAGTAACGGAAGTATTAAATGAAATGAAAATGTGTCTTGTTTTCAAGAAGAATCTTTACACCATTAGACCAAGACCTCCTTTTATGTAAAGAAATACTTGTGTCAGGCAGGAGATCCTACTCTCTCTTACAAAGCCAGTATGCGAAACATGGCTAAAAAACAATAATAAGTTTAGGCAAAAACTTCAAAAGAATAAATTATTGTAGCCACTGTTACATTGTATTAAGAAACTGATACCGATACATTTAAGGCAATAAACATGATTTTTATATTTTTTTATACTCGTTGGTTTAGGATAGGTACTGTTGACCCTGGCCTTCTTTAAAACGGCCCCAATAGGAAATTTTCACTCTTTTTTTTTAAACACTTCCCTAGCCGCTAGATAGATGGCGCTGATCTTGGTACGTTACTGCAGGAAACGGAACGTCACTTAATTTTATCTTTATTTGGATGTACGAGATAGTAAAACGAAACGTAACTTAGTATGTCACTGTCACATCGCTTGCATCATTATCTATGGCTTGCATCAAAGCCAACAAAAGAAAAATATGACTAGAAATAATCTGTTCTGTCAATGTAGAATGTCGAAAAATAATGTTATTTCCTTTTCTCTCAAATGATTTCTGTAAGGAGATTGAGATGAAATATTGTCTGTCAGATCCCTTTAATTTTCGAACGCGACTGTTTCGCCATTTTATGGTGCCAACAATTTATGGTACGTCAAGTGTCAAAGTCTTGTAAACAGAGTGTGATTTATTCGTTTTTTTTTTTAGTGACATAATACATAATTAAGGAAATGACATCATGCCTGGTTGTTCTTTAATACAGTGCGGCGTGCGTCGGAATAAAAATCGCCCTGAAAATAGTTTGCACACGTAAGTACACAAATCTGCTATTTTACTCGAACTTTATAAGATAACATGTAATAAAAAGCCACGAGCTGCTATTTTTCGCTAAATAGCAGCAAACTATAAACAATTCTTTCCCCAATATATCATTAATTTCTTTATTTCTGCCGATAATGATTTCATACAAACTGGTCGTCGGCTAGGGTTGGGGTAGTACATGAAGTCACGGTATCGATATATTTTGCCAGAATTCGTAAGAATGAAAGGAGATAATGAATCTTGAGAGTTCAATTCAGAAAGTTATAATGTGCCAAAGTAACAACAAAAACTTAGATCTTTAAATTATTTTTATATACTTGTTTTTTTTTTACAGATAACAAAAAATTAAGTTAGAAGAAGGAAATGGCTTGATATTATTGGCACCGAAAATATAAATCCACGTCATGGACAAAATATTTACATGCTCCCTGTATTTTGGTGTCGAGTCTTATAATAACAGAACTCTGGATAAATTATGCCTACGTGAAGAAACCTTGCCAACCCCTTTTTGGTAAAAGCTAAGGAAAATGATAGGTCTGTTTTGACTGAGCAGCAACAGGAACAAAGTGGAAGGAAAAGGAAAAATTCTGGAATACCACAAAAAATTCAACCAGTGTTTTATTAAGATAAATTATTATTTTTGGTTTTTGTTTGATTATTATTATTATTTTTTACCCCGACAACTTGTTTTTCTTTTTAACCATTTATTTACTATACACAAAAAACAGTGAATGAAAATTCACAACAGCATAAGCATATTACAGTAGTAAGGTACACAAAAAATATCACAACTGCTTAGGCATAATGCCCGTCGTAACCATCATCATCTTCCTACCCTTATCCCAATAAGGCAGTTGGCAGCTACCTACCAACTATCGATATCGATTTTTGGGTCCAAAATGATTACAACCCTACAGAAATCCGCCATTTTATGAGTCCAACATTGTTTAGGTATTCACGCACATTCAGAGGGTACAGCCAGTCCATAGGTTTGTAATGTCTTTGAAAAATATGTATTTTTTCGGCTTCTGAGAACGCTATCACGAAACCAACGAACAAGGGATCAAAGCACAGACCGCACGACCGCACAGACCAACGAAAGTGTCAGTGCATTTTTTTTTGCAATTTTACGGGCTTTGGAATTATGTAACGTAGTAAGTTCAACGCCATCTATCGATACCTTAGAATACTATTTTTTTTTTCTTTTTCCAAAAATAAAACCTCCTATTAGATCAATGTTCGTTCGTCTAGGTCTTCCCCTTCCAACGTTACCATTCTAACTTCCCCTTCAAACTTTTCTTCGAAATATAAAAATATTGGAAAAGTGTGTCACTTTGTATGGGAAGTCCAAATTTTTTTTTTTTCATATTTCGAAGAAAAGTTTCTAACAAAAGTTGTTCAGTTTTGTGAGTAAAAAGAGATTTGTACTTATAATTAAATGTAACCATTACTTGTCACGTTAGGGCTAGCGCGAACTGGTGACTTTTGTCAGCAGCATGACAAAAAAGTTTTTGTCGCTGTCACGTCACGCCTCTAAAGCGAGGTGCGCTCACGAATGGTGACAGTGACAATTTTTCTTTTGAAAAGCGTCATTTGTCGAAATGGATTTCGAAGAGACGGTCGTCATCTGTGAGCTTATGAGACGGAAATTTAAAGAGAAAAAAAGCGAAAAGAATACTTAATACATATACGACTGATTTTATCTCATGCTTTAATTTTCAAATTAGAATCTGAATACTCTTTTAAACTTTTTATCGTAAAGTAAGCAAGCTTGCCCAGTGACCTTGTCCAGTGACAGGAAGAGGTATAGTTGTCGTATATTTTTTTGTCTGTTGCATTGTCCTTCATTCAAATATATAACTACCATCCGTGTAACAACTAGAAAAAAAATCCCCATAGTAACTTCAAACGCGTATATCTCTGTTCCAGTGACAGGTAGAGGTATAATTGTTGTATATTTTTTTGTCTGTTGCATTGTTCTCTACTCAAATATATAAGTACCATCCGTGTAACACCTAGAAAAAGATCCCCATAGTAACTTCAAACGCGTATATCTCTGTTCCAGTGACAGGTAGAGGTATAGTTGTCTTATTTTTTTGTTTGTTGCATTGTCTTCTACTCAAATATATAAGTACCATCCGTGTAACACCTATAAAAAAAAGATCCCCATAGTAACTTCAAACGCGTATATCTCTGTTCCAGTGACAGGTAGAGGTATAGTTGTCGTATATTTTTTGTTTGTTGCATTGACCTCTACTCAAATATATAAGTGTTATCCGTGTAACACCTAGAAAAAAAAGACGCCACTAGCATTGCCTTTTCCGTAATCCATTTCGACAAATGACGCTTTAAAAAAAAATTGTCACTGTCACCTTTCGTGAGCGCACCTCGCTTTGGAGGCGTGACGGGGTCCAGATTATAACATCGAAGGTCGTTACATGGAATGTCGGAACATCGACAACGTTGCATCGAAAGGTCGCCACATCGAATGGTCGTCACATCGAATGGTCGCCACATCGAAAGGCCGCCACATCGAATGGTCGCCACATCGAAAGGCCGCCGCATCGAACGGTCGTCACATCGAAAAGTCGCTACATCGAAAGACCGCTACATCGAATGTGCATTACATTGAAGGTCGCCATGCATGACGAATGTTTCTGCATCGTATAATGCTGTATTGAATGTTCCCTTGTCTGGTGAATGGTTCATTGGGTTATAGGGGTTCATCAGGTCATAAAGGTTCATCGGGTCGTAAGGGTTCATCGGGTCGAAAGGATTCATCGGGTAACTAATAAATAACTTTGTAACTTTGTAACTTTGACTTTGACAGTGACTTCGACAGTGACTTTCACAGTGACTTAGATTGTGACTTTGACAGTGAATCTGACAGTGACTTTGACATTAACTTTGACAGTGACTTTGACAGTGCCTTTGACAGTGACTTTGACAGTGACTTTGACTTTGACTCTAAACTTGTGACTTGCGACTTAGGACTGTCAAAGTTAATGTCAAAGTCACTGACAGAGTCACTGACAATGTCACTGTCAAAGTCCTTGTCAAAGTCACTTTCAAAGCCACTTTCAAAGGCACTGTCAAAGTCACTGTCAAAGTTAATGTCAAAGTCACTGTCAGATTCACTGTCAAAGTCACAGTCTTAGTCACTGTAAACGTCACTGTCGAAGTCACTGTCAAAGTCAAAGTTACAAAGTTATATATTAGTTACCCGATGAATCCTTTCGACCCGATGAACCCTTACGACCCGATGAACCTTTATGACCCGATGAACCCCTATAACCCAATGAACCATTCACCAGACAAGGGAACATTCAACACAGCATTATACGATGCAGAAACATTCGTCATGCATGGCGACCTTCAATGTAATGCACATTCGATGTGGCGGCCTTTCGATGTAGCGACTTTTCGATGTGACGACCATTCGATGCGGCGGCCTTTCGATGTGGCGACCATTCGATGTGGCGGCCTTTCGATGTGGCGACCATTCGATGTGGCGACCTTTCGATGCAGCGTTGTCGATGTTGCGACATTCCATGTAACGACCTTCGATGTTATAATCTGGACCCGGCGTGACGTGACAGCGACAAAAACTTTTTTGTCATGCTGACAAAAGTCACCAGTGTGCGCTAGCCCAGTCACAATACTGGGTTATTTTTTAGTCAGTGCGCAAACTTTGCAGGGTGTTTCTACTCGTGATTCTGAACAACTTTTATTATGGGACCACCTGCGAAATCGCAAAAAAAAATTTGGATGTTCCATAGAAAAATTCATACCTACTCAGCAAAAATGTATGGAAAAATCAAAAATTTTTTTTAGATTTCGCCGGTGGCCCCATAGTAAAAGTTGTTCAGAATCACGAGTAGAAACACCCTGCAAAGTTTGCGCACTGACTAAAAAATAACCCTGTATATATCACAAAGTATGAATCACACTGTAAAACTGTGATCCTCAGAACCATTAAAATGAAAGACTAACCTTCGTTTCAGTAGACCTCTGATAGGAACTAGATCTGTGATGATGTTGGGATGTGCAATGACGTAGTCGTAGTCACTCAGTTTGATCTCGCCCTCCTGGAAAAGGAAACCAAAAGATATTACAAAACTTGCTGGAAAATAGTAGCAAAATTACTAATTTCCAGTATATGGAGCCCTGCTACCAGGCTAAGATAGAACCGCGGTTGCCTAGTTGGTAGAGGCGTCGGCATTACAGATACCGTTGGTCGCAGGTTCAAATCCTGCCTGCGGTGGAAAATTTTGCAAGTTCTCCAAAAATAACATATCAACTCTCAAATCCTTTAGTCGCTTCTAAGACACCCACGGGAAAGATATGGGGTGATGCTGTTCTAAGGCACCACATGGGAAATGAGATACACACCTGAATCTTCTTGATAACGTCCGAACCACCAGCAGTCGCAGCGCCGGCATCGACGGCTTCTTTGATCAGCTCAGCTCCTGTGAAAGGGACAAAATGACTTTACTTCCATCTACAACGAATACAGCATACCTTATCCATAGTCAATCGAAGTGCCAGAGAAAACACAGGAAATCATTTATTTGATTCATTGCGACTCTGTTACATCTTTTTGACTATTTGCAACAACAAGAAACTAATGGTTGTGATTTTTGTAGCAATCAAAAACATGCCACCATTTTGTCACGTGACTTGTTTCTGGTTGTAAGTAACCAAAAGAAACAATGTTGAAAGTTTGCATGCCTCAATTTAATAGCATTGCTCCTCCTCCTCCTCGCGTCGTAATCCTCATTACTGAGGGTCGTGATTCCCCCGATGGGAAATTATTTTCTCGTTTACGATGCTCTTCCATCGCTGCCTATCTTTGGCAGCATGCAGCGCAACGTGCAGCTTGGTGTCCAGTGCCGAGCGTATTTGGTCAGACCACCTGGTAGGACTGCGACCTCTTGGTCGTTTGCCATCAACTTTCCCGGTGATCATCAGTTGTTCCAGGTTGTGTCCATCTTTTCGCGCGATGTGGCCAAAGAATTCCAGAATCCTTCGTAGACAAATAGTGGAGAGCCTAGTTTTGATGTTGAGCTCATGAAGGATAGAGACATTAGTACGGAGAGCAGTCCACGGGATTTGTAACATTTTTCTCCAGCACCACATCTCGAAAGCGTCAATGCGGTCACGATCAGCCTTTTTCAACGTCCATGTTTCGGCGCCGTAGCTGAATATGGAAAACACGAGAGAGTTGACTAACTTTATCTTTGTCTTACGAGATATATTTCGGTCCTTCCATATTCGCTGTAGCTGTGACATTGCACTTTTGGCCATACCGATACGCCTCCTGACTTCTTTTTCGCAATAGCATTGCTAGCAATAAGGAAATATAAGATTAAATACATGCCTTTACAGAACGCTAGGATGGTGCGCTCCTCATCGCGCGGAAAGAAATGCGGCAGGAGACTCAATTTGGTAAAGTTGTCCACGACGCGATTCTGTACAGAGAAAAACAATAAACAAACAAAAAGCAATAAACATAAAACTGTAAAAAGAAAGTGTTAATTTCAGGGTCCCTTTCTATCTAACTTTCTATGCCCACTGCTGAACTTAGGCCTCTTCTTTATTGCGCCATTCCTTTAGATCCTGTGACGCTGTATTAAATTGGATTCTGACAGAAAAACGAACCATACTTATTCAAGTAGTAAAACCATATGGATGGATAAGTTGTATTCTTATTTAGATTCAAATCTTTAATTTGTTACTCAAAACAGCTTGCACATAAACTTGCTCCAGTCTAAAGATAAGTGAAATTAATCAAATCTAAAATTATGATTTAAATGTAGGCAAATGTGTACCTTTTTCACAGCTTGCATGTTCATATGAATCTGAGCATACACCAAAGCATCAGGCACATTGTACATGGTCGGGTGATGCGTCTCCTGGTGAAGTTTAACAGCTTCCTCCGCCGTGTAGACCACCCAGCGGTAGTACTTGATAGGGAAGACATCATCTTTGGAAACGCCTTTGTATTCGTCATCTATGAAACGCTGCTGGCTTAGCTTTGCTGCCCTGGAAAAGTGTTATTATTTTGCTTGTTAATAATGATTTATTGAAAAAAGTTACTACTGTTGAGATGGCCACTCGCTACATTTGTGAATGTATGGCACTCAGTTTCTCATTGGAGTTTACTAACAAATGGGAAAAGGAGCGCTACACAACTGTCAGCAAATGGCTAGCTCAAGTCATCAAGGTAGGAGGAAAGACACATCCTTGCCTCTTTGACCTATTGCTAGCTATAGCAAAAGAATGAATTGATGTGAAACAGAAAATCTTCAGATCTAGGAAGTAGCAACTTTCACTGTGAATGCTAAATGATATGGTACTTACTAAATGCTTGCAAAGAGTGCCAGTGGCCAGTGTTCTTGCTTTTAATCAGTCTGATAAAGATGAGCAATACAGCAGAAATTAACTGATAGCATACTTATCCTTTCCTCGCTGGTTGTGAGGGATGAACCCAACTTTTGTGACTTCAACCTTCACTTTCTTAGCACGGGCCTTCGCCCTGGTTCCTTTACGGGCTGCATAGTATGTTGTAGCCGTGTGAATTGAGCGCTGAAAAGGCCAAAAATCAGCATAAAGGTTGGAATATAAGTAAAATAAATCTTCATAAACATTTTAGACACTAAAAAATCGTAGGGAAGCTTTGCATTTTGTTCCTAAAGCTCTAAAACCAAGTTATAGTGAGTCAGACTGACTGTTTTTATCCTGAGCCACTAACACAAGTAAATAATACTTAATTTTAGTACTCACGAGACTAGTAGCATTCGTTTTGTATGCAGAAAGAGAATTATTTAGCAGGGAACCTGAAAATATAAACAAAAGTAAGTAAATTAGATCACAGCTGGAAATATTTCCAGTAATATTGAAATGAGTGTCACTGAAAGACACTTACGAAACAAAGTCCCAGCCATCGTATTGTTTGTTATTAAGTTATTTATAATAATAATGATGTTTCAATCTATTTTTATAGCGTAATCGCAAACTTTTATTTTCTCTCTCACATATTTTTTGAGGTTAGAATTGTTTTTTTATTTTCCTACTGTAATGCAACTGCAAGACAAAGGTAAAAAGTTTTGTTCGGCCTTTTCGGAAATATTTTATATTTAAAAAGTTTCAGGGAAGAAAATTATCGACATGCTGGCCCAACTGGCTGATTTTCACCATATTATTGTATTTCCTGAATATTTTTCAGTTATATAATCGAAAATCAGCAAAAAGGTTTTTCAGTTCTGACTTATGGCTGTATATGACTAAAACCCTTTACATTCGTCGTTGAATAAAAAAAAACTAACTGTCTAAGTACTGCAAACCCAGAAAAAAATATAGGAATCTGCAGTGCAGAAATGTATCCAAAGTTTATGGTGTCGATGTCATTGAATTTGTAGCTACCTACGTCACGCTACAACATACATACCTACATGTACATCGACTGCGAGCGCGAATACCTACATGAGCGCATAGGCAAGGCGACATAAGCTTTACCTACAAGCATTTCGCCGTGCACATACCTAAGTCGGAACCTACGCGTGTGACGTCACATACATACAAGCGGCTGAATACCTACTCTACTGCCAGGCAGGCGTGATATCAAGCAAGCGGCAAGCGGCGATCGATCATCAATGCCTACATTCAATAATGCGAACTATGAAGCATATCTACAGCTACAGCTACTAATCTACAAGCAGCACTATCTACGCATACACAACTGGGAAGACGTTAGTTCAACTGAAACTTCGCGCCATTCCACGAGGAACAGCAGATCAGACGTTAGCCAGAAACTTATAGCTGTCCATGGTGGGAGCAGCTGAATATAGACGTTAGTGAGATGAAACTAAGATGGAGCTCTGAAAAGAGCTGTTTCATGTGCATCAGCGCACAGCCTATCAGAAGACACGGCGATCCAGTTGAGCACTCCACTCGTCGAAGATCTTCATCAGCACAGCATCCAGCATCTTCATCTTCACGTCTTCATTGCTTTGGCGCGGCGCGACACGGAGCTGCGCGGACGTCCATCTTCCTCGGCGAGCGGCGACCCCAAAGAAAGCGCGAGGTCATGACCCCGTATTTATAGTTTCGCGGACCGCGAGCCGCGGCCGCGACTCCCCGCCCCCGCGCGCCCCGCGGAATCGCGTATGTGTGCGTTTACGTGTGTGTGTAATTTTAAGTAGTATGTAAGCTCTTTTTGTATATACCTAGTTGCGAACCTTTTGATGTAAATATAGATAGGCATATTTTGTAAATAAATTCATTCCAAAATCTGATCCCGAAATAGTGTTTCTTTACCTCAAGAGCTCCAGTCTTACCTACCTAGTTAGCGGTACTCCCTGCTGGCCACCATAGCCACAGTATCGCTAAAAATTTAAAGGCACCACGCCAACCAAATTTTTTCACGGATTTGACAAGATAAAACAGGAAAAATCATGTCTTTGGTGGAGATCAAGACAGTGACGTATTTGTAACCATTAGTAGGTATGCAGGGCCCATATAGTGTCATATACAAGTAGGTACATGCCGTATGCCGTGTGGTGCCGGCAGAGTAGAATAGCACCACCCCCTCTCTTCCCGTGGGGGTCGTAAGAGGCGACCAAGGGATAAACCCGACCCAAACAGCCAGGGCCAACCGTATGGTGGCGGTAAATCGTCACAAAAGCATTCCCAAGGATGGTTGACGTCTGGTAGGCGGCCGGTCGTAAAATTCAGCCAAATCCTTTTGCAACACGATTTTGCGTTCAACGAAACGTGTTGCGCCGACCCCAAGTAATTGGGATAAGATGATGATACAAGTAGGTACCTACATATCATTAAGTTTATGATTACTTAAAAAAAATCATTGCAGAAGTAGATAAAAGGAAAAATGACTTGTCAGTTAAATTTATTCATTGTCTTCAACTTTCGAAAGACTAGGTAATTACAAAAATCACTGAATATACATAAGGTTGATTCGGATACCTTTCAGTAGGAAGAGAGAATTTATATTTTGTTCTTAAACGTTACTCTATGTGCACCTGTATAAACTGTTTTTAGGGTTCCGTACCTCAAAATGTACAAACGGAACCCTTATGGGATGGGATCACTTTGTTGTCCGTCTGTCTGTCTGCCCCACTGTCTGTCAAGACAAGACCCTTTACCTCAGGAACGCGTAAAGATATCGAGTTGAAATTAAGTATATGGTCGCTAGTAGTTGTAAAAAAATCAAGCTCTTGCCGTTTATTTTGCAAAACGCGTGTTTTTTTGCCCTCTCACATGAATCAAAATCCAAAGGGTACTTCCTGTAGAACTCTAACAATGGCAAAATTTGGCAAGTAGCTTTGTTTTGAAGTACGAGTTTAGGAAAAACTCGGAAAATGGTTTTTATGGGGATCGAAAAAAAAGGTGTCCCTGAAATTTAAAATGCAGGAAAAGCTTTACACTCAGTCACAGAATACATAATAGTACAGGTACAGAAGACGCACTCCGCCATACCAATTCAACACATATAAATCTTTATGCGCGATAATAATGTACAAAGGAGATTGCCCATTTCTGTATAGACCTTGGACCAAACAGAGACCCGCATAGGGATATAGTGCATCATGTTCCTAAGACTAATACTAGTCTGAAACCCAAACCACATCAAAATCCGTCGCTGGAGTCTTGAGATAAATGACATGATATTTCAAGTTTTCCATTAACGAAAAATCATAGCCAACAGCTTATTTCTAAAATTAAAAACGGTAATCATTGAATCAATCAACCACTTTAATCAGTCTATTACTTCCTGAACAGCTATTGCCACGGGTGTTACTCAGGGTGTCGTTTTATCCCCTTTTCTTTTGTACTCGCGTTGAACCAAATAGTGAACCGCATTGAGACATAGTGCATAATGTTCCGAAGACTCGCATTGAGACATAGTGCATAATGTTCCGAAGACTAATACTAGGCTGGAACCCAAACCACATCAAAATCCGTCGCTGGAGTCTTGAGAAAAATTACATTATATTTCAGGTTTCCCATCAACGAAAAATCAAAGCCAACAAATAACTTATTTCTATAATAAGAGATGGTAGTTATTGAATCAATCAACCACTTTAATCAGTCTATTACTTCCTGAACAGCTATTACCACCGTTGTTACTCAGGAAGTCGTTTTATCCCCTTTTCTTTTGTACGGGCGTTGAACCAAATAGCGACCCGCATTGAGACATAGTGCATCATGTTCCTAAGACTTATAATAATAATAATAATAATAAAAGCTTTCCCAAATATTTACAATGTTTTATAAATATGGACAAACAAAAAATTCACAAAATAATTATTAAAATTTAAAAATCAGGTTAAAATCACAAATCACAAATTAACAAATAATTACTAGAAACATTAAAATTATGTGCATGCAAAACAGTAGTAAAATAGTAATAGTAACAATTCATTTTTAAAACAATTTCAAATTTTAACCACATTATACATAATAATTCATTAGATTGATAATATTAGGTATATAGAAATAGAATGTCAAAAATAAAATAAATTAAAATAAAATGTGAATTCATGTTATAAATTAAGATTTGGGGACCCATTTCTGGGTAAAAGCCTCCTCCATCTTCTGCCACTCTTTTCGGTTTTGAGCCAGTCTTGTCCACATTGGGCCAGCCACCGCCACGATATCGTCACACCACCTTCGCTTAGGTCTGCCTCTAGGTCTAGTTGTGTCTCGTGGATACCAGTGCAGGATTCGTTCACTCCATCTCCCATCAACGGCTCTAGCGACATGACCAGCCCATCTCCATTTGAGCCGGCACACAAGCTCTCCAGCATCAATGATTTTAGTAGTTTTTCGTATGTCCATGTTTCTTTTTCTATCTTTTAATTTTATACTTAACATACTCCTCTCCATTGATCGCTGACATACTTGAATCTGATTAATTGTATCAAATGTAAGGGCCCAGGTTTGGCATCCGTATAGTAGAGTAGGTAGTATTATGGTGTCCATTGCTTTTTTCTTCAAGCGGACTGGAATGTTAGATTTAAATACCTCCTTCAATGACCAGTACTTCTGCCAAGCCTTTTTTATTCGCGTGTCAATCTCTTCGGATGTTGGGTTGTCAAAGCAGACTTTCTGACCTAGATATATGTAGCTGTCGACGTATTCCAGTGGTTTATTGTGAATGACGATTTGTGTTGTGACTTGGTGTTATTCGTCAGGAGACAGGTTTTTTCAGTGTTCATGTGGAGACCACATTTTCGACTCTCTATGTCCAGTGATTTTATCATGAGCTCTAGGTCATTGTGACTTTCGCTGAATATAACTATGTCATCTGCAAACCGCAGATGACACAGTTGTTCGCCATTTATGTTTATACCTAGGCCTCGCCAATTCAGTTGTCTAAATATGTGTTCTAGTAGAGCATTGAAAATTTTTGGAGAGATCGGGTCTCCTTGACGGACTCCTCTATTTATCGCAAAAGGCTCTCCTTTAGTTTCCAGCTTTACCACTGCTTTACTCTTATTGTACAGTTCTTTTAAGATATTAATGTATATTCTGTGAACACCCTGCTCTTCAAGCGCTATCCATAGAGCGGAATGCGAGATTGAGTCGAACGCTTTTGCATAATCAATAAATGCAATGTAGAGTTTTTTATTGTATTCATTATAGCGCTCTATAATCTGTGAAAGTGTGAAGATGTGGTCGGTGGTACTAAATCCCGCTCTGAATCCTGCTTGCTCTTTAGGCTGGCATTCCTCCAATGAGTTTGAAATTCTATTCATAACAATACTAGTGAAAAGTTTATACAGTGTTTGAAGCAAACTTATTGGTCTGTAGTTGCTAATATCGCATGGGTTTCCTTTTTTGTACAATAGAGTTATTACCGCAGTTTCCCAGTCTGAAGGTGTTGTTGTCTGTGAAAGAATTTCATTGTAGAGATTGGTAAGTATGGGCGTAATAGGTTCTACGATAGATTTTAGTACATCGTTTGAAATGTGGTCACTCCCAGGGCTCTTCATTGATTTTAGTTTTAAAATAGCGTGACGAATCTCACTTGGTAGGAGAGGTGGTGGTATTTCATCATCACAGACTTTTAACAGCTGATATTTATTTATTGAAGTCGCTTGCGGGTCTTCATAGAGCTGCGTATAATATTCTGTAGCGGTTGTAAGTATTTCTTTTCTTTTCGTTACTGGAGATTCTTTCCGATGCAGTATCGTTATCCATGGTCTAGTAGAGTTCAATTTTTTGTAAGCTCTCTTGACGGATGTATATTTTTCTAGTTCTTGCTCTATAACATTGTATCTGTGTTCTTTTCTTTGTTGGTTTAGTTTTCTTTTAATGATTTTATATAGCTTTGTTAGTCTTTTCTTTTCAGGTTGAGTTCTCTTGTCTTTTTCTTTCAGCGTGGTTCTTTCTTCAATTAGTAACTTGATCTCCTCTGGTATAGTTTGCTCTTCTTTACGTAGCTGTTTAGGAAGTTCATTTGTACTTTCCTGTATATTTTCAACAATTGCTGTATAGGACAACTCTACATTTGAATAGTCATAGCTTTTAATTTTCGACATAAATGCGTTTTTCAGAGATTCTCTTTCGATGGTAGTAAATCCAGTTTGTGGTTTCTGTCCAAACTTACGTCTTGAAGTTATGAGTTTGTAGTCCATTTGTAAAGTTGCCCGCACCAGTCTGTGGTCTGAGGGGTAGGATGTAGAGATTACTTCAACATTTATTATATAAGGTCCTATTAAATTCACTGCAAATATTTTAGGGGCAGATCAAATAAAATATAAGCATGTACTAGGCCAATTTTTAGAGAAATCTACACGCTAGTTTTCGAGAAAATTGCATTTAACTAAAAAAATACAAAACGAAAAAAGTGCACCCTGTTTGTCCTAGAAACTCACACTTCGATGAATTTAAATTACGCGCCAAAAATAAAGTGCTGTGATTGGTTGGTTGTTAGTGTGCGTGCCGTGTAAGTGAATCCTGTTTACGTGGCGGAACGTCAGTTGGGTCGGTCAAAGGATGTTCACATAATTAATTCGAAAGTTTGTTTGAAAATGAAAAAAAAAATCTAGCGTGTAGATTTTTTTTAAAATGCCTTAGATGTTTTTCTTATACATATTTACGCATGCCCTTAAAATATTTGCAGTGAATTTAATAGGACCTTATATTTTGTTTCGTTTTTGTCAATATTAGATCAATCTCATTACGAGTGATACCGTTTGGATGCAGCCATGTCCATCGTCGCTTCATATTCTTTTTGAAAAGGGTATTTGCAATAATCAATTTATGTTGTAGGCAAAAATGGATAAGGTTATTTCCTCCTGGGCTTCTTTGTTTATATCCCCACGGTCCCATTACTCCTTTATCATCCGCAGTAGGCATACCGACTTGTGCGTTGAAATCGCCCATTAGCACAGTATCTCTACCAGTGGTTCTCAGAGCATTTTCTAGGTCTTTGTAAAATATGATTATATCCTCATTCGGTGCTTTTTCAGTTGGTGCATAGACTTGTATAATATTTAGTATTTTATTATCAAAATGTAAGGTCAGACACGCGACTCTATCTGAGACAGGATTAAACTCTATGATGTTATTTTTTAATTCTTTTTTCACGAGAAATCCGACGCCATTTCTGTTACTCTTCTGTCCATAGTACATAAATATATAGTTGTCTTTTTCTAATATCTCTTTTCCTTCTATTCTTACTTCCGATAAGCCTATGATGTGCCATTTTAAATTTTGTAGGGCGTGCTCTAGCTCGATGTGTCTCGAGTTGCTTACCAATGATCTGACATTGAATGTACAGACATAGAGATTGTTGTCACTGTTTGCATCTTTTATTTTTTCTTCGACGGAGGGTTTCGGTCTACTTCTCCCGTGGGGACCAGCCAAATTGGGAGAGTTATTTTTATCTATTTCTGTTTGCAGGTTATTTGATAGTGGAGGCACCGCTGGTTGCTAGTTTGCTTCAGACTGTTGTGCTGTGTGTATCTTATTATCTCTAACATTAATCAAATATTGAGTAATGTTTTTGTTTTCAGGCGGATTTTTATTTGTTTTTGGTAGAGTATGAGGAGAAGTATTTTTAAGAGTAAAGTATTTTTCTTAGCATTTTGATGGCTGGTTGAGTTTCCTTCTGTTGCAGCGGATCCCTCGATTGTTTCAGAGGATTTTGATCTATTTCTTTTTCTCGATGACTCTACATTTTTGTTTTTCAGTATAACCAATTTGTCATACTGGAGTCTCACTTTATTGCCTTTCTGTTTTTCTGCTTCAGCTTGGATTTTTAGTTCTTTTCGGATTTCTAAAACCTTTTGAGGGAAGTCTTCCTTTATGTAAAATGTTTTGTTCAGGAGTTTGTTTTTGTTTTTCAGGATCAAGATCTTTTTACCAAGTGTAGTAAGTGTAACTGCTACAGGGCGTATGGTGTTGGTATCTTTCTTTTTTCCCAGTCTGTACAGAGTATCTATTTCGGATTTGTCACACGTAACTCCCATGTTTATATTTATAATTTCCAGAATTTTCTCTTCCAACTCAGAGTAGCTTCTTTGTCCTTCTTCAATGAGGAAAAATAATAAATTCTTTTTCCTTTTCTCTTTTTCTAACGTGTATAATTGTGTTTCTTGTTTGTTAACTTTTTTCAGTAAGAAAGTATTTTCTTCCTGTAATAATTTGACCTTTTCATCCAGGTTTTGATTTATTTTTGCAATACTGTCCTGAAGTCTTTTTAATTCTTCTTTTTGTTCATTTTGACTATCTTGTATCTGGGCAAACATTTTCTTTATTTCTTCCATATTTTAGTATGGTCAGATTAATTCTTGTTCCCGATACTAGATGGCGTTATGCACATTAGTTTTTCTTCTCGTTGATAGATGGCGTTATGCAGATTAGTTTCTCTACTTGTTACTAGATGGCGTTGTGCCAATGTTTCTGCTATCTGACTACAGATGTCGCTGTTAGTTTTATCCACACGCGTTTTAGCGCATATAAATTGCGAGTGGGTATTTCGGGTTTCTGAGATAGCCGTTGGACATAGGTATTTAGGTTATCTTTAGGCTTTTTAGTAAACTCACGGTTTCATATAGTCCTTTTTTGGTAGTAGTTCACTCTGGTTTTATAGCCTTTCTACTATTTTGAGTTGTAGTGCTCGTCTTCAGTTGTTATTGCACAAAATACTTCGATTGTCTATTGTTGGTGATTAGCACTTATTTCACTATATTTCTTCATAAGTATGTTCACAGTGACAATGTTTATTCACTTTTTGTGTTATTTAATGCACTATAGATATAAATAACTCTATTCCAAACTGATTATATCACTTTGAGTATTTTTAATAAGGTTTTAAAACAGAGAAACACTTTTAAGACTGTTTATGTGACCAGTGGCGCCACCTGGTCATTTTATCCCCTTTTCTCTTGTACGGGCGTGCATCATGTTCCTAAGACTTATACTAGTCTGAAACCTAAACCACATCAAAATCCGTCGCTGGAGTCTTGAGATAAATGACATGATATTTCAAGTTTTCCATTAACGAAAAATCATAGCCAACAGCTTATTTCTAAAATTAAAAACGGTAATCATTGAATCAATCAACCACTTTAATCAGTCTATTACTTCCTGAACAGCTATTGCCACGGGTGTTACTCAGGGTGTCGTTTTATCCCCTTTTCTTTTGTACGGGCGTAAATAGCGACCCGCATTGAGACATAGTGCATCATGTTCCTAAGACTTATACTAGTCTGAAACCCAAACCACATCAAAATCCGTCGCTGGAGTCTTGAGAAAAATGACATTATATTTCAGGTTTCCCATCAACGAAAAATCATAGCCAACAGCTTATTTCTAAAATAAAAGACGGTAACCATTGAATCAATCAACCACTTTAATCAGTCTATTACTTCCTGAACAGTTATTGATATGGGTGTTACTCAGGGTGTCGTTTTATCCCCTTTTCTTTTGTACGGGCGTTGAACCAAATAGCGACCCGCATTGAAACATAGTGCATCATGTTTCTAAGACTAATACTAGTCTGAAATCCAAATCACATCAAAATCCGTCGCTGGAGTCTTGAGATAAATGACATGATATTTCAAGTTTTCCATTAACGAAAAATCATAGCCAACAGCTTATTTCTAAAATTAAAAACGGTAATCATTGAATCAATCAACCACTTTAATCAGTCTATTACTTCCTGAACAGCTATTGCCACGGGTGTTACTCAGGGTGTCGTTTTATCCCCTTTTCTTTTGTACTCGCGTTGAACCAAATAGTGAACCGCATTGAGACATAGTGCATAATGTTTCGAAGACTAATACTAGGCTGGAACCCAAACCACATCAAAATCCGTTGCTGGAGTCTTGAGAAAAATGACATTATATTTCAGATTTTCCATTAACGAAAAATCAAAGCCATCAAATAACTTATTTCTATAATAAGAGATGATAGTCATTAAATCAATTAACCACCTTAATCAGTCTATTACTTCCTGAACAGCTATTACCACCGGTGTTACTCAGGGTGTCGTTTTATCCCCTTTTCTTTTGTATGGGCGTTGAACCAAATAGCGACCCGCATTGAGACATAGTGCATCATGTTTCTAATACTTATACTAGTCTGAAACCTAAACAACATAAAAATCCGTCGCTGGAGTCTTGAGAAAAATTACATTATATTTCAGGTTTCCCATCAACGAAAAATCAAAGCCAACAAATAACTTATTTCTATAATAAGAGATGGTAGTTATTGAATCAATCAACCACTTTAATCAGTCTATTACTTCCTGAACAGCTATTACCACCGTTGTTACTCAGGAAGTCGTTTTATCCCCTTTTCTTTTGTACGGGCGTTGAACCAAATAGCGACCCGCATTGAGACATAGTGCATAGAAATAAGCTGTTGGCTATGATTTTTCGTTGATGGGAAACCTAAAATATAATGTCATTTTTCTCAAGACTCCAGCAACGGATTTTGATGTGATTTAGGTTTCAGACTAGTATAAGTCTTAGGAACATGATGCACTATGTCTCAATGCGGGTCGCTATTTACGCCCGTACAAAAGAAAAGGGGATAAAACGACACCCTGAGTAACACCCGTGGCAATAGCTGTTCAGGAAGTAATAGACTGATTAAAGTGGTTGATTGATTCAATGATTACCGTTTTTAATTTTAGAAATAAGCTGTTGGCTATGATTTTTCGTTAATGGAAAACTTGAAATATCATGTCATTTATCTCAAGACTCCAGCGACGGATTTTGATGTGGTTTAGGTTTCAGACTAGTATAAGTCTTAGGAACATGATGCACGCCCGTACAAGAGAAAAGGGGATAAAACGACACCCTGAGTAACACCGGTGGTAATAGCTGTTCAGGAAGTAATAGACTGATTAAGGTGGTTGATTGATTCAATGATTACCGTCTTTTATTTTAGAAATAAGCTGTTGGCTCTGATTTTTCGTTGATGGCAAACCTGAAATAATATTTCATTTTTCTCAAGACTCCAGCAACGGATTTTGATGTGGTTTGGGTTTCAGACTAGTATTAGCCTTAGGAACGTTATGAACTATGTTTCAATGCTGGTCGCTATTTGGTCCACTTTGGGCAATGTCTTTTCCTTCGCGCCGGCTTTGGATACCTACTTTTATATTAGCTCACAGATCGCGCGCGCAAGCAAAAATGAGCCGAATTGCTGCGCGCGAAAGTTCATCTGCCGCAGACCACCTCTGAATGTCACAGCCGGCACGATTTGTAGGGATGCGAATTTCAAGATTTATATGAAAGTAGGTACCTACGAAAAGTGTACTGGAGTACATTTCTACACCCAAGTAAAACATAAATAAAATGTTTTGTTAAACGTAGGATATTGAAAGAAAATCAAAGCACAAATATTAGAAAAAATATTAAAATTGCATTATCACACAAAATTTACGAATGAGGCAGGAGCAGGAAGGTGAGTTATTTAATACAGAATTGATAAAATAAAATAAATCTCGTGTAAAAAATAAAATAATGCATTTGCTTACTTCTAGCTCTAAGTTTTCTGTATTGTTGTTTTGAATTGTATGTAAGCAATAAAGTGTTAATCTATCTATCTCGTGAAGAAATGCGAACGGCATCGGTGCGCGCGCGTAACGTGCGGCGCGCGGCAACCAACTGATTATCCCCCGCGCCCGCGCGGAGTGCGCCAGGCCTGACTCAGTCCAGAATAACCTACAAACCTTAGTGTGGCGAGTCCAACTCGCACTTGGCCGGTTTTTTTTCAGGAATCCATATTAATCCATAAATCAGTATCATTATTGTCAAGAAGGCGAAATGGAAGCATTTTGTATTATTGTACTGGCTAGTTCCCGAGGTTGAAAAACGCGATTATTTTTTACCAAGCGCCGACAATCGCAAGTACAAATTATATTGTCTGGAAGAGATCGCTGCAAGCGATAAGGCCGCCTTTGCTTACTTCTAGCTCTAAGTTTTCTGTATTGTTGTTTTGAATTGTATGTAAGCAATAAAGTGTTAATCTATCTATCTCGTGAAGAAATGCGAACGGCATCGGAGCGCGCGCGTAACGTGCGACGCGCGGCAACCAACTGATTATCCCCCGCGCCCGCGTGTACTTGCAACTCTATACCTACGCCGCGGAGTGCGCCAGGCCTTACTCAGTCCAGAATAACCTACAAACCTTAGTGTGGCGAGTCCAACTCGCACTTGGCCGGTTTTTTTTCAGGAATCCATATTAATCCATAAATCAGTATCATTATTGTCAAGAAGGCGAAATGGAAGCATTTTGTATTATTGTACTGGCTAGTTCCCGAGGTTGAAAAACGCGATTATTTTTTCTGAAGTACGTACTTACCGATACGTCCACCCACGCCATATGCATTTTGACTGAGCTGTAGAGTTTGTGAGATTTTATGAGGATGAAAAAGATTGCCTCTAGGTACTTGTGACGTTTTTCATAAAGAAAACTATTAAGCTCTTGTCGTGCCACATGTTATACTTACTTTTTTTTATAATATCATAACTTCATATCAACCATAGATACTTCCATCAACATAGTTTCTACCTTTTAGAGTGTCACTTAAGTACTTATAAGATAATACATCATAATAACGTTCCTATTTACTCTAATATTAGCTATTTTAAAACTTATGTTAGTTCGTAGATTGCTCATCAACTCTCTAGTCGCAGGTTAAACCAGACCGCCCGTACCCATTAGCGAGGACCTGGGGCCTGTTTCACAAAGCACAAGTGTAGAGAAACTTGTGAAAATAAATAGCAACACTGATAAAAAGCGGCAACATTAGTAGTTACAAGTGTTTCACAAAGCAACTTTTTCACAATTGTAGTTAATTTGGCTACAATTAGGGTCAAGTAGGGATCGGTGACTCAGGCGGGTACATTGACTCACGCTTATATTTCGTAATAGGACAGCAATAGCTATCTGTATTCTTAACAAAATGGTAGCTCTTGACAACCAAACACATACAAACCAATCATCCGTCCACTCTAGTGCGGTTTGATTGTGAAAAAAATGTGCGAATGGTTTTGCACCTCTAAAAATGCTTTTAAAGGTACCCTAAATGTTTTTTTATCGGCTAAGATTGAAATATTTAGGGAAATGTAATTATTATCATCGAAAGTGGTGTCCATATACTAGGTAATAAGCTACATTTGCTAGCTCTTAGAGAAGTCTGGTAATTTTTGTAGGCTATTTATTTCAAAATAGCGACGGCGTCAACACTGACTCAAATTTAAGTGGTACACAGTGACTCTAACATTCAGTACGGGCTCATCTCTCTATTTTACAAACAATAACAGACAATTGTAAAATATTTCCTATGCCAATAGTAATGATATGAAAAGAATACTTTGACAAATATAATTTATTATAATGCATAGTTTTAATAAATATTATACTAGCATGACAGGGTTGCAGAGTCCATACAAACTGTTAGAGTCACTGTGTACTACAGGGGTTGAGTCAGTGTAGACAGGTACACGTACACAGTGACTCACAAATTTTTTTCTAGTAAAAAATGTCTAGTGACCTAATTGTCGTGTTATTGCAAAAATTGATAATGCGAAACGAAAGAGTAATCATCAATACATCCTAGGTATGAATTTGAGTTTGATACTTCAAAGTTTTCTATAAAATTTAATTGATTGAAAAAATCCGAGTCACTGTTGCCTACCTGACCCTACAATTCTACTAACCATAGACAATCTTTTTGTTTTTATTGTTAAATTTCGCATAATCGAACAAGTGTTTCACAAAGAAACTCAGACTTGTTAACTTTTTATCTGTCAAATTTTTCACAAGTCTACCTACCTCGGGAGCTAGGTAGAATTGTAAATTTATTGGATTAAAAATCAAATACAGCGTATCTAATGCTAATTTAGAGAATTATCGAGAGCTGTGCGAATAATGTTGCAGGTGCGGGAGTCGGACTCGTTCTCTGACAAAGATAATAAAAGATTACCAAGAATTTTTCAAGAGCGAATTAACACGAAATTTCGTACCGATTACGATTTCAACTAAAGATTTCTGGGGAAATGCCCCGAATAGCACATCTTTCCTTTGTTGTATTTGTTTGCATATAGTTATTGCATCATCATCATCATCTTCCTACCCTTATCCCAATTACTTGGGGTCGGCGCAACACGTTTTTTTTAACACAAAATCGTGTTGCAAAGGATTTGGCTTAATTTTACGACCGGCCGCCTACCAACCCTCATTGGGAATGCTTTTGTGGTGGATTAACCGCCACCATACGGTTGGCCCTGGCTGTTTGGGTCGGGTTTATCCCTCGATCGCCTCTTACGACCCCCACGGGAAGAGAGGGGGTGGTGCTATTCTACTCTGCCGGCACCACACGACAATGCTGGCACCACACGTTATTGCATATTCTTTCCTTTCTATTCCATTAAAAACCTATATTTTTTATTTATTTTAGTATTTTCTAGAGAGATTAATATTGTTTGTTTACAAATATTGAGAATTTGACATTGACGTGAGTGAGTAATTGAATGAATGATTAGTGCTGTCACCTACACTTGTTGAATCGAGATTTTATTTCTTGTAAGGTGTCTCTATGGTCATTTTACAATTGTAATTCCTCAATCGATGTTTGTGAAACACCTGTAGTTGTAAATTTGTAGAAAACTTGGACTTGTAGCCTGTAGAATTGTAACTTGTGACTTGTGCTTTGTGAAACGGGCCCCTGGTTGACCATTAGTCAACATAGATCTATATGTGTAATAAATGGAGGGCGCCACCAAGCGCAAGTAAACATTCGCTCCGTGTAAAATTATTTCAAAAATATATAAATAGTGCTCAAATAGTGTAAAACAAGTAAAAAATGTTTCAAGTATCTGTGTTATCAGTGATATAAGTTGGTGTTCGTCATTTTCATCTAATAATTAGACCCAAAAAAGCGTTAAAAAGTTTGCCGCCGGTGTAACTGAACTTTGGCTAATAAGCAGTATTTACCGCATTTGCGTCAATTTTCCCTTCATAAACGAGACAAAACAGTGCCATACGTGACAAAACAATGCCATAAGAAGATAATAGGAGAATTTAAAAGTGAAATAGTGATAAATATCATTTTATAACCTACAAAAATGTCGATCGTCAAAATTGTAGAGTCACTCGGAAGAAAAATCTTAACAGCGCCATCTAACGTTGAATAGTAGAACTTGTACTGAGACTAGTCAAAACACGATATTGGTTCTCCACTCGGGTCTCCGTCAATTTCATAGTTTCATTGACATTGATTTATGCTAATTAGCACACACAGATGGAGCCACCTGTATTGAAAATGAGTGCGACTGCGAAAAAAGACGTGCTAGAAACACCGAAAATATGCACGGCGTGTTTAAAAATAATAGAAACGCGGCAATTTTTGAAATGCAGTGCGTGCACAGATGAATATTATGATTTAGATTGCGCTCAAGTCACACTCAAAAGATACTTATTAATGACTCCCGAAAACAAAATACAATGGAAGTGTCCTACTAGCCTACGTAATGCGCATCAGCAGAATGCTCCCTTCCAACAGCAAAACTACGATGATCAAGAAGAAATGAATATTACCATCCGAAAAAAGAATAGAAATTATTTAAGTGATTCATCAAGCTTGGGAGATTTAAGCAATCTGGGCAACTCTATCATTGACATTGATTCATCAAGCTTAGGAGATATAAGCAATTTAGGTGACACTATGATCGAAAATTATTGCTCAAATTCATTGCCAATGACAGAACCTTTAACCTTGAGCCATATAGCAAAACTTCTTGACATAAAACTGGAAGCACAGAAACAGAGTATAATCCAAGAAATTAAAGAATCTATACTTACCGATTTAAAAAATTCAGTATCTGAATTGAAAACAGAGATGAACCAAAAAATAACTATTTTGTCAAACGACCAAGAAATTCTGAGACAATCCATCACTGAAATGGAAAAAAATATACACATATTAAACGCGGAAAATACACAACTGAAACGTGATCTAGAAGAAATTCACCAAAATCTTATAGGAGAAAATAAAAAAGAAAGCGACCAGGAAAATCTCAAGAGGCAACAAATAATAGTAACGAAAACTTAAAAAAAATTGTCATACATGGATTAATTGAAAACTACTGGGAAACAGATATTGAACTGGAAGACCGAGTTATTAATATATTTAAAGATATCCTGAACGTCAATGTTGCTGGTTACGTAGAAGATTTATATAGAGTGGGCAGAAAAAGCAACAAAAGACCCATAGTCATCGAATTTCTCAGTAAAAGATTACCAAAGCATTTGCTCCAAAATAAACATTACTTTAAAAATTCTGGTTTGGCAATATCAGAATATCTGGATGAAGAAGGACTAAAACAGCGAAAGAAGTTAAGAGAAGTATTATTTACGGCAAGAAAAATGGAAAACATGCAGTTATAAGAAATAATAAATTGATAGTAGATGGACTCGAATACAAGGAAAGTGAAAATGAAGGGAAAGAACATACAAAACGATCTACCACTTTTTTACCTTCTAAAGCAAACAAAAATATTGCTAAACAAGACAGTAACACTGATCAACGAAATGCACAACCACAAACTAATTCCTTTCGTGAGAGAATTTAATATCCTTTTTCAAAATATGCAGAGTTTAAATGACACCAAAGTATCACTTTTAGAAAGTTTACTATCTACTGAAAATTTTGATGCTGTTTGCCTTTCAGAAACATGGATCCCACACTTAAAAGCAGATTTTGTTAAAATACCCGGATATACATTTGCCAGTGCATTTTATAGAAAATCACATATTCATGGTGGAGTTGCAATCCTACTACGCGACGACATTAAATATGTAGAGCGATCAGACATCACAGGCTTAACAGAAGAATTCATTTTTGAATGTTGTTGCGTAGAAATTACCCAATTTGATATTATCTTAATTTCTATTCATAGGCTAGACAGAAATATTGATAAATTCTATGAACAATTAAAGAAAGTTTTAAAGAAAGTAAAATTAAAAGAACCAAAGAAACATATTATTATAGGTGGAGATTTTAATATAGATTTCTTAGAAAAGTCAAAGGATAGAACTGAACTAATTGATTTAATGCTTTCTTATAATTTGAAACAAGTAGTAAAAAAGGTTACTAGAATAGATCATGTAAAAAACACTGCTAAGTGTATAGACCATCTCTATACAAATAGAACTCCCTTTTCGGCGAAAGTTGAAGAATATGGGTTTTCCGACCATAGAGGTGTTGTATACACACTGAAAGTAAACTCGCATTTGCTGCCTGTAGACAGACCTTGGATAATATATAAAAGATTATTTACTGCAAAAAATGTAGAATCTTTTAGAAAAAACTTACTAAATATAGATTGGAATATAATTATAAAACAAGATAGGGACATCGACACAAACTACAATGATTTTTTAACTGCTCTTAAAAATAACCTTGATCTAACAATACCTGTAAAATGCTTAAAAACTAAAACTAAAAAACGGAAAACTTGGCTTACTAAAGGTTTAAAAAGATCTTGTAATCATAAAAGATTATTACTACAGCTTTTACATGAGTCAAAACAGAACCCAATTATTATAAAAACCTATTGTAAATCATATACTAAAATATTAAAAAAGTCAGTTAATTTATCAAAACGTAAAAATTATATAGCTGAGATGAAAAACTCAACAAATAAAAATAAAACTATGTGGACAATCATAAATAAAATCTCAGGTAACAGGACAGGACAATCACAAATATAAACCAAAAAACGTTAAAAATATACAACTAAAAATAAATGACAATATTACACTTAACACGCCACAAAATATAGCAAATGCTTTTAATGACTTCTTTATAAATGTTAACAAAATTACACAAACTAATATAAATAGCAACCAAAGCGTAGGTACCGTTTGCAGAAAAGAATATAGTTCAACATCTAAACTCAATTTTTATTCATCCTACAAATGAAAAAGAAATATATAAAATTATTACACACCTAAAAAACAAAAACAGCACTGGGAAGGATGAAATACCTCCATCACTATTAAAATCATGTGCTTCTGAACTAACCCCACCTTTAACTAAACTAATCAATCAATCGTTTGAAACCGGCCGATTTCCCGATGCTCTCAAAATTTCCGTAGTCAGACCAGTTCTTAAAAAAGGCGACGAACAACTATTAGATAACTACCGGCCAATAGCTCTATTACCCGCAATTTCTAAAATATTCGAAAAAGCCATGTGTTCTCGTCTCTGCAGTTTTTTGGAAAGTATAAAGTTTTTTGATGAGGGCAATATGGATTTCGAAAAACCGAAGTACACAATTAGCGGTTTTTACTTACATTCAAAAAGCATTAGACTTCATTAACAAAAAACAGAGTGTAGTGGGCATACTTTTAGATCTAAGTAAAGCTTATGATAAAGTTGATTACTCAATTCTGCTGATGAAACTCTATAACGCAGGTATCCGTGGCAGAGCATATGATTGGTTCAAGTCATACCTTGAAAATAGGACTTAGTATGTACAAATAGACTATTATAATGAAGACACGCGAACACAAGAAAAGATAAATTCTAAAATCAGTGAGCTAAAAGGTAGCATTCCGCAAGGCAGTGTGCTCGGGTGCATACTATTCTTAGTATATATTAATCAACTCCCCAAACAGTTGGATACTACCTGCATCATGTTTGCGGATGATATTTCTCTTTTATTTAATTTTAATTCAAAAGATAACGAATATTCAAATCAAGTAAATTCTAGTTTAAAAACCGTTCAAGACTGGCTTCAAAATAACAAACTGCAAATAAATACAAATAAAACTAAATTAATACAATTTCATCCTCCACAAAAACAACCCCTATCATCACTAAATATACAAATAAATGGAAATCCGGTAGAAGAAGTAAAATCACACAATCTGTTAGGACTAAACATCGATAGTAATATAAACTGGAAAGATCACATATCCAAAATAAAAACTAAATTATCTAGGTTTACTTATGCCCTTTATACGATCCGTACAAACACAAACGAGGAAGCGGCTTTATCTGCATACTACGCCTACGCTGAGTCCTGGCTCCGATATGGTGTGGTCCTATGGGGTAACAGCACTAACGTAGACGAATTATTTATTATGCAGAAAAAATGTATCAGAATCATATTCCATCTAAATAACTTACAAAGTTGTAGGCCATATTTTAAAGATAAATGCATACTAACAGTAGGTACATTCTCTCTATATTCTAGAGTTAGCTACACTGGTACGTAAAAATATGAAACTATTTATACAAAAAAGTTCTTTCCTTACTCATAATTTGAGAAACAAAAATAATCTTCAGTTGCCAACCACAACAATGACCCTTTACCATAAAAGCCCATATTTCACAGGCATCAAAATCTATAATAAACTACCACTAGTACTTAAATCAGAAACCAAAGATCATTTATTCACACAGAAACTAAAATCATATTTAATAAGTAAGAGCTACTACAGTCTAAAGGAATTTTTCGAGGAAAAGTGAATTATTTAGTTATAAATACTATGTTAAGTTCGTAGAAAATTGATAATAATTCATTATTATTATTATTTTTATTATATATAAAAAGAACCCACCTTATGTAACTTAACTTGCTTAGTTTTGGTATTATTTGATATTAGTTACATAATTAATGTTAATTAATATTATTAGGTATAAGTTATTATTAGTAATTTAGGTGTCCTCTCATGTTGCAATACCCTATAGAAAGGGTATCATGTGTAGAAACTGTAAAATGTCATACCATAACATCTGTATGTAATACCATGTGATATTATGCAATAAATAAAATATGAATATGAATATGAAATGCACAATAAATTCCCCCTGAAGGTGGGTTAACCTTCAGCGGAAAAAAAAATATCATAACTTTTTCTGAAAATATCATTTTATAGAACTCTGCCACAAACAATATTATTGATAATATTTTCATCTTGAATTTTTAGATAAAAATTGCTGATTAGTTTTGTTTCCGGGGGTTTGCATTACCAAACGATCTTTGAAGGGCGCACCCGCAGTTGGATGGTGGAACAAAACAAGTTTTATTTTACGAAATAATAACACAAAATCTCTACAAATACGCTTTAAAATGTGTTAAATAAGTAGTGAACTAGTGCAGGCAGCTATACCTTGAAGATGGAGAAGATAAATTGCAGTTTACTATTCGTATCTCTTCTTGTTTTGTTGTGGGGTGTGGCCGGCCAGTATGAGTGGCAAATTCGTGATGCTTTCGATGAAATTCGGGGTAAAATGGACAAAGTATCCGCCGACAACTGTTTTATCACGCACCTGGATGACCTATTCCTACCTGAAGACAGTGTATCGCATCATCCAGACGTGAAAGAGATCAATATCAACCCAGTGTTTCCTAACCGTACGGCGATGTTGCATTTGCACAATATGGCTATGAACCGGGCGTTTTTCTGGAGTTATATTCTCCAGTCTAGGTTCATAAGACCGGCAATCAACGACACGTACGACCCTGGTATGATGTATTACTTCCTTTCATCAGTAGCCGACGTATCTTCAAATCCATACATCAACGCCAGTTCGATATACTTTTCACCGAATGTGTCTTACACGTCGTCGTACAGAGGATTCTTCAATAAAACCATGCCGCGATTCGCGCCTAGAGCCTACAGAGCTGACGATTTCAACGATCCCGTCCATCTACAAAAGATCTCTACATTAAACACTTTTCATGTTGAAGATTTAGGTGCATTTGAGCAAGATAGTCTATCCAAGGATTATACGTCCGATTTCTATCGTACCAATGAATGGTACTCGCTGTGGTTGCCTGACAAGGTTGAGAAAAGACATGACACAAAAACTACTTACCAAGTGGAGATTAGATACGCAAATAATACAAATGAGACATTTACGTTTCATGGACCTCCTGGGAATGATGAGGTGTGTATGAATGTATTCCTTGTGATTGTCTCATCTTCCTTGCAGTATTTTTTATTGTAATTTTTTTGTGTATCCCAACAACTTTGCCCAGTAGGTATAATGAAAGAAGATTAAAGAAAAGTTTTATATAAAATATATTTTGATGATAAAAAATGTATTAGCTAACTGAAATTGTATCGGCAAAATGTATTGCCTATTTGGACCTATGTTGCTTATGGAAAGTTGTTTAGTTTCCTGGGATCACCCTTTACAGTTCTTTTTATATTAAAGTTATATACTTTGAATACTTCCAGACCCCTGGTCCTGTGAATTGGACGAAGCCTTACTTTGACTGCGGCAGACTGAACAAATGGCTGGTGGCTGCGGTATCACCAGTCGCTGACATTTACCCTCGTCACACGCAGTTCAGACATATTGAATACCCTACGTAAGTATATTTTTACTGTAAGTTTTATTTATGAATTTGAAAAATACTGGCATCAAGGACCATAAAGTAGACAGGTAAAATACAGCTATTAACTACCTAAATGGCCCCTTAATTTTATTTAATTGTTGCTAAACATAGCTTCCAAATTTATTGTTGGTTTTACATTGTGGACTGGAGTATCATGATCTTACCACAAAGAAGTTAGATAAGTGATAAAAGTGTGTATAACATAAAACTTCATTCAAAAATAATGAATGAATGCTAGACACGCATTCAACAATAGTCTTACTGCTCTCACTTTGTTGTGGTAAGGCCCTAAGAATTCAAATGTGTTATTTTTATTGTCTCTTTCCCACAGATACACAGCAGCAGTGGTCATGGAAATGGACTTTGATCGAATAGATATAAATCAGTGTCCGCCAAGTCAAGGCAATGATCGACCGAATAGATTTGCATCAACAGCCCGATGTAAAATAGAAACCACTGAGGTAAGTGTGTGGAAATATTTAAGAGGATACTGGAGCAGGTGATACAATCCTGAGATTTTTTGTTTGAAGATCCCAGGATTCATTCATACAAAAAATCTGAAGATTGTATCCCCCCATGAAAAGTCATTTTAAAATGGTAAAAGCACTTGTCCAGCAGTAGACAGTAATAGCTGTTAATGGTGATGAATCAATGATGTTCTTTTGTCTGTTTATAGAGTCAATGAAAAGTGGTTACTTGGTTGGTTGTTTGTATGGAGTCAAGTGATTATTGCTGTAATACAGAGTCATGTTCATGAGACCTTTGTTCTGTGTATTATGTACTCAACACTGTAGTAATTTGAGTGTTTGACCGACGACCGTATCTGACTTTAGTAGGTAGTTCTTTTGTATCAGTAGCTTTTTGATTTTCCCATTTATAGGATTCTTCATATACAGGGTCCTTATAGCTAGCGGCCTGGTAGCGGTTTGACACGCTGCAACTTAATTTCCCGCGAGAAAAAGGCAATTTTCCGGCATGTATACTACCTTTCCTTTGAACCACTCTATCTAACAAAAACTTAAGAACGGTTTAGGAGAAGTTAGCGAATTCCACGACAGACAGACAGAAAGAGAAACGCAAAAAGAAACTTCAATTTATACTATGATTTGATGATGTGACCGTGAGGAGTCGCGAAATAGAGAAGAGGCCTTTACCCTGCAGTGGGAGAATGTGGGCTTATGATGACGATGATGATTGATGATTTATGATTTTCTTCCCCAGTGTGAACCAGTCCACGGATGGGGCTTCCGCCGCGGCGGGTACCAATGCCGCTGCGCTCCCGGGTACCGTCTACCGAGACTGGTGCGCAGACCATACCTTGGGGAGGTCATTGAACGAGCCACTTCCGACCAGTACTACAATAACTTTGACTGCAAACCTGTTGGCTGTGAGTATACTACTCAAGTCTGATATTATTTAGCCATTGTAATGCCAGGGTACCAATGCCGCTGCGCTCCCGGGTACCGTCTGCCTCGACTGGTGCGCAGACCATACCTTGGGGAGGTCATTGAGCGAGCCACGTCCGACCAGTACTACAATAACTTTGACTGCAAACCTGTTGGATGTAAGTTTATGTTACTGGAAAAGAAATCAGTACAGTCAAAAATTTTAGTTCTACAGACCATACCTTGAGAGAGCCACTTCTGACCAATACTACAATAACTTTGACTGCAAACCTGTTGGCTGTAAGTACTAAGTATACTACGGAACCCTGAGTCTCCAATTATTTAGCCATTGTGATGCCAGGGTACCAATGCCGCTGCGCTCCCAGGTACCGTCTGCCGAGACTGGTGCGAAGACCATACCTTGGAGAAGTCATTGAGCGAGCCACTTCCGACCAGTACTACAATAACTTTGACTGCAAACCTGTTGGCTGTAAGTATATGTTACGAGTAGAAAGTGCTAAAATTATTCCTGATAGAAATCCTACAGCGACTAGTGTGAAGACCATACCTTGGGGAGGTCATTGAGAGGGCCACTTCCGACCAGTACTACAATAACTTTGACTGCAAACCTGTTGGCTGTAAGTAATGTTACAGGAATCAATTTTGTGTTAAAAAATATCCTTGATAGAAATCTGTCTGCCGAGACCATACCTCGGGGAGGTCATTGAGAGGGCCACTTCCGACCAGTACCTACTACAAAAATTTTGACTGCAAACCTGTTGGCTGTAAGTATATGTTACGAGTAGAAAGTGCTAAAAAATATTCTTGGTAAAAACCCGTCTGGTTACGAGTACAGTTAGTTACATGAATCAATACCAGAATGTGGTAAAACAAAACTTGGTAGAAATCCTCCTAAGTAGATTGGTGCGCAGACCGTACCTTGGGGAGGTCATTGAGAGGGCCACGTCCGACCAAGTCTCCAATTATCTAGACATTGTAATGCCAGGGTACCAATGCCGCTGCGCTCCCGGGTACCGTCTGCCGAGACTGGTGCGAAGACCATACCTTGGGGAGGTCATTGAACGAGCCACGTCCGACCAGTACTACAATAACTTTGACTGCAAACCTGTTGGCTGTGAGTATATGTTACGAATACTATTAGAAAATACTAAAAACTATTCTTGATATAGAAATCCGTCTGCCGAGACTGGTGCGAAGACCATACCTTGGGGAGGTCATTGAACGAGCCACGTCCGACCAGTACTACAATAACTTTGACTGCAAACCTGTTGGCTGTAAGTACTAAGTATACTACGGAACCCTGAGTCTCCAATTATTTAGCCATTGTATTACCAGGGTACCAATGCCGTTGCGCTCCCGGGTAACGTCTGCCGAGACTGGTGCGCAGACCATACCTTGGGGAGGTCATAGAACGAGCCACGTCCGACCAGTACTACAATAACTTTGACTGCAAACCAGTTGGATGTAAGTATACCATAAGGTGTAAAAAAATCAACTGCAAATATTTCAAGGGATGAACCAGCCAATGAAACTGAATAGCTTTTCCTAAGGAACATAGGTCGAAATATAAAAAAAAATGGACGGACCATACCTTGGAGAAGTCATTGAGAGAGCCACTTCCGACCAATACTACAATAACTTTGACTGCAAACCTGTTGGCTGTAAGTACCAAGTATACTACTGAGTCCTGAGTCTCCAATTATTTAGCCATTGTAATGCCAGGGGCGGGTACCATTGCCGCTGCGCTCCTGGGTACCGGCTACCGAGATTGATGCGCAGACCATACCTTGGGGAGGTTATTGAGAGAGCCACTTCCGACTAGTACTATAATAACTTTGACTGCAAACCTGTTGGCTGTAACTGTAAGTATATGTTACGAATACTGTTAAAGAAATCAGTACAGTCAAAAATGTTTTTTCTATAGACCATACCTTGGGGAGGTCATTGAGAGGGCCACTTCAGACCAGTACTACAATAACTTTGACTGCAAACCTGTTGGCTGTAAGTTTACTACTATAAAATGGGACATACTAGACCCCAAGTCTGCTATTATTTAGCCATTGTAATGCCAGGGACCAATGCTGCTGCGCTCCCGGGTACCGTCTACCGAGACTGGTGCGCAGACCATACCTTGGGTAGGGGTCATTGAAAGAGCCACTTCCGACCAGTACTACAATAACTTTGACTGCAAACCTGTTGGATGTGAGTAAATGTTACTGGTACAGAAATCAATACGAGAATGAACTCAAAAAAAAACTTGATTGAAATGCTCCTGATATAAATGTCTAGCACATCAAGTGGCAAGGAGAAAGTGATGTGATGTGATGATGGAAGGAGGAAGTGATGTCGGAAAATGAGTGTTTTAGCATAGCGACCTCAAATAAGGATAATATTAGAAAAGAATATTATAAGATGGGACATTTTGGGTACGGTGTGGGACACTGCAGGATAATTAATTATGGGATACGAAACTTACAAAGATTTAAGTAATAAACATTCTGAAAAATGATTTAATTTGGCACAAGAGTATTATGTTCCTTGGACTTTGCCATCACATGAACTTAACTTTTACTCTTTGTGCACAGGGATCCAACGCCTACCTGTCCAATGGGAGAAAGCCCACCCGTTCATAAGGGCTATGTACATGGACCGCCATTACGAATACGTCAACGCCACGTCCGGCCCCGCCGCCTTACATACAGAGAGAGTCAACGTGTATGAGGTGCTTAACTTCATACGATCCGTGCAGCCTGGAAACTGTTCCAAGTATGTATTAAATTAAAGTCCAGTGTCTTTCAAACTGTGGGTCGCGACCCCCAGGGGGGTCGCGGGCAAAAAGTCATGTTAGATCTACAAGTGGTTGGTCGAGTAAAACACAATTTTAGTGACAAAGAATGAGCTTGTTTATTCTTCAAAACATTCAAAACATATTACATGCAGATGCAGTGTAGTACACTATCTTTGCTTGTTTGTAGCGTGAAAAGTCGGGCTCGCTTCGCTCGCGATACGTCTCGGTACCTGTGGCTTGTTTTTGCCTGAAAACTTTAGCCTACCCAGATAAGTATGACCCAATAGGGGGGTCGCCAGTAAAATTTTGCCTGGAAATGGGTCGCGTAATCAAATAGTTTGAAAAACACTGAATTAAACTAAAATATTGTATTTGCTTAAGATAAATATTTTTGACTCTTTAACATAGAACACGATTTGTCTAATGGGAGGAAAAAGGGACCCGACACTGTCCCTTGCAGCACGCCAATATAAAATTGTACCTACCATTATAATGTATGTTGTGATATGTTTGGTAACGTGGTCGATCAGTTTACAAATTAATTTTCTCCTTAGAAGACTGTTTAACAAACTAGCGCTAGTTATGAATTTTAATTTTCGTAATCCACGCAATAAAAGGCTTTTTACAGGTTGGTGACCAAATTAAGGAGATGTTTTGTAGCACTAGATAGTTCGACCTACGTTCCTTGGGGAAAGTTGCTCCTATCCTCCTCAGTTTTCGAAATTGATAGTTTTCTTTGATCGATTGATATTAATAATACCTACGAATATTTCAGATACAACCCCTCAGATTTGGAACTTAATGGTGACATCGCGTTCGGCCAGGAAGAGCAGATGGAGAACCAGGCTAAGATGGCGCTCCGGCTTGCTAACTTCATCAGTGCTTTCCTACAGGTAAATTAATATGTTTTGACACAAAACAGCCGGCCCTTTTAGCCATCGGCGCTCATATCTAGTTGAGCATAAGAATTAGGTTTAGTTTCTATGAAGGATCCCCCCCTCCCCCCGAAAAAAAAACAAAGTAGTCAAAATAAAATTGAGCAAGCTGGTTCCCTGTGAAATAAACACCTCTTACTCCGCCCGCGGAAACTCCTGATAAGCCCATAGTGACTGTCATGGCTGGTGGAGGATGATTTATGATGAGACGAACACGCCGTGACAGTCATTCAGAAGAACATATATCACCGTACAGGTTGTCATCAATATATCGATTATCTCACAAAATAGGGAATTTATAGATTGAGAGCTCGCCCCTTCTTCCGATCATGCCTACACTCTAGGGTTGCTACGATACTTTCTCTGAAATTTAAATATATCGTACCCGGATCAAACATACTTAGGTACATTACTACATTACTTACATTATATACTATACAAAAATACACTATAACATACTATACGAAAATATTGGCCAATACTTACTTTGTGATTCTCTTTATTCAGGTATCAGACCCCACGGAAGTGTTCAGTGGTACGCGAGTGGCAGATAAGCCGCTAACTGAGGACCAAATGTTCGGGGAAACGCTCGCTGTTGTGCTGGGTGATTCCAAGATCTGGTCCGCAGGTAATATGACGTTACTAAAGTAATATTTTATGTAGTAAAACGACTGACCTTGTCGATGTTACGTCGCAATAAGTGCACCATCATTAGGTGTCCGACAGATCGGTAGGTGGGTAACTTTTTTTCATACTTCGTTAAAAATCTTCCTTGAGGAAAATTGATCAGTTTCACGAATAGAAAATATTTGCACCTCTAAGATTTGCACTGAATTTATTAGAACCTTATCGATTTTTACTTACAACTCTAATTTAATAACTATTTGCTTATTTTATTTAACAATTTATTGTTGTTGTTTATATATATTTTGAAATCGTTCAGGAACATTCTGGGACAGGAACAAGTTTACCAACCGCACATTCTTTGCACCGTTCGCCTACAAGACCGAGCTCAACACTAGGAAATTCAAACTTGAAGACTTAGCGCGTTTAAACTCTACTGGTAAGAAGATCTCGCAAAAAGCTTTTCTCAAATATGCTAGGAAATATGACAATTTCTTTCAAAAAACCAATCCAGAAAGTTTGACATTGTCTGTGATTTTGTAATTTCTGAACGATTTCTTTTTTACACAACTGCAATGGATTCCAATATAACTTTTCTGGCGCGATATCGAAATCGTTCAGAAATTACAAAATAAAAAAAGAATAACTCCAAATCCACATCTTGACTTAGTAATCAGTAAAACAACTTTTTATATCAAATTACTATAAAATAAATTAAAATCTTTATTATTTCCTAGCATTTTTTGAGAAAAGCACTATGTAAGCCTCGGGGAAAATGACTTTGCTAGACTCGTATAATTAAAGTCCTCGCCTGCGACTCGGACTTCAAACTCTACTCGTCAATCAAAGTCTTATTTTCCGTCCTCGTCAACAACCTATTGTAAATATTTATTTCTGTATTAGCTTTGTTTTGGTGAAATGTACATATTGATAACAAGATAATCCTTTTAAAGGTTCTCTACTCAATGCTATTTATCTCTCAATTGACCTCATTTTCCGCAGAGGAAGTATACACCAACAAGCCGTGGTTCCAGTTCCTCAAGCAGCGCTGGTCGACTAATTTCGATGACTTGGAGAAGTTTTACCTGAAGATGAAGCTTCGGGCAGATGAGATGGGACGCTATTTGAAGAGATACGAACGTTACCCCACTTTCTATAGGTAAGATTCAACTAATTCCTAGCGACTAATCCATTCTTTACAGATTGGTTGAAGCATAGTTGCTAAAGCTATCTCAGTAGATGGAGCCCTTCCACGCGTTAGTGGTCAAAATACACTTGCTAAATTCGCAGGCTTGGAGTGAGCCGCTGTAGCTCAGTTGGTAGAGGCGTCGCCAGTACAGATAGCGAAGATCGCTGGTTCAAATCCAGCCTGCGGTAGAAAATTTGCAAGTTTTCCAAAAAATGTATACCTAACACGGGAAGTGGTACATAGATAGATGTTTAGTGAGTCTACCAACGACCCGATAACGATAAATGTCGCTGGTCGACCTATTTCGATGACTTAGAGGAATTCTACCTCAAGATGAAGCTTCGAGCGGACGAGATGGGACGCTATTTGAAGAGATACGAACGTTACCCGACTTATTATAGGTAAGGTTACTATTGAGTAGGTTAGAGAGTTTACTAACGACCCGATAAAGATAAATGTCACTGGTCGAACAAATTCGATGACTTAAGGTGGGCTTAAAAACCAAGCGACAGCGACAACGACGCGCGTCGTTGCCGCTGTCAAATGACTGGTTTGTATGGGTTTGTATGGGGAACCAGAAAGACCGAGCGTCGGCGTCGTTGCGGCGCGCCACGACGCCGTCACGTTGACAGCGCGCTGAGAAGCTTAGAGTTTGTATGGGATGCGGTCGGGTTTTTCTACAAGACCGCAGCGACAACGACGCCGTCAAAATTTGACGGCGACAACGACGCGCGTCGCTGTCGCGTTATCTTTATAGAAATTCTACCTAAAGGCTTCTACAACCCCCTCCTCTACCGGAAGGTTCGAAATTCAAATAATATTCGGAAGTCGCGTCCGTGTCGGTCAATGAGTATCTTTACAGAGGTGTCACCATACATTAAATTTTGGAATCAGTCAATGTTACAAAATAAATAGATACAGAGTAGCTGTTTACAGAGTCTTATTAATAGTACCTCGGTACGGTAAAATTTAATTATTTTATTGTTAAATATTACCGTGTGTATAATTATAAATTCAATTATTGTTACAACGTTCATAATTTTGCATTCCGATGTATGATATCAAAGAATTATTGACACTGGCAAAATTTGTCTTATCGGACAGAAGCCATTAAGAAAGTTGGAAAATATTTTACAACAAAAATCTTGATAAAGTAATTTTATGCGTACAAATTGTTACAAATGAACAGTTTGGTGGGTCTGCCTCATTTTGCGTTTATCTTTGACCCATTCCACGTCAGTTTTGACTGCAGGGGAAACATATCAAAACAAATACCTTTTATCAACCTTTGATTCCTTGGAATGAATCCGGAAACAGTAAGTTTGTCGCAAGATTACTTGATAATGGTGTATATTTATCAAAAAGTTGCATCTGTGATAAGTTTAACATTGAATAGTGAGTAATAATCATATAAAGTTTAATAATTTTCAATAACCATTGACGCAAAACATTTGTACAATATGGTAGCATGGTCATGATAACAGTGAAAAATAGAGGTAACTTCATATTTTTATTTCTTAGTATTTTGGGATAAACTTAGATGTTTGGGTTTCTGGAAGCGTTTCCCCATATTTTGTAGAACAAAATTCAATTTTTTTCTGATAATAACGTGTTCTAGATTATGTAAAATATAGAAAAAGCGTAGCTCGTTTTCACCTCACTTCATGGAAGTTGGCCCCTTAAGATGAAGCTTCGAGCAGACGAGATGGGACGCTATTTGAAGAGATACGAACGTTACCCTACCTTCTATAGGTAAGTTTTATATTGAGTGAGTTAGATCCGTTTAAACCATTGATTTCACCACAGAGACACAATGATACATAGATGTTTAGTGAGTCTACCAACGACCCGATAACAATAAATGTAGCTAGTTGACCAATTTCGATGACTTGGAGAAATTTTACCTCAAGATGAAGCTTCGAGCAGACGAGATGGGTCGCTATTTGAAGAGATACGAACGTTACCCGACTTTCTATAGGTAGGTTTTATTTTGAGTGGGTTAAATCCGTTTAAACCATTTATTTCACCACACATATACAATGGTACATAGATAGATGTTTAGCGAGTCTACCAACGACCCGATAACGAGCCACTGGAAGTCCAATTTCGATGACTTGGAGAAATTCTATCTCAAGATGAAGCTTCGGGCGGTCGAGATGTTACGAGTTATCTATAGGTAAGTTTTGAACGCGATAGATATTAATGAGAACGTGTAAGAGTATATTGTATAGGATTTAGACAAGTGCAAACCACTGAAATGCACTGGAAGTATTTATTTTACAATACTAAAGAAATTAAACATTTCTTTATATGTCGCAGTTCGACTGCAGAATTGCAAAATCTTAAGCCCGGCATATTACATATGGCAAAATTCGTAGACCTCGATCAGCCATGGTCCGAAGCAGATCCAGGATTTGTTTAGTAATAAGGCTTTTATTTCGTTTTGGGGGAACGAGGAGAGTCAAAAACTGCATTTTCGGCAGTTCTACGAATTTTGGTACCTTGGATTCCAGAGTATTTGAGTTTGTTTTGACTTTGATTTTCCTTGTTACAGGGCGGCGAACCTCAAACACGGTCATTGGACTCGACCATATTACGACTGTTCGGGACATCTCAAGCAGTGGGTCGTTACGTACGCGGCGCCTTTCTTCGGCTGGGACAGCGTCAAAGTCAAATTAGAATTCAAGTAAGTTTATTGAGTTGTTGTAAGATCGATCCCGCCTCATTCTCTTTCCTGAACGACCATTTCCACAGCTTTCTACATATTACTACATTCTCGTCTCATCAATCTCTTCCCATAACGTCTATTTTCGCATCAACCTCTACCTAGAACGATCATTTTCGCATCACCCTCTCCCTAGGACGACCATTATTCACATCTTTATCTTCTGAACCATTTATTTGCGCATATTTTGCAGCATTATTTAGTTAAACTGAAGTAAGTGGATCTTATGATAACTTCAATTGTGATTATAGTTTCCACGTATTTGTCACGTTTTCTATTCTTCATCTTCTTCTTCGAGTGGGACACCAAGTCGTCCAACGAGCCGTAGAACCCTGGTGTCAGAGTTTTTTTCAATCGCCTACTACAAGTAGCAGGCATCTGACATGATTGTGTAACGACCGCCGTCTAAATGATCGATCGAACCGTCTTTCTTTTCGGACAATCAGGTGGTTCAGCCTGCAATCATGGACGTAACATCCATCCATGCCTGCAATGGCCTAACCAAACTGGAAACAAATTCACAGAGTGATAAATATCAACTTTAAGAACGACCCCACCGGGTTTTGAATCCAGAACCTTCTGTGTCGCAGACGGTCGTACTAAAACCACTGCGCCACATCGGCTGTCACGTTTTCTAATCTAATTACGTATTTTTTTCCCAGGGGTGTGGTGGCAGTAACAATGTCTCTGCAATCTTTGGACATCAACCAGTGCCCGGACAAATACTACGTGCCTAACGCGTTCAAAGGAACTGATAAGTGCGATAGAAGCTCCTCCTATGTAAGTAGACAATATGACAAATAAGAAATAGAAAAAATGACATGCATCGACCGGGGCTCGAACACGGGCCGCATGGGTAAACGCCCCACCGCTCTGCCACTGAGCTATCGATGCACCGATGAAAATATGATTCACTAACAAAACTACTGAACATGTAAGGTACCTAAAGTACGGCCGCCGTTCGAATAAGTCCTATTTGACAGCGGTCAAAATCATGTAAATGCAGTGACAATGTCACTGCAATCTTTGGACATTAACCAGTGCCTGGACAAGTTTTACGTGCCTAATGCATTCAAGGGCACCGATAAATGCGATAGAAGTTCCTCCTACGTAAGTAGAAAAAAATAGGCGCTTCCACGCTAAGCGAGGCTGCTCGGGTGCTCATTGCCTCGCGAGGCAAACGACCAAAAATTACGTGGCTCACCTGAGGCATCACGTATTCGTGCACGGGCAAACGCGCGCGGGCCGAGCCAAAATCTACACGCCTCAGAAGTTTCCCTATAATTTATTTAGGCGTCCAAATTGGGCCGAACTTGGCTCGCCTGCGCACGAGCGTATGCCGCGTGAGGCAGCGAGCCGCCTCGCTTGGTGTAGACGCGCCAATTTACTAGAATACTGAACTACACGATGTCGCTGCAATCTTTGGACATCAACCAGTGCCCGGACAAATACTACGTGCCTAACGCATTCAAAGGCACCGATAAATGCGACAGAAGTTCTTCCTATATAAGTAGAAAAATATACCTTTACAGCCACAACAGTCCACTGCTGGACATGGGCACTCGAACCCGGGCGGCATGGTTCAACGCCCCACCGGTCTGAAACTAAGCTATCGATGCACCGATCAATGCATGCTAAATTTTCAATCTCTTGATGCTCATCTCCAAGTGACGATTAATGAGAATATTTATTATTATCACTAGAAAAATATGATTCACATAAATACTGAACATATATAGGATGCAATTTTATTAGTGGCGGATCCATTAAGGGTGTGTTCTACCCATGAAACTGAACAACTTTCCCCAAGGAACATAGGTCGAAATCCGAAAAAAAATTGGTCTTTCCATACTAAGTGTGTAGGCCGGCCTGGTCAATTTGTATGGGAGGTCCAATTTTTTTTTCACATTTCGACCTATGTTCTTTGGGGAAAGTTGTTCAGTTTCATTGACAGAACACACCCTTAACGGATCCGCCACTAATAAAATTGCACCCTATATGTTTACTAGAAATGTATCTTAAATTCTAAGCAACCTGCTTCATTCCAGTGCGTCCCGATCCTCGGGCGCGGCTTCGAAAGCGGCGGCTACAAGTGCGAGTGTCTCCAGGGCTTCGAGTACCCCTTCGAGGACCCCGTCACATACTATGATGGACAAATCGTGGAAGCAGAGTTCCAGAATATTATACAGGACAAACCAACAAGGCTGGACATGTTTAAGTGTAGGCTGGCCGGTGCGGCCGCGGTTCAAAGTAGTGTGGTCCTTATTTTGGCAGTTTTGACTGCCTTATTTGCGGTTTATAGGATTCGGTAAGATGATTTTTGAACCGGTTTCGTAGATCTATCCGATTTTTCAAGTAAAGCCCAAGTTACTACAATAGAGACTATTATATTCTGGTTTTCCCAAGTAACTGCAAGTATAACCAGTGAATGCTGATCCCTTATTATTTAGAGGACCAATACACATACTACGACGGACAAATCGTGGAAGCCGAGTTCCAGAATATCATACAGGACAAACCAACCAGACTAGATATGTTTAAGTGTAGGCTGGCCGGTGCGGCCGCGGTTCAAAGTAGTCTGGTCCTCATTTTGGCTGTCCTATTCGTAATTTTCAGAGTATGATAAGTTTTCGAGTCTGTTTTATAGATCCGAGTATAGAATTCCAACCCAGTAAGAATAAGAACCCAAGTTACTGCAATACAGACCATTTTTATCCTGGTTTTCCTTAGCGATTGCAAGTATTACCAGTGAATGCTGATCCCTTATTATTTAGAGGACCGATACACGTACTACGATGGACAAATTGTAGATGCAGAGTTCCAGAATATTATACAGGACAAACCAACCAGGCTAGACACGTTTAAATGTAGGCTGGCCGGCGCGGCCGCGGTTCAAAGTAGTTTGGTCCTTATTTTGGCCGTTTTAACTGCCTTATTTGTGGTTTACAGGATTCGGTAAGATGATTTTTGAACCAGTTTCGTAGATCTATCCGATTTTTCAAGTAAAACCCAAGTTACTACAATGAAGACCATTCTAACCTGGTATTCACTAGTGACTACAAGTATGACCAGTAAATGCTGATCCCTTATTATTTAGAGGTCCAATAAACGTACTACGACGGGCAAATAGTGGAGGCAGAGTTCCAAAACATCATACAGGACAAACCAACCAGGCTAGACATGTTTAAGTGTAGGCTGGCCGGTTCGGCCGCGGCTCAAAGTAGTCTGGTCCTGCTTTTGGCTGTTTTATTCGTAGTTTTCAGGGCTCGGTAAGAAGCAGTTTTATTTCAAAGTTCCCATTTCATCATTCCTTTAAGAGTTGGGTTTGTAGTTCACAGTTTTGGATAAGATGTTTCAGGCATAGTGTGTTATAAACCCGATTTTAAATGTGGCAGCTGGTTGAATACACTGGCTCCGATTGCCTGTCAAAATGGACCTATACGATTGGGTCAAGTATTTGAAAATACTGTAAATGAATCGAGTTCTTTTATACGAGTTTTTAGGTTCTGCTAACCAGTGATAGAACACTAATCAAAAGAAACTGTTACTCAATTTATGTTACTTATATTTTTTTCAATCCTTTTTTATTTATTTTTGTACTATTATTGCTGACCACTTCCTCATGTATTTTTAGGAATGTTAAACGCATTTTGATCTAGTTTAGACTAAAAAGTCTAAAGCCAAAGATGGCATTTATTTGTATTTTAAATGTAAGCAATTGATACGCATTCCTGTTTGTAGTCAGATAAACTACGTGAATTTTATTAAAATAACTGTGTAATAAAAAAATCAGACCAGTAAAACCAGAGACATTTTTTTTATCTGGTTTAACATGAAGAACTAAAAAATCAATTAGTTATAGATAGATAATCTTAGAAATTATCAAAGAATCTATGAGATAAAAAATCGTCTTGAACGATATTAGTATTCAAATTAATCACAAGTAAGAGATTTTACAATTATAGTTTTAAGTATGCCTATTATTATGTTCTTTGTCAAAAGCACACATTGTAATTTTAATCAATTTTAATGCTTTAATAGTACGATGGTTTGCTATGCATAAACGTGCCTTTATTATACATTTTCGTATATTTTCTTTATATTTACAATATTATTTGATTACTGATTATTTTATTAAGACCTTTCAATAGGTTTGTTTATCTAATATTTTGATATGCATTATTTTGTCAGCTATTTTGAAATTATTTCCTTATAATTTTAATTGTAATAATATGTGCCGTCCATATGTAGACTGATTTCGAATAATCTCTCTTTTTTGATTTCTGAGCCTACGTATTATATTTTATCTCATTGTAGTTCTAGGAATAAATCTTAAATATTATATAACTCGCGCAACTAAAGAAAGGATACGGAAATGGCAACGTTATTGTTGACATCCCGCTGTTTATATGTCATATAGGTAATATGATAGAGAGACTTACAATAATGTAGCCATTTTATAATCCAAGATGCAAGAGTATTAATTGAAAAGCAATCACACTTATCAAAAGATTTTTAAGGTAGAAATATAATATAAGGCTGATTTTCGTCTAATTTGTTAGTAGATTTTTTTGCACATTTGTATTTGTATAGAATTTATAATATTTTGATCTGATGTACATATTCTATAAGCCGTCCATTTCAGTGCCTTTACAAGTTTTATAATAAAAGAATTGATAATACTATACGATTTTTATTTTTTGACCAACATTCTTTGTTACCTTGGAATATCATAGGGTTTCAGTTTAGTTGGCCCCTGCTAAAAGATCTATTTTTGAAATAAATTCAATGTATTCCTCTTTATGCATGTTAACATGGGAATCATTTTTCGTTATTTCACCATGTCTGTAGAAATCTTCAGTAAATCTGTAAAAACACGACATTCTGCATTAACTTGGAGACTAAAATAAATCGAAATAGGATATAAAGTATTCCTGGTTTCCTATTCTAAGCATGCACGTTACACACATTCTGAGATTTGGGACATAAATTTATTTTTATAGACAAATGTTTTTATGGAATGCTTTGCACTATGTATTAAATAAACTAAACTAAAAATTAGTTACCTTGTCTCAATATCGCACTTATTTCCGACCATTCTAAATTTTCCTATTGAGATCTTTCTCTTTTCTTCAATGAGTGTTCTGGCAAAAACTAATACGCCGACTACGCCCAAGTAAATTGCACTAAAGCACAGCATATACGCTGTAACACATACACGTATGAAACTGACCATGCTTTAGAGATATTTTATGATTTTTCCATTTATTCAAAGGTCCTACACAGCACAGTACCCACACAATATGTAGGTACCGTACGACAAAAGTTTTTATTTCTCTTGCCTTGCATACTTGTATAGTTGATACGTAGCAATTTGGTGCTACTTATAGAATTTTGCTGTGATTGATTAGAAACATTTTGCCAAAAAAATACTATAGAGATTTTGTAAAAAATCCAGGTAAAATTAAAATTTACTGAAAAAGTTGGATTCTTGTGGTGTGGTGACGTGAACTTTGGTTGACTATGACATGATATGACATTATTGACTGACAACTTGTCTAAGTTGATGGAGTTTTGATAAAGGTTTTGATGCAGTCAAGGATGCAGTTGAATGTAGAACGAGGAGCACGACTACCTACGACACGAAGATGTGATCTTTCTTATTCGATCTGGAAGTGCTGGATGCTCAGGCTGGAATCATTTCAGATATAACACCACACCACTGACCTTAAAGCCAACGAAATGCGATGAAGTAAGTCTATGCGTTGATGTGTGTGTGTGGTGCTGCGAAAGTGATCACCTTTCTGATATCCAAAAATCGACCCCCTACATCAAACTACGTTCCGGTATAGGCAGAGATTATTAAAAAATACCTTCGTATCAGGTCTGTGTTCGTATCTCAGTTCCAGTTGCTTTTTTTTTTTTTTTTTTTTAGTTTCGTCCATTCTGGACAGGCGAAGATCTTTAGACCATACTGCCTCGTCTTTAGTAAGTACTCTTCTGTGTATTTTTTATAATGTACGTCTTCAGTGTTTGTCCAATCAGTGTGTTTTATAATATTATACGTCTTCAGTGTTTTGTCCATTCAGTGAATTTTATAAGTAGTACGTCTTCAGTATATTGTCAAATCAGTGTATTTTATAAGTTGTACTTCTTCAGTATACTTATTGTCCATTCAGTGTATTTTTTTCAAAAACTTCCGTCTTTCATTCAACTTTCCATTGTTTTCATTAAAATCATTATTTGTTTTGTTTTAACTTTTTTGTTCTGTTTTAACTTTCTTGTTTTTTTTTTATTATACAATAATTTACATTTCATATACAACTACTAAAACTAAATTTCCTTAACAGTAGATATAACAAAATTGTACAGTGGTACGTATGTACAATTATTTTGAAGTAATGTTTGTACAGAGTGCGGGGCCAGATGTGGTTCTCCGTAAATACGGATTAACTCGTCCATCAGCAAAAGGCGCTGAATACCGAAAGACGAGCACGAAAAGAATAAATGATCAATGGTTTGATTCTCTTGTGACTGACAGCGATCGCATTGAGGATTATTTACAATTTTCATACGAAACAGGTGATGATTAAGACGACAATGTCCTAACCTCAAGCGGCATATAGTAGAGTAAAACTTCTTGCACCGGTACGTATTACCCGTACGGAACCAAGAAACAGATTTTAAATTATTGTTTACAGCAGCATACCAAGAACCTTTGTTATCTACTTGTACTATGTGATCCCAATGTTCTTTCCACATATGATACATTCTTTGTTTCAGTAAAGCAACAGCATCAGTATATGGTAATAACAAATTCAAATTATTTCCATCAGTTTGTGAATTCGAAATTGAACGAGCCAAATAGTCGACTTTTTCGTTACCAGATACACCTATATGAGACGGAGTCCACATGAAGTCAACTGTTATTTTGATGATTGTTGTGAAGATCAAACCAAAGATTTTTTATAGAATGTACAAGGTAATTTGTGTTTGCATTTATTTTATTATTTTGTAAGGCCTTTAAGACGCTCATGCTGTCACTGATTATTACCCATTTATGAAAACCACAATTGCGACTCTGTATGTGCTGCAGTGCACCTAATATAGCAGCTGCTTCTGCGGTAAATATACTGGATAGTTTATTTATTTTATATCCCATACCTATTTTACTAGCAGGGTCATACATTGCAAAAGACACATTCGATTCATTTTTTGCACCATCGGTGTATAAAAATCTGTAACCATGCCAAAGAGATAATCTTTCATAAACTTCTTCCTTACTAGAAAGATTATTTTCAATAACTACGCTCATTGGACTGAATTTACTTTTAAAAGGCCCATCGTAACATGGTAGATAATTATGATTTTGAAAGATAGGAATGTTTCTCAAACATGCCATAAAATCAGAGAAGCCCTGCAAAATATAGCATGGTTTTCGAACAGAAGAAATACTTGGATGAGTAAGCTCAGCTATTAGATGGTTATTTTTTTCAGAGTAGAGTTTTAAAATAAATCTTTCTTTTAGATATGCGAGACGGATAGCCAGGGGAGGCAGGTTACACTCCACTTGCAAAGAAACAATTGGAGTGGTCCTGAAAGCTCCGGTGATTATCCGCATGCATTTATTTTGTATTTTATCAAAAATATCAATGTGTTTAGAGTCACCCGCATAGCACAGGAACCCATATTCAAAATGTGATCTTACTATTGATTTATATAACATGAGCAGAATTTTTGGGTCCGCACCCCAACTAGTACCACAAAGTGATTTTAAGACATTGCAAGCCTTATTAGCTTTAATCACCAAATTATCCGTATATGTTTTCCAGGATAAGTTACGACAGAATACGACACCCAAAAATTTTATATCAAAAGAAACTGGCAAAGCAATACTGTTATAAAAAACTGTGGACAAATTAGCATTATTACATTTGCCAAAAATGACAACCTTGGACTTTTGGGCATTAACTTCAAGATTTAAATATGACAGATATTTATGAAGATTTGATAAAGCCAAATTTAAATTATTTGAGGTATGATTGTAATTGTTTCCTGACATATATACTACAAGATCATCAGCAAACTGTAAATTTTTAATGCCTGGTCCCAAAATTAAGTTCAACCGACGTATATACAAAATAAATAACAGAGGAGATAGGATTCCTCCCTGACATACCCCGACTGAGGACAGCCGAGGACCAAACAATGCGCCATTATACCTGACATACACCTTCCTATTAAGCAAAAACAAACGGATCCACTGTACAATTTTTGATGGTATACAAATATCCAATAATTCTGTACATAAAATATCTATATTTACATTATTAAAAGCACCGGCAATATCAAAAAACACACTAAGGAGTTTGTTGTTACCACCGATGCTTTTTAAAATATCTAAATGCAACAAACTAATACTTTCGCGGGCCGAACGACCTCTACGAAAACCGAACTGATTTACTGGTAACAGTCTATTATGCTCTACGTAATATTCAAGACGTTGCTTAAGAAGCTGTTCAAATAATTTTCCTACGCAAGAGGTCAAGGTAATAGGACGATATGAGTTGGGATCAAATTTAGGTTTATCGGGTTTTTGAATGGGTATTATACAATCAATTTTCCATTCATGAGGAATGACATTATTAGACCACAACATGTTAAAAATGTCCAACAATACTAACAAACTACTTTGAGAAAGTTTTTTAAACATCATGTATGGAATACCATCTAGCCCACATGAAGTGTCTCTACGTGAAAAGATAGCAGCTCTTAGCTCCTGTACAGTGAAGGGATCAGTGATAAAACTATTTTGAAAATTGTTATTTGAATTAGTGTTACCAAAAGAAACAAGTTTATTTTCCACAAAATCTGGGGTATATTTTTGAAGAAAACTGAAAATCCAGTCGTTATTATCATCTTGACTTTGGGGAATATATGTTTTGTTATATTTACGCATGAAGCGCCATATTATTGATAAAGGAGTACAGCGATTAAAAGAAGAACACAACGTAACCCAAGAATTTTTTCTTTCTGTCTTAAGAATAACTTTTTTCAATGCTTGCAATCTTTTAAATTCTAGGTAATTTTCCAAAGTTGGATTGTATTTAAAGCGTATGTATGCTTCTTTAGAATCACGAACAGCAATAGTGCATTTATTATTCCACCAAGGGAGAGTGGACCTGCGTTTACGTCCACCCACTCCCGATCTTACACGGTAGCGATGGGCAACTCGAGTTGTTTTGATCGAGTTACTCGAGTTAAGCTGCGACCGAGTCAACTCGAGTTGCTTTTTCTACAGACCGAGTTGACTCGGTGACGCGGCCGTACGACCGTGGCCTGCGCCCGCCACCCGAGACGACCCGAGTTGACCCGAGTTAATCTACCTCGGCCACTGACCTCGGCTAATCGACTCGGGTATTCCACCGCATCGTTCATGTTCGTTCGTTTCGTATGCGATTTGGCAAGCGAGGGTGGGATGGCGTTCGACCGTCTCGCTCTTACAACACGTAGCACCACTGAGGTAGTCCCGCGGCGAAAATAAAAGGCTGTTTAGTTATTATACATAAGTAGGTACCGCTTATAATTTCTATGTCGGTATCTTATTTTGATTATAGGTAGAAGAAGAATAAAAATATTATTTTGATTAAACTAATTTTTAATTCACCTCTACTCGCCTCGCCATTTTAACCGCGTTTACCGAGTCACGAGAATACACGGTCGGGATTGCGAGGACTGCCAGCATGTCCACCAGAATTCGGAGATGATTGAGTTATAGCACAGAACAATATTTTAATAAACAAACTATAAGCCTCTATAGGTGAAAACGAATCCAACTGAAAATCAGACAACAAATACTCCACCTTTTCAGCATACAATTGTCAATCCACATCCCTAAAATTGGGTTGAATGGGCAAATGTATACCACTGTTAATATTATTATTATTGCTTGAAACATTATTGAAAGCTATTTTAGTTAATACAGGAAGATGATAACTTCCAAGAGGATCGTCGTGAACAGACCAACTGCAACAAACAGCCAAAGAAGGGGAAACAATAGTTAAATCTAATGCATTCGGACGCCAAGTTAAAGTACCCGTTGTAGTGGGTTGACCATCATTCAAAATGACTAAGTTATTATCATCAATAACTTCTAAAACAGATCTACCTCGTGGGGAGACAGAACCACAGCCCCATACAGTATGGTGCGCGTTAAAATCTCCAGCAAAAACAAAGGGACCAGGAATGGACCTGACCAAACTATCGAATTTCACCTTATCAAATGCAGGATCGCAGTTCGTTGGACTATAGAAGCTGACAAAGCTAATTTTTTTCCGTTTATTGTTATTTGTATGCAGATATTCTGTAAAGAGTTGTCAGAATATATATCAATTTTATTATAATTTAAGCTATTATGAATAAAAATACATACTCCATTATGATTGTTACCGCAATCATTGCGCTCTATATTGTAACCTCGAACATTCAGCCTTTGGTGAGGCTTCAACCAGGTTTCGCATATGATTGCGATGTGTATGTTATTGTCATATAAGAATTGTGTGAATTGATGCTTATTACTTAATATACTTTGCGCATTCCATTGCACGACATTGAGAGAATCCATTACTTGGTTGCATGGGCTCTCTCACTGATCGTGTCCTGAAACGCTGCGCGGATGGTTTCAGTGTTGATTGGGGTTTCGTCATTCTTTTTATTAGCTATCAATTTTACTATTACATTTGTTATGGTGTTTATAAATGATGGACTTTTAAGCATGTTTTGTAAATATTTGGCTGAGTTTCTTGCCGCCAAAACCGGAAACGATTGTTCGTCAAACAGTGCTGAATATGATACAGAATGTGATTTGATCTTGTTTTCTTCGATTTTTGCTTTTTTGATTGGACACGTTGCCGAAATGGCTACGTGATCGCCTTTACAGTTTGCACATGTAGGTTTTTGGTTTTTGTCAGCAGTACAGACTTTGAAACTATGCGGGCCTGAACAGATGGAACAGACATCGTTGTTTTTACAATAACTGGCAATATGTTCAAACTGCAAGCATTTTAAACACTGCTTTACAGGTGGAACATATTGTGTTACCTACCGGTGTGAAGTTAGCAGAAAAAGTTATCAGAAAATGTATAACCCGACCAAATTGAGAAGGTCAAATTTAAAATTTTCTAAATAGGCTCAAAATGCTCGGAAATGCCTCGAATGTGATGTAGGATGACTAGAAATACAACATTACATGCATTTTAATCACATTCAGCCAGTAAATCGGCCAAAATGCCTCAAAATCTACACCGTACTTTGGACGCGCAATACGCTCGTTTCCTGGGCTTATGGCTGCACTAAGGGTGCTTAAAACGTAAGTAATAACACAGATATAGGCATGTCCAACGTAAAAATATTAATACAACGACAAAAAACGTTAATTAACCTAAACCTAGTAACTTTGAGAAAACCATAGACAACTAGCCTACAGCTCGTTCGATTTCTCCCAATTTCCTCGGCTTTGCATAAACCTGCCAAATGAAATAAGATATTTCTAGATTCTTCTCAGCAATATCTATCCAACGAGGTATAACTCAATAGGATTAAAACGGAAGAGCTATACAAAATAATGAGATAAGTAAAAATTTTCTGCTGAGCAGAAAATACCATAGATAGGTCAATTATCCCGACAATACGAAATATTAACAAATTATTTCCAGGTTTGTAATTTGCTTAAAATGAAGCTTTACTTATACAGAAATACTAATTATTTTCATAAACATGTTGATCCTACTTTGATTTGGGTAATTAATAAACTCTCCACGAAAATAAATCTCGCTGTTATAATATCTTAGTCACCTAGTCGCGCTAACCTAGCATGTTACGTAGTTGATGTGGTATTCACAGATCGACAATTACATAATCTATCAAATAGTATACTTCATACGGGATTAGAATCTTCAGGTTTGGCAAAATATTAGAATAAAACGATATTTTCTGTTCAACCGAAAATACCCATAGACAAACCGACCTCAGGACATTGCCCCTGACTCCACAAGAAATAAGATGACCGGGCCAAGGTTATTTCCAGCAATGTTGCCAACGTAAATAAAATTTTAAATATGGCGCCAAAAGAAAATCGAAAGGCAGGTCAATGACCCCATATTTCGTAAACTTTAGGTATTCATTTTGTCAACTCCTCAAGTGGATTCCAAAACGAATGTGGTATCAAACGATTTGTCTTATAAATACCTTTTCAAAAAAGTACGACTCAACAGGCCTGATACGGTCAGGCTGTGTGATAACCTTGATATTATATTTTTTTCTGTTGAAATTTGTTGTGCTCATATCTCAGCTCCACAAGCAGATTCTAAAACGAATATGGTATCAAACGATTCGTCTTATAAATACCTTTCCAAAAAGGTATGACTCAACAGGCCTGATACGGTCAGGCTATGTGATAACCTAAAATTTATGTTTTTTCTGCTGAACTTTGTTATGCTCAATATCTCAGCTCCACATGTAGATTCCAAAACGAATGTGGTATCAAAAGATTTGTCTTGTAAAAACCTTTCTAAAAAGGTATGATTCAACAGGCCTGATACGGTCAGGCTGTGTAATAACCTTGATTATAAGTTTTTTTCTGTTGAAATTTGTTATGCTCATATCTCAGCTCCGCAAGTAGATTCCAAAACGAATGTGGTATCAAAAGATTCGTCTAGTGAAGACGATTCCAAACAGGTATGACTCAATAGGCCTGATACGGTCAGGCTATGTGATAACCTAAAATTTATGTTTTTTTTTCTGAACTTTGTTATGCTCAATATCTCAGCTCCACATGTAGATTCCAAAATGAATGTGGTATCAAAAGATTTGTCTGGTGAATACCTTTCCAAAAAGGTATGACTCAACAGGCCTGATACGGTCAGGCTATGTGATAACCTAAAATTTATGTTTTTTCTGCTGAACTTTGTTATGCTCAATATCTCAGCTCCACATGTAGTTTTCAAAACAAATGTGGTATCAAAAGATTCGTCTGGTGAAAACCTTTCGAAAAAGGTATGACTCAACAGGCCTGATACGGTCAGACTGTGTGATAACCTTGATTATAAGTTTTTTTCTGTTGAAATTTGTTATGCTCATATCTCAGCTCCACATGTAGATTCCAAAACGAATGTGGTATCAAAAGATTCGTCTGGTGAAGACCTTTCCATAAAGGTATGACTCAACAGGCCTGATACGGTCAGGCTATGTGATAACCTAAAATTTATGTTTTTTCAGCTGAACTTTGTTATGCTCAATATCTCAGCTCCACATGTATATTCCAAAACGAATGTGGTATCAAAAGATTCGTCTAATGAAGACCTTTCCAATAAGGTATGACTTAACAGGCCTGATACGGTCAGGCTGTGTGATAACCTTGATTATAAGTTTTTTTCTGTTGAACTTTGTTATGCTCATATCTCAGCTCCACATGTAGATTCCAAAACGAATGTGGTATCAAAAGATTTGTCTGGTGAAAACCTTTCTAAAAAGGTATGACTCAACAGGCCTGATACGGTTAGGCTGTGTGATAACCTTGATTATAAGTTTTTTTCTGTTGAAATTTGTTATGCTCATATCTCAGCTCCACATGTAGATTCCAAAACGAATGTGGTATCAAAAGATTCGTCTGGTAAAGACCTTTCCATAAAGGTATGACTCAACAGGCCTGATACGGTCAGGCTGTGTGATAACCTTGATTATAAGCTTTTTTCTGTTGAAATTTGTTATGCTCATATCTCAGCTCCACATGTAGATTCCAAAACGAATGTGGTATCAAAAGATTCGTCTGGTAAAGACCTTTCCAAAAAAGTATGACTCAACAGGCCTGATACAGTCAGGCTATGTGATAACCTAAAATTTATGCTTTTTCAGCTGAACTTTGTTATACTCAATATCTCAGCTCCACATGTAGATTCCAAAACGAATGTGGTATCAAAAGATTCGTCTGGTAAAGACCTTTCTAAAAAGGTATGACTCAACAGGCCTGATACGGTCAGGCTGTGTGATAACCTTGATTATAAGTTTTTTTCTGTTGAAATTTGTTATGCTCATATCTCAGCTCCACATGTAGATTCCAAAACGAATGTGGTATCAAAAGATTTGTCTGGTAAAGACCTTTCCAAAAAAGTATGACTCAACAGGCCTGATACAGTCAGGCTATGTGACAACCTAAAATTTATGCTTTTTCAGCTGAACTTTGTTATGCTCAATATCTCAGCTCCACATGTAGATTCCAAAACGAATGTGGTATCAAAAGATTCGTCTGGTGAAAACCTTTCGAAAAAGGTATGACTCAACAGGCCTGATACGGTCAGGCTGTGTGATAACCTTGATTATAAGTTTTTTTCTGTTGAAATTTGTTATGCTCATATCTCAGCTCCACATGTAGATTCCAAAACGAATGTGGTATCAAAAGATTCGTCTGGTGAAGACCTTTCCAAAAAGGTATGACTCAACAGGCCTGATACAGTCAGGCTATGTGATAACCTAAAATTTATGTTTTTTCAGCTGAACTTTGTTATGCTCAATATCTCAGCTCCACATGTAGATTCCAAAACGAATGTGGTATCAAAAGATTCGTCTAGTGAAGACCTTTCCAAAAGTGTATGACTCAACAGGCCTGATACGGTCAGGCTATGTGATAACCTTGATTATAAGTTTTTTTCTGTTGAACTTTGTTATGCTCATATCTCAGCTCCACATGTAGATTCCAAAACGTATGTGGTATCAAAAGATTTGTCTGGTGAAAACCTTTCTAAAAAAGTATGACTCAACAGGCCTGATACGGTCATTCTGTGTGATAACCTTGATTATAAGTTTTTTTCTGTTGAAATTTGTAGTGCTCATATCTCAGCTCCACATGTAGATTCCAAAACGAATGTGGTATTAAAAGATTCGTCTGGTAAAGACCTTTCCAAAAAGGTATGACTCAACAGGCATGATACGGTCAGGCTGTGTGATAACCTTGATTATAAGCTTTTTTCTGTTGAAATTTGTTATGCTCATATCTCAGCTCCACATGTAGATTCCAAAACGAATGTGGTATCAAAAGATTCGTCTGGTAAAGACCTTTCCAAAAAAGTATGACTCAACAGGCCTGATACAGTCAGGCTATGTGATAACCTAAAATTTATGCTTTTTCAGCTGAACTTTGTTATGCTCAATATCTCAGCTCCACATGTAGATTCCAAAACGAATGTGGTATCAAAAGATTCGTCTGGTAAAGACCTTTCTAAAAAGGTATGACTCAACAGGCCTGATACGGTCAGGCTGTGTGATAACCTTGATTATAAGTTTTTCTGTTGAAATTTGTTATGCTCATATCTCAGCTCCACATGTAGATTCCAAAACGAATGTGGTATCAAAAGATTTGTCTGGTAAAGACCTTTCCAAAAAAGTATGACTCAACAGGCCTGATACAGTCAGGCTATGTGACAACCTAAAATTTATGCTTTTTCAGCTGAACTTTGTTATGCTCAATATCTCAGCTCCACATGTAGATTCCAAAACGAATGTGGTATCAAAAGATTTGTCTTGTAAATAACCTTTCTAAAAAGGTATGATTCAACAGGCCTGATACGGTCAGGCTGTTTAATAACCTTGATTATAAGTTTTTCTGTTGAAATTTGTTATGCTCATATCTCAGCTCCGCAAGTAGATTCCAAAACGAATAAGGTATCAAAAGATTCGTCTAGTGAAGACAATTCCAAAAAGGTATGACTCAATAGGCCTGATACGGTCAGGCTATGTGATAACCTAAAATTAATGTTTTTTCTGAACTTTGTTATGCTCAATATCTCAGCTCCACATGTAGATTCCAAAATGAATGTGGTATCAAAAGATTTGTCTGGTGAATACCTTTCCAAAAGGTATGACTCAACAGGCCTGATACGGTCAGGCTATGTGATAACCTAAAATTTATGTTTTTTCTGCTGAACTTTGTTATGCTCAATATCTCAGCTCCACATGTAGATTCCAAAACGAATGTGGTATCAAAAGATTTGTCTGGTGAAAACCTTTCTAAAAAGGTATGACTCAACAGGCCTGATACGGTCAGGCTGTGTGATAACCTTGATTATAAGTTTTTTTCTGTTGAAATTTGTTATGCTCATATCTCAGCTCCACAAGTAGATTCCAAAACAAATGTGGTATCAAAAGATTCGTCTGGTGAAAACCTTTCTAAAAAGGTATTACTCAACAGGCCTGATACGGTCAGGCTGTGTGATAACCTTGATTATAAGCTTTTTTCTGTTGAAATTTGTTATGCTCATATCTCAGCTCCACATGTAGATTCCAAAACGAATGTGGTATCAAAAGATTCGTCTGATAAAGACCTTTCCAAAAAGTATGACTCAACAGGCCTGATACAGTCAGGCTATGTGATAACCTAAAATTTATGCTTTTTCAGCTGAACTTTGTTATGCTCAATATCTCAGCTCCACATGTAGATTCCAAAACGAATGTGGTATCAAAAGATTCGTCTGGTAAAGACCTTTCTAAAAAGGTATGACTCAACAGGCCTGATACGGTCAGGCTGTGTGATAACCTTGATTATAAGTTTTTTCTGTTGAAATTTGTTATGCTCATATCTCAGCTCCACATGTAGATTCCAAAACGAATGTGGTATCAAAAGATTTGTCTGGTAAAGACCTTTCCAAAAAAGTATGTTTCAACAGGCCTGATACAGTCAGGCTATGTGACAACCTAAAATTTATGCTTTTTCAGCTGAACTTTGTTATGCTCAATATCTCAGCTCCACATGTAGATTCCAAAACGAATGTGGTATCAAAAGATTCGTCTAGTAATGACCTTTCCATAAAGGTATGACTTAACAGGCCTGATACGGTCAGGCTGTGTGATAACCTTTATTATAAGTTTTTTTCTGTTGAACTTTGTTATGCTCATATCTCAGCTCCACATGTAGATTCCAAAACGAATGTGGTATCAAAAGATTCGTCTAGTGAAGACGATTCCAAAAAGGTATGACTCAACAGGCCTGATACGGTCAGGCTATGTGATAACCTAAAATTTATATTTTTTCTGCTGAACTTTGTTATGCTCAATATCTCAGCTCCACATGTAGATTCCAAAACGAATGTGGTATCAAAAGATTCGTCTAGTAAAGACCTTTCCAAAAAGGTATGACTCAACAGGCCTGATACGGTCAGGCTATGTGAAAACCTAAAATTTATGTTTTATCAGCTGAACTTTGTTATGCTCAATATCTCAGCTCCACATGTAGATTCCAAAATGAATGTGGTATCAAAAGATTTGTCTGGTGAATACCTTTCCAAAAAGGTATGACTCAACAGGCCTGATACGGTCAGGCTATGTGATAACCTAAAATTTATGTTTTTTCTGCTGAACTTTGTTATGCTCAATATCTCAGCTCCACATGTAGATTCCAAAACGAATGTGGTATCAAAAGATTCGTCTAGTAAAGACCTTTCCAAAAAGGTATGACTCAACAGGCCTGATACGGTCAGGTTATGTGAAAACCTAAAATTTATGTTTTATCAGCTGAACTTTGTTATGCTCAATATCTCAGCTCCACATGTAGATTCCAAAATGAATGTGGTATCAAAAGATTTGTCTGGTGAATACCTTTCCAAAAGGTATGACTCAACAGGCCTGATACGGTCAGGCTATGTGATAACCTAAAATTTATGTTTTTTCTGCTGAACTTTGTTATGCTCAATATCTCAGCTCCACATGTAGTTTTCAAAACAAATGTGGTATCAAAAGATTCGTCTGGTGAAAACCTTTCGAAAAAGGTATGACTCAACAGGCCTGATACGGTCAGGCTGTGTGATAACCTTGATTATAAGTTTTTTTCTGTTGAAATTTGTTATGCTCATATCTCAGCTCCACATGTAGATTCCAAAACGAATGTGGTATCAAAAGATTCGTCTGGTGAAGACCTTTCCATAAAGGTATGACTCAACAGGCCTGATACGGTCAGGCTATGTGATAACCTAAAATTTATGTTTTTTCAGCTGAACTTTGTTATGCTCAATATCTCAGCTCCACATGTATATTCCAAAACGAATGTGGAATCAAAAGATTCGTCTAATGAAGACCTTTCCATTAAGGTATGACTTAACAGGCCTGATACGGTCAGGCTGTGTGATAACCTTGATTATAAGTTTTTTTCTGTTGAACTTTGTTATGCTCATATCTCAGCTCCACATGTAGATTCCAAAACGAATGTGGTATCAAAAGATTTGTCTGGTGAAAACCTTTCTAAAAAGGTATGACTCAACAGGCCTGATACGGTTAGGCTGTGTGATAACCTTGATTATAAGTTTTTTTCTGTTGAAATTTGTTATGCTCATATCTCAGCTCCACATGTAGATTCCAAAACGAATGTGGTATCAAAAGATTCGTCTGGTAAAGACCTTTCCAAAAAGGTATGACTCAACAGGCCTGATACGGTCAGGCTGTGTGATAACCTTGATTATAAGCTTTTTTCTGTTGAAATTTGTTATGCTCATATCTCAGCTCCACATGTAGATTCCAAAACGAATGTGGTATCAAAAATTCGTCTGGTAAAGACCTTTCCAAAAAAGTATGACTCAACAGGCCTGATACAGTCAGGCTATGTGATAACCTAAAATTTATGCTTTTTCAGCTGAACTTTGTTATACTCAATATCTCAGCTCCACATGTAGATTCCAAAACGAATGTGGTATCAAAAGATTCGTCTGGTAAAGACCTTTCTAAAAAGGTATGACTCAACAGGCCTGATACGGTCAGGCTGTGTGATAACCTTGATTATAAGTTTTTTCTGTTGAAATTTGTTATGCTCATATCTCAGCTCCACATGTAGATTCCAAAACGAATGTGGTATCAAAAGATTTGTCTGGTAAAGACCTTTCCAAAAAAGTATGACTCAACAGGCCTGATACAGTCAGGCTATGTGACAACCTAAAATTTATGCTTTTTCAGCTGAACTTTGTTATGCTCAATATCTCAGCTCCACATGTAGATTCCAAAACGAATGTGGTATCAAAAGATTTGTCTTGTAAAAACCTTTCTAAAAAGGTATGATTCAACAGGCCTGATACGGTCAGGCTGTGTAATAACCTTGATTATAAGTTTTTTTCTGTTGAAAATTGTTATGCTCATATCTCAGCTCCGCAAGTAGATTCCAAAACGAATGTGGTATCAAAAGATTCGTCTAGTGAAGACGATTCCAAAAAGGTATGACTCAATAGGCCTGATACGGTCAGGCTATGTGATAACCTAAAATTTATGTTTTTTTTTCTGAACTTTGTTATGCTCAATATCTCAGCTCCAGATGTAGATTCCAAAATGAATATGGTATCAAAAGATTCGTCTGGTGAATACCTTTCCAAAAAGGTATGACTCAACAGGCCTGATACGGTCAGGCTATGTGATAACCTAAAATTTATGTTTTTTCTGCTGAACTTTGTTATGCTCAATATCTCAGCTCCACATGTAGTTTTCAAAACAAATGTGGTATCAAAAGATTCGTCTGGTGAAAACCTTTCGAAAAAGGTATGACTCAACAGGCCTGATACGGTCAGGCTGTGTGATAACCTTGATTATAATTTTTTTCCTGTTGAAATTTGTTATGCTCATATCTCAGCTCCACATGTAGATTCCAAAACGAATGTGGTATCAAAAGATTCGTCTGGTGAAGACCTTTCCAAAAGGTATGACTCAACAGGCCTGATACAGTCAGGCTATGTGATAACCTAAAATTTATGTTTTTTCAGCTGAACTTTGTTATGCTCAATATCTCAGCTCCACATGTAGATTCCAAAACGAATGTGGTATCAAAAGATTCGTCTAGTGAAGACCTTTCCAAAAGTGTATGACTCAACAGGCCTGATACGGTCAGGCTATGTGATAACCTTGATTATAAGTTTTTTTCTGTTGAACTTTGTTATGCTCATATCTCAGCTCCACATGTAGATTCCAAAACGAATGTGGTATCAAAAGATTTGTCTGGTGAAAACCTTTCTAAAAAAGTATGACTCAACAGGCCTGATACGGTCATTCTGTGTGATAACCTTGATTATAAGTTTTTTTCTGTTGAAATTTGTAGTGCTCATATCTCAGCTCCACATGTAGATTCCAAAACGAATGTGGTATTAAAAGATTCGTCTGGTAAAGACCTTTCCAAAAAGGTATGACTCAACAGGCCTGATACGGTCAGGCTGTGTGATAACCTTGATTATAAGCTTTTTTCTGTTGAAATTTGTTATGCTCATATCTCAGCTCCACATGTAGATTCCAAAACGAATGTGGTATCAAAAGATTCGTCTGGTAAAGACCTTTCCAAAAAAGTATGACTCAACAGGCCTGATACAGTCAGGCTATGTGATAACCTAAAATTTATGCTTTTTCAGCTGAACTTTGTTATGCTCAATATCTCAGCTCCACATGTAGATTCCAAAACGAATGTGGTATCAAAAGATTCGTCTGGTAAAGACCTTTCTAAAAAGGTATGACTCAACAGGCCTGATACGGTCAGGCTGTGTGATAACCTTGATTATAAGTTTTTTCTGTTGAAATTTGTTATGCTCATATCTCAGCTCCACATGTAGATTCCAAAACGAATGTGGTATCAAAAGATTTGTCTGGTAAAGACCTTTCCAAAAAAGTATGACTCAACAGGCCTGATACAGTCAGGCTATGTGACAACCTAAAATTTATGCTTTTTCAGCTGAACTTTGTTATGCTCAATATCTCAGCTCCACATGTAGATTCCAAAACGAATGTGGTATCAAAAGATTTGTCTTGTAAAAACCTTTCTAAAAAGGTATGATTCAACAGGCCTGATACGGTCAGGCTGTTTAATAACCTTGATTATAAGTTTTTTTCTGTTGAAATTTGTTATGCTCATATCTCAGCTCCGCAAGTAGATTCCAAAACGAATAAGGTATCAAAAGATTCGTCTAGTGAAGACAATTCCAAAAAGGTATGACTCAATAGGCCTGATACGGTCAGGCTATGTGATAACCTAAAATTAATGTTTTTTTTTCTGAACTTTGTTATGCTCAATATCTCAGCTCCACATGTAGATTCCAAAATGAATGTGGTATCAAAAGATTTGTCTGGTGAATACCTTTCCAAAAAGGTATGACTCAACAGGCCTGATACGGTCAGGCTATGTGATAACCTAAAATTTATGTTTTTTCTGCTGAACTTTGTTATGCTCAATATCTCAGCTCCACATGTAGATTCCAAAACGAATGTGGTATCAAAAGATTTGTCTGGTGAAAACCTTTCTAAAAAGGTATGACTCAACAGGCCTGATACGGTCAGGCTGTGTGATAACCTTGATTATAAGTTTTTTTCTGTTGAAATTTGTTATGCTCATATCTCAGCTCCACAAGTAGATTCCAAAACAAATGTGGTATCAAAAGATTCGTCTGGTGAAAACCTTTCTAAAAAGGTATTACTCAACAGGCCTGATACGGTCAGGCTGTGTGATAACCTTGATTATAAGCTTTTTTCTGTTGAAATTTGTTATGCTCATATCTCAGCTCCACATGTAGATTCCAAAACGAATGTGGTAGCAAAAGATTCGTCTGATAAAGACCTTTCCAAAAGTATGACTCAACAGGCCTGATACAGTCAGGCTATGTGATAACCTAAAATTTATGCTTTTTCAGCTGAACTTTGTTATGCTCAATATCTCAGCTCCACATGTAGATTCCAAAACGAATGTGGTATCAAAAGATTCGTCTGGTAAAGACCTTTCTAAAAAGGTATGACTCAACAGGCCTGATACGGTCAGGCTGTGTGATAACCTTGATTATAAGTTTTTTCTGTTGAAATTTGTTATGCTCATATCTCAGCTCCACATGTAGATTCCAAAACGAATGTGGTATCAAAAGATTTGTCTGGTAAAGACCTTTCCAAAAAAGTATGTTTCAACAGGCCTGATACAGTCAGGCTATGTGACAACCTAAAATTTATGCTTTTTCAGCTGAACTTTGTTATGCTCAATATCTCAGCTCCACATGTAGATTCCAAAACGAATGTGGTATCAAAAGATTCGTCTAGTAATGACCTTTCCATAAAGGTATGACTTAACAGGCCTGATACGGTCAGGCTGTGTGATAACCTTTATTATAAGTTTTTTTCTGTTGAACTTTGTTATGCTCATATCTCAGCTCCACATGTAGATTCCAAAACGAATGTGGTATCAAAAGATTCGTCTAGTGAAGACGATTCCAAAAAGGTATGACTCAACAGGCCTGATACGGTCAGGCTATGTGATAACCTAAAATTTATATTTTTTCTGCTGAACTTTGTTATGCTCAATATCTCAGCTCCACATGTAGATTCCAAAACGAATGTGGTATCAAAAGATTCGTCTAGTAAAGACCTTTCCAAAAGGTATGACTCAACAGGCCTGATACGGTCAGGCTATGTGAAAACCTAAAATTTATGTTTTATCAGCTGAACTTTGTTATGCTCAATATCTCAGCTCCACATGTAGATTCCAAAATGAATGTGGTATCAAAAGATTTGTCTGGTGAATACCTTTCCAAAAGGTATGACTCAACAGGCCTGATACGGTCAGGCTATGTGATAACCTAAAATTTATGTTTTTTCTGCTGAACTTTGTTATGCTCAATATCTCAGCTCCACATGTAGATTCCAAAACGAATGTGGTATCAAAAGATTCGTCTAGTAAAGACCTTTCCAAAAAGGTATGACTCAACAGGCCTGATACGGTCAGGCTATGTGAAAACCTAAAATTTATGTTTTATCAGCTGAACTTTGTTATGCTCAATATCTCAGCTCCACATGTAGATTCCAAAATGAATGTGGTATCAAAAGATTTGTCTGGTGAATACCTTTCCAAAAAGGTATGACTCAACAGGCCTGATACGGTCAGGCTATGTGATAACCTAAAATTTATGTTTTTTCTGCTGAACTTTGTTATGCTCAATATCTCAGCTCCACATGTAGTTTTCAAAACAAATGTGGTATCAGAAGATTCGTCTGGTGAAAACCTTTCGAAAAAGGTATGACTCAACAGGCCTGATACGGTCAGGCTGTGTGATAACCTTGATTATAAGTTTTTTTCTGTTGAAATTTGTTATGCTCATATCTCAGCTCCACATGTAGATTCCAAAACGAATGTGGTATCAAAAGATTCGTCTGGTGAAGACCTTTCCATAAAGGTATGACTCAACAGGCCTGATACGGTCAGGCTATGTGATAACCTAAAATTTATGTTTTTTCAGCTGAACTTTGTTATGCTCAATATCTCAGCTCCACATGTATATTCCAAAACGAATGTGGAATCAAAAGATTCGTCTAATGAAGACCTTTCCATTAAGGTATGACTTAACAGGCCTGATACGGTCAGGCTGTGTGATAACCTTGATTATAAGTTTTTTTCTGTTGAACTTTGTTACGCTCATATCTCAGCTCCACATGTAGATTCCAAAACGAATGTGGTATCAAAAGATTTGTCTGGTGAAAACCTTTCTAAAAAGGTATGACTCAACAGGCCTGATACGGTTAGGCTGTGTGATAACCTTGATTATAAGTTTTTTTCTGTTGAAATTTGTTATGCTCATATCTCAGCTCCACATGTAGATTCCAAAACGAATGTGGTATCAAAAGATTCGTCTGGTAAAGACCTTTCCAAAAAGGTATGACTCAACAGGCCTGATACGGTCAGGCTGTGTGATAACCTTGATTATAAGCTTTTTTCTGTTGAAATTTGTTATGCTCATATCTCAGCTCCACATGTAGATTATAAAACGAATGTGGTATCAAAAAATTCGTCTGGTAAAGACCTTTCCAAAAAAGTATGACTCAACAGGCCTGATACAGTCAGGCTATGTGATAACCTAAAATTTATGCTTTTTCAGCTGAACTTTGTTATACTCAATATCTCAGCTCCACATGTAGATTCCAAAACGAATGTGGTATCAAAAGATTCGTCTGGTAAAGACCTTTCTAAAAAGGTATGACTCAACAGGCCTGATACGGTCAGGCTGTGTGATAACCTTGATTATAAGTTTTTTTCTGTTGAAATTTGTTATGCTCATATCTCAGCTCCACATGTAGATTCCAAAACGAATGTGGTATCAAAAGATTTGTCTGGTAAAGACCTTTCCAAAAAAGTATGACTCAACAGGCCTGATACAGTCAGGCTATGTGACAACCTAAAAGTTATGCTGTTTCAGCTGAACTTTGTTATGCTCAATATCTCAGCTCCACATGTAGATTCCAAAACGAATGTGGTATCAAAAGATTTGTCTTGTAAAACCTTTCTAAAAAGGTATGATTCAACAGGCCTGATACGGTCAGGCTGTGTAATAACCTTGATTATAAGTTTTTTTCTGTTGAAAATTGTTATGCTCATATCTCAGCTCCGCAAGTAGATTCCAAAACGAATGTGGTATCAAAAGATTCGTCTAGTGAAGACGATTCCAAAAAGGTATGACTCAATAGGCCTGATACGGTCAGGCTATGTGATAACCTAAAATTTATGTTTTTTTTTCTGAACTTTGTTATGCTCAATATCTCAGCTCCAGATGTAGATTCCAAAATGAATATGGTATCAAAAGATTCGTCTGGTGAATACCTTTCCAAAAAGGTATGACTCAACAGGCCTGATACGGTCAGGCTATGTGATAACCTAAAATTTATGTTTTTTCTGCTGAACTTTGTTATGCTCAATATCTCAGCTCCACATGTAGTTTTCAAAACAAATGTGGTATCAAAAGATTCGTCTGGTGAAAACCTTTCGAAAAAGGTATGACTCAACAGGCCTGATACGGTCAGGCTGTGTGATAACCTTGATTATAATTTTTTTCCTGTTGAAATTTGTTATGCTCATATCTCAGCTCCACATGTAGATTCCAAAACGAATGTGGTATCAAAAGATTCGTCTGGTGAAGACCTTTCCAAAAAGGTATGACTCAACAGGCCTGATACAGTCAGGCTATGTGATAACCTAAAATTTATGTTTTTTCAGCTGAACTTTGTTATGCTCAATATCTCAGCTCCACATGTAGATTCCAAAACGAATGTGGTATCAAAAGATTCGTCTAGTGAAGACCTTTCCAAAAGTGTATGACTCAACAGGCCTGATACGGTCAGGCTATGTGATAACCTTGATTATAAGTTTTTTTCTGTTGAACTTTGTTATGCTCATATCTCAGCTCCACATGTAGATTCCAAAACGAATGTGGTATCAAAAGATTTGTCTGGTGAAAACCTTTCTAAAAAAGTATGACTCAACAGGCCTGATACGGTCATTCTGTGTGATAACCTTGATTATAAGTTTTTTTCTGTTGAAATTTGTAGTGCTCATATCTCAGCTCCACATGTAGATTCCAAAACGAATGTGGTATTAAAAGATTCGTCTGGTAAAGACCTTTCCAAAAAGGTATGACTCAACAGGCCTGATACGGTCAGGCTGTGTGATAACCTTGATTATAAGCTTTTTTCTGTTGAAATTTGTTATGCTCATATCTCAGCTCCACATGTAGATTCCAAAACGAATGTGGTATCAAAAGATTCGTCTGGTAAAGACCTTTCCAAAAAAGTATGACTCAACAGGCCTGATACAGTCAGGCTATGTGATAACCTAAAATTTATGCTTTTTCAGCTGAACTTTGTTATGCTCAATATCTCAGCTCCACATGTAGATTCCAAAACGAATGTGGTATCAAAAGATTCGTCTGGTAAAGACCTTTCTAAAAAGGTATGACTCAACAGGCCTGATACGGTCAGGCTGTGTGATAACCTTGATTATAAGTTTTTTTCTGTTGAAATTTGTTATGCTCATATCTCAGCTCCACATGTAGATTCCAAAACGAATGTGGTATCAAAAGATTTGTCTGGTAAAGACCTTTCCAAAAAAGTATGACTCAACAGGCCTGATACAGTCAGGCTATGTGACAACCTAAAATTTATGCTTTTTCAGCTGAACTTTGTTATGCTCAATATCTCAGCTCCACATGTAGATTCCAAAACGAATGTGGTATCAAAAGATTTGTCTTGTAAAAACCTTTCTAAAAAGGTATGATTCAACAGGCCTGATACGGTCAGGCTGTTTAATAACCTTGATTATAAGTTTTTTTCTGTTGAAATTTGTTATGCTCATATCTCAGCTCCGCAAGTAGATTCCAAAACGAATAAGGTATCAAAAGATTCGTCTAGTGAAGACAATTCCAAAAAGGTATGACTCAATAGGCCTGATACGGTCAGGCTATGTGATAACCTAAAATTAATGTTTTTTTTTCTGAACTTTGTTATGCTCAATATCTCAGCTCCACATGTAGATTCCAAAATGAATGTGGTATCAAAAGATTTGTCTGGTGAATACCTTTCCAAAAAGGTATGACTCAACAGGCCTGATACGGTCAGGCTATGTGATAACCTAAAATTTATGTTTTTTCTGCTGAACTTTGTTATGCTCAATATCTCAGCTCCACATGTAGATTCCAAAACGAATGTGGTATCAAAAGATTTGTCTGGTGAAAACCTTTCTAAAAAGGTATGACTCAACAGGCCTGATACGGTCAGGCTGTGTGATAACCTTGATTATAAGTTTTTTTCTGTTGAAATTTGTTATGCTCATATCTCAGCTCCACAAGTAGATTCCAAAACAAATGTGGTATCAAAAGATTCGTCTGGTGAAAACCTTTCTAAAAAGGTATTACTCAACAGGCCTGATACGGTCAGGCTGTGTGATAACCTTGATTATAAGCTTTTTTCTGTTGAAATTTGTTATGCTCATATCTCAGCTCCACATGTAGATTCCAAAACGAATGTGGTAGCAAAAGATTCGTCTGATAAAGACCTTTCCAAAAAGTATGACTCAACAGGCCTGATACAGTCAGGCTATGTGATAACCTAAAATTTATGCTTTTTCAGCTGAACTTTGTTATGCTCAATATCTCAGCTCCACATGTAGATTCCAAAACGAATGTGGTATCAAAAGATTCGTCTGGTAAAGACCTTTCTAAAAAGGTATGACTCAACAGGCCTGATACGGTCAGGCTGTGTGATAACCTTGATTATAAGTTTTTTCTGTTGAAATTTGTTATGCTCATATCTCAGCTCCACATGTAGATTCCAAAACGAATGTGGTATCAAAAGATTTGTCTGGTAAAGACCTTTCCAAAAAAGTATGTTTCAACAGGCCTGATACAGTCAGGCTATGTGACAACCTAAAATTTATGCTTTTTCAGCTGAACTTTGTTATGCTCAATATCTCAGCTCCACATGTAGATTCCAAAACGAATGTGGTATCAAAAGATTCGTCTAGTAATGACCTTTCCATAAAGGTATGACTTAACAGGCCTGATACGGTCAGGCTGTGTGATAACCTTTATTATAAGTTTTTTTCTGTTGAACTTTGTTATGCTCATATCTCAGCTCCACATGTAGATTCCAAAACGAATGTGGTATCAAAAGATTCGTCTAGTGAAGACGATTCCAAAAAGGTATGACTCAACAGGCCTGATACGGTCAGGCTATGTGATAACCTAAAATTTATATTTTTTCTGCTGAACTTTGTTATGCTCAATATCTCAGCTCCACATGTAGATTCCAAAACGAATGTGGTATCAAAAGATTCGTCTAGTAAAGACCTTTCCAAAAGGTATGACTCAACAGGCCTGATACGGTCAGGCTATGTGAAAACCTAAAATTTATGTTTTATCAGCTGAACTTTGTTATGCTCAATATCTCAGCTCCACATGTAGATTCCAAAATGAATGTGGTATCAAAAGATTTGTCTGGTGAATACCTTTCCAAAAAGGTATGACTCAACAGGCCTGATACGGTCAGGCTATGTGATAACCTAAAATTTATGTTTTTTCTGCTGAACTTTGTTATGCTCAATATCTCAGCTCCACATGTAGATTCCAAAACGAATGTGGTATCAAAAGATTCGTCTAGTAAAGACCTTTCCAAAAGGTATGACTCAACAGGCCTGATACGGTCAGGCTATGTGAAAACCTAAAATTTATGTTTTATCAGCTGAACTTTGTTATGCTCAATATCTCAGCTCCACATGTAGATTCCAAAATGAATGTGGTATCAAAAGATTTGTCTGGTGAATACCTTTCCAAAAGGTATGACTCAACAGGCCTGATACGGTCAGGCTATGTGATAACCTAAAATTTATGTTTTTCTGCTGAACTTTGTTATGCTCAATATCTCAGCTCCACATGTAGTTTACAAAACTAAAGTGGTATCAGAAGATTCGTCTGGTGAAAACCTTTCGAAAAGGTATGACTCAACAGGCCTGATACGGTCAGGCTGTGTGATAACCTTGATTATAAGTTTTTTTCTGTTGAAATTTGTTATGCTCATATCTCAGCTCCACATGTAGATTCCAAAACGAATGTGGTATCAAAAGATTCGTCTGGTGAAGACCTTTCCATAAAGGTATGACTCAACAGGCCTGATACGGTCAGGCTATGTGATAACCTAAAATTTATGTTTTTCAGCTGAACTTTGTTATGCTCAATATCTCAGCTCCACATGTATATTCCAAAACGAATGTGGAATCAAAAGATTCGTCTAATGAAGACCTTTCCATTAAGGTATGACTTAACAGGCCTGATACGGTCAGGCTGTGTGATAACCTTGATTATAAGTTTTTTTCTGTTGAACTTTGTTACGCTCATATCTCAGCTCCACATGTAGATTCCAAAACGAATGTGGTATCAAAAGATTTGTCTGGTGAAAACCTTTCTAAAAAGGTATGACTCAACAGGCCTGATACGGTTAGGCTGTGTGATAACCTTGATTATAAGTTTTTTTCTGTTGAAATTTGTTATGCTCATATCTCAGCTCCACATGTAGATTCCAAAACGAATGTGGTATCAAAAGATTCGTCTGGTAAAGACCTTTCCAAAAAGGTATGACTCAACAGGCCTGATACGGTCAGGCTGTGTGATAACCTTGATTATAAGCTTTTTTCTGTTGAAATTTGTTATGCTCATATCTCAGCTCCACATGTAGATTCCAAAACGAATGTGGTATCAAAAAATTCGTCTGGTAAAGACCTTTCCAAAAAAGTATGACTCAACAGGCCTGATACAGTCAGGCTATGTGATAACCTAAAATTTATGCTTTTTCAGCTGAACTTTGTTATGCTCAATATCTCAGCTCCACATGTAGATTCCAAAACGAATGTGGTATCAAAAGATTCGTCTGGTAAAGACCTTTCTAAAAAGGTATGACTCAACAGGCCTGATACGGTCAGGCTGTGTGATAACCTTGATTATAAGTTTTTTTCTGTTGAAATTTGTTATGCTCATATCTCAGCTCCACATGTAGATTCCAAAACGAATGTGGTATCAAAAGATTTGTCTGGTAAAGACCTTTCCAAAAAAGTATGACTCAACAGGCCTGATACAGTCAGGCTATGTGACAACCTAAAATTTATGCTTTTTCAGCTGAACTTTGTTATGCTCAATATCTCAGCTCCACATGTAGATTCCAAAACGAATGTGGTATCAAAAGATTTGTCTTGTAAAAACCTTTCTAAAAAGGTATGATTCAACAGGCCTGATACGGTCAGGCTGTGTAATAACCTTGATTATAAGTTTTTTTCTGTTGAAAATTGTTATGCTCATATCTCAGCTCCGCAAGTAGATTCCAAAACGAATGTGGTATCAAAAGATTCGTCTAGTGAAGACGATTCCAAAAAGGTATGACTCAATAGGCCTGATACGGTCAGGCTATGTGATAACCTAAAATTTATGTTTTTTTTTCTGAACTTTGTTATGCTAATATCTCAGCTCCACATGTAGATTCCAAAATGAATATGGTATCAAAAGATTCGTCTGGTGAATACCTTTCCAAAAAGGTATGACTCAACAGGCCTGATACGGTCAGGCTATGTGATAACCTAAAATTTATGTTTTTTCTGCTGAACTTTGTTATGCTCAATATCTCAGCTCCACATGTAGTTTTCAAAACAAATGTGGTATCAAAAGATTCGTCTGGTGAAAAGCTTTCGAAAAAGGTATGACTCAACAGGCCTGATACGGTCAGGCTGTGTGATAACCTTGATTATAAGTTTTTTTCTGTTGAAATTTGTTATGCTCATATCTCAGCTCCACATGTAGATTCCAAAACGAATGTGGTATCAAAAGATTCGTCTGGTGAAGACCTTTCCAAAAAGGTATGACTCAACAGGCCTGATACAGTCAGGCTATGTGATAACCAAAAATTTATGTTTTTTCAGCTGAACTTTGTTATGCTCAATATCTCAGCTCCACATGTATATTCCAAAACGAATGTGGTATCAAAAGATTCGTCTAATGAAGACCTTTCCATTAAGGTATGACTTGACAGGCCTGATACGGTCAGGCTGTGTGATAACCTTGATTATAAGTTTTTTTCTGTTGAACTTTGTTATGCTCATATCTCAGCTCCACATGTAGATTCCAAAACGAATGTGGTATCAAAAGATTTGTCTGGTGAAGACCTTTCCAAAAAGGTATGACTCAACAGGCCTGATACGGTCAGGCTATGTGATAACTTAAAATTTATGCTTTTTCAGCTGAACTTTGTTATGCTCAATATCTCAGCTCCACATGTAGATTCCAAAACGAATGTGGTATCAAAAGATTTGTCTTGTAAAAACCTTTCTAAAAAGGTATGATTCAACAGGCCTGATACGGTCAGGCTGTGTAATAACCTTGATTATAAGTTTTTTTCTGTTGAAATTTGTTATGCTCATATCTCAGCTCCGCAAGTAGATTCCAAAACGAATGTGGTATCAAAAGATTTGTCTGGTAAAGACCTTTCCAAAAAAGTATGACTCAACAGGCCTGATACAGTCAGGCTATGTGACAACCTAAAATTTATGCTTTTTCAGCTGAACTTTGTTATGCTCAATATCTCAGCTCCACATGTAGATTCCAAAACGAATGTGGTATCAAAAGATTCGTCTAGTAATGACCTTTCCATAAAGGTATGACTCAACAGGCCTGATACGGTCAGGCTGTGTGATAACCTTTATTATAAGTTTTTTTCTGTTGAACTTTGTTATGCTCATATCTCAGCTCCACATGTAGATTCCAAAACGAATGTGGTATCAAAAGATTCGTCTAGTGAAGACCTTTCCATAAAGGTATGACTCAACAGGCCTGATACGGTCAGGCTATGTGATAACCTAAAATTTATATTTTTTCTGCTGAACTTTGTTATGCTCAATATCTCAGCTCCACATGTAGATTCCAAAACGAATGTGGAATCAAAAGATTCGTCTATAGAAGACCTCTCCAAAAAAGTATGACTCAACAGGCCTGATACGGTCAGGCTGTGTGATAACCTAAAATTTATGTTTTTTCTGCTGAACTTTGTTATGCTCAATATCTCAGCTCCACATGTAGATTCCAAAACGAATGTGGTATCAAAAGATTCGTCTAGTAAAGACCTTTCCAAAAAGGTATGACTCAACAGGCCTGATACGGTCAGGCTATGTGAAAACCTAAAATTTATGTTTTATCAGCTGAACTTTGTTATGCTCAATATCTCAGCTCCACATGTAGATTCCAAAACGAATGTGGTATCAAAAGATTTGTCTGGTAAAGACCTTTCTAAAAAGGTATGACTCAACAGGCCTGATATTGTCAGGCTGTGTGATAACCTTGATTATAAGTTTTTTTCTGTTGAAATTTGTTATGCTCATATCTCAGCTCCACATGTAGATTCCAAAACGAATGTGGTATCAAAAGATTCGTCTGGTGAAGACCTTTCCAAAAAAGTATGACTCAACAGGCCTGATACAGTCAGGCTATGTGATAACCTAAAATTTATGCTTTTTCAGCTGAACTTTGTTATACTCAATATCTCAGCTCCACATGTAGATTCCAAAACGAATGTGGTATCAAAAGATTCGTCTAGTAAAGACCTTTCCATAAAGGTATGACTCAACAGGCCTGATACGGTCAGGCTGTGTGATAACCTTGATTATAAGTTTTTTTCTGTTGAACTTTGTTATGCTCATATCTCAGCTCCACATGTAGATTCCAAAACGAATGTGGTATCAAAAGATTCGTCTGGTGAAGACCTTTCCAAAAAGGTATGACTCAACAGGCCTGATACGGTCAGGCTATGTGATAACTTAAAATTTATGTTTTTTCTGCTGAACTTTTTTATGCTCAATATCTCAGCTCCACATGTAGATTCCAAAACAAATGTGGTGTCAAAAGATTCGTCTGGTGAAGACCTTTCAAAAAGGTATGACTCAACAGGCCTGATACGGTCAGGCTGTGTGATAACCTTGATTATAAGTTTTTTTCTGTTGAACTTTGTTATGCTCATATCTCAGCTCCACATGTAGATTTCAAAACGAATGTGGTATCAAAAGATTCGTCTAGTAAAGACCTTTCCAAAAAGGTATGATTTAACAGGCCTGATACGGTCAGGCTATGTGAAAACCTAAAATTTATGTTTTTTCTGCTGAACTTTGTTATGCTCAATATCTCAGCTCCACATGTAGATTCCAAAACGAATGTGGTATCAAAAGATTCGTCTGATGAAGACCTTTCCAAAAAGGTATGACTCAACAGGCCTGATACGGTCAGGCTATGTGATAACTTAAAATTTATGTTTTTTCAGCTGAACTTTGTTATGCTCAATATCTCAGCTCCACATGTAGATTCCTAAACGAATGTGGTATCAAAAGATTTGTCTAGTAAAGACCTTTCCAAAAAGGTATGACTCAACAGGCCTGATACGGTCAGGCTATGTGAAAACCTAAAATTTATATTTTTTCTGCTGAAGTTTGTTATGCTCAATATCTCAGCTCCACATGTAGATTCCAAAACGAATGTGGTATCACAAAAGATTCGTCTTGTGAAGTCCTTTCCAGAAAGGTACGACTCAACAGGCCTGATACGGTCAGGCTATGTGAAAACCTAAAATTTATGTTTTTTCTGCTGAACTTTGTTATGCTCAATATCTCAGCTCCACATGTAGATTCCAAAACGAATGTGGTATCAAAAGATTCGTCTGATGAAGACCTTTCCAAAAAGGTATGACTCAACAGGCCTGGTACGGTCAGGCTATGTGATAACTTAAAATTTATGTTTTTTCAGCTGAACTTTGTTATGCTCAATATCTCAGCTCCACATGTAGATTCCTAAACGAATGTGGTATCAAAAGATTTGTCTAGTAAAGACCTTTCCAAAAAGGTATGACTCAACAGGCCTGATACGGTCAGGCTATGTGAAAACCTAAAATTTATATTTTTTCTGCTGAAGTTTGTTATGCTCAATATCTCAGCTCCACATGTAGATTCCAAAACGAATGTGGTATCACAAAAGATTCGTCTTGTGAAGTCCTTTCCAGAAAGGTACGACTCAACAGGCCTGAAACGGTCAGGCTATGTCAAAATTTAATTGTTTGGAACTTGAATTGACACCTATTACGTTGGCTGTTTAAAGCGATGCATTTGCCTTAAAAAAATGCCGACGGTCGACCATAGATAATAAATAAATAATAAATAAAAAATAAATAAAAATCGTTTATTCTCAGGTATATACCCATAGTTATCTTCATAGTACATGAACGTCAGTCAACAAAAATAAATTATTAATAAATTCATATCACTTTACATTAAATACAATGTAATCTAGGTATTAGATTAATTTGTACACAATAACAAAATAATATAATAATAACAACAAGAACAATTAGGTAGGTATGTCTTCGTTATTTCATTTCATACTATTTATGTTTCTGTCATTTTGGTACAGCGTGTAAACAACAGCAGATAACAACCTGTTTTCAATTTTAAAAATCCGTTCATGAAAAGAAGCTAATGACCTACGCATTATCGCAGCAAAGCCGTCAACTCTGTACTGTGTAAACATGCCAGACGCACTGCACCGCCACGGCAGGCCCATCATCGCCCTAAATGCATTATTGTATTGAACTCTTATCGAGTGGCAACTTGCTTTAGTAAATTTTTGCCATAGGTGCGCGGTGTAGAACGTCTGACAGTACGCCTTAAATAGAGTTACTTTAACCTGATCACTACTGTGGGCAAAGCGTCTCGCTATCATATTACTTTTCATGGCAATAGACCTTCTTTGGCGTTCAATGTCTTCATCGTCATTTAGAGTTTCGGTAAGTATATGTCCTAGGTATTTAAATTTTGATACAATGGATAAAGGAGTCCCATTCAAGAGAACTGGTGGTACAACAGCAGGGCCCTTTTTGTATTTAAATATCATTATTTCGGTCTTGCTCACATTATATTTAAGATTATGAGCAAATGCATATTTCTCACACACTGAGATTAGCTGACGCAGACCGGCGACCGAGGGGCACAGCAGGACCATATCGTCGGCGTAGCTGATGTTATTCACGCATACTCCACCCACCCATAATACTTATATTTAATATTTATATGGCAACACTCTTATTCATTGTTGCCAACATGGCGCCATTTTGAGTTACTATGCACTCAAATGTCATATTGATTGACCAAGGAGCCCAAGGAGTGTGTGTTCTGTGAAAGAGGATATAGGGAGTAACGGAAAGGGTATAACAAGCCGAAAGGAGGTCAGGTACTATGAAACTGAACAACTTACCCATGGAACATGGGTCGGAATATGAAAAAAAATTGGACCCCCCATAGTGAATCAATTAGCTGATCGGCGATTTGTATGGGAGGTCCAATTTTTTTTCCATATTTTGATCCATGTTCCATGGGGAAAATTGTTCAGTTTCAGATACCTTGACTAGCTTTCGGCTTGTTATACCCTTTCTGTCACTGTAGACCAGTGTGACAGTTACAGCATGTGTAGGTAAAGCTAGGTATTCATTAATCATTAGGGACAAAGTTCCAGATACTTTGTATATTATACAATGTAGGTATCTGGACAATGTTCCCAATGTGGACGCTTTTCCTTTGGTAACTTTGTTCATTGTTTAAAATACGTCCACATTGGGAACATTGTCCAGATACTTTGTATATTATTTTGTCCCCAATTAATACCCGGCTCCGGCTTTAACCAACTTTTTTTGTCACACAATATGTTGGAGCTTCATATCTGTTTCTGTTATTAATGCTAGGGGACACAGGTTGTCCCCAGATTTGTATTGAAGTAAGGTATTAATTATCTCCTGGGTAACCTTAGTACAAATCAATATTTTTGAAATACTATTTTTTCTGGACAACTTTATTTGCACTTACAATTAACAACAGACATAATGGGGTTTTTACTGTTGACAATTCTCTAAGGTTCTCTTGGTTGTTCTGAAGTATAAACTAGAGGGCGCTGCGAAAGACGGAAAAAGAGTTCCTTTCCTTTCCTTACAACCATCTGTCAATATCACTCAAATGACAATTTACAGCTTGCGCAGCGCCCTCTAGTTTGTTATTCAGAACTACCAAGAGAACTAAAAACTGTCATTCATTACTGTCAACAGAAGAAGCCCCACTATGTTGATACACCAGTACAAAAATAATATTTTTAAAATAAAAGACAAATTGTTATGCAAGTACAGTTTTAATATCACAGATAATTGGACGTAGTTATGCAAACGGGATCCAACCCACAACCACACACTTTTTGAGTTAAGTGCTCAGACGGATCCAGAATGAGACCTATTTATATGTGAATAAATATCACTGTCGTGTGACGTCATTTTCTTGTAAATATTTTATAAACACAACGATACCATCCTTAATTGCATGTTTTAGAAGATCCATGCCGCATACGCAAAACAAAACGTAAGATCCAAGTTACTTGGATCCATTCTGCCTATTTTTTAAATGATTCTAAGGTACCATGTGGATTGGATCTTGTTTGCGTTGTACTTTTAATTGTTTTTACAAGAACCATGTGGTTTGGATCTTTTTTGCATAAAGCTTTTATTTTCATTTTTCAGGAATCATGTCGCTTGGATCTTGTCTGTGCTATACATTCTTGTATATTTTTGCAGTACCTTGTGGCTTGGATCTTATTTATGTTACGATTTTATTTCATTTTTCAAGGAACATGGTGACTTGAATCTTCTTAGGACAGTATTGTCTCATATTTTTTTGTATGTATCTAAATTTATATCAAACATAACTCCATCACAATAGCCTAATGGTGGTCTACTGGACGTCGGCCTTCCCCAAGGTGCGACACTTGGCACATTATCCCGCTTTCGCCATCCAGTAAGTCACTGGCTTACCGACATATCACTCAGGGAGCTATTGAAATGTCTGTGCAGGAAATCTCGCTAGTGGATAAACTCCGAAACGATAATATCCGCAAGAAGACCAAAAGTATGATAGGCATAGCCTGGAAGCGTAGTAGGAAGCAGAAGTGGCAGAAAGCTGGTTATATCTGTCGCAGAACCGATGTACGGTGGAGTTAGGAGGCCACGCCTCGGCAAGCATTGCGTTGGGCGCGTTCCTGCCACATGGACCGTTAACTTAAAAGTACGGCTGCTAGCGACTGGATGGCTCAAACGGGAGATTGTGATTTGTGGTGTGTCCTGTTATGGGCTGATGTGATGTGACAAGACATTCTCCATCGTGATGTAGACATTGAAGTTGTTTAAAATATGTATACTGTAGGCAAACAATGCACTTGGGAAGACTAATACATAATTCGGGGCTGAAATCACCAGAATTGAACCAGTTGGGCTTGGCATCATTTGGGAAGTTGCGCCATATTCCTGTGTCACCCTTCCTTGGCACGATGCCTCATATCATAACCAAGGTGTTTGATCAGAGCGTCTTACCAGTCATGACCTACGAGGCTTAGACGTGGAACCTAACAGTAAAACTGGCCCACAGAGAGCTATGGATGGAAATACGTATTCCGCTAGTGGATAAATTCCGGAAGGAAATTATCTGCCAGAAGACCAAGGTAACGGACATTGTCTGGAAGTGTAGCAAGCTGAAGTGGCAGTGGGCTTGCTACATCTGTCGTAACTGATGGATGGTAGAGTAAACAGGTTAGCGTTAGTTAAAGCGTAGTGTTGGCCGTCCTCCGGCCAGTTGGACCGATGTCCTATGTCAACAATTATATTATTTAGTTTTTAAAAGAAAGTTATCAACCATAATAGCAGAAGGTCTTTTATTTTTACCTTTAAACTCACTTGCAAAAATAATAACAAAAGATCCAAGCCACAATAACAATTTTGCAATAAAGATCCAAGCGACGTTTTCCCTGAAAACTCAATCATTTACCAGGAGATTACATAAATGTGTCATTTGCATAGATACCTTGTCAAATTATCTACAATGTTTTCAACTTTTAGCATTCAACAGACACTTACTTTTTTAAATTTTTGATTTCTAATAAAACCTCAATTTTCTCAAAACTATCAGGGTGTGGGTTGGATCCCGTTTGCATAACTACGTCCAATTGCGTACCCCGCTGCATATCACAGACAGTTGCATACCCACAAGACATATAGGCGCGATAAATGGTAAGCGTCAGGATGGCCGGTGTACCTATACAGATTTGAATGAGACCTATACTGAAAAATAGTAGTACCAAATAGTACCAATAAAATAAAAATTAGTACCTCAATCCTTTAGCCGTAATATTAAAATTCTGGTACACCGGCGGTTCTGACGTCAGGATGGCCGGTATACTGTTATGTCTTAGTCTTAACCGCTACAACTATCATTTTGAAACCTACACCAATAAATAGTACCTAAATAGTACCCTCTGAAACACACAATAAGTTGTAAAAATATCAACGGGTTATGAGACAAATTGAAAAAAACAAATTTATGTTTCGAAGCTACCAGTGTTTCCAGATTGCTCCGCCTTTTTCGTTTCTGACGGTTTTGACAATCTGGCAACACTGATAGCTTGGAAACATAAATTTGTTTTTCAATTTGTCTCATAACCCGTTGATATTTTAACTTATTGTGTGTTTCAGAGAGTACTATTTAGGTACTATTTATTGGTGTAGGTTTCAAAATTATAGTTGTAGCGGTTAAGACTAAGACATAACAGTATACCGGCCATCCTGAAGCCAGAACCGCCGGTGTACCAGAATTTTAATATTACCGCTAAAGGATTGAGGTACTAATTTTTATTTTATAGGTACTATTTGGTACTACTATTTTTCAGTATAGGTCTCATTCGAATCTGTATAGATACACCGGCCATCCTGACGCTCACGATAAATGTATGCAATATCACAGACAACATCTTAAACACAATATTAACTATTATAAAAGAGGATACCTTAAAAATTGACGCCCATTAAACTGAAAAACTTTTCCCGTCGCACGTAGGTTGAAATATGAAAATAATGTTGACCTCCCATACAAATCGACTTGCTGAGCTGGTACTTTTGTATAGGAGGTCCAAATTTTTTTTTCATATTTCGACCTGTTTCATGTCATGGGAAATTTTTTTTTTTTTTTCACGGGCTGGTTCATCATATATACGGTTACATTTAATTAAATACAAATCTCTTGAGGATTTTCTTTGTATCGGCTTTTTTTTCTTGTTTCTATTCACTATTGGCTCCATAGTAAAAGTTGTTCAGTTTCATAGTCTGCGCACGCCTACAAAGTTTCGTCACACCGTCCCTCACACCCCGTATTATTAGTCATAAATCCTATATCAAATCAGTCCTGTCGATTATCATTGCACTTATTTAGGTTTAATTAAAAATAAATCTCGTATACTTATACATAACATACTACATTTGTGGTAGGTTACCACTTTAATGAAGCTTAACAACATTTCCTATTCTTATAGGTACTTATGATAATTTACTATAGGTACCACAAATATTCCCAAAATATTTAGGCACTATAAATATATTATTACAGTGTTAAATGAAAAGTTAATGTTGGTCAGTTTCATGAAATGATTCACCACTTAAGTGTATCTTCAGCTGGAGTATCTATACGGAAACTCGTTCTCGGCGCGGTGGACAAACGCCCCTGGGGACGGTGTACCGAAAACTTTGCAGGCATGATCAGATCATGAAACTGAACAACTTTTACTATGGAGCTCATAGTGGGAAACGAGAAAAAATATCCGGCCTCCCATACAAAGTCAGTCAGCTGATCGTGAATGTTGTATGGGAGGTAGGATTTTTTTTCTTGTTTTCCACTACAAAATAAATCGCGCTGCGTAATAAATTACTTTCGCCCGCGGCGGTGCCGCCGGCCTACCTCCTGCCACGGGTTACCAGCAGCAGGAGGCGGAGCGGCGGCGACTGCCGCGAACGATGGCCGCGCGCTCCGCACCAAGCGCGCCTGGAGCCTCCAGCCGGCGTGGCGGGTCCGGCTCCGGCTGGCGTGGCGGGTCCGGCTCCGGTTGGCGTGGCGGGTCCGGCTCCGGCTGGCGTGGCGGGTCCGGCTCCGGCTGACGTGGCGGGTTCGGCTCCGGCTGGCGTGGCGGGTCCGGCTCCGGCTGGCGTGGCGGGTCCGGCTGTCGCGGCACGGCCAAGGGCGCCGCATTCGGCACGGCACGGTACATGCGCCCCCGACCTCCGCCGCGGCCACGCCAACGCCCACGCCAACGCCCACGCCAACGCCCACGCCAACGCCCACGCCAACGCCCACGAGAATTTTCAGTAATAACTGGATGACTACGGTTCTATAAAAAAAAGTTGTTACTTTTAATACCTCAGAGTTTTGCTTGTACGCTCTAAGTTATGTATCGGCTGTATTGAATCATGATCCAGGCGTGTCTGAGTAATCGGTGAACATACATGATAAAACTTCGCGATTAATAGGGCAGGGAAGTAACTTATGCGCTGAGCATTTTGTACTTCAAACAACTGTCTATCTTAAAAAAAAAGGCATAATTTTAAATGAGCGACTAAATAAAATTATGGGTGAAATTGATTGTCAACATATACAGGTGCAAAAAAAATTACTGCGAATATTTCAACTCATGAAACTGGACAAAAAAAATTTGAACCTCTCAGACAAATTGATTGATTTTGTATGGGAGCACCAAATACTTTTTTCATATTTCGACCTATGGCATATTCAATTAAGTATTATCTATGGTCGACCGTCGGCATTTTTTAAGGCAAATGCATCGCTTTAAACAGCCAACGTAATAGGTGTCAATTCTACATGTGGAGCTGAGATATTGAGCATAACAAACTTCAGCAGAAAAAATATAAATTTTAGGTTATCACATAGCCTGACCGTATCAGGCCTATTGAGTCATACCTTTTTGGAAAGGTCTTCACCAGACGAATCTTTTGATACCACATTCGTTTTGAAATCTACATGTGGAGCTGAGATATTGAGCATAACAAAGTTAAGCAGAAAAAACATAAATTTTAGGTTATCACATAGCCTGACCGTATCAGGCCTGTTGAGTCATACCTTTATGGAAAGGTCTTCACTAGACGAATCTTTTGATACCACATTCGTTTTGGAATCTACATGTGGAGCTGAGATATTGAGCATAAAAAAGTTCAGCAGAAAAAACATAAATTTTAAGTTATCACATAGCCTGACCGTATCAGGCCTGTTGAGTCATACTTTTTTGGAAAGGTCTTCACTAGACGAATCTTTTGATACCACATTCGTTTTGGAATCTACATGTGGAGCTGAGATATTGAGCATAACAAAGTTCAGCAGAAAAAATATAAATTTTAGGTTATCACATAGCCTGACCGTATCAGGCCTGTTAAGTCATACCTTTTTAGAAAGGTCTTCACCAGGCGAATCATTTGATACCACATTCGTTTTGGAATCTACATGTGGAGCTGAGATATTGAGCATAACAAAGTTCAGCAGAAAAAACATAAATTTTAGGTTATCACATAGCCTGACCGTATCAGGCCTGTTGAGTCATACCTTTTAGAAAGGTATTCACCAGGCGAATCTTTTGATACCACATTCGTTTTGGAATCTACATGTGGAGCTGAGATATGAGCATAACAAAGTTCAGCAGAAAAAACATAAATTTTAGGTTATCACATAGCCTGACCGTATCAGGCCTGTTGAGTCAAACCTTTTTGGAAAGGTCTTCACTAGACGAAACTTTTGATACCACATTCGTTTTGGAATCTACATGTGGAGCTGAGATATTGTGCATAACAAAGTTCAGCAGAAAAAACATAAATTTTAGGTTACAAATTGAGGTTTTGAGTTATGAATGCAGTTCTATGCGTATTCACATTAGCTTTCAGATTCTTCAACTTTTATTTTTATAAAAATTATATAATTAGTAAAACCCAAAAATTGTTATTTGAAATTCACAACACCTCTACTTAATTTTGCAATAATGTACTATGCACATACACTGTTATTGCAAAATTATTTTCGGGAATTTCAAAAAAGCAATAATGTTCTATACCATACAAAGTTAAGGTCAACAATATGAGGCAATATTTTTTGTGTGGCCTGTGAGCGTGGCCTAGAAGATAAATACAAAATATTAGATATTCCTGAAGAAGATAAGTTCATGGGCGGGTTATCCCCGCACTTAATTAATGTCGTGGAGCTGATTAGCAAAGGGTCCACAGGACAGGTCCACTTTACGGTTAAGGCTATACGGACTATCTGGCTATTGTCTTTCCGGAGCCGTTTGAGAGTATCACCTGCAGCTGATCACTGAAGAACTTCAAGAATGGTGCACAAAGCATGAACTCATTATGTTCACCCACAAACGTATTCTGGGTGTCCGCGGGTTCCGTTAATTAACAAATCAAGCATAAAATTTTCGAAATGCAGAAGACTCCTAAGGAAGATCTGGGGCTTATCGCCGAAGAAAACTCCATGAACTACGGCTTTACAGAGGGTGCAGTCGTTAGGTGGCCTAGAAACGAACTCATAACCATGAAGTAAAACTGCTGTCATTTCAGTGACTGGCCTGCTAGGCCGTTACTTAATGCGTACAACAACGTCTTCTGAAGTCTTGGATACACTGATCGGCCTGCCTGCAGTGGACATCTTCATTCAACAGGAAGCCCGCATAGCGGCTATCGGGCTCAAGCATACAGACTTTTGGCCCAATTGCAGGGGTCATGAGGAAAAAAGCTGAATGACTAACCACTCACTGAAGCGCCTTGTAATAAGGTCCCAAAACTATATACGTGTTTGACTAGCTATACTAAATCTTCGAGAGAACTATCACTTCAGTTCCAGAGATTCTCGCTGAATTTAAGAATATGAGCCAAAGCCTCCACCCAACTCGATGAACCCGCCATTTCTCGCCACTTTACAGATAATTTCCCGGATGCAGATAGATAATGACTACATCATCGGGGTGGCCTCAGGCTGCTCAAAAATAAACAAGCACCTCCAGCACCTCTGTGGTAACACCCCTGTCTCCATATATCCTCGACGCTTTGAAGACCTGGAGCCAGTCATCAGTACCTGCATGGCTCTATAGAATGACTTTCTTTCGAAGTACTCACTCCAGTAACTTGTCTCTGAATACTTGCTCACCGCATCGCCTCGCCTGACTGAAGCACCACCATCAACAACATGACGTCACCAATTTCAACGGACATCAGTGAAACTTAGATCCCATAAACTCAACGCATCATCAAGCCACTTGGTCCTCGGCATACATCGCAGTACCAGTAATGGGTGTTCTGTGCGACATGAGCTATATCCTCGGTTGACACTCAAGAATCTCAGCCACACACTCCAGCGTGCAGCCTGCTCTACCATTGTTACAAGCCTGCTAGCCTCAGCGCCTGACAGCGCGAAGAAGCAGCAACTGCCGCAAGACATCAACGGCTGAACAGATTCTTGAACATTTCAAAAGGAGGAGTTAGAAGGTGGCACGCATGTGGTCAACGACGAGGTTTACAGTCCTAAAAACGCAGTATCTAAGTGTTGTTGCCGATCGCTAAAATACAACTTCCCAACTTGTCAGTTCCCTGGTCACAGCACCCGACCAAGCGGATAGCCTTCCCCTTCCCTCCTCCGTCGTCACTCGGCCATCTGACCCCATCATCACTCCTCCTAAAGATGTCTTTAAGACTAGGATAAAAACTTCTGAAGATATTCATAACAGCTGAAACGCAACGACCTACAAAAAATTATATTCTGCTGCGAGATGAACTTGGACAAGACTGAGGTCATGCTCAAACAACAATTCATCATGGTTACAAATTCATCTATCTATCCACCCAAATCCATCATACAAAATTATAGTTCTTTATTTCTTAATTTAAAATTCCTGTAAAGTATTTAGCAATAATGTGTTAAGCCACATAGTACATTATTGCTTTTTACGAATTACGATGTTTTAATTTTGCAATAACAGTTTTTCTTGTTTATTTAAATAAATAACCATTTAAAACTTTAACTAATAAAATAACCTAAATATACTAATTTAAATGCAACTAGTGATACCAAATAATATAAGCTCACGTTTAGGGACACTGAAATAAATCGAAAAATCTCTTAAAAACTTTAAAGGCGCGTAGCTCATTTTAGTCCAAGTGTGGGTTAATACATTAATGCTAAACAGCGTCCATATTGAGCATAACAAAGTTTAGCAGAAAAAACATAAATTTTAGGTTATCACATAGCCTGACTGTATCAGGCCTGTTGAGTCATACCTTTTTGGAAAGGTCTTCACCAGACGAATCTTTTAATACCACATTCGTTTTGGAATCTACATGTGGAGCTGAGATATTGAGCATAACAAAGTTCAGCAGAAAAAACATAAATTTTAGGTCGTTTTGGAATCTACATGTGGAGCTGAGATATGAGCATAACAAAGTTCAACAGAAAAAAACTTATAATCAAGGTTATCACATAGCCTGACCGTATCAGGCCTGTTGAGTCATACCTTTTTGGAAAGGTCTTCACCAGACGAATCTTCTGATACCACATTCGTTTTGAAATCTACATGTGTAGCTAAGATATTGAGCATAACAAAGTTCAGCAGAAAAAACATAAAGTTTAGGTTATCACATAACCTGACCGTATCAGGCCTGTTCAGTCATACCTTTTTGGAAAGGTCTTCACCAGACGAATCTTTTGATACCACATTCGTTTTGGAATCTACATGTGGAGCTGAGATATTGAGAATAACAAAGTTCAGCAGAAAAAACATAAATTTTAGGTTATCACATAGCCTGACCGTATCAGGCCTGTTGAGTCATACCTTTTTGGAAAGGTCTTCACTAGACGAATCTTTTGATATCACATTCGTTTTGGAATCTACATGTGGAGCTGAGATATTGAGCATAACAAAGTTCAGCAGAAAAAATATAAATTTTAGGTTATCACATAGCCTGACCGTATCAGGCCTGTTAAGTCATACCTTTTTGGAAAGGTATTCACCAGACAAATCTTTTGATACCACATTCGTTTTGGAATCTACATGTGGAGCTCAGATATTGAGCATAACAGAGTTCAGCAGAAAAAACATAAATATTAGGTTATCACATAGCCTGACCGTATCAGGCCTGTTGAGTCATACCTTTTTGGAAAGGTCTTCACCAGACGAATCTTTTGATACCACATTCGTTTTGGAATCTACATGTGGAGCTGAGATATGAGCATAACAAAGTTCAACAGAAAAAAACTTATAATCAAGGTTATCACACAGCCTGACCGTATCAGGCCTGTTGAGTCATACCTTTATGGAAATGGTTTCACTAGACGAATCTTTTGATACCACATTCGTTTTGGAATCTACATGTGGAGCTGAGATATTGAGCATAACACAGTTCAGCAGAAAAAACATAAATTTTAGGTTATCACATTGCCTGACCGTATCAGGCCTGTTGAGTAATACCTTTTTAGAAAGGTTTTCACCAGACGAATCTTTTGATACCACATTTGTTTTGGAATCTACTTGTGGAGCTGAGATATGAGCATAACAAATTTCAACAGAAAAAGACTTATAATCAAGGTTATCACACAGCCTGACCGCATCAGGCCTGTTTAGTCATACCGTTTTGAAAAGGTATTCACAAGACGAATCGTTTGATACCATATTCGTTTTAGAATCTGCTTGTGGAGCTGAGATATGAGCACAGCAAATTTCAACAGAAAAAAAATATAATATCAAGGTTATCACACAGCCTGACCGTATCAGGCCTGTTGAGTCGTACTTTTTTGAAAAGGTATTTATAAGACAAATCGTTTGATACCACATTCGTTTTGGAATCCACTTGAGGAGTTGAGAAAATGAATACCTAAAGTTTACGAAATATGGGGTCATTGACCTGCCTTTCGATTTTCTTTTGGCGCCATATTTAAAATTTTATTTACGTTGGCAACATTGCTGGAAATAACCTTGGCCCGGTCATCTTATTTCTTGTGGAGTCAGGGGCAATGTCCTGAGGTCGGTTTGTCTATGGGTATTTTCGGTTGAACAGAAAATATCGTTTTATTCTAATATTTTGCCAAACCTGAAGATTCTAATCCCGTATGAAGTATACTATTTGATAGATTATGTAATTGTCGATCTGTGAATACCACATCAACTACGTAACATGCTAGGTTAGCGCGACTAAGTGACTAAGATATTATAACAGCGAGATTTATTTTCGTGGAGAGTTTATTAATTACCCAAATCAAAGTAGGATCAACATGTTTATGAAAATAATTAGTATTTCTGTATAAGTGAAGCTTCATTTTAAGCAAATTACAAACCTGGAAATAATTTGTTAATATTTCGTATTGTCGGGATCATTGACCTATCTATGGTATTTTCTGCTCAGCAGAAAATTTTTACTTATCTCATTATTTTGTATAGCTCTTCCGTTTTAATCCTATTGAGTTATACCTCGTTGGATAGATATTGCTGAGAAGAATCTAGAAATATCTTATTTCATTTGGCAGGTTTATGCAAAGCCGAGGAAATTGGGAGAAATCGAACGAGCTTTAGGCTAGTTGTCTATGGTTTTCTCAAAGTTACTAGATTTAGGCTAATTAACGTTTTTTGTCGTTGTATTAATATTTTTACGTTGGACAGGCCTATATCTGTGTTTTTAGTTACGTTTTAAGCACCCTTAGTGCAGCCATAAGCCCAGGAAACGAGCGTATTGCGCGCCCAAATTACGGTGTAGATTTTGAGGTATTTTGGCCGATTTACGGGCGGAATTCGATCAAATTGCGTTAAATGTTGTATTTCTAGTCATCCTACATCACATTCGAGGCATTTCCGAGCATTTTGAGGCATTTTAGAAAATTTGAAATTTCGACCTTCTTAATTTGGTCGGGTTATAATTTTCTGATAACTTTTTCTGCTAACTTCACACCGGTGTGTTACCTCATGTCTCCATGAATCAAGGAAAACGTGTTCAGGAAGCTGAGTTGACGCGAATGTCACTGCAACAGTTTGCGTGGGGGTGTAGATTACTTGACCTCCCTCTACTTTCCTTCGCATGAAACGCCTTACCTGGACAACATTACGAGAACTGCCAATCAGAGAAAATATTTTTTTGTTTGACAGGTTAACCGGCACCGACTTGACGACACCAGTTATCTCTGTGCCTGCAGCAGGAATTGAAGCGTACAATGACAACTCGTCTAGGATTTTGCTGTTTAAGAACATATTAGCATTGTTTGACAGGTCGAACGTAATAGCTATAGTCCGGCTAGTTCGTGCGCGACCTTCCCTAGGGGTGACAGACGTTGGGGGGAGAGATGTCAGCGGGTAGCGGGAGGTGTAGCGGGGAAGGGTGACGCGCGCATCCGTGCTGCACGTCATATTAAAATGACGTGCTTCCTCGCCCCCCGACCGTCTGTACCCCGCAGGAAGGTCGTGCACGAAGTTGTCAAACTATACCTTATACCTATTAACAGGTCTCAGATGCAGCACGCCAGACACAGCATGTTTTCTGAGTGCTTGGGACAAGGCAACTTTGTCATTGTCGGAAAACGGTTTTTGGTCTTGATGTTTTAAGAAAACTACAAATTCCTTGCGGTCCGACGTCTCCGGGTACTTTCTGCTATAATCGTTTACCTTATAAGGCCGGTACTTATCCTGCTCCAACTCAATATCGGAGTCCTCCGGATCCGAATTGGCGCCTGGATTGTTCGGATCTTTTTTTCGTTTTTTGGGCTTGTCCTTCCGCCCCATCTTCAATATTTATGTACACAGCTAACTATGTACAGCTAATATTTACAAAAACACTAGTAAAACTATAACTATATACAATATTTAACAATTTTTCAAAAATTATTTGCTCAAGCGCGCCTTTACAGAACAAGCTTTCCCGCCGAAAAAAAGCGTTCCAGTTGCTTATGTGAGAGTTCAGTCCTCTTTATTTAAAATAAAGATTCTTATTCTGTATGCTTTATTATGTGATCCTTTACTTTACTATCGTATGCTCATTTTATAACAAAAAACTAAGGATAACAAAATAAAAGTTTGAGGATTTCGGAACGGAACGTAATTCTTATCAGTTTGACATTTGTGTGCCCGCAGGCGTGATAAGTTCCGTATTTTTCAATTATTTATTTGATTTTATTACGGAATAATAGTTCAAATTACCGTAAAAGTTACATCTACAGCGGAACAAATAAACACGTAAGTAATATGCATTATTTTACTGCAAAAGTCAGTCATAATTTATTTGATTTGTGTCTTTTTATAACCTTGACATTATGGAGTTTCATTGCCTTGTTGAATAATTTGAAGGAACATTTGCATAATCGAGCATTTACGTGGTATTTGAGAAGTAAGTTGTGCATATCATAGATGCATTGTGGTTTGAAGTGGTTAGCTTATTGAGTGTGCTATGTTAAGTGGTCCATCACTAGAGTACTTATTATGTGTGTCATAGAGACCTGATTTTTGCAAAGAACCCTTTTTCTGATCCATCCAAAAAAGTTGTAACCTGTAGTCTGAGGGCCAGTGGTCAAAATAAAGACCAGCAACCAGAGTTGAAAATTGAGCGAGCTTAGCTAGAGATCCAAGAGTGGGCACTAGCATTCCTAAACCTACACTTCTGGATGAAAAGAACAAACTAAATTAAGACAGAGAGAATAAAATATTAACACATCCAGCACAATGTTTGTTTTGCTCGGGAATACATAATTTTATTTATGCGAGTCGGTATGTACCTGAATTTATTTCTTATTTATTTTTACAGATCAAAATGTTGGGCAAATTCATAAAGCAGCTTGGCAGCAAGGAGTTTAGGAATTATTTAATGAGGTGAGTAGGTATATTTTATCTTAGATTTCATCTTTAGATATACCCAAGAGTCATGGCTTATTGAATATTTTAGTTTTTGTTGTTGGCAAAATATTTTTGTATGAGAAAATGATAAAGTTGAAACAATAGATTTTAGTACGGGTCCTTAGCTGGAAGTATGGTCCCATCTGGCAGAAAGCATGAAACTTGGCATGTGTGTAGCTTATATATGTAAGCTTCAGGAAAAGAAGGGAAGCAAGTTGGACCCCCCCTGCTTCCCCCATTTTATGTCCCAAATTTCAGTTCTTTATTTTTCTCGGAAACTATTAATGTTTGATTCCGAAGCTGATCTTAGCGCAGTGGAAGCAAGTTAAAGTTATCTTAAAATCTAAAACTAAATGGTTGATCAGCCTCGGAACAACATTTGACTACGATTCGTAGTGCTCTTTACTATAGCTAAATAAAATAAATTTAATGAGAGAATTTTTGTTCCGGAAAGTTTCCGGCCGAGAAATTTTTGCTGCGACGGCTCTCTCACAATCTCCTACTAATATTTAACTGCACAACCACAGCTCATATCTAAAATAAATATACCAAGTTCCGGTTGTACTAAAGGTCATCAGGGTGGTGACCTCCACGTAATTTTGCTAAATCACGGTAATGAACGTACTTATACAGGACCTAGCAGCGATTTGCTTACCGTGCGAATTATGACGCCGCCGTTTCCTTGTAAGTCTAGTTTTTGACAGGAAAAAAGGTATCAGGTTTTGAGGAAGACATTTGGATTGGGATTTAGATACTAGACTTACTGCACCCGGACACCAGCTCGTGTGGCACTCCGTTCCTCCAACAATTTTGGTTTCACCTTAGTTTATCACTCTATTATTCACTAGTTCACAGTTCGACATCAAATAATGTTTTTAACACGCACGTAACAAAGATTTCTCCCGCACACTACTGGTTGCGACAGCAAAGAGTTTGCTGTACAAAACGCAAAACTAAAAGATTTCTGAGAAATCAGCCCCGTTGGCCCCCAATCAAAAATATGTAGCTATCGGCAGCCGCGACGCGAGCGAACCCAAAGTGAGGTTATGTTGCCGGCGGCCGCGTGGTTCTCAATCAAAGCGCCGGAACCAAATCCACTTGGTTCACTTCCCACCGAACAGGAAAACCACACGAGAAAACCGAAAGCACACTAAATTACACCATTTATAATTAAAATTCGCATCAACGATGCGAGCGCACGGCAGAGGACGTGAGAAAGACAAACAGTGTTGCCAGCGCCGTCTGCTCAAAAAGAAATGACTCGAGACGCAAATCGCACCGCGCGTATTTGATACGAAACTAAACATTCACCCGCCCCGGACCGACCCATCGGTCCGCTCTATGCATGGCAGGCGTGATAATGTAGCCACTGCTCGCTTAAGGACTGAATCCCCCACCTGAACTTCTGCAACTCGAGGAGTGCCATCACTACCCGGAAACAGGTTGAGAATGCGCCCCCGGCGCCAACGCAGTGGCGGTAGGTTGGCATCCTTAACCAGAACGAGATCCCCAATGCAGGGGGGTTCAGTCCTGTCCGTCCACTTAAGGCGTTGCTGCAGAATGTGCAAGTACTCAAGCGACCAACGCTTCCAAAAGTTTTGAGTCATTTGCTGCAACAACTGATAACGCGACAAACGATTGCTATTCACCTCCGTATAGGGATATTCCGGCAAGGCGTTAAGTGGGCGGCCAATTAAGAAATGCCCTGGCGTCAGGGCCTCTAAATCATTTGGGTCTGAGCTGAGCGGACACAAAGGACGCGAATTGAGTACAGCCTCAATTTTACAAAACACGGTCGCCAGCTCCTCGAAAGTCAAAATTGTTAACCCTACAACGCGCAACAAATGCGTCTTAGCGGACTTTACAACCGCTTCAAAATACCACCCCAGTGAGGGCACGCTGGTGGATCGAACACCCAGGCAATGCCCTGACGGGAGAGGCCCGTGCTGATGGCTTCTTCGTTCTCCCGTAAGAACGTTACAATTTCTTTCATACACCGATCAGCACCCTTAAAGTTGGTACCACAATCCGACCTGATCAGCGCTGGTCGCCCTCGTCGCGACGTAAATCTCTCCAGCGCTGCCAAAAGGCCTCCGTAGAAAGGTCGGCCACGAGCTCCAAGTGGACGGCCTTGGTGGCTAGGCACACGAACACGCACAAGTACGCCTTGATAGACTTTGCGTTCCGTAGGCGTGATGCCTTTACCATGAAAGGGCCTGCAAAATCCGTTCCCACACCTGCAAACGTCCAGGCCTCCGTCACCCGGTCCGGTGGAAGATCTCCCATCTGTGGCTGCATTGTGGCTGCCTTCAAGCGGTAACAAGGCAAGCACCTAAACACAACGCTACGCACCGTTCGTCGTCCCGATAAGATCCAAAACTCGCGCTGTAGGATGGCCAATAGCGCATTACAGCCCGCGTGCGAGTTTTTCTCATGACGATCCCTGACTAAGAGCTCAACTAAGGGTCCTTTTTGGAAGTAACAGTGGATGCCGAGCCGAAAAGGGCAGGCTAGCGTTCCGAAGTCTGCCTCCAACCCTGAGCATACCTTGCTCATCCAGGAATGGGTTGAGGCGCACAATTCCTCCCTTCAGCTTTCCACGTCCATCCCTGAGCAGCCTGACCTCCTCTTCAAAATGTTCCGCCTGGACGACTCTAACTATTGAGCATAGAGCCGCATTCCGTTCCGCAGGCGAGAGGACAGGTGTAAAGTTCCGTTCTGCTTGAGGCTTCCTGCAGTTGTTCACGAACCGTTTGATCCAACCTGTCACCCCAAGAAGTTTGTCGAGGAGCTATACCGTTCCAGCAAGAAAGCTGGGTTAGGCTTCGGTACGAGTTGCCCCACGTTCACTCGCAAACCTCGATCAGGTGGCCCAAGCGGCGCCCTGCACTCGTTGAATGGCCATTCCTGCGGCGACTCAGTCAGCCATTGAGGTCCCCACCACAGTGGGTGACTCACCAAATCAGGTGCCCTGCACCCGCGCGAAGCGCAGTCCGCTGGGTTCCATTCTCCCGGTACGTGCCTCCACACTAACGGAGTTTCCGACCCCGTAATCTGTGACACCCGATTTGCCACGAAAACCTCAAGTGTATGTACCGACGTCTGCAACCAGCACAGAACTATCCGACTGTCAGTCCACGCGTACACCGTTTCATCCAAGTTGATGGTACCACGCAGATTGCAGGTTACATGATTTAGCAAGCGCGCTAGAAGAGCTGCCCTGCCAATTCCAATTTGGGGATGGTCCATCTAGTTCTGACTGGTGCCACCTTACTTTTGGCCATAACCAGACGCACGTGCACAGTTCCCGTTGAACTTGCTGTCCGAAGGTATACAGCTGCCGCGTACCCTCGCTCCGAGGCGTCACAAAACCCATGTAGGGTAGCCTTACATCCCACCGATGGGACTAACTTGCGGGGTATCGCGATGTGCACAATCCCTGGTAAGGTGGTCACAAACTTGAGCCAATCCTTCAACAACTCTCCGGAGAGTTGGTCGTCCCATCCTAAGTTGGCTAGCCACAACCTTTGTAAAAGCACTTCGCCATGAACGTAACCGGGGCGATCCATCCGTTAGGATCGAACGTTCTAGCGATTGTCGACAGTACCGACCGCTTAGTCCAAGTTTTCTCCAAAGGTCGGGCTCAATCTTGTACGTGAATACGTCATGCGTTGGCCTATATTGCACCCCGAGGATGCCCAACGTGTTTGGATTGTCCGGGTTCTCAAAGAGGTGCGGGTCCTGATGGAACTCGCCTGGCAAACCAGCCAGGAGCTCTGGGCAACTGGACAACCATTTCCGCAACTCGTAACCTCCTGAACCCATGATCGCGATCAGCTCGTCTCGTAGAATTAGCGCCTGCTCCACGCTATCAGCACCCGTGCAGATATCGTCCACGTAGACGTCGCGATCCAGTACTGCTGCGGCTCGAGGGTATCTTACCCTTTCCTGTGCGGCCAACTCGCAGCGTACGTACTGCCAAATACGGACTTGGCTTAAGTCCATACGTCACCGTGTTAAGTTCGTATGTGACCATCGGCTCATCTGGGCTCTCACGCCACAAAATCAGCTGATACCGACGGTCATCCGGATGTATCATGGTTTGGCGAAACATCATTTTGACGTCTGCGACGAACGCTACCTGGTGTAAACGAAAATCTGTGAGAATGTCCACAATGTCCCGGTTCAATTTAGGACCCGCGTGCAAACATTGGTTCACAGACACACCATTCGAGGTAGGAGCAGACCCGTCAAACACCACCCGTATTTTCGCCTCAGGTGCCTTCAAGACAGCCAGGTGTGGAATGTAATAATGCTCGACACACCTCCAATCCAGGCTGGACACCGACATGTGGCCCAATTGAATATATTCCCGCATGAATTTTATATACTTCTGCCGAAGTGCTGGGTCTCGCCTCATCTTCCGCTCCATTCCGAGTAGTCTCCGTTCCGCGAGCTGTCGCGAACTACCTAAAGCGGGGCGGTTTGGGAGAAAAGGTAGCCTGGTCACGAATCTGCCTGACGGGCATCTCGCAGTGTTGTATTGATAGAACAACTCGCACTCGTCATCCTCTGGCTTCCGTCTGTCCGCCGTGGGCGGCTCTTCAGACTCCCAAAACCTCTGCAGCACCTCTGACAGCACACTACCATAGAGGACCGTATCCCTTCTGGTAGGTCCTGAGGTCTCCAAACTGGGCCGAAAACAACATACCCCTGTGGTATCTACGGCCACCAAACCAGCTTCCTGGAGTACCTTCTTCCTACTGCACCATAATCTCCCGAGGACGTCTGACCCGAGAAGTACGTCCACCGTACCAGGAGTATCAAAATCAGGATCAGCTAACTCCAACCCTGTGGTTAACCCTCTTACCGTTGGTGGTAACCTAACCTGAGGGAGTTTCCCAACCACTTCATCCAGCACCACGGCTGAGACTTGATAGCTGACCCCTGTACATGTGCTACCTAATGCGAACTCAAAGTTCGTCTGACCCCGAATGTCAGGCACATTTAGGCCCCCGATGCCTACAGCTTCACCCTCACTTGGCTGTACATTTAGGCCTAGCCTACTCACCAGCTTACTCGATACAATACATCCCTGAGCCCCTGTATCCAGTAGGGCTCTTACTTGAATGGTCCGGCCACCGTATCCCCATACCCAAATCTTAGCCGTTGGCAAAAGTACCGTGATTGGACGGGGAGCCGAAGCTGATGAGTAGGCGGCGATTACCTAGCGGGAATCTAAACGCGGTGAGGCCGCGTCCCGCGGGGGTATCCCCTCGCTACCCAAACCTGTGTATGGGTCCCACTCCTGCTGGTAGGGAGGTCTGCCCATAAAGGCCATGGCTGGAGTTCTATAGTACCCCGACGGCAAACGTCCGTACCGAGGTTGCGCCTGTAGCCGCGGGTACTCAGGCATAGGCGGAGGCATGCGTGGGTCTTGAGACCCAACCAGGTGGCTCAAGCCCGCAGAATACTGCATGTACCCTGGTGGCTGCCTAGGGCTCCCCTGACACCCGCCCGTTTGATCCCGTACCTGGGATGGGTGTCCTTGGCCATGTTCCCGTGTCGTCCCTCCCCAATCCGGCACCTGCTGCCGTGGTGGAGATCGTCCCCACGTCCGTTGGTAAGTGGGCTCCGACTGTTGACGTCCCCCCTGTCTCCCGCAGTAGGCACACCCTGATTCCAATGCGGTGTTGTACCGCCTGGGTTGCCTACTGTTGCCTCCTCGCGCCGGTGCACCCGGCCGTTCCGGGTGGCGAGGGCAGAGATCTCCTTGCGTGGGGCTTCACCAGCCTGGACGTCCACTCGCCTGCTTTCGGCCTCGAGGAACGACTTCAGATCCTCGTAGGTCGGGAGGTGGTCCGAGGACTTGCCCCATGGAGCTGCTCGAATCGAGCGACCATTTCGCTCGGCAGGCGGCGAAGCACTGTGTGGACCAAGATATAACCGTAGCCCGCCACTGGCAAACCCTGTCGCTCTAGTGCGCTGACCGCGACACTGACTGGGTGGAAGATTTTCTCGCGGAGGTCCGTACTCGCGTTATGGTTGGTATTGACAGCCACTGGTCTAACAGCCTGTCTACAATCAGGCGCTTGTTTCGATACCGGTCGGTAAGGATCTTCCACGCCACCTCATAATTGCTATCCGAGACAGCCAAATGCGTCAGCAATTCATGAGGCTCTCCATGTAGCCTGGACATCAGCTGAGCCATCTTGTACGCTGGCATTATGTCCGTCCGTGTGTGGACCACGCTGCTATACAGGTCCTCAAACGCCGGCCAGTCGGCGTAATCGCCTGCAAAGACTGGAACCGTAACAGGCGGAAGAGGCACCTGTAATCCTTGTCCCACTTTACCACGGAATGGCTTTTCCTTTCCGTCACGTCGCCTAGATATGTCCGCAGCTGCCTGCTCAATGTCCTGTGCCAGCTCCAAGCACTGGCTTACATCGCCCTCGACCAGCTCCTTATCTTCAGGGTTAGGAGCTTCCTCAAGGAGCATGAGGCACTCTGTGAGGTGCTCCGACACAACCCGAACCCGTTCATCTGCCTGTAGTGCACTTTTCAAGAGCGCGTCCTCCCGGTCCTCGCGGCCGATCATTGCCGCTGTGGTAGTAAACCACCTTAATTCTGTCTTTATAGCAGCCTTATACCTGGCGATCGAGGAGCCATGGTACCAACTTTTACACACTCGACTTAATAAAAACGAAAAACCAATAAACAAATACCACAAAATAAATGTTAGTTGACTGGCCTAGACCTTACCGATAAGGTACCGTTCACTAGGCAAACAATACAGTCACAAAAACCGAAACAATATTTTCCAAAATTAATAAAATATGTGGGTAATATAAAAACACGCTTAATACTAAATTACGGCTAACTATGTTGCAATAAAGCAACCACGCTCTGCTACCAAAAATGTTTGATTCCGAAGCTGATCTTAGCGCAGTGGAAGCAAGTTAAAGTTATCTTAAAATCTAAAACTAAATGGTCGATCAGCCTCGAACAACATTTGACTACGATTCGTAGTGCTCTTTACTATAGCTAAATAAAATAAATTTAATGAGAGAATTTTGTTCCGGAAAGTTTCCGGCCGAGAAATTTTGCTGCGACGGCTCTCTCACAATCTCCTACTAATATTTAACTGCACCACCACAGCTCATATCTAAAATAAATATACCAAGTTCCGGTTGTACTAAAGGTCATCAGGTGGTGACCTCCACGTAATGTTGCTAAATCACGGTAATGAACGTACTTATACAGGACCTAGCAGCGATTTGCTTACCGTGCGAATTATGACGCCGCCGTTTCCTTGTAAGTCTAGTTTTTGACAGGAAAAAAGGTATCAGGTTTTGAGGAAGACATTTGGATTGGGATTTAGATACTAGACTTACTGCACCCGGACACCAGCTCGTGTGGCACTCCGTTCCTCCAACAATTTTGGTTTCACCTTAGTTTATCACTCTATTATTCACTAGTTCACAGTTCGACATCAAATAATGTTTTTAACACGCACGTAACAAAGATTTCTCCCGCACACTACTGGTTGCGACAGCAAAGAGTTTGCTGTACAAAACGCAAAACTAAAAGATTTCTGAGAAATCAGCCCCGTTGGCCCCCAATCAAAAATATGTAGCTATCGGCAGCCGCGACGCGAGCGAACCCAAAGTGAGGTTATGTTGCCGGCGGCCGCGTGGTTCTCAATCAAAGCGCCGGAACCAAATCCACTTGGTTCACTTCCCCACCGAACAGGGAAAAACCACACGAGAAAACCGAAAGCACACTAAATTACACCATTTATAATTAAAATTCGCATCAACGATGCGAGCGCACGGCAGAGGACGTGAGAAAGACAAACAGTGTTGCCAGCGCCGTCTGCTCAAAAAGAAATGACTCGAGACGCAAATCGCACCGCGCGTATTTGATACGAAACTAAACAATTAAAGATAGGAGAAATTTGTCAAGGTAAGAAATATTCCTCATAAAATTGTCTACAAAATTGTTCTGAGTTGACGTTGATAAGACTTATACTTTTCAAGTTATGCTTTTGGGAAACCCATCAATTTTTTGAAGGTGACTTCCAGCTCTGAATTAGCCATAACTACCATGTGATAGAATATTTTTTCAAACTTGCTATTGCCGTTTGTTAGTTAGGTAGTCTTTAGGAAATCCGCAGAGACAACATTTCAATTACGCCTGTGGGGGTGGGGGGAGGGGGGCAAAAATTATTAGAGATTCTCCTGTCAAATTTACTTAAAGAGTCAGAAGTCCTCAAGTACAGCTCAGAAAAAATAAACTTTGCCCCCCTCCCCCACCCCCACAGGCGTGATTGAAGTGTTGTCTCTACGGATTTCCTTTGAAGACTACCTAACTAACAAACGCCAATAGCAAGTTTGAAATAATATTCTATCACATGGCAGCTATGGCTAATTCAGAGCTGGAAGTCACCTTCAAAAAAATTATGGGTTTCCCAGAAGCATAACTCGAAAAGTATAAGTCCTATCAACATCGACCCAAGAACAATATTGTAGACAATTTTGTGAGGAATATTTCTTACCTTGACAGATTTCTCATATCTCTAATAGTTTCCGAGAAAAATAAAGATAATTGAAGTTCGGGACATAAAAGGGGGGTAAAGGGGGGAAGCAGGGGGGGTCCAACTTGCTTCCCTTCTTTTCCTGAAGCTTACATATATAAGCTACACACATGCCAAGTTTCATAATTTCTGCCAGATGGGACCATACCTCCATACAAACTGCCAATTAAGAACCCGTACTATATTTATAAAATCCAACTTTTAAGTCTTACATTGACACCAGGGTTCATTGGGTCGTTAGACATCTTTGTGTCCTGATTGAAAAGCCATGTTTCCTTCTATCTAAAAGAGAGAGAGAGAGAAAGAGAGTTGTATGAAAGTACCTTATCTTATCATATTTATTTTTCTATGTTTTCAGCACTCATTTCTGGGGTCCAGTAGCAAATTGGGGTATTCCTATAGCAGCAATTGCAGACATAAAAAAAGATCCCAGCTTTATTAGTGGTAAAATGACTCTAGGTAAGCAAGTATTTTATATCTGTACATAGTATAAAGTAAAGTAAATAAACTTTTTGTGTTTCTCTATCATGCATAGACTATGTTAACTCCTTCTGAATGAAACAGTAGGTAGCTAGAGTAGTTGAAAATAAAGTTTCCTCCCATAAAAAAATCACCATATCACATCTTTTACATTCCTTCCTACATACATAGTATGATCAGATAAAAATGGTTTTATTATACTGAACTTCTGAGCAAATTGTCGTCATTCATTATAATCATGTATGTTCTTTATTATTATGATAGGTGACCAGTGACCCTGTTATCTTTCAATGATTACTCTAACCATCACATGTGATAAATATCTTTATCTTTCTATGTCTTTATTCTGTGTAGCTACTATATACCAACCAAAAATATTTGATCAATGTTATTAACATAATCTATGATTTATTATTTAGACATGCAAATTAAGAAATGCTTAATGTTTTACTTATTTTTTGTTATTATATATACTCACCGGCACAACTAATCGGCCACCAATCTGTAATGGTATATTTCATGTTGATTAGAAATATAAATATAAAAATATTTATTTATCTAATAAAATACGAAATGTAAATAGTAATAGATAATAATATAAATTAACTAATTTACAACTTATATTAACTGTAATTATCAATGTTATAAATATTAAAAAGTATTTCATGCTAATGCAGGTGGCCGATTAGTTGTGCCGGTGAGTGTAAATCTTTTGATAAATGTTAGTTATGTAATGCACACTTTGGATTGCATACAAGTTGTGTTTTCGGCGTTGCTTCCAAAGGGCAAATTATTTAATAAAGCAAAAGTGCCACTATAATATTATGACATGGATTTGCACTAAGATTAATTAGCCATTTCACAATAATCTTTCAACTGCTTATCTTGAGGATGCAGTAAATTGTTATCAGACACAGACTTAGTAGAGACACTTATCTTAAATCTGTTTCATTTACCTACGATTGCACTTAAAATAATTTATGACTACTTTTAAGTGTCTTTGTGAGTATTCAAAATTCATATTTTGAGCACAGAATCGTGCCCTTATTTCTGAGAGTTTACAAAAAAAAACATTTGACCATACTTATATAGGATTTTGGCGATTGTCACCTGTTAGGTACATAGCTAGGGTTGCTAGATTCGATACGAGGACGAAACACAGCTCTAAGGGTGAGAATCCACCAGAGCTGTGCGAGTAAAATGTGTCGTAAGAGGATGTGTAGCTGTGCTGTGGAAATGTGTAGGGGTTTCCACCAGAGCTGTGCGAGTAAAATGTGTCGTACGAGGATGCGTAGCGGAGCTGTCAAAATGCGCATTAATGTGCGGAGCGAGGATGCGTTGCGAAGCTGTGAAATGTGTGAGCGGGGGGGAATGCGATGTAGTGGAAACCTCGCAACATATTCCTAGCAGCACATTTCTCGCAACACATTCCTCGCTACACATTCGTCGCAACACATCCTTCGCAGACATTTCTCGCTTGTTTTGTATGTAGAATGGCCTCGCTTCGCTCAACCCTATTCCACCAGAGTTGAGCTAAGCGAGGCTAGGAAAATGAAGTAATTCTATTGGTGGATTTTTTCCTCGCACACCGCTTAGCTACCTCGCACAGCTCTGGTGGATTCTCACCCTAAATCTGATAAAAGAACGTAATATGATTCTGAGCCGATTTGAATGCAAGAAATATGACGTTCGTGGCAATCATTTTCTTAGTTAAATGCCTTGATTTCCTATGAGATTCCAATTCATACCAGTAAACGTTAGTAAGCGTCAAAATCGTCGATAGTACTGAGTGAGCCATCTGTAAAGGCGCTCCTCGCGCTTTCTCTCTAAATTGTGGCAGAGGTGTGTCCAGCAGTTATATAACTGTTGTTGCGAATGAAGATTATTAATATAATTTTAGCCTAAAGTGTCCTACTTCTGGGCTAAGGCCTCCCCTCTTTTCTTCTAGACTTCCCGGTTAGCTGATAATTGGGGCTAGGTATATTCGAACTCGTCGAAGTCATCCCGCTATCGGTTTTTAGGCCTTTCTATTGGCTGTTGCACATATTATAACGAATTCCCTATCTCTTTCCAGCTTTAACCATGTACTCGATAATGTTCATGCGTTTCGCGTGGCGGGTGCAGCCTCGCAACATGTTGCTATTCGCCTGCCACTTCACCAACACCGCTGCGCAGCTGACGCAAGGCACACGGTTCCTCAACTACTACTACTTTAACAAGGAAAAGCAGTAGGGTATTAGGTAAGGGCAAATATCATATACGTTATACCTTATCTCATGCAGTCAGACCACTTTGAAAACTTCATTTTGACAGCAGCCAATACATACTAGGAGAGATGTCAAGAAAAAATTTAAGAGCTATCAAATTGGGCTTTTTTAATCTACCCGATTCAGGCACTTTGTCTATCTGGGCTTTATAAACAAGCAACATGCTAAGTTCGCTTGCCACTTCACTAACACCGCTTGTTGATTTGGATAGAAGATGCGGTTAATGTCTCCGATTAATGACGTTAATTTCTCTATGACTACTATATTTCTTTGTTATTCATATCACGTTGTATTAATGAAATTATATGATTTTCCTTTAATTCTTTTACAGATTTGACTGTCATGGCGTCACGGGGAGATATGTACGTACGTCATCCGTAGAGGATCAGTAGACTTTTATCCACCTATCTTTTACAACTATCAGCAGCACTACAAGCACTCATGTTAAGGTATCAATCTATGGTAGTTACTCTTTGTAACTGTATGGAAATCCAGTAAATGAACATCCCCTGAAGTGTTGCTGATAGTACTTCCGTAGTTCGTAATTAGTACCCAAATGCAGTACAGATAATTTTACTGTGATACTCGTAGACATCCACAGTGTAATATTTATTTAATTTTAAAGTTGAATTTGTAATGTTTTGGGACTCGTAGTGCTATTTCATGCGAAAAATATAGAAACCAATAATTTTCAAGTAGCTCAAACCCATGACTTTCGTGGTCGCAGAAAGTTGTTGATAGATTTTCTATGGGAGGTCCAAATATTGTTATCAATAGTTATCTATCATATTTTCGACCCGTAAGTTTGAATTTGGTAGAGTAAAATTTTATTAGGGTTCTATATTTTCTCGTATTTTATAATTTTTTTAAGATCCATTTTTACCCTAAGGTTACAGTGTAATTTGAAATTGTTATTAGTTCTAATTATTGTTATTGTTATCTGGAGAACCAGTGTACCGACCTACTAAAAAAATATTTCACCTGAAAATTATAACCGAGTGACAAGCAAACTCAGTCTTGGGCTAATTTCAAAGACATATTTGCAGTATCTCTGACTATCATTTCACCGAATACACGGTATGTAGAACATAATTTGAACACCATTTCGCCGCATCACTTTTTCCGACAGTTTTTTTCGTTTTTCCGAATTTTATCATGAATGAAAATAAGAAAAATGAAAAATTCTTTAGCGTCGGCTGGGACTTGAAACCGGGACCGTGGGGTACCATCACACTGGTCTGCCAACCAACTGAGCTACCGGTGCCTGGCAGATCCTAACAAATATTTCAACCTCTTGATGATGGTCTCGAAGCGACGATGTAAACTTTTCGGGCCACTGACAAACGCCCATTTTGATATAATATGTCGAATCATGCATGCCGGTTTAAGCGTATAGGCATAAGCGCAGACATGAGGTGCATTTTCCTTGGTTGGTATACCTTAGACATATTACTTACCTAGTAAAGATTTGCCAGCGGTTAAAATGGGCTCCGGCTATAGATCTAAAACAAATATGTCTTTGAAAAGGGTCCATTGCGTGGCTCAGGCCTAGCTAGTGTGATACAGGGTGTCCTTACATTACAGGTTGTTATTATGTTAGTAACGAACATGATCTTAACTTCGCGTATAGTTCAAATATAATATTACTATACATATACTCTGAGGGCCCTTTTTAGGAAATAAAAAGGTACTGAAGAAAAAATAAAAGGTCTCATAAAAAAAGCTAAACAATTTTTTAACAACGAAGATGGCAAAAACTGTAATAAAATAAAATATGGGGATGGGATATGTTTATGAAAAGAACATGATGATATTCGAAATACTGAGGAATAACTAAAAACGTTTACGGACTTACGTAGGGATAGCATAATAAGCAAAATACTACTATCTTGTTTTAAAAAACATAGTTTGAGCCACACATGTATCAGTAGATACGTATAAATAATTATAATATGCCAATATTTTATGATTCTAGACTATTTAAATCTCCATTTTTGCCAAGCAGCGCAGTTTTTGCTCATTAAAATAGTTCTAATATTAACTTACTAACTTTCTATACGGAGGCCCGTTAAATTTCAACTTTTAGGATAATTAGAATTTTCGCAATCACAGGCAAATATCATGATAATCATTATTATACAGGATGGACCATAAAGTGACGTCAATAAAAAGAAATTAGATTCCTCACGTCTTGGGGTATTCGAAAATACCCCATGTATGTTCCGCGATTATTTTTAGTTCCTGAGTTATTCAACTTTTACAGTTGTATGGGAAAAACTCAAATGGCAGACATTTTTTCTTTTTTTGTACGCTAAAAAGTACAAATCATAAAGATTGTGCTATGAAATAAACAGCGCGAAAAGCCCTTATACGGAAGTAAAAAAAGGAAAGCAAAATTTTCTGCCGGTGGAGATTTTCCCATAGGTACAACTTTAAAAGTTGAATAACTCGGAAACTACAAATAATCGCGGAACATACATGGGGTATATTCGAATACCCCAAGATGTGACGAATCTAATTTCTTTTTATTGACGTCACTCTATGGTCCACCCTAACCCCGGACCGCGAAAACCATCGACCTCTCTTTCAACAACCATTCATGGTTGGAGAGTCGAATTATTAGATTTATAACTATCAACAAATCAACTTAAATAATATGTTATCTATTGTGCGGAATAGTGCTTTAAAGAACGAAAGAATAAATTGTATGTATGTATAACGCAGTTGTTTAAGGTGGATCGTTTTCCATACAAAATTTAAATGGAGTTACGTCATTAAATGAGACAAAATTATGATTAAAAAACCGGCCAAGAGCGTGTCAGACACGTCCACAAATAGGGTTTCGTAGTCAACGTTTAAATATCAGGTTTTTCAGCATTACAAACTTAATTTTGTTGCTGGTTTGTTAGCAGCAGTATGATGACCAACCGCAAATAGAAAAACTCAATTTTTTCTGAAAATTTTAAGGGTACAATATCCGTTATAGTTTTCATTGTAACTTCAGATTGCAAGCTATATTCCATATTTATTTCAAATTTTTAGCGTTTATACTTTAGAAGTTACAGCTGGAACAAATTATGGGTCAAAAACGCACTTTTTAAAAGCAAATATCTCGTGACAGAAACATTTTAGTGACTTTGTTTCAAACAAACCTCACCTTAGTTTGAAAAGACCTATTCAACGATACCCTACTCAATATTACAGAAGAAAAAAAATTTTTTTGGCCCCCTTTCACTTGTATGGGAGGGAGAAAAATATTTTTTTCTTAACATTTCTATATTTGGGTCAAGACGATCTATCTTCTCACCAAATTTTATGTCGATAGCTCTAAAACTGACGAAGATATGAGGGCGCGGCATACAGACAGACAGACAGACAGACAGACAGACAGACATGACGAAACTATAAGGGTTTCTAGTAGACTACGAAACCCTAAAAACTTGATGGGAAGTCCCGTGCTTTTATAACATTTTCGCAAAATAAAACAAATAATTTTTTAACCGTCAGATTTCTCTGTAAAAACCGTGTTGCCACTTAATGAACATAGATGGAGCTACTGCTGCAATAAACACGTTTATTTTTTTTTGTGGAGAAAATACTTGATATTTTTTTACGTTAAGCAGTTTTGCGACATATTTACGTGTGCCTTCCTCATCTCACATAAAGATTTTTTGATAAAATTGTTGTTTAGCTCATGTGTAACTCGGTTGAAGTTCAGATTTTAGTTTGTATGACGTAACGATCCCCCTTAAAGAAAGGATTTGTGAATGGCGGCCGGATGTCATTATGCCTCGTTCTTAAATATATTTGTCTATACTCGATCGGCAAGGTGAGCAAAAAATAACTACATAGGTTGTTGTTGGCGTGTTTTTTGTTGAAAATGCGGCGCTGATTTTTTTTAAATATTTTTGTGAGTAAGGCAAAGCTCTCAGAAGCGATACCCGGCGAAAATCTATTTTGCTGCCACTACAGGAAGTAGTGGCCGCCATTTACAGATCCTTTCTTTAATCGCGGATGTTATATGTCCGAACTTGTATATAAAAATGTATGAAACTAAAATATTGAGGGTACTTTGTCTTCACTATCTACGTATTCTAGGGGGTCTAATATAGTCGAAACATATCATGTTCTTAGTAAAATTGTAATTGTAGTTAGATAAAATACAGTGATACGACGATGGATTGTACAGCTATGTATGATAATAATATGATATGACACTCAAAATTGATACGTACAAAATGTATAGAGAAATATTTTTATATAAAAATGTTTATTTATTGCCGAATATACTCTACTGTTGATCTGTATTTTTTTTATAATATTCATCCATTAAAGGAAGACCTAAAAAGTTTGAATGGATTGTGTGAAAGATGAATCAAAAAGGTATACTTAAACGAAGATTTGACGGCTGACAGAGATGAATGGAAGAGAAGCGGCCCAGAGCGTGTCAGACACGCTCACAAATAGGGTTTCGTAGTCAACGTTTAAATATCAGGTCTTTCAGCGTTACAATGTTAACTTTGTTGCTGGTTTGTTTGCAGCTGTATGGTTACCAACCGCAAATTGAAAAACTTTAATATTTCCTTAATCTGAAGTGGTACAGTATTCGTTATAGTTTTTACTAAAATTGTGTTTAATTTAATTGTAGCCGACCACCCACCTGTAGATCTAACTTGTCTTATGTATTTTGCCCGCGACCCCCCTAGAAAGGCCCCGCGACCCCCCTGGGGGTCGCGACCCACAGTTTGAAAAACACTGGCGTAGTGGATAGTACACCTGCCTTCTACGCCGAGGGTCGTGGGTTCGATTCCCACTGGACACAAATGTTTGTAAAGTCAATTTTCAAATATTTGTGTTAAGTCTGGGTGTTTTCTATGTATAACATGTATTTATTTACAAAAAAAAAAGTATATAAGTATTATATCAGTTGTCTAGTTCCCATAGTACAAGCTTTGCTTAGTTTGGGGCTAGATGGCGCTGTGTGTCTCGTCCCGGGATATTTATTTATATTTACTTTGTGTCAAAGAAATTTCCCCTTAGTTTTAAAAGACCTATTCAACGATACCCTACTGAATATTACAAGAGAATAAAAAAAAATTGTGCCCCTTTCACATGTATGGGAAGGGGGTCCAAAAACTATTAAAATATTTTTTTCTCAACATTTCTAAATTTTGGTCAACACGATCTATCTTCACATCAAATTTGATGTCGATAGCTCTAAAACTGACGAAGTTATTATGGCGCGGCATACAGACAGACAGACAGACAGACAAACAGACAGACTTGACGAAATGATAAGGGTTTCTAGTAGACTACGAAACCCTAAAAAGACATGCTGCAACGTCCCCAAATAAATTGGGATATGGGCATGCAGATCCATTCCAACTTCGGAAAGGTACCTAATTTAATTTATTTCTTAATCTTGCATATTGGCGAAACATGTTACGGGATTGAACAGAGATTTTATAAGCATTTTTTTTAAACGGTGATTTTCAGATCTGGCAATAAAATAGCAGCTGTCAATTAACGCTTGGATACGGGAGTTTGCCATAAGTTTTCTAGTTTTGTACATTGAGATGGAAAGCTCAAAATGGGTACGTAGGTACTTCTTGATCTTCTGATTAAAACTTCCGCTTGGCCCCCCTTTACCTTCCACCGTTTCACACTACCCAAGTTTTGATCATTAGGTCAAGAGTGGGTCAAGACGATCCTACATGCCGATTTTCAGCTCTCTAGCTCTTTGTGCAAATTCGAGGACGCCAACATCCCCACTAGTCCGGAGAAGGTGCAAAGAGGGAGCTTGTTTAGGCAACTGTTTAGGAGGCTGAACCTCAACCCAGTGTGTGTCAGAGACAAAATAAAAGATTTTAAAATAATTATAATAGCAAATCATTATATTTCGAAAAATATTTATTGCAAACATGATATATAACAAATAAGAACATAATTTTGCAATGCAATACAAACACAAATCAATTTAAAAGGCAAACTAAATTAACATAATATTATTCTAATTTTAGGCAAATTTAAAACATTTTACACTAGTTCCACTAATATATTCATTAATTTTGATATATTAAACTATTGTAAAAAGTTTTCAGTTTCAAGAAATCACAACACGAAGTGTAAAATACTTAAGATTTTTTCACTACTTTTGTCGAAGAGCTGGATGAAGAACTTGACGTCGAAGATGATGCTGACGATGATGATGAAGACTGCACTACTGATGTCACTCTAGTACCATTTGGGCTGACAACTTCAGATTTTTGTAGATTGCTCGCATTCTGTTCTTGGGCGCTTCTGCTCGCAGCATTCGAGCCTTCATATTGTTTTGTTATCTCAGTCTTCTTTCCGCTACCGTCAGATATTACGGTGGAGTCTTTTCCCTTATATTGGTTACTGGATCCAGCACTATCACTGCGTTGGTTACGACTGTCGACAGATTCACTTCGGTAAGATGTTCCATCAGCAGCTTTGACGTCAACTTTGGCTATAGATCGTTCAGAACTTTGGCTGGCATCGGCATAGTTGTTGGCAGATGATGTGTATTCACTGGTGTGAATAATTTGAGATCCAGCTTTGTTTTTTTGAGTTTGACCGCCTTGACTTTGGTAACTTCCATTTTCTTGTTGACTTTTTACTTTGCTGACAATTTGCTTTTGGTCACTTCCATTTTCTTGCTGACCTTTATCTTTGGTAACTACTTGTTTTTGACTTCCATTTTGTTGCTGACTTTTTACTTTGCTGACAATTTGCGTCTGGTCACTTCCATTTTCTTGTAGACCTTTTCCTTTAGCGAGTAATTGTTTTTGGTTTCCATTTTCTTGCTGAATTCCGTCTTTGCTGACAATTTGCTTTTGGCCTTTACCATTTTGTTGCTTGCTAACTCTTTGGTTGTGGTCGTGCTCTTGACTTTGATCTTTACCATTTTGTTGTTTGCTTACTCTTTTGTCGTGGTCGTGCTCCTGTGTTTGGCTTTTTCCATTTTGTTGATTACTTGTCCTTTGGCCGTGGTCATGTTCTTGACTTTGATCTTTCCCATTTTGTTGATTACTTGTCCTTTGGCCGTGGTCATGTTTTTGACTTTGATCTTTTCCATTTTGTTGATTACTTGTCCTTTGGCCGTGGTCATGTTCTTGACTTTGACCGTTTCCATTTTGTTGATTACTTGTCCTTTGGCCGTGGTCATGTTCTTGACTTTGACCGTTTCCATTTTGTTGATTACTTGTCGTTGGCCGTGGTCATGTTCTTGACTTTGACCGTTTCCATTTTGTTGATTACTTGTCCTTTGGCCGTGGTCATGTTCTTGACTTTGACCGTTTCCATTTTGTTGATTACTTGTCCTTTGGCCGTGGTCATGTTCTTGACTTTGACCGTTTCCATTTTGTTGATTACTTGTCCTTTGGCCGTGGTCATGTTCTTGACTTTGACCGTTTCCATTTTGTTGATTACTTGTCCTTTGGCCGTGGTCATGTTCTTGACTTTGACCGTTTCCATTTTGTTGATTACTTGTCATTTGGCCGTGGTCATGTTGCTGACTTTGATCTTTTCCATTTTGTTGATTACTTGTCCTTTGGCCGTGGTCATGTTCTTGACTTTGGTCTTTTCCATTTTGTTGATTACTTGTCCTTTGGCCGTGGTCATGTTCTTGACTTTGGTCTTTTCCATTTTGTTGGTTACTTGTCCTTTGGCCGTGGTCATGTTCTTGACTTTGGTCTTTACCATTTTGTTGATTACTTGTCCTTTGGCCGTGGTCATGTTGCTGACTTTGATCTTTACCATTTTGTTGTTTGCTTACTCTTTTGTCGTGGTCGTGCTCTTGTGTTTGGCCGTTACCATTTTGTTGTTTGCTTACTCTTTTGTCGTGGTCGTGCTCTTGTGTTTGGCCGTTACCATTTTGTTGTTTGCTTACTCTTTTGTCGTGGTCGTGCTCTTGTTTTTGGCCGTTACCATTTTGTTGTTTGCTTACTTTTTTGTCGTGGTCGTGCTCTTGCCCTTGGTAGCTTTCGTTTACTCGTGTATTGCTACTACCGTTGCTATTCGTTTGGCTTTGGTGGCTTACATTTCCTTGTTGATTGTGACTATTGTTGTTACCTGATTGGCCTTGGTTGCTGTTATTTCCTTGTGTATTGCCACTACCGTTGGTAGTCTGTTGGTCTTGGTCGGTTACATTTCCTTGTTGATTGTCACTATTGTTGTTACCTGATTGGCTTTGGTTGCTGTTATTTCCTTGTGAATTGCCACTACCGTTGGTAGTCTGTTGGCCTTGGTCGGTTACATTTCCTTGTTGATTGTCACTATTGTTGTTACCTGATTGGTCTTGGTTGCTGTTATTTCCTTGTGAATTGCCACTACCGTTGGTAGTCTGTTGGCCTTGGTCGGTTACATTTCCTTGTTGATTGTCACTATTGTTGTTATTTGATTGACCTTGGTTGCTGTTATTTCCTTGTGAATTGCCACTACCGTTGGTAGTCTGTTGGCCTTGGTCGGTTACATTTCCTTGTTGATTGTCACTATTGTTGTTATTTGATTGACCTTGGTTGCTGTTATTTCCTTGTGAATTGCCACTACCGTTGGTAGTCTGTTGGCCTTGGTCGGTTACATTTCCTTGTTGATTGTCACTATTGTTGTTACCTGATTGGCCTTGGTTGCTGTTATTTCCTTGTGAATTTCACTACCGTTGGTAGTCTGTTGGCCTTGGTCGGTTACATTTCCTTGTTGATTGTCACTATTGTTGTTACCTGATTGGCCTTGGTTGCTGTTATTTCCTTGTGAATTGCCACTACCGTTGGTAGTCTGTTGGCCTTGGTCGGTTACATTTCCTTGTTGATTGTCACTATTGTTGTTACCTGATTGGCCTTGGTTGCTGTTATTTCCTTGTGAATTGCCACTACCGTTGGTAGTCTGTTGGCCTTGGTCGGTTACATTTCCTTGTTGATTGTCACTATTGTTGTTACCTGATTGGCCTTGGTTGCTGTTATTTCCTTGTGAATTGCCACTACCGTTGGTAGTCTGTTGGCCTTGGTCGGTTACATTTCCTTGTTGATTGTCACTATTGTTGTTACCTGATTGGCCTTGGTTGCTGTTATTTCCTTGTGAATTTCACTACCGTTGGTAGTCTGTTGGCCTTGGTCGGTTACATTTCCTTGTTGATTGTCACTATTGTTGTTACCTGATTGGTCTTGGTTGCTGTTATTTCCTTGTGAATTGCCACTACCGTTGGTAGTCTGTTGGTCTTGGTCGGTTACATTTCCTTGTTGATTGTCACTATTGTTGTTACCTGATTGGCCTTGGTTGCTGTTATTTCCTTGTGAATTTCCACTACCATTGGTAGTCTGTTGGCCTTGGTCGGTTACATTTCCTTGTTGATTGTCACTATTGTTGTTACCTGATTGGCCTTGGTTGCTGTTATTTGTGAATTGCCACTACCGTTGGTAGTCTGTTGGCCTTGGTCGGTTACATTTCCTTGTTGATTGTCACTATTGTTGTTACCTGATTGGCCTTGGTTGCTGTTATTTCCTTGTGAATTGCCACTACCGTTGGTAGTCTGTTGGCCTTGGTCGGTTACATTTCCTTGTTGATTGTCACTATTGTTGTTACCTGATTGGCCTTGGTTGCTGTTATTTCCTTGTGAATTGCCACTACCGTTGGTAGTCTGTTGGCCTTGGTCGGTTACATTTCCTTGTTGATTGTCACTATTGTTGTTACCTGATTGGCCTTGGTTGCTGTTATTTCCTTGTGAATTGCCACTACCGTTGGTAGTCTGTTGGCCTTGGTCGGTTACATTTCCTTGTTGATTGTCACTATTGTTGTTATTTGATTGACCTTGGTTGCTGTTATTTCCTTGTGAATTGCCACTACCGTTGGTAGTCTGTTGGCCTTGGTCGGTTACATTTCCTTGTTGATTGTCACTATTGTTGTTACCTGATTGGCCTTGGTTGCTGTTATTTCCTTGTGAATTTCCACTACCGTTGGTAGTCTGTTGGCCTTGGTCGGTTACATTTCCTTGTTGATTGTCACTATTGTTGTTACCTGATTGGTCTTGGTTGCTGTTATTTCCTTGTGAATTGCCACTACCGTTGGTAGTCTGTTGGCCTTGGTCGGTTACATTTCCTTGTTGATTGTCACTATTGTTGTTATTTGATTGACCTTGGTTGCTGTTATTTCCTTGTGAATTGCCACTACCGTTGGTAGTCTGTTGGCCTTGGTCGGTTGCATTTCCTTGTTGATTGTCACTATTGTTGTTACCTGATTGGCCTTGGTTGCTGTTATTTCCTTGTGAATTGCCACTACCGTTGGTAGTCTGTTGGCCTTGGTCGGTTACATTTCCTTGTTGATTGTCACTATTGTTGTTACCTGATTGGTCTTGGTTGCTGTTATTTCCTTGTGAATTGCCACTACCGTTGGTAGTCTGTTGGTCTTGGTCGGTTACATTTCCTTGTTGATTGTGACTATTGTTGTTACCTGATTGGCCTTGGTTGCTGTTATTTCCTTGTGTATTGCCACTACCGTTGGTAGTCTGTTGGCCTTGGTCGGTTACATTTCCTTGTTGATTGTCACTATTGTTGTTACCTGATTGGCCTTGGTTGCTGTTATTTCCTTGTGAATTGCCACTACCGTTGGTAGTCTGTTGGCCTTGGTCGGTTACATTTCCTTGTTGATTGTCACTATTGTTGTTACCTGATTGGTCTTGGTTGCTGTTATTTCCTTGTGAATTGCCACTACCGTTGGTAGTCTGTTGGTCTTGGTCGGTTACATTTCCTTGTTGATTGTCACTATTGTTGTTACCTGATTGGTCTTGGTTGCTGTTATTTCCTTGTGAATTGCCACTACCGTTGGTAGTCTGTTGGTCTTGGTCGGTTACATTTCCTTGTTGATTGTCACTATTGTTGTTACCTGATTGGCCTTGGTTGCTGTTATTTCCTTGTGTATTGCCACTACCGTTGGTAGTCTGTTGGCCTTGGTCGGTTACATTTCCTTGTTGATTGTCACTATTGTTGTTACCTGATTGGCCTTGGTTGCTGTTATTATTTTGTGAATTGCCACTACCGTTGGTAGTCTGTTGGCCTTGGTCGGTTACATTTCCTTGTTGATTGTCACTATTGTTGTTACCTGATTGGTCTTGGTTGCTGTTATTTGTGAATTGCCACTACCGTTGGTAGTCTGTTGGTCTTGGTCGGTTACATTTCCTTGTTGATTGTCACTATTGTTGTTACCTGATTGGTCTTGGTTGCTGTTATTTCCTTGTGAATTGCCACTACCGTTGGTAGTCTGTTGGCCTTGGTCGGTTACATTTCCTTGTTGATTGTCACTATTGTTGTTACCTGATTGGTCTTGGTTGCTGTTATTTCCTTGTGAATTGCCACTACCGTTGGTTGTCTGTTGGCCTTGGTCGGTTACATTTCCTTGTTGATTGTCACTATTGTTGTTACCTGATTGACCTTGGTTGCTGTTATTTCCTTGTGTATTGCCACTACCGTTGGTAGTCTGTTGGCCTTGGTCGGTTACATTTCCTTGTTGATTGTCACTATTGTTGTTACCTGATTGGCCTTGGTTGCTGTTATTTCCTTGTGAATTGCCACTACCGTTGGTAGTCTGTTGGCCTTGGTCGGTTACATTTCCTTGTTGATTGTCACTATTGTTGTTACCTGATTGGCCTTGGTTGCTGTTATTTCCTTGTGAATTGCCACTACCGTTGGTAGTCTGTTGGCCTTGGTCGGTTACATTTCCTTGTTGATTGTCACTATTGTTGTTACCTGATTGGCCTTGGTTGCTGTTATTTCCTTGTGAATTGCCACTACCGTTGGTAGTCTGTTGGCCTTGGTCGGTTACATTTCCTTGTTGATTGTCACTATTGTTGTTACCTGATTGGTCTTGGTTGCTGTTATTTCCTTGTGAATTGCCACTACCGTTGGTAGTCTGTTGGTCTTGGTCGGTTACATTTCCTTGTTGATTGTCACTATTGTTGTTACCTGATTGGTCTTGGTTGCTGTTATTTCCTTGTGAATTGCCACTACCGTTGGTAGTCTGTTGGCCTTGGTCGGTTACATTTCCTTGTTGATTGTCACTATTGTTGTTACCTGATTGGCCTTGGTTGCTGTTATTTCCTTGTGAATTGCCACTACCGTTGGTAGTCTGTTGGCCTTGGTCGGTTACATTTCCTTGTTGATTGTCACTATTGTTGTTACCTGATTGGCCTTGGTTGCTGTTATTTCCTTGTGAATTGCCACTACCGTTGGTAGTCTGTTGGCCTTGGTCGGTTCCATTTCCTTGTTGATTGTCACTATTGTTGTTACCTGATTGGTCTTGGTTGCTGTTATTTCCTTGTGAATTGCCACTACCGTTGGTAGTCTGTTGGTCTTGGTCGGTTACATTTCCTTGTTGATTGTGACTATTGTTGTTACCTGATTGGTCTTGGTTGCTGTTATTTCCTTGTGAATTGCCACTACCGTTGGTAGTCTGTTGGCCTTGGTCGGTTACATTTCCTTGTTGATTGTCACTATTGTTGTTACCTGATTGGCCTTGGTTGCTGTTATTTCCTTGTGAATTGCCACTACCGTTGGTAGTCTGTTGGCCTTGGTCGGTTCCATTTCCTTGTTGATTGTCACTATTGTTGTTACCTGATTGGTCTTGGTTGCTGTTATTTCCTTGTGAATTGCCACTACCGTTGGTAGTCTGTTGGTCTTGGTCGGTTACATTTCCTTGTTGATTGTGACTATTGTTGTTACCTGATTGGTCTTGGTTGCTGTTATTTCCTTGTGAATTGCCACTACCGTTGGTAGTCTGTTGGCCTTGGTCGGTTACATTTCCTTGTTGATTGTCACTATTGTTGTTACCTGATTGACCTTGGTTGCTGTTATTTCCTTGTGAATTGCCACTACCGTTGGTAGTCTGTTGGCCTTGGTCGGTTACATTTCCTTGTTGATTGTCACTATTGTTGTTACCTGATTGACCTTGGTTGCTGTTATTTCCTTGTGAATTGCCACTACCGTTGGTAGTCTGTTGGCCTTGGTCGGTTCCATTTCCTTGTTGATTGTCACTATTGTTGTTACCTGATTGGTCTTGGTTGCTGTTATTTCCTTGTGAATTGCCACTACCGTTGGTAGTCTGTTGGCCTTGGTCGGTTACATTTCCTTGTTGATTGTCACTATTGTTGTTTCCTGATTGGCCTTGGTTGCTGTTGTTATCTTGTGAATTGTTACTACCGTTGGTAGTCTGTTGGCCTTGGTCGGTTACATTTCCTTGTTGATTGTCACTATTGTTGTTACCTGATTGGCCTTGGTTGCTGTTGTTATCTTGTGAATTGATACTACCGTTGGTAGTCTGTTGGCCTTGGTCGGTTACATTTCCTTGTTGATTGTCACTATTGTTGTTATTTGATTGGCCTTGGTTGCTGTTATTTCCTTGTGAATTGCCACTACCGTTGGTAGTCTGTTGGCCTTGGTCGGTTACATTTCCTTGTTGATTGTCACTATTGTTATTATTTGTTTGGCCTTGGTTGTTGTTATTTCCTTGAGAATTGCCACTACCGTTGGTAGTCTGTTGGCCTTGGTCGGTTACATTTCCTTGTTGATTGTCACTATTGTTGTTATTTGATTGGCCTTGGTTGCTGTTATTTCCTTGTGAATTGCCACTACCGTTGGTAGTCTGTTGGTCTTGGTCGGTTACATTTCCTTGTTGATTGTCACTATTGTTATTATTTGTTTGGCCTTGGTTGTTGTTATTTCCTTGAGAATTGCCACTACCGTTGGTAGTCTGTTGGCCTTGGTCGGTTACATTTCCTTGTTGATTGTCACTATTGTTGTTACCTGATTGGCCTTGGTTGCTGTTATTTCCTTGTGAATTGCCACTACCGTTGGTAGTCTGTTGGCCTTGGTCGGTTACATTTCCTTGTTGATTGTCACTATTGTTGTTACCTGATTGGCCTTGGTTGCTGTTATTTCCTTGTGAATTGCCACTACCGTTGGTAGTCTGTTGGTCTTGGTCGGTTACATTTCCTTGTTGATTGTCACTATTGTTATTATTTGTTTGGCCTTGGTTGTTGTTATTTCCTTGAGAATTGCCACTACCGTTGGTAGTCTGTTGGCCTTGGTCGGTTACATTTCCTTGTTGATTGTCACTATTGTTGTTACCTGATTGGCCTTGGTTGCTGTTATTTCCTTGTGAATTGCCACTACCGTTGGTAGTCTGTTGGCCTTGGTCGGTTACATTTCCTTGTTGATTGTCACTATTGTTGTTACCTGATTGGCCTTGGTTGCTGTTATTTCCTTGTGAATTGCCACTACCGTTGGTAGTCTGTTGGCCTTGGTCGGTTACATTTCCTTGTTGATTGTCACTATTGTTGTTATTTGATTGGCCTTGGTTGCTGTTATTTCCTTGTGAATTGCCACTACCGTTGGTAGTCTGTTGGCCTTGGTCGGTTACATTTCCTTGTTGATTGTCACTATTGTTGTTACCTGATTGGCCTTGGTTGCTGTTATTTCCTTGTGAATTGCCACTACCGTTGGTAGTCTGTTGGCCTTGGTCGGTTACATTTCCTTGTTGATTGTCACTATTGTTGTTACCTGATTGGCCTTGGTTGCTGTTATTTCCTTGTGAATTGTTACTACCGTTGGTAGTCTGTTGGCCTTGGTCGGTTACATTTCCTTGTTGATTGTGACTATTGTTGTTACCTGATTGGCCTTGGTTGCTGTTATTTCCTTGTGAATTGCCACTACCGTTGGTAGTCTGTTGGTCTTGGTCGGTTACATTTCCTTGTTGATTGTCACTATTGTTGTTATTTGATTGACCTTGGTTGCTGTTATTTCCTTGTGAATTGCCACTACCGTTGGTAGTCTGTTGGCCTTGGTCGGTTACATTTCCTTGTTGATTGTCACTATTGTTGTTACCTGATTGGCCTTGGTTGCTGTTATTTCCTTGAGAATTGCCACTACCGTTGGTAGTCTGTTGGCCTTGGTCGGTTACATTTCCTTGTTGATTGTCACTATTGTTGTTACCTGATTGACCTTGGTTGCTGTTATTTCCTTGTGAATTGCCACTACCGTTGGTAGTCTGTTGGCCTTGGTCGGTTACATTTCCTTGTTGATTGTCACTATTGTTGTTACCTGATTGGCCTTGGTTGCTGTTATTTCCTTGTGAATTGCCACTACCGTTGGTAGTCTGTTGGCCTTGGTCGGTTACATTTCCTTGTTGATTGTCACTATTGTTGTTACCTGATTGGCCTTGGTTGCTGTTATTTCCTTGAGAATTGCCACTACCGTTGGTAGTCTGTTGGCCTTGGTCGGTTACATTTCCTTGTTGATTGTCACTATTGTTGTTACCTGATTGGTCTTGGTTGCTGTTATTTCCTTGTGAATTGCCACTACCGTTAGTAGTCTGTTGGCCTTGGTCGGTTACATTTTCTTGTTGATTGTCACTATTGTTGTTACCTGATTGGTCTTGGTTGCTGTTATTTCCTTGTGAATTGCCACTACCGTTGGTAGTCTGTTGGCCTTGGTCGGTTACATTTCCTTGTTGATTGTCACTATTGTTGTTACCTGATTGACCTTGGTTGCTGTTATTTCCTTGAGAATTGCCACTACCGTTGGTAGTCTGTTGGCCTTGGTCGGTTACATTTCCTTGTTGATTGTCACTATTGTTGTTACCTGATTGACCTTGGTTGCTGTTATTTCCTTGTGAATTGCCACTACCGTTGGTAGTCTGTTGGTCTTGGTCGGTTACATTTCCTTGTTGATTGTCACTATTGTTGTTACCTGATTGACCTTGGTTGCTGTTATTTCCTTGTGAATTGCCACTACCGTTGGTAGTCTGTTGGCCTTGGTCGGTTACATTTCCTTGTTGATTGTCACTATTGTTGTTACCTGATTGGCTCTGGTTGCTGTTATTTCCTTGTGAATTGCCACTACCGTTGGTAGTCTGTTGGTCTTGGTCGGTTACATTTCCTTGTTGATTGTCACTATTGTTGTTACCTGATTGGCCTTGGTTGCTGTTATTTCCTTGTGAATTGCCACTACCGTTGGTAGTCTGTTGGCCTTGGTCGGTTACATTTCCTTGTTGATTGTCACTATTGTTGTTACCTGATTGGTCTTGGTTGCTGTTATTTCCTTGTGAATTGCCACTACCGTTGGTAGTCTGTTGGCCTTGGTCGGTTACATTTCCTTGTTGATTGTCACTATTGTTGTTACCTGATTGGCCTTGGTTGCTGTTATTTCCTTGTGAATTGCCACCACCGTTGGTAGTCTGTTGGCCTTGGTCGGTTACATTTCCTTGTTGATTGTTACTATTGTTGTTACCTGATTGGCCTTGGTTGCTGTTATTATCTTGTGAATTGCCACTACCGTTGGTAGTCTGTTGGCCTTGGTCGGTTACATTTCCTTGTTGATTGTCACTATTGTTGTTACCTGATTGGCCTTGGTTGTTGTTATTTCCTTGAGAATTGCCACTACCGTTGGTAGTCTGTTGGCCTTGGTCGGTTACATTTCCTTGTTGATTGTCACTATTGTTGTTACCTGATTGGCCTTGGTTGCTGTTATTTCCTTGTGAATTGCCACTACCGTTGGTAGTCTGTTGGTCTTGGTCGGTTACATTTCCTTGTTGATTGTCACTATTGTTATTATTTGTTTGGCCTTGGTTGTTGTTATTTCCTTGAGAATTGCCACTACCTTTGGTAGTCTGTTGGCCTTGGTCGGTTACATTTCCTTGTTGATTGTCACTATTGTTGTTACCTGATTGGCCTTGGTTGCTGTTATTTCCTTGTGAATTGCCACTACCGTTGGTAGTCTGTTGGCCTTGGTCGGTTACATTTCCTTGTTGATTGTCACTATTGTTGTTACCTGATTGGTCTTGGTTGCTGTTATTTTTGTGAATTGCCACTACCGTTGGTAGTCTGTTGGCCTTGGTCGGTTACATTTCCTTGTTGATTGTCACTATTGTTGTTACCTGATTGGCCTTGGTTGCTGTTATTTTGTGAATTGCCACTACCGTTGGTAGTCTGTTGGTCTTGGTCGGTTACATTTCCTTGTTGATTGTCACTATTGTTGTTACCTGATTGGCCTTGGTTGCTGTTATTTCCTTGTGAATTGCCACTACCGTTGGTAGTCTGTTGGTCTTGGTCGGTTACATTTCCTTGTTGATTGTCACTATTGTTGTTACCTGATTGGCCTTGGTTGCTGTTATTTCCTTGTGAATTGCCACTACCGTTGGTAGTCTGTTGGCCTTGGTCGGTTACATTTCCTTGTTGATTGTCACTATTGTTGTTACCTGATTGGCCTTGGTTGCTGTTATTTCCTTGTGAATTGCCACTACCGTTGGTAGTCTGTTGGTCTTGGTCGGTTACATTTCCTTGTTGATTGTCACTATTGTTGTTACCTGATTGGCCTTGGTTGCTGTTATTTCCTTGTGAATTGCCACTACCGTTGGTAGTCTGTTGGCCTTGGTCGGTTACATTTCCTTGTTGATTGTCACTATTGTTGTTACCTGATTGGCCTTGGTTGCTGTTATTTCCTTGTGAATTGCCACTACCGTTGGTAGTCTGTTGGTCTTGGTCGGTTACATTTCCTTGTTGATTGTCACTATTGTTATTATTTGTTTGGCCTTGGTTGTTGTTATTTCCTTGCGAATTGCCACTACCGTTGGTAGTCTGTTGGCCTTGGTCGGTTACATTTCCTTGTTGATTGTCACTATTGTTGTTACCTGATTGGCCTTGGTTGCTGTTATTTCCTTGTGAATTGTTACTACCGTTGGTAGTCTGTTGGCCTTGGTCGGTTACATTTCCTTGTTGATTGTCACTATTGTTGTTACCTGATTGGCCTTGGTTGCTGTTATTTCCTTGTGAATTGCCACTACCGTTGGTAGTCTGTTGGCCTTGGTCGGTTACATTTCCTTGTTGATTGTCACTATTGTTGTTACCTGATTGGCCTTGGTTGCTGTTATTTCCTTGTGAATTGCCACTACCGTTGGTAGTCTGTTGGCCTTGGTCGGTTACATTTCCTTGTTGATTGTCACTATTGTTGTTACCTGATTGGCCTTGGTTGCTGTTATTTCCTTGTGAATTGCCACTACCGTTGGTAGTCTGTTGGCCTTGGTCGGTTACATTTCCTTGTTGATTGTCACTATTGTTGTTACCTGATTGGTCTTGGTTGCTGTTATTTCCTTGTGAATTGCCACTACCGTTGGTAGTCTGTTGGTCTTGGTCGGTTACATTTCCTTGTTGATTGTCACTATTTTGTTGTTTGCTTACTCTTTTGTCGTGGTCGTGCTCTTGTGTTTGGCCGTTACCATTTTGTTGTTTGCTTACTCTTTTGTCGTGGTCGTGCTCTTGCCCTTGGTAGCTTTCGTCGTTTACTTGTGAATTGCCACTACCGTTGGTATTCGTTTGGCCTTGGTCGTTTACATTTGCTTGTTGATTTTGGCCGCGAATGATATATCTTTTATCCCTTTTGTCGTTGCTAACAGGTTGTCTGTAAGTTCCTCTTGGTTTGCCAATAGCAACGTTGTACAGTATGAGAAAGTCGGGTTGGACGTAGGAATCGGTATAAGTGTCATCTGAGTTTCCATCAGGGTAGACTGGAGATGGTGATGAACATTTACATGAGCAAGGTTTGCCTCTACCCGTATGATCTACAATATGAAAAATAAATTAACTGTAGTGTAGGTAATGTAATACAATTATTTTCTCATTACTTGATGTTGAAAGTGTAGTGTAAGTAAGTATGATAATAATATTGACATTCGAATACAAAAAAAAGAACTTACATGGCAATCCCTGAACAGCAACAATAGTCTGAAATAAAAACAAGATGCTAGTTATTATGAAATTTTTTGGTAAAAATAACTGCCGTTCGTATTTTCTAATAGTCCTACTGGCTCGAAAGCCAAATGTATGGAACATGCTGCACCTGAGAGAAGAGTTCTAAAATTTGGTACACATAATATAATTTATGATATAGCTGATTAATTTACTATGGGAGGTAGGAGGTACAAACTTTTTTTTTTCATATTTCGACCCATGTTCCATGGGGAAAGTTATTCAGTTTCGTGAGTAGGTACTTTGACCACCTTTCGGCTTGTTATAGCCTTTTTGTTACTCCCGGTATAGATTAGAGATATTATTCTTAGTCAAGATGACGATACATGACGACCGATCTGATTGACCCTGGGGTCAAAGATTTGTACTATGACTGCTAGTTAGGCATCTGACATGGTTTTTGTAACTACCGCTGTCTAAGTAATCATAGCAACCGGTATGTCGATCGCGCCGTGCTCTCTGAAGCACGAAGCAATTTTGAGTTTTGTACCGGGAGTAACAGAAAGGGTATTACAAGCCGAAAGGAGGTGAAGGTACTCATGGAACTGAACAACTTTCCCCGTGGAACATGGGTCGAAATATGAAAAAAAAAATTTGGACCTCCCTTACAAAATCCCTTACAAAACCCATTTTTTTTTCATATTTCGGCCTATGTTCCATGGGGAAAGTTGTTCAGTTTCATGAGTACCTTGACCTCCTTTCGGCTTGTAATACCCTTTCTGTTACTCCCTGTATAATAAAGTGGTTTGTTTGCAATGTTCTAACCAACCAGTTCTATTAACTTCGTGTATGCCCTACGGTAATCGAACCCAAAACCTTTGCGTCAAAGGCAGTCGCACTACCACCACACCACGTCCATTATCTTAACTTGGAATAAGTGGATAAAGACTCGACTGTCCCTTTGGCGTAGTGGATAGCACGCCTTCTACGCCAAGGGTCGTGGGTTCGATTCCCACCGACACAAATATTTGTAAAGTAAATTTTCAAATATTTTTGTTTAGTTTTCCATGTATAACATGTGTTCATGTACAAAAAAAAGTATACGGGGTGTTAGGGACGGTGTAACGAAAACTTTGCAGGCGTGTTCAGACCATGAAAATGAACAACTTTTACTATAGAGCCAATGGCGGGAAACGAAAAAAATTTTCCGACCTCCCATACAAAGTCAGTCAGCTGATCGTGAATTTTGTATGGGAGGTCGGAAATTTTTTTTCGTCTCCCACCATTGGCTCCATAGTAAAAGTTGTTCAGTTTGATGGTCTGATCATGCCTGCAAAGTTTTCGGTACACCGTCCCTAACACCCTGTATGTATAAGTATTATATTATATCAGTTGTCTAATTCCCATAGTACAAGCTTTGTTTAGTTTTGGGCTAGATGGCGCTGTGTGTCTCGTCCAGAGATATTAATTTATTTTATTATTTATTTATAATAATAAGCTTACCACCAATAGAAGAACCCCAGTTGACCACATGTTGTTGGAAAACTTAGTTACTTTATGATCAGATTTTCGATTCCCAGGCAATTTATACCAGCCCTTTTGACGCAAATCCATGCACTTGCATGCAATCTGAACAAATATTATTATTTTGTTTCATATACCCTACAATTAATAGCTAATTTATGGTTTGAATTTCTATAGGAACAAAGATTTTTATTGTCACAGATTGTGTTGTACCTGTAGGTACTGTTGTTTGTTATGTATGGCGTACCTAAAGGTGTGCCTAGACTGCCTAGGTGTGAAAAATTGTTGCACATAATTATTTCAGGGTTACCTCATGCAAGTTTGCACCTAACTTTGACCGAGGCACATAATATACAGGGTGTTAATTTAAATGCGTACTTCAGGGTAGGTTAAGTATCGATTAAGGATGCGGTAAAAAATATTGAAAAGAAACCCAGACAAAAATGATTTTTTTTCGGGTTAACCAAAACTTTTTTTTGAAAAATCAATTTTTGAGACTGTTGTTGTTTAGAGAGTGCCCATACAAGTACTTTCGTCTAAACAACTTTGAGATTGAACGAATTTCGGCTGAGATATAGGCATTTGAATAAAATGTCAACCAAGTAAAAAAAATATTGTGACTGGGATTATTTTCAATATTTTTTACAGCATCCTTTATCGATACTAAATCTACCCTGAAGCTATGGCACGCATTTAAATCAACACCCTGTATAAGGCTAAATTAAATTAAGTACAAATATTTTAGGGGTGTGTTCTCTTCATAAAACTGTACAACTTTTTTAGAAAATTTCCTTCGAAATATTAAAAACTTGATCCTCCCATACTAACTAACTAACTATTTTATATAAGTTTACCTATTTGTAATTAAGTTTATTGGGATTGTAATGCACTCATAGTGCTATATTATTCTCACAAGTGAAAATAAGAAATAGATAAAATGACATGCATCGACCGGGGATCAAACCCGGGCCGCATGGGTAAACGCCCCACAGCTCTGCCACTGAGCTATCGATGCACGGCCGATGAATGCCAAATTATCTATCTCTTGATGCTCGTCTCCAAGCGACGATCCAGCGACATCTGTAGAAAGTATTTAGAACTTACTACATGGTTAGTCCACATTATGAGTGGAATTCAAACCATATAGGTATGATGAAGCTTGCTTAATCAATCTATTGGGATTGTAATGCACTCATAGTGCTATATTATTCTCACAAGTGATTAAGCAAGCTTCATCATATTATTATATGGTTTGAATTCCACTCATAATGTGGACTAACCATGTAGTAAGTTCTAAATACTTTCTACAGATGTCGCTGGATCGTCGCTTGGAGACGAGCATCAAGAGATAGATAATTTGGCATTCATCGGCCGTGCATCGATAGCTCAGTGGCAGAGCGGTGGGGCGTTTACCCATGCGGCCCGGGTTCGATCCCCGGTCGATGCGTGTCATTTTATCTATTTCTTATTTTCACTTGTGAGAATAATATAGCACTATGAGTGCATTACAATCCCAATAGATTGATTAAGCAAGCTTCATCATATATGGTTTGAATTCCACTCATAATGTGGACTAACCATGTAGTAAGTTCTAAATACTTTCTACAGATGTCGCTGGATCGTCGCTTAGAGACGAGCATCAAGAGATAGATAATTTGGCATTCATCGGCCGTGCATCGATAGCTCAGTGGCAGAGCGGTGGGGCGTTTACCCATGCGGCCCGGGTTCGATCCCCGGTCGATGCATGTCATTTTATCTATTTCTTATTTTCACTTGTAATTAAGTTTATTAATAAAGAAATTATCTTATCTTATACAAACATGTTAAAAAAATCTACACTTAGATTGGAATATCCAAATTTTAATTTAACGTATTTCGAAGAAAAGTTCTTTAATTTTGTGAGTAGAGCGGCCCATGAAATTTTTGAGAGTTATTTAGAAGATTGTGCATATATCACCATAGTGACAGGTTGTCAGCCTGCCGCCTCAAATTGCAATACAAATCAACTCTCAAATCCCTTAGTCGCTTCCTACGACACCCACGGGAAAGGTATGTGGTGATGCTATTTTAAGTCGGCACCACACGGCAGTTTAACTTTACGGCATGTAATTTATCCGTATCGGAAGTCCCCCATATTTTTTTTAAGGGTGCTACCCCTAGCTGGAATATACGCAAAGAAAAAAAAGCGAATAAATTAATTATTTTTCATTATTAAATCAGATCAATGCATTGTATAAAATGAAAACGCTCTCTACGTTTGTCTGTCATTGACTACGCCATTTATTTCTTAACCACCCAACGGAATAAGTAGGTTTCTTCTTTAAAAATAGTGTGATTCAAGAATATTTGAGTGTCCCTATGGCGTAGCGTGGCGTAGCAGATAGTAGCCTGCCTTCTACGCCGAGGGTCGTGGGTTCGATTCCCACCGGACACAAATATTTGTCAAGTCTATTTTCAGATATTTGTGTTTAGTTTGGGTGTTTCTATGTATAATATTATGTACATATTTAGGATCAGTTGTCTAGTTTCCAAAGAATACGTTTTGCTTATTTTGGGGCTAAGTGGCGCTGTGTGTCTTGTCCAGGGATATTTATCTATTTATTTTATATAAAAATAAGCCGGAAAAACTATCTAACTGAAACTAAAACGGTAAGCAGCAAGTGCTACCGCTGGGCGGTAGCTAGTTAAAACGATTAAGTACCTGTTTACCTAGAAATACCTACATACAGGGTATAAGGGACGGTTAACCGAAAACTTTGCAGGCATGATCCGACCATGAAACCGAACAACTTCTACTATGAGGCCAAAGGCAGGAAACGAGAAAAAAAACCGTACTTCCATACAAAATTCACGATTAGCTGACTGACTTTGTATGGGAGGCCTTTTTTGTTTTCATGTACCTACCTACCAATATATCGCTCATCTAGAACTACAAAGACGTAACTGTAATTTTGCAAATTTTACAGGAGAGCGTTTTAAAGATTTTTTTACGCTTCTTTTTTGTCTTAAAACTTCAATTTATATAGTTTACAACTGCAACTGCGATATTTTGGATGTTTAACTATATAGGTACAGTACAGAAACAAAAATATTTAAAAATGTCAAGTCAGAGTGTAAATAAAAACACTTTAATTTTTTTGACACATGCAGTTATGTCTCCGTTGCACTGAAAATTACTTATTGTGTAAGTTGTGTCACATAATATGTATTAGATTCTTTATTTGTGGCTGTGTATAGTCGAGTCAAGTCCAGTTAGACACTTGAACTGCTATTGTAAGTCTTATGTGTGGCATAGTAAAGGTCTAAAGACCAAAATGTCTGATCCGGCGTGACTGTACACCTGCGCCCCTGTCTGATATTACCACCGTAAGGATTGTTTGTCGCCTATTCGATTTGATGCAGTTTTCGGACAACAGAATTAACTAGCTTGGTACCCGGAAATACCCTAGTACCCTTGAGAGTTTCTCTCACCTCTTTTTTCGAACCAGTGCTCTTGCGTACTCTCGGTAGTCACATAGACGTCCGCAACCCCGGCTTCTCGTGACGGTTGATAGATACATCAGCCTATTGCAGTCCAGTGCTGGACGTGTACCAGCCGCTTTAATTAAGTCATCGTGCCATTTTACGTGGATTAAGTTCCAGGACCTGCTAACTGTTGGCTGTTATCTAGAAAAAGTCTATCTTGCGCCTTTTGCAGACGCCTCTCTCCTACAGTCTCTCCGCGCTCTATTGCATAGTTGCCGACGGCCATCACAGCAATGGTCATCTAATATCGTCGAATATAGTGATTCGCGGTTGTACTACACCTGCCACTGCTTTGGTCTCCCTTGCTGCCTCCGCTGCCCCAATGTAAGCCGAAGGACAAGGACTATGCCGCACCCGTGCAAGACAAGTCGTAGAACACGCTGCAGCAGTGCGCCGAGAAGCATGTATACAGATCCGGAGTAGGGTCTTCGCGTCTTTTCATCACCGACTCCACTGCCGAATGCCCGCGCGGTACCGGCAGTGCAAATCACGCCGCCACGGTCAATGCGCCTGCTGGACCGATCCTAGGCTTCCAACGGTCCTCTAACGGGCACGATCGCTTAGCTGAAGCCATCCGCGCCATTCCAGCCTAGCAAAAACGTTGGCCATAAATATTTGCAGCCGATACCGATCAAACTTACAGGGTGTACAAGAAAGGCACGAGCGGGCCCAGGAATGATCCATTTCGTCAAGTGGATGAATTCTGCATCGTGAAGTACGAACCAAGCCAGCTTTTATGAAGACCAGTGAGGTGAAGAGGATGGACTTGGCACCGCAGGGAGAGACCAATTTAGCAAAATCTCGACCCCAAGTCAGAAAAGGAAAGAAAAGTCCTGATCCAGGCAATCAGGACCTTCAATGAAGTTTAGGTGTCTCACCGCATGGGGGTAGACGCACCCTCCAGCGTCGACGAGTGTTCCGTTCCATCGTTGTGATCGCTTTGGGGAGATAATTACTGCCTGAGGTGAACTGGAGGCTCTTAAACCCAGATGAGGCAACTCAAAGTGGTGCTGCCCAGCAAAGGCTGACGTGGCCTACAATTATAGTGTAGAACTCCTCGTTGACCTGTCAGGAGCATAGACGCCTTCTCTCAGCGATGCTCCGTTTCCACGTCAGCTTGACTGCTGTTTCGAGATAGTCTGGAGAGAAGGCTGAGGCAGTCAATGACGAGCCGCCGCTGGCTGACGGGTACTAGCCGGGTTTCTCCTTGTAATCATCCGCCTGGTTGACGTAGCCGTGGCGTGAGGTTCCGTCTGAACGCTGCAGACGGTACGTGATTCTATGCCCATCAGGTCCAGCTGCAAAAGCTTTCACGATCTATGAATTATGTGGTGCAACTTTGACAGAAAGTACAGTTAAGTCACTAAATTGCTGTGCCACAATGACAGTAAATGCTATTACGTCATTAGTTCATGAAAATTTAAGAGCAATATTAGTTCAACACCGACACAAAATACATATGTGGCATGGTTGCTCAAAAATTATACATAGTTTTGGTGATACAAAGACAAAACATACATTTGCGGTAATGTAGCACTCAAGTTCTTTTTCATAATTGGTGCTACAAAGACAGAAAAAACAATTAAAACGGTGTAGCACGCTGAAATGACCGATCATCACGTGGCGCCCAACGCAACTGAAAAATATGACGTCGTAGCACTCTGGGAAGGTCCATTTTTGTACCAATGCAACAAAGACATTGTCGCTATATTTCGGCCATTTGTTGAACAATAAAAACGTCTTTGTAGCACCATATGTATTGACCATTTTAGAACAATTTGGCATCATTAACTCATTTTTGCATTTTTCGTTAGTTACGTCTTTGTAGTACTAGATGAGCGATATGTTCCATAAGGAAAGTTGTTCAGTTACTAGTCAGATGACGCTTGCAAAGATTTCCTTTACCTACACCGTTCCTTACACCCCGTATGCATGAAGTTGGTTTGTAAAGAAATCGAAAACAATAAAAAGTGTGACTAAAAGGACATTTGTACGTGCATAATTTATTGTGTTGGTTCAGGTGGGCCATAAAACTACCATTCTATACCTACAATGTGGAAAACGGAAAAATATACATTCCTTCTTGAGGTGGTGAAGTACATATCTACAGGTAGGTGTGTGGGGACAGGGTGCATTCAGACAAGATCAGACAACGGTCCTGAAATTTATGTATTCCTAGTATAGGAATACATAAAGGGGAAAAATAAAATGGGAAAAATATAGGGGAAAGTCCTGAAATAGGAATAAGGTGGTAAAAATCAACTGCAAAAATTTCAGGGGTGAACAAGCCCACAAGAAACTATCTACCAAAACCATCCAACTGACATACCTACAACTGAAACAAAATTAGGGTAACGGCGCGCCGGGCGCCTATACAGATGGCTCACTCAGTACTAGCGACTTTTGAAGCTTAGGTACTTAACTGAAAGTCAGATTTTGCTGTTGTTTGTTGTTTGTTTTGATATTTTTATACATTGAAATTTTTGACATTTGCTACCCTGGCTATATAACAAGTGCCAATCGCGCAATTCCGAAAAAGGGCCGAGTAAACCTTTTGTAGGTAAACTTTCTATTTTGTGACTGAAACGATTTTCGTTTTTCAGCACACTTCGGAATCTAGTTGTAAAACAGCCGCCATCTTGGTTTCATTTTGGCGCGAAGACTGGCCGGCGTCACCTCGGCGCCCTGCCGAAACCGGCCGCCGGATTCACCAACTCTCACTTGAGACTCAATCGTCCGTGAATCGTATGAGAACAAGATGAGAGATTATACTGTATCCCACATCATCCACGTATAGGTACTATAACTCTCCGGCAAACTTAGCAGAGGACGCTAAGTTTGCCGGAGATGACTCTCCCTCAACTCATCAAGTTTTAAGCATTTATTGGTAAAAATAAATTTTACCTACAAGTCAATAAATCAATCACGAAAGCCGGTAAGATCGCGTTCACGCTGCGGAGACTTTGGCCGGCGACTTAACGCGGTCTAAAAGAGTGCATTGCGAGATGTTGCATTTGGAGGTAACGCAGCTGCTCATTTCTTGCATGCGCCTTTATGTAGACGATCTCCTGAACAAAATATCAAAGTCAGCTGACCCTTTGATATTTTTGATACCTTACAGTAGCAGCCGTTTTTTAGTTTTTTTGATTCTAGCATTTTGTTGCTTGTATAGTTTAATAGTTGCTAAGATATTTAATCACTGCCAAGTTAGTTTTTTTGTGACTTAATAGAAAGTTGCCTAAAAAGTATTTCAGTTGCCGTGTTAAATATTTGCCGTTGTAAAACAGCCGCCATCTTGATTTAATTTTGGCGCGAAGACTGGCCGGCGTCACCGCGGCGCCCTGCCGAAACCGGCCGCCGGATCCACGAACTCTCACTTGAGACTCAATCGTCCGTGAATCGTATGAGAACAGGATGAGAGATTATACTGTATCCCACATCATCCATTTATAGGTACTACTGCTTAATTTGCCGGAGATGACTCCCTCAACTCATCCATCACGAAGGCCGGTAAGACTGCGTTCACACTGAGGTGACTTTGGCCGGGGCGACTACTAATAGGTAGTCCACTGCTAAGTTTGCCGGAGATGACTCCCCTCAACTCATAAGAAGACTCCTCGAAGGCCGGTAAGACCGCATTCACTCGGAGGAGACTTGGGCCGGGTGGCGCGGGCTAAAAGAGTGCATTGCGAGATGTTGCATTTGGAGGTAACGCTGCTGCTCATTTCTTGTTTGCTCCTTTATGTAGACGATCTCCTAAACAAAAGAATTAAAGTCAGAGATTGTTTACCTATGTACCGACACATAAAATTCTAAAACGATAGGAATACTTAAAATATAAGCAATGTATGTATAGTACAAGACCATTTACTGAAGAAAACTTTTTGATAGACAAAAAAGTGTTTTATGCAGGAATATATAGGGGTCGTTGGTGATGTGGCCTAATGTATTCTAATATGTTTGTTTACTTGGAAACTGTGATGAAAATGTGCAATTCAAGCCTAGCAGACATTTCATTCATACTATTTGTCACAGTAGCGTGGTTCTGCTCTTTTTTGTAAGCTCTACTTAATTCATAAGTATCAGTTGGGCTTCACTAGAGCACCTAAACGAGTACCATCCGCAGCATATAAATTTTAACCTAATCTACCCCTTTAAGGCACCAGCTTAAACTTGGTTTTCATACAGTTTGTAAGAAAAACCAGTATAGATGGATCCCAGGGGTAGGTTGACATGCTGCAAGAAGTCCTACGACAACCTTTCATGCGGTGAACCAGTCTATGGAACTTAACAAGATTTTTTTGCTGAAGTTTTGTACAAGTTTCCATAGCTTACCATAGAAATCTACGACATTTACTTACTCTCTACGTTTTTTATTTGTATAATTACATGTGCGGGTAGTATTTTGTCCTGATCTAGACTGAAAAAAAAACAAAGCTCTGCTAATAAAAAGTCGAGCCAATTATAAATCTGCTGAGTGATCTTCATTCTCAGGACAGCTAAACGCAGAATTGTTGATAGTCACAAATCTCCTGTGGACTGCTAGAAAATTGGTTGATTCGAGTAGGTCGTAGAGTTGATTGCTGATTGGCTATTAAACGAGGAGACAAAATAAAAACTATTAATGAACCTATTAATAGTTTACAGTCATCAAGAGAGGTAGCTAACCCATCCCTAGTCGTTTTCACTTTGTCAAATATACCCAATTGTAAAAACGTATAAAACCCACCCTGTAGGTATTTTGACTAAAAAAATTGTCCCTCAACTACAGATACACTCTACAAAAAATTATTACCTATTCAAAAGTTGGCTACTTTTATCAATGCTAATTTGTGATGATAACGAAAATAAGCTTCAGAGGGACTTACTCGTATTTGTATTTCATAATTTTACGAAGAAATCTAGTTAAACCAGCCACCCTTTTTAAACCACTTTAAACGAGCCACCAGGAAATGATCATCTTCTGCAATGTATTTATATTCCAATTAAGCTACTTATCTTATCAGGCAGCTTAAAGCGCATAAATCGTGAAATACCCTCGTTAATAAAAAATCAGTAAATCAACCTTTGGAACAGCGGGACGGAAGTCAATTTTAAAATTTATAAAGGCGTCCGATGTGGCTTCAGTGAACTTTCAAATTTCTCCTTTTACCTTTCTGCTCTCGGTTTTTTTCCTTTAATTGTGCCTACAAAGCGGAATGAAGGAAATTATTGAAAAAGTTAGCGTTTCCACACTGCCATTTGTGCTGAGCAGACGAGCGTTTTTAACTACTTATTTTTTAAATCTGTTACCATGAAGGTACTATCGCCAAATAAACCTACCCATTTAAGGGACCAAGTTGTAGCGGTTTTTTTTTTCTTATTTTCGAGTGGGACACCGAGTAGTCCAACGACCGATGAATCCTGTAGCCAGAGCTTGACAACCACCTCCTACAAGTAGCAGGCTTCTGACATTGTTGTGTAACAACCGGCGTATAAGTTGACCCCTATAATGTGTAGGTAGGTGTATTTTCTGGTGATAGGACCAATTTGTGTGACAAATTATGTATGATTTTGAACTGCAAGACATTACTCATTCATTCTGAGCTCAGTGCACATAGAGCATAAATCTACAAGCCACCTACAAGCACATCAACACCATCCTTCTTGAATGGTATCGATCTTACACTGAATTTGCTTCTGACAGGGCATTGAAGTAAGAGACGAGTATATCATATTCATAAGTCGGGTTTATGAAAATCAAAACATAGTTTAAACCTCAGTCCGCACCACGAAAGGCGATCACGTGAAAATATAAAAGTGAAAAATTGTGTACTTCTCGCGGTGACATGTGCGCCCTTCACTTCTATGGCGGTCTATGGCGGTGTTTTCACACATGGGAGGTACGACGCGAGACGTAATATGACATCTTTCAGACAAGTACTCGTCAGCCGTCGTTGATGCGCCGTGCGTCTTACAGGTGTAGATGGAGTCTCTTTTGCGTTTGATACATTTAAGATTGGTACAGTTTCGGGCGTCGCGATATCTCGCGTTTCGCTCATGTCTTACGCTTACGTCTCATGTGTGGTCCTTCAACTTAGCGATAAATATTTTTAAGTAAAAAGCGCCCGTCTGCAACTACTGGTGCCGGGATCGCGGCATTGTCGCTCGACCCACCTCGGGAACGTAACGCAGAGACGCGCAATCGCAAGGAAACAAGTTTCGCCATTAGTGATGCGGTCTAAGATATTAAGAGTAGCGTTTGCAACGAAACTAGAATAAAGAAAAAACAAATGACCAAAAACCTCATTAATCCTGATATACAGGGAGTAACAGAAAGGGTCCTCAAAAAATTTGCCCTCCCATACAAAATTGCCGATCAGCTGATTAATTTACTATGGGAGGTCCAAATTAATTTTTTCGTATTTCGACCCATGTTCCATAGGGAAAGTTGTTCAGTTTCATAAGTACCTTGACCTCCTTTCGGCTTGTTATACCCTTTCCGTTACTCCCGGTAGAGATGTCTGGAGTTTTTTTTTAACAAAGTCAGAAACTGCCTCTAGCTATGTGACCGTGTTTCTATGAGAGATACTTACAATACATATTAGGGAACGCTGCTATACGCTGCTGTTCAGTTTCATGTACTGATTGATAGTTTGACTGACTTAAACATAAGACTACCTACTTTAAAATTAAACATAAGTTTTAGGTTACAAGGTTGTGCTAACGGTCAACCGCATGGTAGCAGTGACAACACCTACACTATACAATAGCATTCCCAAAAAGGGTTGACGTCAGGCAGGCAGTCGGTCATATCATAACTCATAAAACATTGCCAAATCCTTTTGCTACATTATTTGTGCTCTAACAAAACATGTAACGCCGACCGATGAACCAAAACCTATCCCAACTGATTTGGGATAAGATCATATATTACATGATGATGATTCTCCCTCAGAAAACCTTCATTCTCGTTGCCGCTTATGCATTGCGCGCCATCGTGCAATCACGTCCCGATTTTTAGAACAAAAACGTAAATGTATTATTAAAATTAATTGGTTACTTTCGGAAGGCGGTTGCCGGGGCGCGCTAACCGTTCAGTGAAACGGGGGAAAACCCGGAAATTACATAACTTCACTCCATTGCTACTTGGGCAGTTAGTTTAATGGCTTTTCTAGTATTTTTGTAGTTTCTTCAAGTTTTATGCACTTTTTTGTTTTAAGGAAAGAAAAGATACCTAAATAACATGCAAGCACAAATTAGGATGACGGAGCACAGGGCGCCTTTATAGATGGCGCACTCAACGATTTTGACACTTAACTGACTTCAACAGGGATATCCTTGGAGGAAGGCTAGGTATGGAGACGCTATACGAAGCACTTCCCCTCTGTCACGGCCTTTGCCCAAGGGGGCTTATCTTATTACAAAAACCAGTTGCTGTCAGATCTTTTACTAGAACGAGTCCAGTCGCGCAAGTCAAATGAGCTCCGATATAAAACCGAATTGTAGAGCTAATAATGCCTAAAAAATATGTAAAAATACAAATTTACAACAGAACAATATCACTTTTCATCTGAAAGTATTCCTCTAGTACTAAATAATATATAAAATTAGCGATTGAAAATTGTACGTAAGTGTTGCCAGTAAGTCGTACAAAATGTCTGATTTGGGTTTTTTTTTTGAGGTGGATCTACAATAAAATTATTGTATTTTGTTCCTTTTTTTATTATTTTGTGTCGAACAATGGTGTTAATCATAGTATCGTTAATTTACAAATAAATATTATAATATTCCACCATAAAATGGGTAACAATTAACGATCTCAGTTTATTGATGCCTTTATTAACAGTAAATAGCTTGCTAAGTAAGATTAGAATGTTAGTTTGGGATTGTTCTACTTATTCAATGATGTTCATTTCCAGTCGATATTCAATGAAAAAACGATAATTTTAACTTGAAGTATTGAGCCACACTGAACCCAAGCTAGTGCAGTAAGCCAACTAATACAAAACGTCGATACTTTTTCTATCGCCATAGTTACAAACCTATACTATGTAAAGACGGTCTGTACTGAAAACTTTGCAGGCATGATCAGTTTATGAAATTGAACAACTTTTACTATGGATTTTGGGAAACCCTGATTTTGTTCGAGTTTCATTGAAAATTAATGTCAGTCTCAGCCGATCGGGTGACATCGGATGTCAGCCGACGTGGCGCAGTGGCTAGTCCGACTGCCTGTTGTTCAATTCCTTTCGCTCACAAAGTTGATATTTATCACTTTGTGTATATGTTCCTAGACTGGTCAGGACACAGGACACAGGCTGAACCACCTGATTGTCTGAGAAGCAAGATGGTTCCGTGCTTTGGAGCCACGTTCAGCCGTCGGTCCCGGTTGCTGTCTATGGTCACTTAGACGGCTGTCGTTACACAACCATTTCAAAGGCCTGCTTCATGCAGTAGGTGGTTGAAAAGCTCTAGCACCAGGGTTCATCAGGTCGTTGGACGACTTGGTGTCCTTTAAATTGTTTAAACTTAAGTGCGACATTGTAACTTTAATTATTTAAATAAAAAGGATTTTTTATTATTTCGCACTTACCTACTTCTTATTACATCGCGGTTTCGCGACCGTTTCGGTCCAGTCGGTGGCCTTTGTCAGCCGGAGTGCTCAGATAAAACACGAATATTTGAAAATTTACTTTATAAATATTTGTGTCTGGTGGAAATCGAACCCACGAGCCACGGCGTAGAAGGTACTAACCACTACGTCATCGGGATAGTCGAAGTTATTTATTATGCATGACTTGTTGTGCAGATGGTTTTTTAGTAAATTCCCTTACATAATATCCTATGATACTTGATTATCAGTAAATAGTAGGTAGGTATTGCATTGATTGTACCTACATAATTGTATTATCTGGTCTTTGGGGAAAGAAATTAATATTTTGTTTAATTTAGGGTACCTTATGCAATATTTAAAATGATGTTTTTGCGCCAATATTTCTATTTACTACAAAATCCTATTCTCGAGAACTAAGTTGCTTTTGAAAATGCAATAATATGACACAATATTGAGTAGACTGATGTAATTAATCGAAAGGTCAAGTATCGATATTGTCGATTCCAACACTAGCTTGATTTGACAGCTTTACCTCTCCCCCCGCAAAAAATGGCAGAAATATTTGTATAGACTATAGAGTAAAGTAGCTATACCCACTCCCTTCCGGGCCGGAACGGGACGGAAGATGAGTTGCTCGAAGGGGATATCAGAGAAACTCAAGGTAACTAAGAAGATGCTTGCCACGAGCGTCTTATTTTTTGACTAAGAATTGGCTCAGATCTTTTTTCAAATTGGATCAGGTCAAATCATTATGACGTATCAGATTGACATTCTGTTTTTATATACTTAAAGTTTGATTAATCGTAGCAACCCTGGCTACGTAACAAGAGACAATCGTGAAAATCCTAAATGGGGTCGCTTGACCCTTCTGTAAACTCTCATTTTTGTGATGTAAACAATCGAAATAATTTTTCCACACACAGCCGTCAATAAAATACGAGTCTCACACGCTGGCGCACATATCAATCTCACATAAAATAAGCTAATTGCAGTCCACTGTAGGACGAAAGTTCCCCCAGGGTACTCCATAAGGCTCAGTATCCTGTTTTTGCCATGCTCATTGGCCATAATGTACATTTGGTCAATGGTCATTTCCGTAACTCCACTCTACAAAGAACAATCTTTTACCGTTGCGTAAAAGCTTAGTACTTAATACGACGTGTCATAAAATTACAAAGGTATTTAAGTACGTTGTAAACCGTAATCATAACCGTTCTGACCCCCATTATTTAAGGCGCATCGTACACTTTAATCTAAATTAATTGCTTAGTACACCGACGGAAACTATTAAGCACTATTGTCTGTACAATAATGGTGAGGGTAGCTTGGACCCGACAGGTCCTGGATTAGTTCGGACCGTTTCTCCCGGACCGAAATTCGGGACATTTCGGGCACAAATGTTTTATGCCAGATGGCGGATGGCTTAAGTTTGTAGGTGCGTTGTTTTCGCAAGTTCACGGGACTTGAAGTCTAGCAGTGGTGAAGTTGAATTACTATGGTGTGAATTACAGTACTGGATAGTTCGCTGCTCTAAACTCTTGTGTAACGTTTGCTACGGCGTAGCATATAGCTACAGCGTGTGTAGCGTAGTAAAAAGTTACAGCTTCTCCACATCACACACTGCACTTCTTCTTCTTCGAGTGGCAACCCCAAGCCGTCCAACGACCTGATGAACCCTGCTGTCAGAGTTAAACACGCATAGCACAGCACCCATTTTACTGAATATTAATGCAAACGACAAAGGATGTCAGCTGTCCATCAATATACCCATCAAGAAATCAAATTATTTAAGGGTAGAAGCCAACGTAGAAGCTAGTATAAATAGGTGGGTATGCTGATAGACATGGTATTGAGCTAATGGTGCAAAACGTTTAGGTACCTACTCAATGTAAGAAACTGGACACGGTTCCGCGATTTTTGTAAATAAGAATCTAGTTTGTTTTGTACGTACCTACCTATACCAAAATTTTGAATTCTACTAAAACTTTTAGAATCTTGCAGTGAGAGATGAAATTTCCTTCTGAGTTAAGCACTGTGCGTTTCAACTTTTTGTTTGTGCGCCCTTCTCGATCGCTCGACGGCATCTTCCTTTTGTTCTTTGCCCCAGTTTCAAATGAATACTGGGCGCTATAAACACCCTATCAGGTTCTGATCAAAACAAGAAAATAACTTGTTTGAAAGTTACCGTAAGAAGCATGGCATGGAATTGCTGCAAAGAATAAATAATAAAATAATAATAATTATCCCTGGACGAGACACACAGCGCCATCTAGCCCCAAACTAAGCAAAGCTTGTACTATGGGAACTAGACAACTGATATAATACGTATATACTTTTTTTTTGTAAATAAATACATATAATACATAGAAAACACCCAGACTAAACACAAATATTTGAAAATAGACATTACAAATATTTGTGTCGGTGGGACTCGAACCCACGACCCTCGGCGTAGAAGGCAGGGGTACTATCCACTACGCCAACGGGACAGTCAATAATTTTGTGTAAGTTCATATTTTATGTGAACGAATGATTTTATAATATTCTGTTTCATCCGCGAAGAGGCCATTGAAATTATATCGCCATCGTTTGATGGTAAGGTTAGAAACACACGTATCGTAACGCATGTGTTAGAACAATACGAATGTCGATCTTATTCGCATGCAAAACGGTTTATGTCTAACGTTTTGACAGACGCATGACATTTGAAAAACGCATTTTCTTAATGCGTGCTGTAGCGCTGCGCAAAAATAACACAGAAACGGACAGCGTGTTTCTCGCCTCAATTCTGCTGACATCATGTGGCCTGTTGGCCTTGTGGTAAATTCAAATCCTAATACAAGCAGACCAGAACCTATAACTAATTATATTGAAACATGAAAGAGACATTTCTGTAGATATTTTATTCCCCCCTGTACATTACAGTTAACGTGCTCGGATGGCGCAGTTGTTGCGCTTCGCTGATAAAAGTGAGGCGAAGCGAAATTATGGATTGATGGAATAACTCTCTATATAGGAATCTATAGCTAGGTAGGTAAACATAGAGCTTTATACCGGTAAATACCGGTTCTGACCGGTATTTATAGGCTTTTTAACATTAGGTACCCAAAGAACCACGTTAGTACCGGTATCGTTCTAAGGTCATAGGTACCAATTAACTAACTCCGCTGACTCAGCGACCCAAAGAGGATCTTGGCCTCCGAAACGAGCTCTCTCCACTGATCCTTGTCCTACACGATCTCCTGCCATTTGCTGACTCGAAGATCGCGCAAATCAGCCTCTACCACGTCTTTCCAGCGGTACTGTGGGACAACCCACGTACGCTCTTTTTGCTCCACGATCTTCCCCCATCCTTTCTATGTGGCTTAGCCAACGGAGTTTGTGAGCCTTAGTCTCCTCGATTATGTTGGGCTGGGGCACTAGCTCTTCGATTTCAGCATTTGCCGTTTTTTTTTGGCGTCATAGGTACCGCTTTCAAAAAATACGAGTAAATTATTCAAGTCCTGCCAGCACAAGATGCAGTAAGGTACCAGCCGCGGTACTGTGGCGTTGCCAATGTTGCTATTGTATCCTTTTCACTACTAACGATTTCTTTTTACAACGTACATATTTGACTAGTACGGGTTCTGTCCCAGTATTTACAGGTTCATAACCATTCAGTACCCGGATACCGGTATCAGATGAGTACCGGTACTACTCCAAGGTCATAGGTACCAGTTTCCAAAACTACCGGTATTTCAAGCCCTGGGTATACTGGTTTCAGCTAGTTTCAGTCTTCAGGTTAAAAGCTTTTCGTGTACCAACTTACGTAAGTTACAGAGGCTACCCAAAGACTTTTGAAATTTGTTTGAAGAGCAGAATGAAAATAAGATGGACGGGTTTAAATTCTTACTTACAACCAAAGAGCAAGTCAGGTAAATAGGTAGATAGGTATCAATCAACATCTACCAACTAAAATTAGGAGATGTTGGTTGACACCCAGGCAAAAATAATCAATCAAGTCAGTCAAAAATTCAAATTTAGCTACCTTTGCAACAAAACATGCAAGAAGTTCAAGACTTGCAAATAATAATAAAAACATTTATTATCAAAACCTTCCCCAAACCTAAGGTTTATTCCCAAAACAATAATCTTAATTCTCGTAACCTCGCCCTTAAATCGCAAATAAAGTCGAGCTCACTGAAAATCCTTCTTCCCTAAACCTTTGCATAAACTTAGAGTATACAGGGAGTAACAGAAAGGATATAACAAGCCGAAAGGAAGTCAAGGTACTCATAAAACTGAACAACTTTTCGCATGGAACATTGATCGAAATATGAAAAAAAATTTGGGCCTCACATACAAAATCGCCGATCAGCTAATTGACTTACTATGGGAGGTCCAATTTTTTTTTCATATGTCGTCCCATGTTCCATGGGGAAAGTTGTTCAGTTTCATGAGTACCTTGACCTCCTTTCGGCTTGTTATACCCTTGCCGTTACTCCCGGTATATAAGCAAGCTATAGAGTGCGCATATCGGCCCGCACTGTACAGTCAAAGCGAAAGCAATTGCTCCCTAGATACAGACGTCAAAATGTATGAGAAGTCAATAGTAACTGATGGACGGACAGAGAGGTCGTGTTCTAACTACTGCCGACCGTTCAAACTTTTTAAACGCACTCTATAACTTGCTTATATTACTCTAAGGGCGTAAAACATCAAGACCTTTGGTTTTACTACGGGCACCTACAATAACTATGGGTTTATTTCTTGCGGAACGACGTCACAAATCCTAAAGGTCTCAACAAATATAAGGCGATTATGTTTTCAGCGTTTTGTGCGCGGATTGTTTTGAATGACGTGTGGTGCCAGCTTAGAATAGCATCACCCAATATATTTCCCGTGGGTGTCGTAAGAAGCGACTAAGGGAGTTGAGAGTTGATGTGTATTGCTATTTTAGGTGACAGGCTGACAACCTGTCTCTATGGTAATACACAGTCTTCTGAATGACTCAAACTTTTGTCAGACGCGGTGTTAGCCTTAGTCTCATCATACGACACCCACAGGAAAGATATGGGGTGATGCTGCTCTAAGCCAGCACCACGCGTCACAAACGCGCAGATTGCTGCTCGCAGATCCATCGCGTGATGTGTGGTGTGACCTTTAGGGTTTCGTAGGCATAACGGGCATAACCGTAAAAGGAGTCGCTTGCTATGAATTGTTTCGTAGTCGATTTAGTGAAAGCGCACGTTTTAGTGTTGTGGCACAGTTGTGGCTGTGGCACAAAATAGAGAGTTTCAGAAGAATCACTCTACCCTATGTAGGACTTTAGCGATTATCACTTGTTTTGTTGTTACGTAGCCAGGATTGCTAGATTTAATACGAGGACGAAATACAGATCTAAATCTGATACAAGAACGTGATATGATTCTGAGCCGATTTGAATGCAAGAAGTTATGACGTTCGTGGAAACCATCTACCTAAGTTAACATCCCCTACAAGATATCAACCGGAACGGGTTTCACGTACAGTTTAGAAGAAGAAAAAGTATTGATATCTTAAAGAAGTATGATGATGTACTGTTGATACTAGGTACCTGATATAATTAAAAAAAAAAGCATGTTCAAATGTGAATCAACATGTTCAGTTTCACGGTCTGATGCGAGAAATATTAAAAAAAAATTACCGTGTGGTGCCGGCTGAGGATAGCACCACCCCATATTCTTTCCTGTCGTTGTCGTTAGAAGTGCATAATGAATTTGAGAGTTGATGTGTATTGTAATTTTAGGCAACCTGTTACTTTGGTGATACAGTCTTCTGAAAAGATTCAAGCTTTTGTCAGACGTGGTGTAAATATTTTTACGGCCGTTTACGCTCTGTTTACCCCGCAAGGGATATAGGCGTGATGCATATACTTATGTATTTTTTTCATTCCTGTATAAATGAATAATTTCTTCAGTTTTATGCGATAGGTATCTTCCTACGTATAGTAAATTGAATAAGTACAACCCAAACAACGCATATGCTCACATTTATCAAAAACATCGTCATTATCATAAAATACATAATAACATCTGTCTGTAATATTGTTATATGAAACAGTTGTACAAACAATAAAGTAATGGAAAGATTGGTGTAATGTAACCGACTACAAAGAGGTGGTTAACAATTTCCACCCACATAAAACAGATACCCGACTGCGGTTATTTCAAAGTTATATTTAAATTAATTTTAATATAGCCAGTGTCACTCATGCTGTTGAGACGAATCTAACGACTCCTCATATATTATACCAAGACCCGGCCAGCCTTTCGGGCTGTAGCCCGTAAAAAAGAATTGTAGGTACGTACTTACATACTCGCGAGAAACATAACCCTACTTCTGAGGTAGTCGAGAAAATCTTTTATATTCGATTGTCGCTCGCTAAGCCACAACTCCAAGACAGTGAAAATTAAATTCGACGGCTGCATCTATTAACTTAGACTCGTCTGAAGTTGGGACGCGTGTAAAACTTACACAGTTGTACTAGCAGCAGCACTTCAAGTTGCACCCATGTAAGACGTTTCTCACATAAATGTAACATTGACTTACGCCTGGGAGACAAAAGTCTGGTTAAACAAGTAGATGTATTAAAAAACAAAAAAACCCGACTGCGGTAATTTTAAAGTAGTACTTTGCTCTTAAAATCCGCCATTTTCAATCTATAATTTTTTAATATAGCCAGTGTCACTCGCGCTGCTGAGACCATAGCTGAGACGAATCTAATATGTCAAAATCTAACTATCCGTTTGGGCTGTAGAATTTTCTTGTCCACATACATACATAGTTACATACTCTCGAAAAACATAACCCTCCTACTGAGGCAGTCGGGTAAAAACTCAATGAGAATTGGTTATTTTTTAACCATCCGTCATTGAGTCATCCCCTGCTAATTAAACGAACGCAGATCGCGATTTTGGGATACCGTGTCCAAGAAGAAGACAACAATGGTAGTTGGTTACCTACTCCATCGACAAGAGGCTAGCTCTTAGGTTTTAATAAGAAGCACCCAATAGTTGCCAGAAAATCTAACAAGGTCGTAGGTCCGCCTGTTAGATTAGGAGCACATTCCATGCTGTACTTCGATTGGTTGCTTAGTTTCTATTTCAAAGAAACTAGAAATATCATATTTATCTTAGGCCCTTTTCAAACCAGACGTGTAGAACTGGCGTGGTACTGATTGGTACAAAACATATTGTCAAGTGAATGAGTTTCGTTACCCAAGTACATTGCTCTAATTTGAATCAGGAACCAACTATTAGATTTCCTGAAGGAGTAGGTGGGTAACTCGAGATGCTGCTCACAGTACACAGCCACCTTCGTTAACACTTGGCAAATCCCGAGCTTCTATCCAGCCACGCAAATAAGAACTAAGAAGTTTCCAGGAATTTTACGTGCTTTCCCTGTGTTCCCTCAGTTGCATAGAAGACTTGTGAATTCCAGGGACTATAATACATTTTCGATTTACACGGAGGGTATGAATACTATTTGCCGTGTGGTGTTGGCTTAGAAAAGCATTACCCCATAGCTTTCCAGTGGGTGTTGTAAGAAGCGACTGATTTGAGAGTTGATGTGTGTATTGCAATATTGGGCGACAGGCTGACTGACTACTTGTCGCTATGGTAGTGCGCGGTTTTCAATTTTGGTAGAGAATAACTCTCAAACTTTTGTCATACGTGTTGTAAATGCCGCTTCTTACAGCCGTTTACCTCGTAATGGTATGGGACGTAAAGGATATGGGCGTGATGTAGTATGTATTTATACATTTAAGTATTTAGGCATTAGGTAGGTAGGTGCCTACTTAATGTTCTCTGAATAGCCCAATAGAGAAACCATCCCAGGCACCTGTGTCAAACGAAGCCACAGCACATTCAACTACAACTTACAACTACAGTAGTGTTGCAGAACTATAATAGTACGGTTATCGATAGTTTAGTTTCATTCATAAAATCCTACATAATCGATAGGCCGCAAACTGTAGCAATACCATCGAAAAGGTGCAACACTATCGATTCAGACAGTATGAGTCCTTTTTTGGTAATTAATTAGTAAAATCATCGATAGTTGGCTCTCAGCTAATTTTGGTCATCTTCATTATATCGTAAGGCTAGATTCTCTCTAGGCTAGATCTAGCCCAGAGGAGCTTCATTCTCTGGGCTAGATTCTATTTATTCATATTTAGGTTCTTCAGCCACTCTTCGGCCGCTAGGGTGAGGCGATGCAGCTCGGACTTGCCACCAGAATCACGATGGGCAATCGTTCACAATATGGACTAGGGTTTGGTCAGAAACTCCGCACTCGCAGGACGGTGACTCAATAAGTCCCCATTGTGAAGATGGTGGTTAGATCGTCCGTGCCCAGTTCTAAACATGTTCAGTTTCACCCATGTTGAACGTGCTGCTCCAAATCCAGGGGGTTTTGTGTTTGAGTCGGTGATCAGATCTTTTTGAGGTTGGTCAAAAAGATTCCAGGATGACCGCCACATAATTGGTCTCCAGGCATTTGCCTGTCCAAATTGGGTGTCGTGATGGTAAGCGGGGTGACGATGTGTGGTCGAGAGTTGTTTAGATCGACATGTATTCCCATGAACTTGTTCTCCATGCAGTAGCTGCTGCGTTGCATCTTCAAAGGCAGGGCTGGGATATGCGCCGAGACTGGGAGTCATGGAAGGGGGGTAGATTTTATTAGCCCTATAATAATCCGCATAGCCGCATGGAGTTTGATATCGACCTCCAATGCAATGTAATACAATCTTGGAGGATAAGATTGAGCTGATGCAGAAAAGTTATAGGAAGACCAACTTTGAGATTAAAAATGTTCCAAAGAAAGAAAATGAAACGAAAGAAGACTTAATTAATATGATAACTTGTCTATCTTCCACCGTGGGCGCTACTATAACAAAAATGGAGGTCAAGGACGTTTACAGAGTTCGTGGAAAAAATGATGGTGTTCAAAACACTCCAATCGTAGTAGAAACGTCCTCAACACTATTGAAGACTGACTTACTGAAAAAATGCAAGTCCTTTAACGTAACCAACAAAATCAAACTGCGAGCTAAACACCTAGGATTTGTTAAAAATGAGGAGACACCCATCTTTGTCTCGGAGCAATTGACACCAAAAGCTTCTCGTCTTTACTTCCTAGCACGCGACCTTATTAAATCAACGGCCTTCAAATACTGCTGGACTGCATACGGAAACGTTTATGTAAGGAAAGACGACACCTCGCAAATCATAACAATCACAAACGAAGCCCAGATCCAACAATTGTTCAACAAAATGTGACTGGTTTTAGTTTTAGCTTTCTATAACGTGGTTTTTATTTTTCAAATGTTATTGTCATTGCCCACGGATAACTGCAGGACTATTGCAAAATCTGTACACACTTCCCTCAAAACATATTTTCAACTCAAACTTAACAAGTGCCCACATATACATAACTTATATTTTACTATTACTATTAATAAATACTATAACCAAAACCAACACACACACACCCAAACCCATACCTCTCACAAGTCATACAATACGGCAAAACAAATCCTAATATACACTAAAAAAACATTTACAACAACTCTAAACCAAATGACCTCGCTACTAGTTCTACCACAAATCATGATCTATATATCGAATACATAATGGACAGCATTAAAAACCAGGAAGAAATAGACGGAATCTCGATAGCATCATCAGTAACATGTGATCCCGATGAACTACATAACCACTTTACCATAAATAAAAATGATCTTACCATAGTACAACAGAACATTAGAAGTATTTATTCTAATCTTGATAATTTTCAGGTTTCAATAACGGACCTCAAATTGGAACCAGACGTTTTAGTTTTTACAGAGTGTCGACTGAATGAAAATAAGCCTGTTCCTTACTTACAAAACTACATACAATACGTATCTAGGCATAACTCAAACCAAAATGATGGTGTCGTAGTTTATGCTAAATGCAAATTAAACCCAATCTTTAAGGAAATAGTTTTGGACGATGCGACTTGCATACAAACTAATATCTCTAATACAACTATTCTTGGCATTTATCGCTCGCCATCTAATAATAAAGCTAATGATTTTATTACATCACTCTGCAAGTACTTAGAAACAATCAAAGAGGCTAAAAATATTGTAATAACGGGCGACATCAACATTAACCTAATAACCAGACTAAACGAACCATCATACGAAACCAATAATCGCCAATCATACCTCAATATGCTTGCTATAAATGGTTTCTTGACAGGGCACAAACATCCCACGCGAGAGAATCGATGTCTAGATCATTTCATCATAAAAATGGAGACAAATAAACTATCAGCCAACATCGCAGTGTTAAATACCACAATAACTGATCATGCAACTATCTTTCTTAGTCTGTCAAAAACCAAGCCTAACTTTAACTATTCCACCCATAATATTAAAACTTACATTGACTTTGAGCTTGCCTGTGAGAAACTATTAAACAAAAACTTATCTTACCTGTTACTTAGTGATAACCCAGATTTTGTAATTCGACAACTTATATATCAGCTAACTGAAGCATTAGATGCGAGTAAGAAACAAAAATTTAAATCCAATAGACAGCGGAATATCAAACCATGGATCACAAGTGGGGTACTTCGCTGTATCAGAAATAGAAACAAAATGCAACTTAAATTAAGATCCGATCCACAAAATGAAATTTTAAAACTAACCTTCGTAAGATACCGCAACTATTGCAATAAATTATTAAAAAAATTAAAACGTCAATATGAAAGAGACCTGCTTAATCGTAACATTAAAAATTCTAAAGTTCTGTGGAAATCTATAAAGGAAATCACGCATCTAAATAGCACTAAATCTAGTAACACTGAGCTTTTGAGTATTAAGAGCACACCAGTTGAGTCCGTTAACCATGTTAACGACTTTTTTGCTAATGTTGGTACACAGCTCGCGGATAGTATCCTTAAAAACCAAAAAGATCCAGTTGAATGTAATATGCCTGCATCACAATCTACATCCTTTGTCCTATTAGAGCGTTTCTCATAATTTATGCCAATCGCATTTTGGGCACTGTCCCGTAACTTTGAGGATGAATAACAAATTTTTATAACGTGTTTAGCTTGTATTTATGCGTTCTAAGTATACTTTATTAATTAATTTCACATAAAAAAATACTTTAAAGCATTTTTATTATACAATTCATTCAAAAAACGGAATTAAATAAGCACTCAAAAATTACAATGTATGAAAAGTCATGTGTCCCATTTCATTTCTGTCTTACTTGAAGCAATTTTTTTCCATAAAGTTGTAAGAAACATAGCGTAAATTTCTATTATAGCCTTTGCTCCAATTTAAGACGGTCCATATTTGACTGGCGTATTAGAAGCGCTACGACGTTTTATATGAGCGTTTCTCATAATTTATGCCAATCGCATTTTGGGCACTGTCCCGTAACTTTGAGGATGAATAACAAATTTTTATAACGTGTTTAGCTTGTATTTATGCGTTCTAAGTACACTTTATTAATTAATTTCAAAGAAAAATACTCTAAAGCATTTTAATTAAACAATTCTTTCAAAAAACGGAATAAAACAAACACTCAAAAATTAAAATGTATGAAAAGTCACGTGTCCCATTTCATTTCTGTCTTACTTGAAGCAATTTTTTTCCATAAAGTTGTAAGAAACATAGCGTAAATTTCTATTATAGCCTTTGCTCCAATTTAAGACGGTCCATATTTGACTGGCGTATTAGAAGCGCTACGACGTTTTATATATTAAATTTAAATTTTAAACTTGTCCCAAAAAAAGTTCCAAAAAATACTCCAGTTTTTGTGACCGTATTTAGACCCCTAAAATTAATTAAATTTACCAATTTTATTGAGTCTGAATAAAATAGCAATACCAAAACGCCATTTGAGGCCGCCATATTGACATGAACTGTCATCTACTGGTGTCAGTGTGCGGGGAGCGCGGGGTATCGGTGCTGAATTTTTTTTACGTTCGGTTTTTGCGACCAATTTAAGGAGAGTTGACAACAAATATTCACTTGTTTTTATGACTTGTACATAGATTGTAACTTACACTACAACTTGATGACTTTTACTAGATCAATCAACAATTCTAATCACGTCAATCAAATTTCTTCGCTCGTGAATCATGTATTCGTGACTTCCTTTTTGCAACTTTCCCATAGTCACGTATAAGTGGAAATGCTGGTTACAAAGTAGGAAATTATAAAGCCACGTCTATAACGTATATTAATCCCGGTATTTTTTTTTGTTCCATGAAGTTAGGTATTGTGAATATTTATTGAAAAATAACGTTTCATCTACCCACAACATTTATGAACTTTGCTCCAAAGTTTACTTTTTACTTTGTAACGAATTTTTACTTTTTACAGTTTTAACGAACATATAAATATAATATTAGGACGGTTTTCGACGTCCTAATATTATCCAACGATTTTCTTGAAATTTTGTATGTATATTCATTTCATTAGAAGAACTATCAAAATAGTGAAGAACCCTGCCATTTTTTTACAATTTTGTACACTCTGCCTTATAGTTTTATTTTGCTACCAACGAATCCTTTTTTGTAACTGTCCCATAATATTTTTAATTTAATTTTGGTTTTGTGATGTATTTTTAATAGCAAAGTACTAAAGCTTTACGTTTTATATTGAGTTAAAAAAAGAAGAAGACTGTGATATACATTTAAGCAACCTCACTTTTTTATTTTTCATTTGAATGAAACTTTTATGGAAGTTTTTGGGACTTGGTAGCAAAAAAAATATAAATAAGCATGTTTTCTAGAAATATACAACTTTAATTGTTCCTTCTCTGTAGAAACATAATTATTCGATCTTAAAGTTATAGAAAACAATTCAAAATATATGGGATTCAAAGACTGCTTTCCACATTTTTTGTGAAAAAAGAAGTAGCAAAATAGGAACGTTCAGTTTTCCGTTCCTCAGTTTTTGATGTATTTTTCATGAAAAACCTAAATTAAATGAAGTTCTGTTTAAATAAAACAAATATTAATTAAACACGCTATCATATTTATAAATACAACAACACTTTCAATAACTTTTTTTATTTTTAGTGTTTTTGAAATCAGTGGCATAAATTTTAAGAAACGCTCATATATTAAATTTAAATTTTAAACTTGTCCCAAAAAAAGTTCCAAAAAATACTCCAGTTTTTGTGACCGTATTTAGACCCCTAAAATTAATTAAATTTACCAATTTTATTGAGTCTGAATAAAATAGCAATACCAAAACGCCATTTGAGGCCGCCATATTGACATGAACTGTCATCTACTGGTGTCAGTGTGCGGGGAGCGCGGGGTATCGGTGCTGAATTTTTTTTACGTTCGGTTTTTGCGACCAATTTAAGGAGAGTTGACAACAAATATTCACTTGTTTTTATGACTTGTACATAGATTGTAACTTACACTACAACTTGATGACTTTTACTAGATCAATCAACAATTCTAATCACGTCAATCAAATTTCTTCGCTCGTGAATCATGTATTCGTGACTTCCTTTTTGCAACTTTCCCATAGTCACGTATAAGTGGAAATGCTGGTTACAAAGTAGGAAATTATAAAGCCACGTCTATAACGTATATTAATCCCGGTATTTTTTTTTGTTCCATGAAGTTAGGTATTGTGAATATTTATTGAAAAATAACGTTTCATCTACCCACAACATTTATGAACTTTGCTCCAAAGTTTACTTTTTACTTTGTAACGAATTTTTACTTTTTACAGTTTTAACGAACATATAAATATAATATTAGGACGGTTTTCGACGTCCTAATATTATCCAACGATTTTCTTGAAATTTTGTATGTATATTCATTTCATTAGAAGAACTATCAAAATAGTGAAGAACCCTGCCATTTTTTTACAATTTTGTACACTCTGCCTTATAGTTTTATTTTGCTACCAACGAATCCTTTTTTGTAACTGTCCCATAATATTTTTAATTTAATTTTGGTTTTGTGATGTATTTTTAATAGCAAAGTACTAAAGCTTTACGTTTTATATTGAGTTAAAAAAAGAAGAAGACTGTGATATACATTTAAGCAACCTCACTTTTTTATTTTTCATTTGAATGAAACTTTTATGGAAGTTTTTGGGACTTGGTAGCAAAAAAAATATAAATAAGCATGTTTTCTAGAAATATACAACTTTAATTGTTCCTTCTCTGTAGAAACATAATTATTCGATCTTAAAGTTATAGAAAACAATTCAAAATATATGGGATTCAAAGACTGCTTTCCACATTTTTTGTGAAAAAAGAAGTAGCAAAATAGGAACGTTCAGTTTTCCGTTCCTCAGTTTTTGATGTATTTTTCATGAAAAACCTAAATTAAATGAAGTTCTGTTTAAATAAAACAAATATTAATTAAACACGCTATCATATTTATAAATACAACAACACTTTCAATAACTTTTTTTATTTTTAGTGTTTTTGAAATCAGTGGCATAAATTTTAAGAAACGCTCATTAGAGACTGATCAAATGGAGGTTGATGCCATTCTTCTAGGCCTGAAATCTCAAAGTGCCCCTGGCTGGGACGGCATACAAACTCAATTTCTGAAGATGATCAGACCTATTGTTGTTCCAATCATTACCCACCTAGCAAACCTGTGCTTTAATAAGGGCATATTTCCGTCCTTATTAAAAAAATCCATAGTGACGCCAGTATACAAAAGTGGTGCAAAGAATGACGTCAATAACTATCGGCCGATCTCAGTCTTGCCAGCAATTTCAAAAATTTTAGAAAAACTTATAAATAAACGTCTGATGAGCTACCTTGAGAAATATCATATTTTATCTGGATCGCAATACGGCTTTAGACAAGGGAAATCCACTGAAGACGCTATCCTAGCTCTTACATCATTGGTTACTAAAAATCTAGATTCTGGTAAAAAATGTCTCGCGGTCTTTCTAGACTTGAAGAAAGCGTTTGACACTGTGTCAATACCCATACTTGTAAAAAAAATGGAAAGTGTGGGTATCCGTGGTGTCCCGCTGGCTCTTCTGACAGACTACTTGCAGGCTCGGACTCAATGTGTAAAAATTGATAACTTAACTAGTGAAGAATCTGAAGTTAAATACGGAGTTCCACAGGGTAGTGTGTTGGGCCCCACATTGTTTCTAATATACCTAAATGAACTTACTAACCTGAAAATTACAGGAGGGAACCTCTTCTCTTACGCTGACGACACAGCGGTGGTCTTCCATGGTGCCTCTTGGGGCTCTGTATTTGAATTAGCTGAGAAGGGACTTTGCAGGATTGCAAACTGGCTTACTTCAGCTGTACTTACTTTAAATATAATTAAAACTAATTTTATATGTTTCGCTATTAACAAACGTTTTCTACCAGATACCAACCTAAAATTAAAGCTACACCTTTGCGGTAACTCAAGTGCTTTGAATTGTACGTGCGAAGAACTTAAGTGTATATCATCCACCAAATATTTGGGTGTCATAATTGACCAGCGTCTCTCCTGGCATGTGCAGATAGAGTATATTAGCAACAGGATAAGAAAGCTGATATGGATCTTTAAAACACTCAGACACATAGCTTCCAAAAAACTGCTTCAGCAAATTTACCTTTCTCTAGCCCAATCCGTTATAGGATACTGTATACCTATATGGGGAGGTGCAAATAAAACAAAAATGCTAGAAGTGGAAAGAACACAGAGATGTTTACTAAAGACCATGTTTTTTAAACCTTATTTATTCCCGACTGACGAACTCTACTGCCTGTGCGAAATATTAAGTATAAGGAAGCTATACATAGTCGCCAGCATTCTAAAACTGCACAAGAGCCTATCTTTCGATCCTACTAAACTTAACAGTAGAAGACAAGACAAAGTGGCTCCTACGCAAAGATGCAGAACAACTTTTGCTAAGCGCCAGTTTAGTGCCCAAGCTCCCTTTTTGTATAATAAACTGCACAAAAAACTTGCCATCTATAATCTCTTATACCGAGATTGCAAAAACACTTTATTAAAGGGGGTTGCACGTCTAGGGTACGATGAGATTGAGAATTTATTTTTAACAATCACATAGATTATGACACACACACACACACACACACACACACACACACACACACACACACACACACACACACACACACACACAATAGTCCTAAATTAAAAATTTTTGCTTTTTATTTTTACTTTGTACTTAGCATTATATAGCCTTTTTCTATAATTTTCACTTTTACTTTTAAATGTTTTTATTTCTTACATATGTATGATATTGTTACGAGAGAGCGGAATCTCCTGACACAGGTATTTCATTATACTTACTAGGAGGTTCCGGCCTTGGAATTTAGTTTAAGAAGTATATTGTAAACGAAATAAACAATTTTAATTTAATTTTTTAATTTTAATTTAATGCCAATTTCTCTCTCTCTCTTCGTGTGGGACACCGAGTCGTTCAATGACAGCCAATGTCGGTAACGGACAAGAGCGTGACAGAGACTTGAATCGATAGTATCGATAGTTTTTCAATTTTGAGAAACGATACTGTCGATAGTTCTCTATTGAGCGGCAACTCTAAACTACAGTAACTTGTATTCGGCACAAACTTACAGCACAACCAACCAACTTACATTATTCATAATTTATTGACGGAGCTTTGCAAGGACTGCATAGTTGTGCCGTTGGTTGCTGCTTGTTAGTGAATTTTTAATGGCTCCTTATATATGTTTACACACATATACATACATTATAAACCCCTTGCGAGGTAGGCAGAGCACAAACGGCTGTAAAAAAAAGGCCATATACCACCTATTACTTACAGTAGTGTTCCCAAAGAGAGTTGACGTCAGGCAGGCGACCGATCATAAACTATTGCCGAATCCCTTTGCTACATGATTTTGTGCTCTAACAAAACATGTTGCGCTGACCCCAAGCAGACAGAGGTTGTTGAGTATTTTTAAATCTAAACTAGATTCTAGCGAATTCGTGCTCTGAATGTAGGAAAGTGCTTTACATTTTGAAAGAAAATAAACATCCAGCGCGAAAATGCTGCAACTGCAACAAAAACTCGCTTTGGAAGTTCGCGCGCGCGTTCGACAGGTCGAAAAAAATGCGTCTGAAATCCGCTCAGCTGAAGCCTCGAGCTACCTCTATAGCAACAGGGCCGTATTCATGGGAGGTCCAATTTATTTTTTATATTTCGACCTATGTTTCTTGGGGAAGTTGTTCAGTTTCACTAGTACCTAAAACTTATCCTAAAAATATCTACGCAGAATTTTAAAATGACAATTAATAACCATTTTTGTAATGCCGGCTTGAATTCGCATCACCTTATCGCCCGTGGGTGTGTTACGAAATGCTTTCTGTAAGATGCGATCGAGACAATCGAGAAAATACTGCAACTGCAACAAAAACTCGCTTTGGAAGTTCAGGCGCGCGTTCGACAAGTCGAAAAAAATGCGTCTGAAATCCGCTCAGCTGAAGCCTCGAGCTACCTCTGTAGCGACAGGGTCGCATTTAGAAGTACACTTGCTAATATTATTTTTAAGATAATAAATAACTTTAAGTAATATTTTTCGTGATATACAGACTGAGCGCTATGCCTCACCTCATGTCTATTTGCGAGTATAGTAAACGGAGGTGCAGTGCCTTCATTCATTACCCTTACTATGGGATATAACTCTCGCGATTGTTTTCACACATTTTAACTATTGATAATCTAGATAAAGATAAAAATATAAAGATTTTACATACAAACTTTTAACCTCTTTTTTACCCCTTTTACCTCTTTTTTACCCCTTTTACCTCTTTTTTACCCCTTTTGTGCAATAAAGTATTATATTTAATATACAAAAGAATAGACCTGGGTCAATATTTAAAACGTGTTTAAAACGTACGAGATAAATCAAGAAAATGGACAGAAGCGGTCCATTTGATATAGTTACTAGACTTAGTACCCCTGCCATGGGTGGCGGTAGGTGGCTGTATAAAAAACAGCTCTCAACATGAGCCCCATGTCTAACGGTAGAATGTTGTAGCTATTACATGGGCGCCGAAAGAAGACTTATTTCGCATGCTAGAACACATAAGATGTGTCAAGTAGTATGAAATTTATCAAAACAAGTGAAAAAAATTACATAAAGGTGTAGAGAAAATCTATGTCACGTGGTCGCATGCTTAGGGGACAGGTCGCGCGTGCATTACTCTAATACTTACGCGACGAACTATCAAAGGGCCCTATGATCCCTATTGTACTCAGTATAGCCCTGGCCCACTTGCCTCTCATTAAAACTTGGCTAGTTCTGATTTATACTCGCGCGACGGATGCGGGCAATATGTTAGGAACTTTGTGCAAAAGTGGGCTGTTGATGAGATTTGATTGCATAGTATGAGCAGGTCGCGAGCACGTTACTCTGATACTTACGTGATGAACTATCAAAGGGCCTTGTTTGGTCCCTACTGTAAATGGCCTCCTATGGTCTCTACTGTTCCGAATACATCCCTGGCCCACTTGCCTCTCATTAAAACTTGGCTAGTTCTGATTTATACTCGCGCGACGGATGCGGGCAATATGTTAGGAACTTTGTTTAATACTCGTCTCGCAGTTAGCACCGCCGCTGAGTTCTAAGTGCAGTTTTTGAAAGTTAGAGGGCGCTGGGGGCGAACTGTTGCGTTCTGCTATGGTTTCGCTTTTAGTTGTGGGGCTGGAGTTGTATTTATAATAAGATAAGTAATATGATGCACTAGACGCATAAATCAGGCAGTGTACAGAAGGATCACTTTCTTGACCTTAATTAAAATTTTTACGATTGGCACTTGTTACCTACATTTAGCCAGGGTTGCTAAATTCAATACGAGGACGAAACCTAAATCTGATAGGTACAAGAATGTCATTTGATTCTGAGTCTGACTGATGATTTTAGTGGCAACCATCTTCCATCGTATCCGGTTTTTGTACCTATGGGATTTTGTAAATTATTTTTATTGCAAGTAAAAACACAAATAAATGCGATTTTGTGTAGTTTAGTTCAGTTTTTACGTTGAACTAGTAAAGGGAGAACGAAAGACGAAAAGTATAGGTACCTACCTACTGTAAGTATAGTATATGAGACCAATGCCTCGCAGATTCGCACCGTGGTCCGTATTGACACAGTTTCAAACTCTAAATGCGATTTTGCATCTTATTTTAATGTCAAACCGTGTGACATGAATCGTATTTGGATCGGAGTTTTACACAGTGCAAAAACGGACGTGTATTTCTCCATAGTGTCACTGACCGCCTCGCGGCAGTCAATAAAGTAACATCAATATTTGCACATCTGCAATTTCTCGCTACACCACATGCGAATAGCGAACACGCCGAAGAACCCTATAAACGGATAATACAATTTCTTATTTACAGATACAATTCAATACGGTGCGGTCATGTGCGGTGGTCGCACACTACAAGTCTCAGAGTCAGCTACGGAAATAGGTATACGATTTAATGAGCAACGAAACGAAACCCTATGATGAACCTTACAATAATATTATACAAGGAGGTAGCAAACGACTCGCTTTCCCGAAAACACTAAGCTCAACAGGTCAAACTGAACAGCTTTCCAAAGGACCAAACATCAAATACTAAGAAAATTAACAAAAAAAACTGGCCAAGAGCGTGTCAGACGTGCCCACAAATAGGGTTTCGTAGTCAACGTTTAAATATCAGGTTTTCAGCATTACAAACTTAATTTCGTTGCTGGTTTGTTAGCAGCAGTTAGAAAACTTAATTTTTTCTGAAACCTTTAAGGGTACACTATCCGTTATAGTTTTCATTGTAATTTCAGATTATAAGCTATATTCCATATTTATTTCAAATTTTTAGCGTTTATACTTTAGAAGTTACAGCTGGAACAAATTATGGGTCGAAAACGCCCTTTTTAAAAGCAAATATCTCGTGACAGAAACATTTTTTTAGTGACTTTGTTTCAAAGAATCCTCACCTTAGTTTTAAAAGACCTATTCAACGATACTCTACTCAATATTACAGAAGAAAAAAAAAATTTTGCGTCCCTTTCACTTGTATGGGAGGGGGTCCAAAAAACATTTAATATAATTTTTTCTTAAAATTTCTATATTTGGGTCAAAACGATCTATCTTCTCACCAAATTTCATGTTAATAGCTCTAAAACTGACGAAGATATGAGGGCGCGGCATACAGACAGGCAGACAGACAGACAGACAGACAGACAGGTAGACAGACAGATAGACAGACAGACAGACTTGACGAAACTATAAGGGTTTCTAGTAGACTACGAAACCCTAAAAAGGATTTTATGGGAGGTACAATATTTTATTTGGCTTTGAGCTTTGGTCGTTGACATGGTAAGGCCTAATAATTATTAGAGCTCTACTCTACATGTGTAATTCGGGAAGGAAACAAGGGAACACTTTTAAGTGAACAGGCGAAAAACAGGCATCACTCAGGTATTCTCTTAACGAAATTATCAGTAGTTACATCAAAAATATCGGACATTGTATTAATCGCAACGACTTTTCACGTAGCCAGCTCTCCGTCCATACGGTTATCAGGTCTTTTATGGAGACCCGTTCGACTTTGAAGCCAGGTATACACGGTGGCCAGGAAGGTTCTTTTGGAGGTCGACACAGCGTGAAATTGAGTCCCTCGATTGTCTGTCAGTACTAACATATTTTGTACGGGAGGTCCAAATTTTTATTTCATAATTCGACCTATGTTCCTTAGGAAAAGTTGTTCCTTATCACCAGCCGGTTCTGTGCTTTCGCTATTGGTCACTAGTAAAATTTCACCCAGTATTTACATAATTAATTATCAGTACATCAAAAATGCCGGACATTTATCGTAACAACCTTACACGTAGCCAGCTCTCCGCCCATACGGTTATCAGGTCTTTTATAGAGACCCGTTCGACTTTGAAGCCAGGTATACACGGTGGCCAGGAAGGTTCTTTTGGGGGTCGACACAGCGTGAAATTGAGTCCCTCGATTGTCTGTCGGTCCTAACCTAAAAGACCTGTTTGCGGGGCAGCGGCTTGAAATTATTTCCTGTTTGTTACGTGGAAAGCGAAGGTAGCTAGAGGTAAATTTGGTAAGAAAATATTTGGGACTAGAATTTGTGATGGGCATGTAAAGACAATATTTTTCGGTAGAGCAAATTTTCTACAAAGGGAGTAATAAAAAGGGTATAACAAACCGAAACTAGGTCAAGGTATACTCATGAAACTGAACAATTTTCTCCAAAGAAAATTAGGATCTCCCATAAAAAATCGTTGATTAGCTTGCTTTGATGACATACCTACCCTTTCTGTTCTCGGTATAATACAGGGTGTAAGAGACGGCGTACCGAAAACTTTGCAGGCGTGATCAGACCATGAAACTGAACAAATTTTACTATGGAGCCAATGGTGGGAAACGAGAAAAAATTTCCGACCTTCTATAAGGTCCTATTAAATTCACTGCAAATATTTTAAGGGCAGATCAAATAAAATATAAGCATGTACTAGGCAAATTTTTAAAGAAACCTACACGCTAGTTTTCGAGAAAACTGCATTTAACTAAAAAAAAACGAAACGCAAAAAGTGCACCCTGTTTGTCCTAGAAACACACACTTCGATGAATTTAAATTACGCGCCAAACGCGCCGTGCTGTGATTGGTTGGTTGTTAGTGTGCGTGCCGTGTAAGTGAATCCTGTTTACGTGGCGGAAGGTCAGTCGGGTCAGTCAAAGGGTGTTCACATAATTAATTAAAAAGTTTGTTTGAAAATGAAAAAAAAAAAATCTAGCGTGTAGATTTTTTTTTAAATGCCTTTGATGTTTTTCTTATACATATTTACGCATGCCCTTAAAATATTTGCAGTGAATTTAATAGGACCTTATATAATATTTCGCGATCAGCTGACTGACTTTGTATGGAAGGTCGGAAGAAGATACTTATTGATACAATAAAAATACTCGCGACTAAATACGAATAAAACATGAAAATGTATTAGAACAAGAGTTTTATTAAACTTAACACTTAAATAAATAATTCTAAAAATACTCGAATTCACATATGAAGCGGAACGATATTTTTTTAGAGATGAGATAAGTAAGTATGTACCTACTTACTGTAATCCCCAACAAATCCACTTACTCGTTTAAGGGACTAACTTATACTGGTTTTCCATACAAATACTGAGGGAAATCAATATAATCCCCTAAAGAGTCAAGTGGATTTGCTTATTACCATCTAAATGAGTTGAACATCTAAATAAATAAATCACTAAACTATTGCACCATTTTACATCAAACTACAACATTAAATATTGATCTACTTACAATTTAAAGAGTTTATTTACAAAATAAACTACTCAACTAAATAATATGTACCTGCGTTCTTCTTCTTCTTCTTCATAGACCACAAGTCTTCCGCTTTTGCTTCTGTCTACAATAAGTTAGATGGCGGTCGTCACTCCATCACGTAAAAACGCCTGATTATTCTCGGTGTCCCCACACTAATAGAGACACATTTTTATTTATTTATCACAATATTTACCATATTTCTCTACAAAAACCAAGCTTGTCCCGACGGTAGCCAATCGGACAATGTTTTGGGACAAAAAGTATGTATTTTGAGGTGATTGGATCAACACAATTGCCATCCTTGTCCTTCACAGAACCTTCCGGGCACTTGTTTGAAAGTTCTTCCGTACTGACTGTAGGACTAGGTTTGGTTAGTTCTGAAGTATCTCTAAGAACCTTTGTATTTGTAGGTGTGTCTGTATTATGTTCGGCGGTGGTCGTAGATGGTGTAGCGTCTTCAATTTTCCCGTGGTAACGTGGCACTATCAATTCGACTTCAGATTTGGGGTTGTACGTTGGATCGTCTGTAGTAGCTTGGTCCACAGTTGGAGGAATAAGACCTTTGTCGTCTATTGTGGCAAATGTCGTTGATGATGGTTTTTCGGTTGTCGTACTTGTTGTATCGTATTGTACTGTTGGCGTCCAAAATTTGTCGTAAATATAAGTCTTGAATGTCCACAGAACTCCACTGAAGCATTTCGTTAAAATGTTTCCATTGTTTGCATCAGTAACAGTATTCGTTTCAATTCGAGTTATTTTCGCCACTAATACATCTGCTAAGATTTCGTTCCACGTCACTGTTAATGTTTCGTTCTGTTGGAAATTTTGCAATTTCCTTAATAGCACCTTTTGTGTTTGGTCCTCGTTGTAAATTTTGAAGTTATCCACTTTTGTCGCAAATATAGCGATCGCACTGAATAGGAGCACGAACTTCATATTTCTTTTTATTATTTTTTATGTTGTTTTGTATTTTTTTTGTGTAACAATAGCTGTACGGTGGAATAACTGTAGGATTGAACTTCTACTGATAATGATAATAAAGATAAGATGCGCGGTTACTGTGTACAGTCGACAGAAAAATATCTATTGCCCATAGAAGGTTATAGCACAAGTTATAGTGAGTTGTACCTGATTGAGATATTGCGTGTAAATTTTGTGATAAGGTAGTAACCCACCTGTGTAATAGTCCACTTGCGATTTTAGATTGTATGAGTTACGAAAATGGATGAAAATAGTTTTTCATGTCATTGGTACCTACTTCATAGGTATTCAATAAACGCGACGCCTATATATAGGTACCTAGCAAGCAAAGATGATATCCATACTTAATTATAAATGAGATAAGTAGGTAGGTACCTACTCTATGTCCTTTAACTTGTTACTTATTAATATACCGGCTTAAGAATCCGCTAATTAAAAAAATACTTTAAAGTATTATTAAGTTTTATTAGTGTCAACCTGCAGTCCCAAAATAAACTTTTGTAAGAATTCAGTTCATCTGACTGTACCTCATATCAGTTTGATAGAGATAGCGGCTAAAGTAAATATTTAACTAAGTGACGTAGCTATAGTTAGCAGCGTAAACGTTATATTTATCAGTCAGAACGGAAGGTATCTTTCTGGATTTTCAAGTGGCCAAAAAGTGTATCAAGGACAAACATGTTTATGAGGATATGGCGTTTGCTACCTTGCTCTTGCTTATCAGGATTTAACCGACATCTAAGAAGGAGGTTAATGATTTCACTCAAATCGTACCTATTCTTTAAAATTCTTAAATAAGTACCTAGGTATTTCGGTTTCTTATTTGACTTTCCTTTAGAGATTATGTATGTATCTAAACAAGAAATTCGTTTTCAAGGGCTGGGCGGATCTAGATATGTGGGGTGTCGTTAGATTGGTCTCAGATCGGCTATAACACAACACATTGCTTAACATTGACATTATCGCAACCGGGTTTTTGTTTTTTAATACATCTGCTTGTTCTTTGTTTATTTCTCTTCAGTGGATCTGATCTGACTGGCCGTCACAGAACTCAAGTACTTACCTTCTATAGTTAGGTAGTTAGAATACTAGAATAGTGTCTGGTTTGCGACCGGAACCCTACTTGTATAGAAAAGCCAACTGCTTTATTATTTATTGCTGGTCGTTATTCGAAACATTTTCCTCATCCCTTTATCCTTTCACTAACGAACTGTAACGTCCTGACTACAAAAGGAGAATTCAACTGGCACATTTACTGCCAAAGGTAATATTTTATTTCTTGCCGTTTATCCCAGTCATGTGGTGCCGGCTCAGAATAGCATCACTTCCTATATACCTACCCGTAAATGGGTAGCAGATATGCATGTCCCTGGTTTTTCATCGGAAACCGGCATATGACAAAATCGTAACTTAATTTCAACATATACTTAGGTTTTTGATCTAAACCTGGACTAGTTCATGTTTGTGTAAATTCTTGCTAAAACACGAGTTTGCTTAGTTTTCTGACAAAATATGCTGCGTACAGACGAACGTCACTGTGTAGATGGCAGCTGACGACACATGGCAGTGGACTGCTATGGGCTGATATATTGTGAAGTGATGACCTGCAGGGTCAGGAAACTCTGCTGATGACTGTATCTGCCAAGGCTCTACTTGTTTGGTCTTCTTATTTTTCTTCGAGTGAGACACCAAGTCATCCAACGACCCGATGAACCCTGGTGTAATAGTTTTACAACCATCAACTACAAGTAGCAGGCCTCTGACATGGTTGTGTAACAAACAACCGCCGTCTAAATGATCTTAAGACAGCAAACGGGTCCGACGGATTGACGAGCCCATCCGAAGCACGGAACCATCTTACTTGCGGACAATCAGGTGGTTCAGCCTGCAATGTCCTAACCAGACTGGGAACTAATTAAACTAGATAAATATCAACTTTGTGAGTGACCCCACCGGGAATTGAACCCGGAACCTTTGCGTGGCAGGCAGGCATACCTTACTAACCACTGCGCCACATCGGCTGTCAAATCATGTCATCGGCTATGGGCTGATGTGATGTGATGTGATGGCCTGCAGGGTCAGGTTACTCTGCAGATAACTGTACTAGCCTAGGCTCTACCTGTTTGGTAAAGTGGTACATGCTTGTAATTTAGCCACATTTGGTACATCAGAGCTGCGGGTAAGCCGTCGCTCTTACCGGCGGCACACCGTGAAATTGGTTTGACGGCTTACACACCTTTAGTACCGACTACCCCTTTAGCCTCAAAGGGGTATGGTGCAGGTGACACGTGAAGGACATGGTTAATGGCAGAAACAGGTACCTGTAGTAAATGTGGTTCGGGATAAGAACTACGTACTACCTACTAAGCGAAACAAATGTCAACTTTTTTCAATGGAACTACTGCGAACGAAGGTTCAAGACAGACCTATTTTTGCAGATATGTTATTTGTTTATAATTTTTTTTGAGAATGACGAACTTCTTAGGGTCGCGTAATTGAAACGAAAATATAGATGGCGCTCTCCAGATGCTTAGCACAAATTAGGGAAACAACAGCGCGAGGGGCGTCTTTACTGATGGTTCACTTAGTATTACCGATGATTTTGACGCTTACTGACTTTAACTGAAAGTAACTGGAGTCTCAGAGGGTCTTAAGGTAACTAAGAAGATGGTTGCCACGACCATCATCTTTTTTGGATAATAATTGGCTCAGAATAATTGATGATGATGATGATGATGTATCACATGATCAAAATTCTTATTAAATTTGAGATTTTTGATAGTAGAAACCTTGGCTATGTAACAAGTGACAATCACGAAAATTCTAAATAGGGTCGAGTGATACTATCAATCAGCAGCGGATCAACCTACTTTACTTAAGGGATCGATTTTGATTGGTTCACTTTACAACTTGTAAGATTAACCAGTTTATGATGATCTCTAACTGCTGTAAGTGCTGCTGCAAGAACATCGAGCTCAACCATGATTTCAATTTTTACTGAAAATTACTACTGTTGAAAATTTGGACTTTGAAATTAAAAACTACTTTCCGAATAAACTTTTCATTCTAATGGTGCCCGACAAAAACATTCTCTCAACTTTCAAAAGGTCTTTAAATGGACTTATTTGCAACTAAGCATTTTAGCTCTTAAAACTTTGCAATTTCTTTAGGTACTATGTACCTACAAAGTACTAAAGTTTTTATTTCTTGTGATCTCTTAAAAACAGATCTTCGACTTTAAAAAAGTACTTACTAACCTAACTACTTATGTGATAGATTGGTTGTAATAAAGATAGTACCTGCTAGTCTAAGAAGTTTGTAGGTTGTAGACTTTAAGAGGTCAGGAATTTTTCTAGGATATCCCTGTAATTCAAAATTAAAATCATACTAGGATAAGCGTACCGGAAAATATCTAGAGTGCGTATCATCTTATAGTTCGTCAGGCGTCATGTTGGTAGCATTGGAAATTTGTTACACGAACCTGAACAATTGCAGGTTTTTGATAAAAAGCCTAGGTTTACTATAACGAAATTAAGTTTCAATTTTGTCATATGCCGGTTTTGATATATCTGCTACCACCTAGGTACGTGTAGTGAGAATTGTAACAACATTTTAGTTTTTCGCTGCCTCTATCGTTTTTTACAAAAATAAAACTATCGACGTGTGCATTGCACTTTTGTCTGAAAGGATTTCACACCCAACCTGGATTCGACGCTACAAAAAGCTAGTTTACATTGATAGCCACATAACCTCAGAAAAAAAGCTGAAAACCTACCCTTGAGTACCGAAAAACAAAAAAGAATTGTTTCATGAACTTTAAAAAAGTATCCGTAAGCCAAATAAACTTCCAATATCTATTTGAATTTTCCTTTTTAGCCGGGAAAAGCGAATTATAAAAGCCGTTGAGAATGGTTGGCTCGATTTTCAATAAGGAAAATCAGCAGAAGTATTAGAATCTGTGCCTACAATCGGGCTCAAACAAGTTTTCAATTAGGGCTGCAAACACGAATGCGCGAGTGGCAAAAATACGTAAACAGGCATGCGGGCGCTGCTAGGGTTGCCGACACAGTAAATAGGTAAATTTTCTTATGGTAAACTAGCGGCCCGTTACGGGTTTCACCCGCTGCAACATTTTTTTCCAACGGGGAAAGGACATTTTCCCGGCACGTATTATACATATGAACCTTCCTCTTGAATCACCTTATCTATTAAAAAAACTGTATCAAAAACCGTTGCGTGGATTAGGAGGTGTCCGCGAATTCCACGATAAACAGACAGACAGAGAGACAAAGTTATTCGGGCGAAATGCAAGGACCATTTTCTAATTAAGCAGTTAATATCTGAGCTAGGTAGAAGCCAGGTTCTATGATCATATGAATCCCGCACTTGCTTGTCTAATAAATCATACTGCAGGAATACGTGCAGGTAGAATATAGTAGAATATACAGGGTGTAACGGGTGGTGATGGAGCCAATTCCTTAAACCACTGTCTGTCCCCGTGTAATCACATCTTTACCAGAAAGAACATGGTTTTGGTAAAAAAAATGTATCGTGGTACTTTACCAAAATTTCAAGATAAAATCATCACGAAAATGTGTTGTTCTGAGAGACACATCAGATATTTAGCAATCATTTACCTACCTCAATTCCCGTTGACTGACCTTTATACCTCGGATACCGCCCATACAAAATTTGTTTTCCATCAAATTGAACCAATGTCCCCCTAGGGAAAGTTATTTCTGTCCAAGACCTTTTTAATTTTCCAGCTTACACCCAGTATAGATGTTCACCGCACGTTTCTGCATATTAATGTGCAGAGATACCTGGGCATGCTCTTAGTCAATTTAATATAGCCAGTTTGTAGGTCAGTGTTGGTGGGTACTTATTATTTTTCGAGAAAGATAACTAAGTATCTTTAATGGGTGTTGGATCTAACTCTATCTTGATATTAATAATATCTATTCTGTAGGTATGTAGTACCACAAATTAGGGAATCGGCGTGCGGGGCACCTTAACAAATTGCTCACTTTTTTTTTTCTTGTGGGACGCCGAGTCATTTAACGATCCGATGAACCCTGGTGTCAGAGTTTTTTCAATCGCCTACTGCAAGTAGCAGGCCTCTGACATGGTTGTGTAACGACCGCCATCATGGACAGCAACCGGGACCGACGGCTTAACGTGCCCATCCGAAGCACGGAACCATCTTACTTGCGGACAATCAGGTGGTTCAGCCTGCAATGTCCTAACCAGACTGGGAACAAATTCACAAAGTGATATATATCAACTTTGTGAGTGACCCCACCGGGAATTGAACCCGGAACCTTTGCGTGGCAGGCAGACATACTAACCACTGCGCCACATCGGCTGTTGCCGCCATATTGCTCACTAAGTACTAGCGACGATTTTAACGCTTGAAATAACTGTGGCCTATGCAACGAAACTACAGGCTACAATTTTACTGGTGAAATTCGATGTACATTGCGTAGTCGGCTAGCCATTATTATCCCGTTGTTAAACCGGCTGCGCAATGTACATCGAATTTCGCCTGTAGAATTGTAGCCTGTAGTTTCGAAAAATCGGGCACTGGAATCACAGAGGAACTCAAGGTAACTAAGAAGATGGTTGCCATGAACGTCATATTTCTTGCATTAAAATTGGCTGAAATTGTTCATGAGTTAGTGTGAGAGACTATGCAAAACTGGTTTACCTATTGAACATACCTACCTTCTGTAAAGGTTGAAAGGGTATAGCAACTTGCAACAAATATAAAAACAATAAAAATATATATTTTTTCCGCATGATCAACCCTACACGCTTCAGTACGTATAATGTTAGAAAATGAAATGAAAAGGAGAGAATCCAATCGGGTGTTGCATTTTCAATGTTATTGCTCGCAGCGCTTGTAATGCTGTTCACCTTATTTGTTGTATACCGTATACCGGGTATACAAAACAACAAAAGCAGAAAGGAGGTCAAGGTACTCATGAAACTGAATAATTTTCCCATGGAACATTCATTGATCATAAATCAAATCAGATATGACTTGTAACAATTTTTTATCAATAAAATATCTTATCTTATCATAACCACTGAGCTTGACAGGTAAGTACTATTGTAACTGCAAGCTAACTCGACGACAGACGGTTCGAAACCGAAAAAATCCTAAATAGTGTCGAGTGATCTTTCTGTAAACTCTCTATACAGTACAGTAACGTACAGTCAAGCTCACGTCCGGTTGAACACCCGAACCAGCACGCCAATTTAAGCGCGCGTATTACCTGATTCATAGAAGAAGGGGACATTATTGTTGACATCTTGCTTTATGCAATATGATAAAGACGCAAACAATAATGCTGCAATTATAGGTCCTTTTCTTCTAGGAACAAGGTTATATACAATAAGAACTATGCGCGCGATATAAAAACGGTCTAAATGGTCTTACTCAGCCTGAGCTTACCTAATACTTAGTATTTATTGTAACTGCAAGCTGGCTGGTGGTTTTCACTCCACACTGCGCAAGTGGACCATGAAATCGACCGACGTCCTGTTTGGTACGGACGACAGACGCTTCGAATCCCCGAAAATCCATGAAAATAGGGTCGAGTGATGCTTCTGTAAACTTTCTATTTCGTGTGTTTCTACCCGAAATGGCAACATTATTGTTGTTGACATCTTGCTCTAATGTCATGTAATATGAAACACGCTCAAACAACAGTGCTTTATGAATCAGGTTATATAAAACTATGTGCGAGATATAAGAACGGTGTAAAAGGCATTACTCAGCCTGAGCTTGACTAGTACTTGACAAGTGCTAAGTATTTATTGTGACTGCAAGCTGGCTGGTGGTTTTCACTCCACACAGCGCAAGTGGACCATGAAATCGACCGACGTCCTGTTTGGTACGGACGACAGACGCTTCGAATCCCCGAAAATCCATGAAAATAGGGTCGAGTGATGCTTCTGTAAACTTTCTATTTCGTGTGTTTCTACCCGAAATGGCAACATTATTGTTGTTGACATCTTGCTCTAATGTCATGTAATATGAAACACGCTCAAACAACAGTGCTTTATGAATCAGGTTATATAAAACTATGTGCGAGATATAAGAACGGTGTAAAAGGCATTACTCAGCCTGAGCTTGACTAGTACTTGACAAGTGCTAAGTATTTATTGTGACTGCAAGCTGGCTGGTGGTTTTCACTCCACACAGCGCAAGTGGACCATGAAATCGACCGACGTCCTGTTTGGTACGGACGACAGACGGTCCGAGACCGTCCTGTCGAAAACCGGACGCAACTGTACGCCGCGTTTTTACCCGACTGCCTCAGGAGGAGGGTTATGATTATAAATTATGATGATTTCAAGAGTATGTTCTTGACAAGTTAATTTTTTTAACATACTGCAGCGCCTGCAGTCATAATGGCTACATACATAGGTAATGCTTATGATATGAGGAGAGGAGTCCTTAGATTTGTCTCAGCAACACAAGTGACATTGGTTTTATTAAAATAACAAACATTTAAAATGGCAGATTTTTAACGCAAAATATAATCTATGAAACCGCAGACGGGTTTTTGGCTTTTGAAAATCATTTTTAGGCATTAAAGTTGGCACTCGATCCATTTTAATGGTTGTGTATTTTCTATGCGTTTTTTTGGCGTTGGAGGGTGGCGATGCAAATATATTTGGTTTGAATTGTGTGATGTTCGTCCAATGTAAAAAATACGTTTTGTGTTTTTTTCGTCTCTACTAGCGATGTCAGTGTAGGTACTGTATTTTTAGTGACTGATTGAACTGCAATGTTAAAATTACCAAAGTAGTTATAGTCATCATCATCATCTTCCTGCCCTTATCCCAATTACTTTGGGACAGCGCAACACGTTTCGTTGAACACATAATCGTGTTGCAAAAAGATTTGACTGAATTTTACTAAAGTACCTAGTTATAGTATTCTTTGAAATTGTATTTTTGAATACCAAATTTTAAAACACTTCTCGTGTCAGGTAAACAATTTTTTTGGAAAACTTCCAAAATTTCACCGCAGGCAGGATTTGAACCTGCGACCTTCGGCATCAGTACTGCCGACGCCCTAACCAACTGGGCTACCGCGGTTCTAATCGAGCCCGCGAAATTATGGAAGTGTATCTTGTCCACTATCGCGTGGATGGGCTCCATCTACCGGGATAGTTTTGCAACTAATTCACCGTACAATTTAAAAAAGAACTTGCAGTCAGTCACTGATTGTAAAGGGGTCAACATGAGGTCAAACAGTGTTGGTTTTCCATACAGTTACTAACAATAACCAGTACATTAAGGTTTCTGCTAATGTACCTACCTACTTGTTCATACTTCGATGCCAAATAACTTGCTAACTTCCATTTGCACAACTTCTAAAATATTCCATGAAATTATCTTTAGCAAACCATAGAATTTAGATCAATCAAAACTTGTTTTCTAACTTTGACAGGCGCAACTTAAAGCTTTTCAGCTTGCAAGTAGTATGCACTAGCGCCACTTTGTGAATCATTAGATTGTGTTAAATTATTTAGCCACAAAATTCTGTGTTTAAAACTAACTGTAATTCCTTTACTGATTTGATTTACAAAATGAAAAGAACACCCAACTGATTTATGGAAAACTTTCAAATTTTTTATTGCAGGCAACATTTGAACCTCCGACTTTGATTATTTTATTTTATTTTATTTTATTTTTGGTTTCTTTGGGAAACTTACAGCTAACATAATTACAATAAATCAAAACAACAGTATAAACTTATAGCCAATTACAAGATTGATGCCAATTGATGCTATTGATGGTTGCATGCAAGGAGGTATTTGAGTCGTTGATGGAATGGATATGATTAATTCTGGCGTTCAGATGTTCAATTCAAACATGCTCTTGCGAACGTTCAATTCTGTTCAAAGTTCTGCAACGTGATACCCGAAAAGAATCTGTTTTGCTGACACTACCGGAAGAAAAGGCCGCCATTCACAGTTTGTTTTTTTATTTTTAACATAAAGTGACTCTAGTGTTAAGGCACTCGCTAGCTACACAATATATTGTACTGGGTTTCTCAAATTGCCTCCAAGTCGTCGGTGCCAAGTTCTAGGCGAACTTTTCATGGTCAATAGTTGTTTCTACAGCCAAGTCATCGTTTCAACTCACTGCTTGAGCATTAAGTGGCTTCGGATGATAGAGATTGGACTTGACAAAAATATTAGGTACCTACCTAGGTGAGAACAAAGTAGGTAGCTACTTTAATGCTATTTGTATCAATTTGATATACTTACGAGTGACAGTTAATTAAAATCAAATCCATTCGGTATAATTACTTCAATTGAGTGGCAAAGTTAGAGTATAATTAACCAACGTGAAATTATTGAAATGCAAAGCAATTCACGCAGATTTTTTGTTGAAATCATAATAACAATGCTCAATTTTATGATAAAGAACTAAGTACAAGTGGTACATAGCTGCACATTCGGTCTTTAAAAATTTACTTAGTAGTTAGAAAAAGGTTTTCTTGTATCTATTCATTTCTCAAACTGAATCTGAAACTGTTCGAGTGCCTATAATATTATTACAACTAATTTCGCAGTTTACTGATGAGCCCAGCTGGTCAGAGGCTTCGCTAGTACTGATATTATGCTCAAATCCTGTCTGCTGTGCAAGTTCTTGCAAGATTTCTAAAAAATGGTATTTAAAATAACAAGTTGAAATCACTGTTACTTTCACACCACTAGTCGTTAGCAGTAAACATCTTGTTTGATTGACAGTAGCATGGTGGGTCTGTAATTACGGGTGAGAAACTACTCCGAGGGTTCCGGACAGTTTTAGGGGTATTTTAACACATTCACTGCGACTTATGCTCCCTTTAAAGCCCTATGCAAACCTGCGCAAAACCGGATCGGTATGTGGGTAGGTACGCGGTATTTTGATTGGTACGAATTTTCAAGCGACAGAGTTCCGTTATTCAATAACCTATCCGGATACCGCTTTAGTTTGGATAGGGCTTTATGCTTCCTCTCTCTCTCTCGTATCTGCCTGTCGTGGAATTCGCTAACTATTCATCATCATCATCTTTCTGCCCTTATCCCAAGTACGTGGGGTCGGCGCAACACGTTTCTTTGAACACAAAATCGTGTTGCAAAAGGATTTGGCTGAATTTTACGACCGGCCGCCTACCAGACGTCAACCCTTGGGAATGCTTTTGTGGTGGATTAACCGCCACCGGAATTCACTAACTATTATAATAGAAAAAAAACAAAACACAACACAACACAACTTAAAAAACCACAACGGAGTTTGATGCGGCTTTTTAAAATACCTATATGGAGTAATTTGATAGGATGTTTTATATGCATACCACACGTCGAAAAATGCCTTTTTCTCGCGGGAAAATGAGTTGAAACGTGTGAAAGAAACCGCTAACGAGCCGCTAGTCAGATGTTAGGAATAAAAGGAGACAGGCAGTGAACATGTTAAAAGGTGATGAAGTGCCCGGAAACAGGTAGAAAGAGAAAAGCGTTGCATTTCATCGTCTTATGGAGATCGATGAGAAGAGGGATCGCTAAAAAAAGTTGAGTTTTCTCTTTTCTTTCTTAGGTCGATGTACAGTCAACCTGATGAGATTGGGTTAGACAGTTTAAGCTTCGGGCAGTTTTTTTTATGCCTTTATTTTAGCAAGGCTTAAAGCTTAGGCTTTAGCTTATTTCGAAAGTATGAAAATGATTGTATTTTATGATTTGAGTAAAGACCATCATTATCTATTTGCCTGCCCTTTTCCCAATTTATTTTGGGTCAGCGCAACATGTCTTTTTCTTCCATTCATCTCTATCAGCAGTCAAATCCTCACTTACGCCTTTATTTTTCATATCGTCTTTTATACAATCCATCCAAACTTTTTTAGGCCTTCCTCTTCTTTTGCGTCCATCCACATTCATGTTCATTCTTTCTTTGTTACATGCTCTTCAGCTCTCCTCATTACATGCCCATACCAAGATAAACGGTTCCCTCTCATTTTTTTATACACCCTACTTATAGTGATACGATATTATTAGACCCTATAACCTACTTATATTCCCAATAACTACAAATGTGTGAAAAATAAAAACATTGCCAATCATAAATAGATTCGTGTAGAAAGATGTAGTTTGTGGAAGATCAAAGGAAGTATCCGACACGCGATTCCGTCACGCACATCTTTAGGGGTCCTTGGTTAAATATTTCAAACCCTTCTATGGAATAAATCCTAAAATATTTGTATTTTTTTTTACCTACAATAGATAAAAATGTAACGTTAATGAGAACACAGCAACAAACCATTTACTAATTTAAGGCTTTGATTTGTATACACTCGTTCATCATTAGAAAGTTGTACCGTGATGCGTTGAAATCTAAATAGCAATTATTTGAAACAAAAATACCTACCTAATACTTACATGAAAATTTAATTATTCGATTAACTAGGGTAATTAGCTCATTATTTTACATAAATCTTAACACGACATATTTTATCGTTTTTAACTATCCAAAAGTCAAAGTTATTTGACGCAAAAGTATAGTTTTTAAAGTAATAGGATAGGTAGGTGTATGAAGTATGAAGGTGTTCACAGTTTTGGTGTCTTTAGCCCTTGGGTCTATGGGTCGGCAAGGTAAGCAAAAAGAAACTGCTGATTGGAGGAAATAATTACGTACAAAATGTAGGAATTATTGAACATCACCTTTAAAACATTTTCTTGAGTTAGTATACTATATTTAGAACACTCGCAAAATCTACCGCAGGCAGTATTTGAACCTGCAACATTTACTAAATAGTACCGGCGACACCACTTTTATCTGGGCTACTACGGCCCGCTCAGGTTTGAATAGTCCTTATGCATGTCATTTAATCCGTTTCCATAAATTACAGATAAAAAATCTTTTAACTCTCACGGCATTGTTGATATTCCTAAAAATGATATCGATAAATTGGCATATTTTTCTGATGAATCATCATCTGTAAGTGATGATAATAATGCTATCGATGAGACTGAAGAGAGACTAAAGGAATGCTATGAAAAAACTAATAAAATTTATCGGAAATGCAGTAAGTAGCAATGATAAATTACAACAAAGACAATATTTTTTACAAAAATAATAAAACATACTTATTTCAGGAAATTATGCCAATACTTGGTTAATTAATTACATTTTACATTCTTAAACTAAAGACCGTGACATTTGTTTCCAGTAAAAAAACGTACTACTGCCAGCTGTTTTCGCCAACAGGCAAAAGCATTAATTACTTGTAATGATGATGCTGGATTGACAAAAAAGTCAACAGCTAGTGAAAAATCTAAGCCTAGTAAGATGAAAACGCGTACAACCACCAAAAAACCTAAGCCTACTACTAACATGAAACCGACTGACGATACCACAAAAAGCAGTGAAGAAACAACTAACGAAGTGACTAACAAAACCACTGATGATTCGAGCAGTGAAGAAACGACGACTACGGAAGGGACTAATGATACCACAGATGATTCAAGCAGCGAAGAAATTACGACCAAGAAAGCGACTAAAGCAACCATCGATGATTCAAGCAGTGAAGAAATCACGACTACAAAAGCGACTAACAAACCTACTGATGATTCAAGCAGTGAAGAAACGACGCCTACAGAAGCGACTAACAAAACCACTGATGATTCTAGCAGTGAAGAAACGACGCCTACAAAAGCGGCTAACACAATTGCTGATGATTCAAACAGTGAAGAAACGATGCCTACAGAAGCGACTAACGGAACTACTGACGATTCAAGCAGTGAAGAAACGACGCCTAAAGAAGCGAAAACTGAGCCTAGCGAAGTTTACCCTACCACAGAAGTGCCGCCTGACCTTTATGAATCATGTGCTGATGATAAAAATTATGGTGAAGCAAATATTTTTACACCACTAAAAAGATGCCATAGAAAAGCTGTGTGTGATTACTATAAATGCAGTAAGTATTATTAGAACAAAGACAATAAGTTGTTTAGTGAAACCATCCCCTCAATGACAAAGATTAGGCCGAGTGTTATTTGGAGCCCAGCTAAACTATAGGATATATTGAAATATCTCCAAAGCAGAAGTTGTTCAGCTTGATAGAACGCTTCTGCTAGCATCTAATAGCAAGGCTACTATGGTTTAAGAAAAATGTAGTTCCAACAATAGCGTATAAATTTTAAGACGCTGGTGTGGAAATAAGAATTTTCCAAAGGTTTTAGTATAAAATGAAGAAGTGTTTTTGGGGTTTCAGTGCAAATAGGCATTTAATTCTAATAACATTTTTTTTGTTTCCAGTAAAAGAATACTTTTTTGCCTACTGCTTTGCCAAAAAGGCAAAAGATTTCGCTGCATGTATCATATTTGGTACTGAATGACACCAGTTCGAAGGAATATTCAGAACAATAGCCAAATCTAAAAAAGTGCTGCATAATAAAACAGAAGCGCAGTCTGATTTAACACACAGAAAGACATTAAAAGAAATAAAATGGGTAACAGTATTTAAAACGTATTGTTTTAATTTATTGTAGTGGTATTGTGATCAATTCTCTTCCGCGGTTTACCACATAACCTTTCCGTAGGATCTGCTTTAAGACCGCTGCTGTGCCTGTTGTGTTAATTTTCTTACATTTGATCCATAATCTGTTTTATGTGCAATAAATGATTGTATAATTAAAACGTTGCTTTGTTCTACTAAAACATACATGTATCACGCCTATATCCCTTAGGCGCTATACACACATAACGTCCGTTGGTGCGTTAGTTTTGGCCTTTGTCTCCCAATGGACAGTTGTAATAATTACATCAGACGCTTCCTTAAAATATAAGGTGTAGAAAAAGCAACTGGAAGTATTTTAAGTGGTGACCCCAGCCCATGAAACTTAACAACTTTTCCCAAGGAAAAGGACCTATGTCAAAATGTTTTTTGCTAATTTCGCAAAAATTTACAGTTTTTTAACACAGAAAGTGTTTTCAAAGTTTGTAATTAAATTTGTCGCAGGTTTTCATGGCTTTGCCATCATTAGGTCTGTAAAGAATGGTTTATTCGCTGGAAATTAGTTGCCAAATTAGGTATATCGGTAGGTAGAACCCTGCTACGCGTTAGTGGCCAAAATACACTTGGGCCGCGGTAGCCCAGATAGAAGAGGCGTCGCCAGAGAGTACAGACGGCGAAAGTCACGGGTGCAAATTAGTGTTGATGAGGATTCCTCTTCCGCATCCTCATAATGCGGAAGTTCCGCAATTTTTAAGGTTCCTCATCCGCTACCGCTTCCTCACAAAAGAATGTTCTAAATTCCTCTTCCGCTTCCGATACCTCATATTTTCTGTGGCAAAGGACACATGTGCGAGTATAACAAGTATTACATAATAATTTACTCTCGTTTTGTTTTCTTTGACAGCTTACTTCTCTTCCTCATCCGCATCCTCTTCCTCATAAATAAATCCTCATCCTCATCCGCATCCTCCAACTTTCAGCTTGTTGCTTCCTCTTCCGCTTCCTCTTCCTCATAACAACTTCCTCATCAACACTAGTGCAAATACTGCCTGCTGTGGAAAATATTGTAATTTTTCCAAAAATTTACGGTGCCTTTAAACAATATTGTAAAATTGCTTGAATTCAATTAGTGTTATTTTATCCCCCCCATCCCCATTATGCATTAGATTTACATGGATGTTAGTTAGAACGTTAACTAAATAATAGTAACAATTAATTTATTAATGTTTGCCGTTCGGTCAGAAAGTTGTACCACGACAAATTCAAAAGTTAAAAGGCAATTATACAACACTAAATCACGTAAATACTTGCAAGGACATATAATTATCCGATTTACTTAGGAGCCTGCATTATTTTGTTATACCTACTTATATCTAAATCTGCATGTATTACCGTTCGATCCGTGAGTCAAAGATATTTTACAAATTTGACGCATGCATAAAAAAGTACAGAAAGGAGGTATAGGATACAATTTTTTGAATATTTGCTAAAATTTCTACCGCAAGTAGGATTTGCACTTGTGCCTTTCAACATCAGTACTGACTGGCAATGCCTCTTTCATCTAGGCTACCGCGGCTTGCTCAGGTTTGAAAAGGGCCTTAGACATGTCGTTTAATCTATCTGACTAGTGGTTGCACCTTTAGAGTTAGAATTTAACAGGTACCTGCATTTCTAACTGAATAAATTATTCTTTTAAATTGCTCATTCTTTATTTTTGTGTTATCATCACCAAACGCCATGAAACGCATTAGAGTACCTTGTGTTTGGAAATGTAACAATAATAAGAAAACTAAACTAATTAATTATTCATTTCAGGCTTAATTTCTATAACACCATCGGTTAGAATGTTGTACCGTGACGTATAATTGAAAGTTAAAAGGCAATTATTAAACACTATTAAGCACGTAAATACTTACATGAAAATTTACATATTTAGGATGATTATTATACTTTCCGAAATCTAAACGCAGTATATTCATCGTTTTTAACTTTCCTAAAGTCATAGAGATTTGACGCATAATAAGTATCGTTTTCTAAGAATGAAGGTGGTTATAGTGTTGGTGTCCTTAGTCCTAAGGTCTATGGGTCAGCAAAGTAAGCATTTATTTAGTGTGCTTTCAAAGCACTTTGATCTGAAGACGTAATTTGAAAACATAACTTTTCAAGTACTCGAGATCGCATTCACACAATTTAGTTATTTCACTGCGTTTATTATAAAGTGTCCAGTTGATTAAATAGTTACAAATGAAAACATTACCTGTGTGTGATAGATTTATATTGCATTTTTTTTAATTTGTACCTGCGACTTTGCCCATTAAGTACTGGCAACGCCTTTTCCATCTGAGCTACCTAATAATATAATGTTAATAATAATATAATGTTAACAAGATTATTCATGTTGATGTTTTAATAAATTACAGACCAAAAATCTTTGTATGACATTCTTGACAACTCTCATGACGTTGTGGATATTCCTAAGGACGATATCGACAAATTGAATACAGAAAAACAACCACTTAGTTTTGCACAGAAATTGTATTTTACCGATGACTCATCATCTTCAAGTGAGGAATATGGAACTTTTACAACTCCTGGAAATGATAAACCTGTGACCTACAAGACGCCTGAGGCTAACACCGATGAGAAAGATGAGATACTGGAGAAATGCTACAAGAAAACTTTTACCCCTTATCAGAAATGTTGTAAGTAGCAATGGTAATTTGGACTCGTGCCGTAACATGCACATCAAGCCTTTTCATATGATAGCACACATGATCTTACAGCTTAGTTTTTTTTTGTTCTCCCTAAGTTCAAACTTTTTCAATAATTCAAAAGCACACATTTTTGTTTCCAGTAAAGAAGCATACCTTAGCCAAATGTTTTCTCGAACAAGCAGATGCGTTAGCTACTTGTTATGTTAAAAAATCTACGAAAAAGGCAACAACCACCAAAAAACCTAAGACGAAAACTCGTACAACCACCGAAAAACCTGACCCTAGAACGAAAACTCGTAAAACCACTACTACTACGGAAGCAAATGACGACACCTACGAATATTCAAGCAACGATGAAGCGACGACTGTGTCAAACGTAGATTACTCGGATGATTACGATGCATGTGCTGATGTCAAATATGACGATGATGGAAATCTCTTTACTCCGCTACAAAAATGTCATAGAAAAGCTTTGTGTGACTATAATAAATGTGGTAAGCATAATAAACTGTTAAAAGGATTTATTCCTCAATGACAAAGATTAGCAATAAGTGATTAATAATGACATACATCAAAATCCGTTTGCTTACGGCTGATTGGGTGTCAGCAAGACTCGGTGTCCCACACGAAGAGAGAGCAAGAGATGTATATGTCGCAGTACGATGGCAGAATCAGGTTTTTGGCCAAAAGCCGGCATATGGCAGAATCGTAGACTTCCTTCGGCTATCGTCCTAAGCTGATCCAGGTTTTTGGTCAAAAACCTAGGATTTTGGCCAAAAAACTAGGATTTTGGCCGAAATCCTAGATTTGTTTAGTATTATGGCTTTTTTTGCATTTCGGGTGAACTTCTTCGTCTTCGAGTGGTACACCAAGTCGCCCAACGAGCCGTTGGACCCTGCTATCAGAGTTTTCAACCGCCTACTGCAAGTAGCAGGCCTCTAACATGGTTGTGTAACGACCGCTGTCTAAGTGATCATAGAGAGCAATCGGGACCGACGGCTTACCGTGCCCGTGTGGTTCAGGGGAACGAGGAGTGGAGAGGTACTTTATGTACCTCCCTCTGATCTTTTGAGGGTAGACTTGGCCACCGTAAATGGACACCCTGAAGGACGGGGGGTAACATCAGACAGCAGGATTGCCTCGGATTCCCTGAAGGGCAGGGGGGAGCATCAGACACCATAAGAGAAGGACGTACCACTGAACGCTCTAGAGGATTGGTGGTAGCGTTGGACGCCCTGGAGACCAGGAGGTAGCGTCGGACCCCCAGAAAATCTAACGCCCGTCATCTTACATCCTCCAGAGTGTCCAACGCTACCCACGCCCTCCAGAGCGTCTGACGCTACCTCCCACCCTATAGAACGTCCAATGCTACCTTCTGCCTTTCGAGGTGTATGCCCGAACTACACGGGCACGTTAAGCCGTCGGTCCCGATTGCTCTTTATGGTCACTTAGACGGCGGTCGTTACACAACCTTGTCAGAGGCCTGCTCCTTGCAGTAGGCGGTTTAAAAACTCTAACACCAGGGTTCATCGGGTCGTTGGGCGACTTGGTGTACCACTCGAAGAAGAAGAAGATCCCCCGAAATGCAAAAAAAGCCATAATACTAAACAAATCTAGGATTTCGGCCAAAATCCTAGTTTTTTGGCCAAAATCCTAGGTTTTTGGCCAAAACCCTGGATCAGCTTAGGACGATGGCCGAAAGAAGTCTACGAATTTGCCATATGCCGGCTTTTGGCCAAAAACCTAGGTTTTTGGCCAAAAACCTAATTCTGCCATCGTACTGCGACATATACATTCTTGTGGGAATAAGACGTATTCCCGACATTACTATATCTATAATTTAGGAGGAGTAAGTAAGGGTGACCATGACAGACCGACTGGTCATATTTAACGAGATCACGAATACGCACACCATTAAATATTTGCACTGAATCGATAAATTATTAATGAACTTATGTATACGTATTTTCTATTTAGACACATAATCAAAACAACAGTATACAGTGAAGGTATACATAAAACTAATAACATGTTTTTATTTTCAGTAAAAGATAACTTTTTTGGCATATGCTTTGTCCAAAAGGCAGAAGCTTTCGTTTTATGTGTATTGGGTAAGAATGCTGCAAGATCGAAGAAAGATATTGAGGGCCATAGTTCGACTCGGTGTCTCATACAATAGAAGAAAATTATGATAAAAGAAGTATTTAAAAAGACAAAAAACATGAATAACATTATTGATGAAGCATTACTATAATTTCTTGTAGTAGCATTGTTCAGGTCTCATTCTTCTGCGCCATGACATTTTGCCTGGGATTCTCGGGTCAGATAGATATTCTTTTCAATTTTCTTTTCACTGCTCACGTCTCATCCGCTTTTTACTTCATTTGGATGTTGATTTTTAGGGTTTCGTAGTCTACTAGAAACCCTTATAGTTTCGTCATGTCTGTCTGTCTGTCTGTATGCCGCGCCCTCATATCTTCGTCAGTTTTAGAGCTATCGACATAAAATTTGGTGAGAAGATAGATCGTGTTGACCCAAATATAGAAATGTTAAGAAAAAATTATATTAAATATTTTTTGGACCCCCTCCCATACAAGTGAAAGGGGGGCATAAAAATTTTTTTTTCTTCTGTAATATTGAGTAGGGTATCGTTGAATAGGTCTTTTAAAACTAAAGTGAGGTTTCTTTGAAACAAAGTCACTAAAATGTTTCTGTCACGAGATATTTGCTTTTAAAAAGGGCGTTTTTGACCCATAATTTGTTCCAGCTGTAACTTCTAAAGTATAAATGCTAAAAATTTGAAATAAATATGGAATATAGCTTACAATCTGAAATAACAATGAAAACGGATATTGTACCCTTAAAGGTTTCAGAAAAAAATTAGTTTTTCTATTTGCGGTTGGTCATCATACTGCTGCTAACAAACCAGCAACAAAATTAAGTTTGTAATGCTGAAAAACCTGATATTTATACGTTGACTACGAAACCCTATTTGTGGGCGTGTCTGACACGCTCTTGGCCGGTTTTTACATTGCTGTGCCTGCTGTATCTATTTTCTTTATATTTCATCCTAAATCTGGTTTTTGTGTGAAATAAATGATTTAATAAATTAATAAATAAGCAGTTTCATTGTCTTAAAAACGTAGTTTTATTCAACTACAGAGAAACGGGAACGGATTATGTAGCGTTTTAGTTGACAGTACCGCGTGACGGATGTAAATAGTGTAATTAAAATATATTGAGACAGCCAGTTTCTAAACAATAAGTGAAATTTTGATCTCCGCGTCGAACTTTTACATAGGTGTATTTGATGAAACCACGAAATAGGCAACACCTTGCACTGCGCTAAACAGTCAGCCTGCCAAGCATGGTATTTATTGGTGATTATGGGAAATACCAGTAGACTTGTGGATGCAAAAATAGAAGTAGTAAGTTAAGTAACATAAAGACTATATACTTTAACCTTGTACCTATACTATCTCAGGTACATCTATACGGAACTCCTGAAAAGCAAAGACGACTCGCAGCTCCCCCGTTTTTCTATTACGGTCAAAGAAAGCATCGTAATAAGGGACAGACTCGCTTATTTCCCCGGAGACGGGCGTGTGCGTAATTATGATATGATGAAGTCTGTACATGTGCCTCCGCAACGGAAACGGACTTGGGGGAAGTGGTTTGTACGTATAGCCGTTCCGTTTCGTTCCGTTCCGTTCCCCCCCGGAACGGAACGTTTTCCCGTGGGAATAAGGAATTTTCCCGTGGTAAAAAGTAGTCTTTGTTACTCAGGAACGTTGTACCTTTCCAATGGTGAAAGAATTTTGAAAATTGGTCCAGTAGTTTCGGAGTTTATCGATTACATACGATGACAATGTACTTTAATCTTGGATACTACTATCTCAGTTTCATCTATACGGAATTCCTGAAAAGCAGAGACGACTCGCAGCTCCCCCGTTTTTCTATTACGGTCAGAGAAAGCATCGTTATAAGGGACAGACTCGCTTATTTCCCAGGAGACGGGCGTGTGCGTAATTATGATATGATGAAGTCTGTACATGTGCCTCCGCAATGGAAACGGACTGAGGGGAAGTGGTTTGTACGTATCGCAAGCACATTAAATAATTCTACTTATTTATGCGACCAACTTATTCTGGTTTTTCATACGAATAGTAAAAAAAAAACAGTTTAAGTTGGAGACGAGCGTGTGCGTAATTATGATATGATGAAGTCTGTACATGTGCCTCCGCAATGGAAACGGACTTAGGGGAAGTGTTTTGTACCAGCACATTAAAATGATACCGACAGCCGATGTGGCGCAGAGGTTAGTATGACTGCCTGCCACGCAGAAGGTTCCGGGTTCAATTCCCGGTGGGGTCACTCACAAAGTCGATATTTATCACTTTTTGAATTTGTACCCAGTCTGGTTAGGACATTGCAGGCTGAACCACCTGATTGACCGAAAAGCAATATGGTTCCGTGCTTCGGATAGGCACGTTAAGCCGTCGGTCCCGGTTACTGTATTGATGGCGGTTGTTACACAATCGTGTCAGAGGCCTGCTACTTGCAGTAGGCGGTTGAAAAACTCTGACATAAGGGTTCATCGGGTCGTTGAATGACTTGGTGTCCCACACGAAGAGAGAGAGAGATTAAAATGATCCTACTCATTTAAGATACCAACTTATTCTGGCTTTTCATACGAATACCAAGAAAAACCAGTTTAAGTTGATCTCTTCAATAGGTAGGTGGATGTAGCTGGTGACCGATCGACCCGATGAACTCTGCTGGGAATGACTCTCCTCCTTAATCATTATGCATTGAGGTTTCAAACGCGTGACTTTCCTGCTAAATTCATCAACTTTCCTTTTTAGTCATAATCAAAAGGAGGTTTATTGATCCAGATCAGATCAGTCTCTTGAGTGCATTGCAACTTATGACAACTTGTTTGAGTTTCGTTTTGGTACTCAGAATTGTTGGCGTTTAGTGATAGATCAGAAAGAAAAAGTTGGACACGCTGTAGAGTTTCCAAAAACATACTGTACAGCTCATAGCAGTTTTTCAGCAGTAAATTACTTTATTTATGGTAGAAAAGTCCCTGTTTTTGTACAATAAAAACAACTTCTAGAAACTACCATAAAAACCTCTTAATAAATATGGCGGGCAAGATCTCCAAACTAAAAAGTCAATAAAAAGGAAACAGTAAAAAGGCAATTCTTCTAAAACGTAAACTCACATAATTTCACTCACGTCCAACCATAAAAAAAGTTGATACTCTCAAAGAACCCTTTCCTTAGAGCTACTCCGTGTTCAACCAGAGCCGTAGTCAGTCAAGTCCGCAAGAAAGGTTTCAAATATCGAATATTATTTAACATCACAGGTCAACATCAGGTTACAGGATATATAGGCCAATACTTATTTAAGAACATTCACAATTGCCATAATGAATTTTTGGTAATTGTATACATTTTGATGAAATTAAAATTATTGGTAAACTTTCTATCGTAGGATTATTTTTAACCTGCGACTTTCACCATCTATACCTTCGACGCCTCTAAAATCTGGGCTATCGCGTATCTTCCCCACTAACGCGTTGACTAACGAACTGAAATATAACGTCATCTATTTTTTTTATAAAAAGTTGATATAAAAAGCGAATTATTTTTCCTGTCACTTAAGTTATATATTAGGGAAACGGCGCGCAGATGTCATATTTCTTGGATTAAAATTGGCTCAGAATCAGATGACGTTTTGGTATCAGATTTTACTGTTTTAATATTCTTATACTTTGAGATTGTTAACAGTAGCAACCCTGGCTATTTAACAAATGACAATCGGAGAAATCCTTGGACCAGTTTGTTGCGACGGCGATTGTTTTGTCATTTGCCTCTTGCCCTGATACGCTCCTGCGTCGTGGATTCTAGATAAAATTTTATCGAGCCGACAGTTTAGCTCTACTCGTAAAGCGAAGCACTTATTTTTACAAGTTAGTTTTACTGCCGACTGGCGGACGGATATTTGACAGGTCGTCACATAATTTCCTGCGTGCGACGTCGTAAAACGACTCCCGTACGAAATATTGGCAACTGATAAGATGTATATGTAAAGGGTGACGCAAAAAGAAAGTGTTATTTATTAGTAGTTTTTATAACAAGGGAATAAAGAAATATATCTGGGCGAGGGCGCTATTTTGAATGACGAGCGGAACGAAGATCTAGCGAGGGATTCAATGCCCTAGAATAAATAACTTTATGCCCGAGTAATACATACTACTTTTCATTCTCCCTTTATGAGAAAAACAATAACTACCTACTTAATCTACCAACACTTAAACATTCAGTAATTGCTGTTGTCAAATATGGCTTTCAATTCAAACTTCACAATGTAAAAAAAACGATGATAATATTTCGTTATTTTCACTGCGTACCTAAAATCAAAAGTACTCAATCTCAGATAGGAAACAATCAAAAAGAATCTCCTGGATTTCGGACTCCTAGTCTTACTTTCCTACAGCTAAACCACTGTAAAATGTAGATTTAGAGTGTCTCCATAAATACGCAATGTAAATCAATCTTCTTTGCTTGTACAGTCCGCTTGCACAAGTTCTTTTCAGATTTGTCCACTTAGTATTCAAGTGTGGTGTGTCACACTGGCGCTCCGAGCGCATAGAAGAATATTCACATATGGGTCCTCAGAGGAGCTGAAAAAATTGGAGTGAGCATGTACAGTGCATGGATTTTATGTTGTAGGAATATGCCGAAATCAGTATTTTATAGACTACGAAAAAATCGAAGACTACCTGCATTTTCGTCATCTTTCTAAAGTAGAAGCTATTTTCAATACGAAGTAAAAGGACACATTGTTTTTAAACCTTACATAATTGTCCTCCGCGGGTTGGATTTGAACCTGTGATCTTAGCGTAGATTACTGTCGTCGCCTCTTTCATCTGGGTTACCGCGGCTCAGTCTTTGGGTGCGAAATGGAATAGACTAAGAAAAAATAATTGAATTCTTAGATCTGCTTAGGGCGAAGCAGTGTTGAAGCTTGATATTGCTTTAATCCGTCTTTTGGTCGAATTCCTTATTTCTGATTTTGCGATATCACTGCGACAGATCCGTAAGGTACCTACGCTCATTGTGTTTTTTGCCAGTATGAATATAAAAGTGTGTTTAAAAGGAACTTGTATTGGGGTCACGTAGTACACGAGTTTGGGGAACTCCTCGGTTTTTGCAGTGCCGTTTTGTGATTTCAAGGTGATGTGCTGCAGATATTTTCATGATAGTAATGATTTGTTAAAATGTTTAAAAAAAATTAGCGCTAACCTTTGATGCGGCCGCGTTTAAGGCTCATCAATACATAATACTAATTAAATGAAGTCATTTTTTGCGTTTCTCTGTCTGTCTGTCGTGGACTTTGCTAACCATGCAATGAATTTTGATGCGGTTTTTTGTAATAGATATCTAGAGTGGTTCAGGAAGAAAGTGTAAGTATAACACATGCCGGGAAAACCAGATGCAGCGGGTGAACCCGCTAACGGGCCGCTAGAAGAATTTAAAATAATATCTACCTTTGCCTCGACAAGATTGACTTGACAAGACCATTCAGTCGCTAACAGCTGCCCTCTTCAGAGGGTATCCAATACTAACCTATGCAAGTCAATATCATTAAAAGTGCAATATTTTTAAATTAAAAATCATAATAAAAATAATATGTTACAATTTTAAAAACGCAAACTCATTATATTACTGCAATGATTGATTGAACATGTTTAAACTCTACAGTAAGCAATTTTGATAAGAAAAAGTATGAAGGTCGTTTACATGAAAATGTTACATTGTTATTCCAACAGCCTTTATCATCAATTTTCTAAAAGCAGTATATCAACATAATTGTACGTTCTCTAGATTTTTTTTTTGTTTACGCAAAAGATATTCAATACGAAACCATTTTTCATCCAATGTCATATAAGTAATTTATTTAACTGAAAGAATAGATGTGACAGTTTTTTCGAGCAAACATCCTATGCGATAAAAAACGTCCATCTATTGTGATACGAGCATCAATTCTAACGAAATTTCCTTTGCTAATGATGCATCAGTGAGTTAAATGAGAAGATGTGGCGTAAACGTTGTAAAAAGGTCATTTCATGGTTGTACATTTATGATGGAATATGTGTAACCAGTAAACACGGGATTTATTTAAACTGGTGATTCTAGGCATCGAAAGAAACCTCAATTGTGATGAGATGGCTAGTAAATAGCGTTCAAGTGACGTTAATTTCCTGAAATGAGAATTTTAATAAAGTATTTCCAACTTACTACATCCACTTTGTCATTAAGAACTGATTTAAATAATCAAGTGTTACCTATATTCGATAGGTAAGGAATGTGTACGCTATGATCGGCGCTTTAACAAAAAACCGGCCAAGAGCATGTCAGACACGCCCACAAATAGGGTTTCGTAGTCAACGTTTAAATATCAGGTTATTTAGCGTTACAAAGTTAATTTTGTTGCTGGTTTGTTTGCAGCTGTATGATTACCAACCGCAAATAGAAAAGCTTTTATTTTTCTGAAATTTCTCCAGTGTCCGTTATAGTTTTCATGGTAACTTAAAATTGAGAAGTATATTCCATATTTTTTTCAAATTTTTATCGTTTATACTTTAAGTAACGTCTCCCAGTGGGGCGAAGACCATCTCGTCAGCTTCAATGCTTCAAAAACGCAGGCGTGTCTTTTCTCCGCAAAAAGGAGTCCTTTCACCTTTTCTCCTACTTTTCGGGGTACATCTGTTCCAGTGACCAACACTCTTCAACTCCTTGGCATGGAGTTGTCCTCTGACCTCAACTTCGGCACCACCATCGAGTCCAAGGCTCAAATTGCAGCTAGAAAGTTGGGCGTCCTGAATAAAGTCAAGCGGTACTTCACGCCTGAACAGCTTCTAACTCTTTATAAAGCTCAAGTCCGATCTTGCATGGAGTACTGCTGTCACCTTTGGGATGGCTCGGCTAAATACCAACTTGCTGCACTGGATTCGGTGGAACGCAGAGCCAAGAGATTAATAGGCGATAAAAAACTGGTGGCGACCAAGCTTCACAGCCTGGCTCACCGCCGCAAGGTTGCTTGCCTATCGGTCTTCTACAGATTGTACTTCGGAGAGTGTGCGCGTGAGCTGCATGAGCTCATACCACCGTCTCCTTTCTTCTATCGGACATCCAGACGCACGGCCGGCTACCATCCGTTCTTAGTTGATATACCCACATTACGCACTAAGCGCTTCAAATCATCTTTCATTATGCGCACGGCTAAAGAATGGAATTCCCTGCCTGCGTCTGTATTTCCGAGTGCATATAACCTGAATCTCTTTAAGTCTAGAGTGAATAGGCATCTTCTGGGCAAGCTCGCTCCACCGTAGATCCCATCTCTGCTCTAGGGTAAAATTGGGGTCAAGAGTAAGCCCATCATAAAAAAAAAAAAAAAAAACGAGTTACAGCTGGAACAAATTATGGCTCAAAAACGCCCCTTTTAAAAGCAAATATCTCGAGATAGAAACATTTTACTGACTTTGTTTCTAAGAAACCTCCCCTTAATTTTAAAAGACCTATTCAACGATACCCTACTCAATATTACGGAAGATAAAAAAAATTTTTGCCCCCCTTTCACTTGTATAAGAGGGGGTCCAAAAAACTTTTAAAATATTTTTGTCTCAACATTTCTAAATTTGGGTCAACACGATCTATCTTCACACCAAATTTGATGTCGATAGCTCTAAAACTGACGGAGTTATGAGGGCGCGGCATACAGACAGACAGACAGACTTACCGAAACTAAGGGTTTCTAGTAGACTACGAAACCCTAAAAAGTATAAAAATGCGTCTATGAAGATTTCACTCATTTTCTCGTAACGTGACTTTCAGAACTATAGTCATTTCAGACACTTTTATAACTCTACTGCCCTTGCTATAGTGTAACGGTTCTTGGCGATTTTTACACGTTCTGGAAGAATTTCCGGTGTATTACTGGCATTTTCCGGATTTAGTATTGCCGCGAAAGCACCTTCTTAAAATGTAGATAGTTGTAAACCGTGTGATGCCGGCTTAGCATAGCATCACCCCAATTTTACCCGTGGGTGTCGTAAAAAGCGACTAAGGAATAATTAATTATCCAGGGAATGGGCAGCAGCGTTCCCTGTGAATTAAACATCTTGCACTGCGCTCGCCAGTCCGCCTGCCAAGCGTGGTGAGTATGGCAATACCCCCCAATACGGGGGAGGCCCATGTCCAGCAGTGGACTGTTGTGTGTGGCTATAAAGGTAAAGGTAGTTGTAAATGTAGTTGCCCGACACACGTGGCTGCGATAAATTTTGACCTAAGATTGTGACTGTCAAAGGTTGTCATTCGTAGGGGGCTGACTATCAAAGGTTGTCATTCGTGTGGGGCCGACACAAACCGCAAGATAGTCCAGTGCGTGTCCGATTCACTTTTGGAATGGAACATTTGACTTTGCTCTCGACTTTGCCTACTTTCAATATCTTTTGAAATTATCGCGCATAAAAACTGAAGATAAGTGAGATAACAGAGAAATCTTGGCGGATTTTATGGAATTTTTATTACTTTCGGATAGTCGCAAAGACCATTCGCTGCAGTCGCATTCGTATCTATGGCGCTAAGAAAGAGAGCGCCATACTACCGCAATACGGCCACGAATGTAGCGAGTGGTCTATTTGACTATAAAAACAGATTTAGTTATGTAAGTCGCATCATCTGTCCCATAGGCGGCCTTAAGACGGCAAAGGTCAAGTCACGCACGCTGTGTCCCTTGTGGGGTAGATACGAACGTGGTACCTATACAAAATAGTCTCGATCAAAGGAATCCAAAGGGTTGGTAGAATGTTTGCTTAGTACATAGTTATTTATGTCGAGTTCGAGTTGACTTTATTGCATACTAGCGGCCCGTCAGCGGTGTTACCCGCTGCTACTTATTTTCTCCTGGGTGTGGATGTCCAGGACAGAGAAACACAAAAAGTGCCTTTATTTTATACCAATTGATCAGATGTACTTCTTTTTTATGAAATGTTTCTAACCCAAAATAGAGCCTTGACAATTCTCCATTTATGTTTGATGTCACCATGATGGGCATGGAAATGATGTCCTTTGCAAAACACCCTGTACGGTGGAGCCCATTTACTCGCCTAACAAGGCTGCCGATGCAAAATGGGCGGTACGGTTGGAAAGCACCTCTTGTTAATATACCGGGTATTATTTGGCGGATTTCCAAAATAATTACTTACAGTCGTCCACTATGGCTTCCGTATTGGATGAATGAGGTTTTGGATGCGGTATCGGACTATTGGCAGTAATAATCAACTTCCTGCCCTTATCCCAAATCAGTTGGGGTTGGCGCATCATATTTTTTTAGACACCAAATCATCTAGCTGAAAGATTTGGCTATATTTTATGACCGGAATTGTGCCTGACGTCAACATTCTTTGGGATTGCCACCACCATGCGGTTGACATAGTCGACAGATATTAAGCCAAGGTCAAAAACTCTACGTCGCCGTTCGTTCGCCGTCTAGATTTTACCAGAAATTTTTGAATTACGTTCTTTTGTACTAGATTGACTCTCCTACTATAAATCCTCTATGTATGCCTGTGCGTGTGTAATTGGAGAGGCCTATGCCCAGCGTCTCTTTATCAGGACGATGAAGATTACCGTAGGATAGCACAGTAAATGAGAAAGTTAAATAAATAGACTTAGGTATTTTTTTTTTCAAATATCATCATCATCCTGCCCTTATCCCAATTACTTGGGGTCGGCGCAATACGTTTCGTTGAACACAAAATCGTGTTGCAAAAGGATTTGGCTGAATTTTTCGACCGGCCGCCTACCAGACGTCAACCCTCCTCGGGAATGATTTCGTGGTGGATTTTTTCAAATAACTGTTTGATAATACACGTCCATTATTCTTCGTACATCAGTAGCAATATTCTCTCCCAATACGGGCGGTGTATCAAATATTCATTATCCGCAGTAAAGGGAGGCTCGCCGAGTAATTTGGCAAGCGCGCTGACGGGCGCAGTGGATTAGTGAAACTATAGCTGATCAAATGACACCTCTCCGTGCGTTAAAATAGAGAAATAGGTTCGAAACGTAGACGAGAAACGTTCGTGTAGATGTGTGTGTGAGTAAAGTAACGTTTCCTTGTATGTAGCCGCCTCTCTGTATTGAGCGCCCGCCAATACTTACTTTGTGACGTTAAGCAGTAGGAGGCTCATCGAGTAATTTGGCAAGCGCGCTGACGAGCGCAGAGTATTAGTGAGACTATAGCTGATCAAATGACACTTCCCCGTGCGTTAAAATAGAGAAATACGAATAGGTTCGAAACGTAGACGAGAAACGTTCGTGTAGAAGTGTGTGTGAGTGAAGTAACCATTCCTTATAGTCGTCTCTCTGTATTGTGCACCCGCCAATACTTTCTTTGTGACGTTAAGCAGTAGGGTGGCTCGTCAAGTGTTTGGCAAGTGCGCTGACGACTGCATCGGATTAATGATACTATGGATCATCAAATGATACCTCTCCGTGCTTTAGAGGGCACGTTAAGCAGTAGGTGGCTCGTCGAGTGTTTAGCAAGTGCGCTGACGAGCGTAGCGGATTAGTGAGACTATAGCTGATCGAATGACACCCCTCAGTACTTATGAAGGCAAAGGTTTTACACCCAATCTTTGCAACTTCTTCTGAACATTTTCATAGCGATTTACCTACACAGAACTCCAGCCTTTCCCACGTCTTAACGATACCTAAATAATTTACGGCGTGGTGGTCATGATTATGAGATAGAAGTTTGATTTTTCCCCTTTACCAAATTTCATAAGCATAAATTTACAACACAACACACTGCGTATCCGTTCCGTGTGCATTCGTGTAAGACCTTGTAGAATGTCAAAGGTCTTATCCTGCACCAAGTTCGCAATATTTGCAAGTTCTTCGAAACCTGTACCATTTTCAAAGGAAGGAACTCCGCCCGCTAACAATAATTCATTTCTCGCGTCTCCGCAAGGTATGACGCCCGCCAGCTTTCTGAGCGACACTTTAAATTGGATCTGTGAGTTGCCGCGACTCAAAAACAGGGTTGGACTTAGGATTCAGACATAGACCTTATTTAACTCTATCTTTTTACATAGGAGACCGACAATTTAACCCAAGAACCCAGCACTAATTTCTTTCTCTCGTCTTCGCAAGGTATGCGATCTGTGAGTTGCCGCTACTCAAAAACAGGGTCGGACTTAGGCGCAGAGAATATTTCACTCTCTCTTTTTGTATGGGAGATCAAGTCAACAAATGAACAAATGAAACCTGAAAAATATTTAGCGATTGACAGGTCAATGAATCTGAAAGAGATTTTCCAAGGACCGTAATTAAAAGAATCATTAAACATTTTCATTTAGGAAGTTTGTAAGTTTGTGAGCAAAACTCCTTTCCTTTCACCTTGTAAAACAGGAACACGCAATCATTCTACTAAATTTTGCAGCAAAACCGAAAAAGGCTGTCTGTGCAAATTTTTGCAGAAAGGTCTGTATCTTAGAAGGTGTTTGCCGTTTCTTTGGAATGATGTTCCGAGAAAAGTATAAATGGCCAGATATTGTAATCTAATCATATTTTGCAGAACATCAGAAGATGAAGAAAATTTTATGCTTTAAAAATGCAAGCTCTATAATCGCTAGTTGATGCAATTTCTGTTATCACAGTGCATTGTCTATCGTCCTTAAAATATCGTCCGTATTCTCGCCTGGAAGAGCTATTGGTCCATGAAAGACCACATGAAAAGCGACCTGCAACTCTCACTAAAACGGAAACTCATGGACATAGTGCGTTCATTCTCCCAATTCTCACATACGGTGCTCAAAATTGGTCTTTGACGGAAGCTCAGAGGTCAAGCCTTAAGATTTGCCAGCGAGCAATGGAGCGCAGTATGCTATCGGCTATCCTATTAAAATTTTCAAATCCATACTCACACATTAATCTACTTTCCGTTAGTACATTTTTCGCTCCAACCTACCTTCGTTCTATGTTTACCTCCTTCTGATATAGGCAGTCGGGTAAAAACATAATCCTCCCTATAAGGTAGTCGTGAAAATAAACCTAACTCCGTCCATGTAATGACATAACAAACGTGCCTAATGCAGAGTTATGCTGTTTAATTGAAATTTCAACTCATTGTGAGGCCCTGAGTAAATCAAAAAGTTTTCGCCGTGTGGTGCCGGCTTAGAAAAGCATCACTCCTTATCATTCCCGTGGGTTTCGTAACGACTAAGGGATTTGAGAGTACGACTAAGGGATTTGAGAGTTGATGTGCAGGTATTGCAATTTTAGGCGACAGGTTGAAATTCTGTCACTATGGTGATACACAGTCCTCTGAATGACTCTTAAACTTTTGTCAGACGTAGTGTAAAAGGCCGTCTTTACAGCCGTTTACGCTCTGCCTATATCGCAAGGGATATAGGCATGGAATAACAAACTTTAAAACACTTACTGTGTTAAGAGTAAAATTTTTTGCAAACTTTTCCACCGCAGGCAGTATTTGAACCGACCTGCTGCGGCATTTGTACTGCCATAACGTCACTACCAAATGGGCTACCATGGTTCTATCCTAGCCTGCGAATTAACCAAGTATATCTTGACAATTGAGCAACTGAAGATTGCTACCACCTTCGCTTATTCAAATAGCGCGTCAACGAAGCAAGCAGCTAGTCTGCAGCTACTGGAGCTACAGAATAGTTAATGAACGAAAATCCAATAAGGATTGGGAGGAAAAAGCTCGAAATAGCGAAGTTCAGATCAGTGCAGCGAAGAGCAAACAGGGCTCTGGCGGATTTCCAAGCAATCAGTCCGCGGACCAGAATTAACACCGCAGTATAGACCAACGAGGTGGGTATAGTCCACTTACGGGGGGTCCCGTTAATAATGGATCAACGGCGTGTAAGAGGTATTTGGCATCCATATGAAATTTTACTATGGGGCCATCTGCGAATCATCATCTTCCTGCCCATATTCCAATTACTTGGAGTCGGCGCAACATGTTTTGTATGAACACAAAATCTTGTTGCAAAAGGATTTAATTTTACGACCGGCCGCCCACCTGACGTCAAACTTCTTTTACTATGGGCCACCTGCGAAATCATGAAAAATAAATCTGCTGTTCTATACATTTTGATTGAGTACGATTTTGATTTTTCCGTGGAACAGCAGGTTTATATTTCGTGGTTTCGCTGATCGTCCAGTTGAAAAATTTGTTCATATAGATGCCAAATATCTCTTGAGCCGTTGATTCATTTATTAACAGCCTGTATAGTCACACTAAAGTGGGCAGTATTTTAATCGGAAAATAGTTTTGCCGGCTGATATTGTGTTTACAAAATGCGGCGGCTAAGGGGTCTGTATGGTTTCCGTAAAGTCTCGCACGACCTAACACGCGAAGAGGTAAGATTGAGTCAAAATCATTAGAGGTTTATCGTTTGTGGAGGTCAATACGCCTGATCGGGGTAGCTATAGTTAGTATTCTTTGTTAGTAGCTAGCCCCAGACGTAATACCGCGATGAATTTCATCGACATACGCAGAAGTAGTGGCGAATCTATATATTTTCTGTAAAATCGTCTAAACCACGTAAAACCAGCGCAGCATCCAGTACGGTGGCAGAATTGTAAATAACTTGTACGAAATATGACAACTTTCGCGGAAAATCTTTAATGTCATACCTAGTAAGTACCCAAAATTCCGCGACTCCGAAGGCTATACGAGACTACTTGTAGTTGAGTGTAACTTTCATAATTTTTCTGGACATTTTGTTTTCTATTAACGTGTCTTTTCTTTAATGTATTTTGCATGCCAAATACTGGCGCAACACGCATGTGCTTATGTAATGTTATTCATTACCTACTTATAAGAACTTTATAAACCGTGTATGCTTGCGAATAAAATATCTTTATCTTTATCTTTAGTTCCACTTACACAGTTTGAAGGCTTCAAGCTAAGATAAAATATGTTTGGTAAAAGATCAAGGACCAAAAGTAAAATATCTCGATAGGTACATCGTACAGATCGTACTTACCTAAAACCTTCAAAATTCGCGCACGCAGTTGCGTAAAGCCGAACAGATCGGGACCGCAAAACAGCTTCATCCTCAATTTGGGCTCATCGCCTGTGGATTAGTCTTCTAAATTAAAATCAGAATGTCGCCAAAGCCGGTCATAAATAATTCAATCGACACGGAGCCATCAATACGTCGACTGAATACGGTAGTGGGTTAATCCTCGAGCGATAGCGATTGTGATTTGACGCGGGGCTCGGCCGATTATAGAGCGCGTGGTGCAAGTGAGAAGCCGCTTTGTGTGAAGTCCATTCAAAATCATAGTCTCACCAAGTTACGCTGGTCGCGTAGTATCTAAGTATTGTGACCCAGTGGACCCAGTGCATTTTGGCCTCCCGCTTAGGCCGGTCCTGTCATTTCATGACACTATAATTGCGAATGGACTATAAATTAAATGGACTTGTCCAAATTGTGTAAAACGTAAAACATCTGTATGGTGGGCACTTTTGAACGTACCTAATTTTTTTTTACGTTTTGTATCTTGTAACCACCGCCGTAGATTTATTGAATTACTTATTTCCTGCAACGTTCTCAAGAACGTCATGGATGGAATCACTGTAATAGCTACATCAGTCCAATGCTTGACATTGGCTTTCCGCATGAAGAGGTGGTGGCCCTATTCATTATTTGTTAAGGAAGTTAGCGAATGCAGTGCATTGTATTCAAATAGGTATTCTTGCTTTGATGAAATATTCGACCATCCTTGCTTGATTTTTTAGATACATTTTCAAAATAAGGGTATCACATGGACAACTATCGAATGCTTACCACTAGCGCCATTGCCTAAAAGCCGCCATACGCGGGGTTTTTCCTTCCCACTTGGACGTGCAATCTATCCTGACCGTTTGTAGCGTTCTTTATAACCATTCCGCCATCCGCTTCCAACTTGCGCTGCAACCTAAAAGTGGGATTACGCGGGATTTTTTCCCACTAAGCTGGACGTAATTGGATCCTAAATTGACCGTGGGACGAGACCGAACCCAGAAGGATTGCCGTTTGGGCCGTTGTTCTTGTGAGCGCCGCTTTATTTGAGGTTATAATGTTTTGAATAGCCATTCATGGAGATTCCTTTCATGACGTTACAGAGTTTGAAAGGGATCTAATTGACTCTTCTTTCTTTAGTATTTTCATGGTGTATAACTTCAATTAGAGGTAAGAATAAGGGTAGGAATTAAAAATATGAGATCCCGTGTGGTGCCAGCGTAGAATAAGGCATCGCCTCATATTTTTCCCGTGGATGCCCTGAAAGACTGATAACCTGTTTCTATGGTGATATACAGTCTACTGAGTGAGCTTTGGTCAGACGTGGTTTGTATGGCCGTTTTTTACAGCCTCTGCCTACCCAAATATATATATTCTGAAGAAGCTTTTCAGTTTCATGGTCTGGATTGACCATGTCCGTATTCGGAGGGCTGTATAGAAACGCCTGGGGAAGGTTTTCCGCGGACTATAACCAAGTATTGCCAAAGTGTGCGATGTACCTCGCAATAATGTAAAATTACGACCCTTTCGATGTATTGCAATTCCAGTAAGTATTCCGATATCGGACACAATTCCGGCTTAAACAAATTCATTACAAGGCACAAAGGCTCGTGTCCATAGATGGATATTTGCATGCCCCGACAATGCCAGCTAACAATTGCATCCAAATTGCAGTTAATAACCCATGCATTTCCGTGCGAACGCATTTATGAGATACACACATTGTCTGATTTGAATGTTGATTGCACAATTTTACAGTGACCTACATATTTGGTAATCGAATTGAGGTAGATAGCTTTTCAGCCAGTGGTTTCGTCCGCTGCCAACTTTTTTTTTCTGTTTATCCCGTGATAAAAGCAGCTTATTTCTGGGTATATCTGTGTACCTAACTCGTCAATATCCAAGTGACTTGTTAGACTTATACCACTTATGATGATTGATCCTTTAACTCCTCGTGGAGCATAGGGCCTCAATAAATTTCCTCCAGACATTTCTATTTTGAGCTTTTTCTTTTGCCTCTGCCCATGTTGTTCCGGCAGATTTTAATTCGGACAGGATAGATCTTCTCCAGGTAATGGCAGGGCGGCCTTGCCTTCTACGGCCAGTCGTCGGGTTCCAGTCTAGTGCTATCCTTGATATGTTGTCCTCCGATCTTCTTAGGCAGTGCCCTATCCAACTCCATTTTCTCCGAAAAATTTCGTCGTTAATTGGTTTCTGCGACGTCATTTCCCAGAGTGCTTCGTTGGTTATAGTATCCGGCCAGAAGATGCGGAGGATGGTGCGGAGGAACTTATTCACACATACTTGGAGTTTATTGGATAGCACTTTTGTGACCTTCCATGTCTCGCAACCATATAGAAGGACAGATTTGACATTGCTCTCAAAGATTCGCAGTTTGACTTTTCGTGAGATGATGTTGGATTTCCAAATCGGCGACAACTGAGCAAAAGCGCCCTTGGCTTTCTTTATTCTGCTCTCTACGTCTTCAGCGGTTCCACCTGTAGGAGTAAGGACGCTCCCTAAGTAGCAGAAAGAGGACACTTCTTTAAGTGGTTGGTCACCGACACATACAGGTCTTAAGTCTGTTGTCGCCGTTCTCATAGCCACGGTTTTAGCAAGGTTTATACGCGAACCGGTCTTATTTGATGCACTTTGTACCGCATTCACAGTTCCAGTCAAACTAGTAATATCGTTTGCTAAGAGGCATATATCGTCTGCGTAGTCAAGGTCATGCAGGTCTTCTCCGTCGCGCCATTTAATGCCATGTTTATGTTCAGTCGCTTCGCTGAGTATATCATCCAGGAGAATGATGAAGAGAATTGGCGATAGTAGACATCCCTGTCTCACACCCGTCGTAAGTTGTATAGGGTCTGATAGCTGGCCGCAATGCATAACCCGACATGAGCTATTTCTATAGAGTTCGCGGATCAGGTTGACTATTTTTGGTGGTATGCCACGCTTTTCTAATGATCTCCAGAGTGCAGTCCATTTGACCGTGTCAAAGGCCTTCTCAAAGTCGACGAAGAGGAGAAAGACCTCCGACTGCCATTCTTCGCACTGTTCGATGATCATTCGGAGAGCATTTATATGGTCCACACAAGATCGTCCTTTCCGGAAACCTGCTTGGTTTTCTCTTAGAGACTTCTCTGCAGCATCTGATATACGAGATAGTATAATTTTCGACATGACTTTAGAAATGATTGACAACAAAGTTATGCCTCTCCAGTTGTTGCAGTTGTTCCTATCGCCTTATACAGAAGACATATTGGGGATGAAGTGCATTTGCACTTTTGTTCACGCCCAGTAATAATTTATAAGTAATTTGTCAGAGTTAAAGCTGGAAGCGATCTCTTCCAGCCAACCTATGTCAGTCTGACAATATCGCGTTGCGTGCATTCTGCGACCGCTCTAACGATAATGTTATGCGTAGTAGTAGTTCATAACTGCACATTCTGGGCCTGACAGTTCAATTCGGCGTACTATCGGTCGCTGACCGTATGAAAAATAATGCTGAGGGCTGAAGGCTTGGCCGAAGGCTATTATTTGACAACTTACTTCCTATTTTTAACAACTTTCAAGAGATTAACCTACCAATGGTTTTCAACGGAACTGTTTTTATTAATCTTTTGTTTTCGATTTCAGTAGCCCCATATTTCCTCGGAATTTACCATATTTTATATCTTACCTAGCTTTCGTTTTGATGGAAAAATGGTAGTCCCAAGACGTAAATTATTCACTTTGTAAGTAAAATAATATCACTATTAAAGGAATTGGTAGAGATTTCGAAGTGGGGTCCTGTTTTAATACTACGGTTTCGCACTCATTTGGTTGCAGGGACAAGGAAGTCTTTTTCTTCCCTTCTGTCCTAACGGTTCTGGTTTGGTCTGATTCTTTTGGGTTAAATAAATGAGTCTTCACTACTCCACCTAACTAACACGCAATTGTGACAGTGAAAACTTGTAACAACCGTAATCACGCGTTGTAGCAGTTAAGTTTAACCGTGCCGTAATGCCAGTTTAATTGCTAGAGTGGGGCAATTATTTTAATTGTGATGTAAACGGTAGGGGGTTTATTGGAATAAGCTGAGTGCTGAGTTTGCGGGTAAGTTTATGTGGAATTTTGTTACTGATTTCTTATTAGGTATGTTTACTAAGTATTTGATTGAGTGAAATCTCTTGGGACTCTTCTAGCCAAGACTTACTTTGTGCTCTTATTATTCTTTAGTAAAAGTTGTGTGTAATAAAGGGGATTGCCCGTGCGTTTTTTAAAATTAAACAAGAATTTTTTTCATTCATAATTTGCTAAATACTATTCTCACGAATGAATTGGACATTTTATTCCGATTCATGGCTACTAAACAATCATCTCGGCTAATTTCCTGCTGGTGCAAAAGTATACGCCAATCGAATTTGTAATTTCGAAAGACTTTTCTTCTTCTTTTGAGTTTTGGGTCACCAATTCCACGAATGACTCGGCATACCGATATTCCAAGGTCATCTAAACTCTATGAAGGCCTATTCTAGATAAAAATTGACTCTATTGCCCGAAAATGTCTTTCGGGGTCACAACAAGTCGATAAATAAAAGGAGTTAGCGAGAAAGGCCGGGCCATAAAACAAACTACCTAAAGCAAGAAACACACGTAACGTTCGTTTGTGCGTTATTTTTGCGCAGCGCTGTCGCATGCGTTAGGAAAATGTGATTTTCCGCCTTATTTTCATACAAATACGGTTTGACAGAGGTTATCTTGTAGCAGAACTCTGCGTCGACGGATGCGTCTGTCAAACCTTTTGACATAAGCTGTATTTGTGTAGGAATAAGGTCGGAACCTAACGCATGCGTTACGCAGCGCAAAATTAACGCACAAACGGACGTAACGTGCGATTCTCGCCAAGCCTGAAAGGCTAACGACAACTGCCTGTAAAAGACTGCCCGAAGTTTGACCTTAAGTCGTACTTGGCTTTATGTGGTGGTATAAAATGTAGAATTAGTGCTTAAAATAAGTAGACTTTGCCTAGTAATTTGGCAATAACGTTTTCACCGTGGAGAAACAATTATTCTGAGCCAATTTTAAATCCAAGAAATATGACGTTCGTGTCAACCACCTTCTTAGTTACCTTGAGTTCCCCTGAGATTCCAGTTCATTCACGGAGTTCATTCCAGTAAGCGTCTGTAGAAAAGCGTCAAAATCGTCGCTATAGTTCGACAACTTCGTGCGCGACCTTCCTGCGGGGTACAGACGGTAGGGGAGCGAGGAAGCACGTCATTCTAATAATGACGTGCGGCGCGGATGCTCGCATCACCCTTCCCCGCTACACCTCCCGCTACCCGCTGACATCACCCCCCCCCCCCAACGTCTGTCACCCCTACGGAAGGTCGCGCACAAACTTGTCGGACTATAGTACTAAGTGAGTGAGCCATCTTAAAAGTCTCCCCGCGCGCCGTCTACTAATTTGTGCTGAAGATTAAGCATTATGCTACCCTAGTACTATTATAAATTCTGTGATTATGCGTTATGTCTTAGATATTTAATTTATTTTCCAATTGATTTTAATGGACCGGCGTAAACTATGTTCTGTTTAGATGCACACCTTTCACTGTATTTTTGGAAGACTGAATAACGTAAAAAACTTTCAAATTTTGGAGATTCCAATTTTGCCTCCGCATTGAACCCAGTCTGGACAGGCCTTTAAAGATGACAAAAATATGAGAAAACTTTGGCAATACCAGCAATATTGCGGTTCGGAGTTTTTACTCCGGTGCCGGCCGCATTCAATTGCTGTCCTCAAATAAATAACCGAGTTAATAAGATGAGTTTTTACTGTTCTCGGTAAGTAAGGTAAGGTGAAATGAAAGTGAATATTTTTACTTGATTGATATTGAGTAGGTATCATTCATCATAACAGATTGCTACTGGAAATGGAACGGACATGTCTATCTTATTGGGAGTTATTTGCTATGTACAATATCTATCCAGCGGGTTATCGAGTGCAGCGATGGATTTTGCGTTTACGAGTAAAAGGACCGTTATGCTGTTTTTCTTTTGGTCAATTTATCCCTAAGTCATCTTTAATGACACCCTTAAAATGCCTTGAATAGACTCATTTCATTACTTATTTATTTAGGTAATATGATTTTTTAAATAATTACTAAGTTTGTTGATATTGTATAAGTCCTTTCATCTATTGCAATACCCTACAGCCCTACTGAATAAAGGGTTTCATGTGCTGATGTATTACCTAACGCCTTATGTACCTACCATATATGATTCGCAATAAAGTATATGAATATGGATCTATTAATCCTGCACTCATTAAGTCGATTCTGTAAACTAGACTCCACATTTCAAAAGCAAACCACCAGAAATAGTACTTTTGCATAAAACATTTGAACAATAAATATAATTTGCAATACACCCGCAAGTACCCAACTTCTACAACATTTAAAAAACCTAGCGCCATGTAAACAGCTGGTAAGTAGCGAGTACTACTCTTCATAATTATGAAGCTTATTCCAAGACTTCCCCAAAGGGATTAAGCAAAATAAACTCCGGAGGCGACTGCACTGTAGAACAAACACTCTAACGCGGGAGGTGCAGCTGAGCAGAGCTTGTTAAGAAAAAATATGCATCTTGTTAATTTTTAGGGGCCTGCCGAAGTTATGCTCAAAATTATATATTTTATTTAATGTCATTAAAATTCTCAAATATATAAAATTCATGCCGAGATTAATCTCTACTTAAATAGTGTTTGTCGAATGGGAAATTGAAAATTTAATGATATTTAATCCTATTCATTCATTAACATCATCGTATTATTTGGGACTCATTGCGTCTTTTACGTAAACAACCTACTAGGCCTCGAACGCAGTTGTGTTGTAAGTCATCTGATCATCGTTGAAGCAACCAAGGCCGAATCTTGACTGTCCCAATGGCGTAGTGAATAGTACACCTGCCTTCTACGCCAAGGGTCGTGGGTTCGATGCCCACTGGACATAAATTTTTGTAAAAGTCAATTAACAAATATTTGTGTTAAGTCTGGTGTTTTCTATGTATTTATTTACAAAAAAGTATTTAAGTATTATATCAGTTGTCTAGTTCCCATAGTACAAGCTTTGCTTAGTTTGGGGCTAGATGGCGCTGTGTGTTTCGTCCAGGGGTATTTATAATTTTTTTTACATAGGTACTCCCTCCCTAATCAATCAACGTCCCGAAAATCAAAACACCAGATCCTGGGACCAAACTTACGAAGACATGAAGTTCTACGGAATCCAATAATGTCTCCACGTATCACACTTCCCAAGACGGCGGACACTACAGGCCGAGTACTAATTAGAAAAATCCCGGTGATCCTCTATAATTTTCGCTAATTAAATTTTATAGCAGACGGGGCACCTGGTACCGGAACGGGACAATATTTTCGGGTGAATTTGCGATTTTCTTTAATGAAAAGATATAAATTTTAGAAGGCGTGTTAAGAAGATTATCTTTGGGGGAGGACAAATACTTACTTAATATTGGAGGCGGTGAAAAATTAGAAGGAAAATTGGTGTGATTCTTCATACCGAAATTAGTGAAACAATAAATGAAAATATCGCAACGGGACAATCTGATTTTAGATCCTGGAAGCAATTAGATACAAACTACGCCGCTACGCAAGCTACGCCACTGTAGCCTTGAACATTTTTAACAAGCCTAAACCAGTTTATCCCAGGTGTACTTATTCAGGATCAAGTCTAGGATTAACTAGTTTATCCCATCGGCCTTAAGACAAACTAGTTTTAACCCAAACCGAATTGTCTGTCCAATCGCATGTAGCGTAACTATTTTGGTCTAGAAAAAACCAGTCTCTCCTAAAATCCGGTAACATCCAACACTTAAATCAGTAAACCTATTACCTCGTATTACTCGTACCTTCTTAAAGTGTGAATCCCTTTAACTCGAAATTATTCAGCCGCTTCAAACTCCAGCGTTTATTCTACAAAGCCTTTCAAGAATTACAAAGCGCTTAAAATGCTAACTAGTTCCAGACACGGTTTATCTTTGATCGAAGCCGCTATCGTATTCATAGGTTCCGGCATTCCGGTCACCAGGGATGTGAAAAAACAATCGATTATTTGAAAAATCGATGTTTCTTTGAAAAAATAAGGAAATGTTTTAAACTCTATTTTCGAAAACAATTTACCTATCTATTTCCAAAGTTACAGAAATCTTGCCTGCTTTTTTTTACCAACCGCTTGTTATGTCACTATGTTTATGTATAAGTACCTACGAGATGGGGCTGAATAAATTGTTTTGCTGGCATTTAAAGAGGGAATCCAAATTTTAATAAACTGTGTGTGTGATAGAATATTCTTGTTTATGATTTGACGATATTATGTAGTTTAATAAACAAAATTTTGTGGAACTAAATAAATTGTCGTTTAAGTAGCCGAAATGGCTTTAATATAAGGTAATCTAAAACGAAAGTAAAGGATAGCTGCTTTTGTTTAATTATTCGATGTGGCGTAATGGTTAGTATGACTGCCTGCAACGCAGAAGGTTCCGGGTTCAATTCCCGGTGGGGTTACTTACAAAGTTGATATTTATCACTTTATGAATTTGTTCCCAGTCTGGTTAGGACATTGCAGGCTGAACCACCTGATTGTCCGCAAGTAAGATGGTTCCGTGCTTCGGATGGGCACGTTAAGCCGTCGGTCCCGGTTGCTGTCTAGGATGGCGGTCGTTACACAACCATGTCAGAGGCCTGCTACTTGCAGTAGGCGGTTGAAAAACTCTGACACCAGGATTCATCGGGTTGTTGAACGATTCGATGTCCCACACGAGAGAGAGAATGGATAAAATAAAAATCAATTTTATTACTAAAGTCACACCCCTATTGGGAACGGTATCCTCACGTCGGATTTTACCGGTATTTTCTCTTATAATACCGATAATAACTTATAGCTAAGCTGAGGAAGTCTGGTTATAGGTTAAGGCTTGGAGGTTTATTTTAGGGTTTTAGTATTCTAACACAAAAATATTTAAGGTATTGGATATCTTTATTCTACATTTCTCTCGGAAGATATGTAGCTACTTCTGATTCAAATATTTCACGCGGTCGCCTTGCCATAGGTAGGTCGTAAGTTCCACAGTGTAGACGTATGATGTGAGACATACATGATGGCATCTGTCAAGTAAGACTCACATCGTGCGACATCGCGACGCTTGAAACCGTTACCATATTAATTAATGTATGAAACATAAGAAACAAAGCTACACACGTTAGACACGCGTCCCATTGATAACGGCTGACGATCGCTTGCCTGAGAGATGTGATGGTGCGCATCGCGTCGCGCGTCTTTTCTGTGGAGCTTGCCCCTAAGAGATGATTATGCCGCATAAACCTGCGGCTGTCTCGTTACAGGTTGCCATTTACTTGCTGGTTGTCAAAATCTTGAGTTGCATGATTGAAAATGTTCCATTTTGTTTTAGTAATACTTAGTTACTGCTACACCCTTGTCTTAATGTCTTCGCTTTCGAATGCCATCGGATCGCGCGTGGCCTATACTAACATTTTTGGGCAATTATAATATGACAATCCCTACTTGATATTCTGAAATAACCATTGATTTCTTGTCAGACGGTGTATGTAGCGAAAACTATATTTGAGGCTTTTGACGCTCTGCATACCCCATAAGAAAATACGTGATTGCGTACCTGTAACTCTTAACAAACTTATCCGGCACCGACAGGTGGAGCCGACTGCGAAGTATTATTAGTTTTCGAACAACTCTCGCAAAGTTACACTTTGAAAAATGAGACCGAATGATTTGCAATATTGCCACTGCTGAAGTTGTGCAATTGACATTTCTAAGTTCTAACTCCGTACCCGTACCTATTTGCAGCACTAAAACCAACCAAAACCAAATCAACCAAACTATTGACGCTAATTTTGTGTATGGAAGGGCATAGACAATTTAAAAAAAAAAATACTATCTCATAAATAATACACGCAAATCGCAAACACCATATAAGTAGATAACTAAGCCGGTTTTTCTATTGGATCCGGAAAACAACCGACAAGTCACGCGGTGCATGTGATCCCTACTTGAGTTATCTATCACAACTTTTCCATTTTTGGGATCAGTCCACATGACCTGCTACTCTAATATGAAAAGCCAAATTAAGTTGATGTCGAGCCAATCAGAGTTTGTTGATAGTAATGTTGATAGGACGAGGATTGCAAAAACATAGAGTCGATCCTACCAACGCTGCGCACTACGCGTTATCTCCGCACTACAAATGCCAAAAATCCCTTTATTACAGTTCAATGGGCCCCCAAATCCCCGACCAGGGGTAAACAACATTCGATATTTATATACCCACTTGTGTACAATGTTATTTATTCAGTGGTTATGGCGCTGCGGTTCTCGTTGTTGATATCAGATATTTGTTGGTTCGATCAAATGTATTGTAAAGAGATATTTAGGATAGCAAATGAAGCAATGATTTGATTACAAACACATACCTATTATTAACACTTATTTTCATGTTTTTGAACGGGATTTTTACCGCGGTAAGGTTTTTGCTTCGTCAATATTTTGGAGTGATTTCACGCTCCGTGATCACATCAAAACCTTACCGCGGTAAATATCCCGTTCAAAAGAATAACATAAGTGTTGTACTACGCACCGCGGAAATCTAATAAAAAACATACATATTATTAAGAAAGTAGTGTTTTTTTGTTGGAAGATAGTTTATTTTATTTACAGGTAGCTTACAGGGTCACAGGTGGTTAAAAACTCGGACACCAAGGTTTATTGGGTCGTTTGTTGACTCCGTGTCCCACACTAAAGTAGAGAGTAAGATCTTGAAACAATTTTATTTAAACTAAAAAATATCAAACTATCGTCCAAACTTGTAATGGCCAATATTCAAAAATTAAAAATATCGTCGAGGCTTGGTGGTCAACGTCACAAACCAATAAAATGAAATTGATTTTGTACTCGATAGATTGGTTTTGCGGTGTCAGTGGAACTTGTTTATAAATACGACAGTTTTATTATATTTCCATCACTGCGGTCCGTGATTAATATACTCGTAATTTGGTTACTTATTCCATGAATTTATATGGTACTGATTAATTGATTCACTATACTAATCATGAAATTGGCAAACAATTAAACTTAAATGTTGTATTTCATCGATGTGACAATGTCATGTTCATTAACATTGTCACATCGTAGAGAAATACAAATAGGATTGTTTTTGAATTCGTAATTTAAAAAAGTAAAAATAAAATTGAAATTTTTCATGGAATAGAATCATCAGCAAATCATCAGTCATCATTGTTTGTAAAAGTTCTTGTCTGTGATATACGATCTAGAAATAATTTAAACTGTTGGAAATATTTTTGCCGTATGGTGCCGGCTTAGAATAGTCATAGAATATCACTCCATATCTTTCCCATGGGTATGATGATAATTATGTATTGCAATTTTAGACGACATGCTGACAACCTTGCAGTAATGTGATGCACACTCTTCTAAATTACTCACTAACTTTTGTCAGACGTGGTGTAAATGTCCGTCTTTATAGCCGTTTACGCTCTGCCAACTCCGCAAGGGATAAAGGCATGATGTATGTATGTGTGTACGTAGAAATATACCTAAATTGTAAATATGTAAGCTATACCTATACGCTCATGTGTGATGAAATCGCTGCTTTATCCACTTAGCTCCGACCCGGATCAGCCTGCGAAATATCAAATCAGTTCCCAGTTCCATAGCGCAGCGCTTCGCTTTGGAACTCATTAGCTGCAACCTAATTCACGGATTAAACGGAATCATGCAGTGAACGTTCCGCGATATCCGCGGTCGAATTAAAATTCCAACCGAACGTTGCTTGCCTCTGTAGATGATGATGATTTTTGGCTTTCGTTTTGGAAATTGAATAGGTATTTTTTGTTCTGTGATGCGTGAAAGCAGGTACAACGTAAAAAGAGTATTGGATAAGATCTGATTGCTGTTTTTGAACTGTATCAGGTATTTAAATTGTGTACTTAATGTGGTTATAATGCTGTCGCTATATTGTTTCTATTTTTGTAACATGTCTCAAATTCGTTTCAAATTACTGATTGTTTGATAACTTTATTGTAAGTACATTTAATGTTGTATTTCCCGCTAAATAAATAATTTTAGTAAACACTTTCTAAACTCTTTCCGCATGTTGCTGACCCCTGCCAATTTCACTTAAGCCGGCCACTAATCAGTTCGTCTAATAGACAGTAGGTAGACCGTATTCTACAGGATGTAAAAAATATACCTACTGAAAATAGTTTAAGGCATGTATCAGTCTATGAAACTGGAGAACTTTCCCTAAGGAACACCACTAATCAGTTCGTCTAATAGACAGTAGATAGACTGTATTCTACAGGATGATGAATCAGTCTGTGAAACAGGAGAACTTTCCTAAAAGAATATAAGGTCGAATCGAGATATGAAATATTTGGACCTCCCATTCAAAATGTAAAAGCAGCCGAGCGAGTTTATAGGAGGGCTAATATTGTTAAATATTTGGTTCTTCTTAATTATTAAATGAACAAAGATAACCCATCTTGTATGTTATGAAACGACTGACCTTTTTTTTATAGTCCAGGCTTACCTATAGAATCTCGACTTCAAAAAACAAGGTTAGTCGTTTTATAACATACAAGATATTCCATCCTATGTTCCTTGGGAAAAGTAGTTCCATTTAATGGACATATTCACCCCTAGAAATATTTGCAGTAGATGTTTTTACACCTTTTATTTCTATCTGTTTTATTTAAAGTTGTATTTTGCCTGAAGAAACTTCACCATCGGGCTGGATAGATAAACTAACTAAAACTAGTTTCAGACAGGATTACAGGACTGAAATAGTTTCGATGGATGAGTTACGTGAAAGTTAAAAAGCTATTTTTGAAAGTAATCTTTTTCAGTGAAAACAAAACCACGATTTGGAAGTTTGATACGACGTATTGAGTTTAACGTGTTGTTTGAAATAGAAATGATGTATTGTTACTATTTATTATCATATCATGTACATTTTATCAGAATAATGTTCGAGTTTTTTATTTTAGTGTTTATTCAAGTTTTTGTCAAAGAGGTGTCCCATAAACTGAGAAAAAAGTTGAAGACCAAAGGTGCAAGCTCCATAGAGTAGACGTGAGACATAAAATGACATCTGTCAGACAAGAAATTGTCAGCCGCCATCGATGTGAGGCGCGTTTCAAGTGTGTAGCTTTGTCTCTTCTGTTTCACACATTTTATATGGAAACTGTTTCAAGCGTTGCGATGTCGCATGTCTCATGTCATGTCTCACCGTCTGATGTGTGGAGCTAGGGCCTAAGACTCAATGAAATTGTTAAACTACCAACGCCTGGAATAAATTTTACTTTAGAACTTAGTACTAGCGTAATACTTCATTCATACTTAGTACCAAATGAAAAAAGAACTTTCCCCATTTGCGACCGAACCAAAAATTTTAAAAGACAACGCTCAAAATAAAACCCACAAATATGATTAAAACATGATAAAAGTTCGAAAGAAGCATAACCGTGGCCGCGGGGCATTTTATTATTCATACGGACCCCCGAATTTTGGCGGGAAGTGTAAGAAGGTCGTGAAAGTGTTAATTTTTAAGCGGAGGGACAAAAATCTGAAACCTGAAACGGCTGGGCTGATGGTGGAATGCACGGGACTTTATTCGGTGCGGTGACGCTTATAGTAATACTAGCGGCCCGTTAGCGGTTTCACTCGCTGCGCTGCACCTAATTTTCCCGCGGCAAAATGGCATTGGCATATGTAATACATGATAAACCTTCCTATTAAATCATTTTATAACTTTTGAAGCACTCGCGATTGTTTTCACACATTTTAAGTATTGAACCGGGTCTATCGTGATAATTATTTAGGTAAACCTTAATAATTTACCTGTGTCCCGACGTTTCAACACAGTTTTATGTGTTGTCAACCCGCGACCACAACACATGAAACTGTGTTGAAACGTCGGGACACAGGTAAATTATAAAGGTTTACCTAAATAATTATCGCGATAGACCCGGTTCAATACTTAAAATCATTTTATCTTTTACAAACCACGTGGTTAAGAAGGAGTTAGAGAATACCACGCACGACCGACAAGAGACAAAAATCGACTTAATTTTTTTATGCTATGTTTATTGATGAAAGAGATCCAACGAGTTGATGAGAAGTTCGTAGCATACTTTGCATAAGGTTTTATGATGATGTTTAAGTACATTACAATAAATGCATTTCCAACGATGCCATAAAAACTACGCCGGTCGGCTTATCAGTAGTCTGACTGATCACGTCATTCTTAACTGCTACAGCGTAGCAAACGGAGTAGAATTTGCTACGAGAAGTGCTACGCCATAGAAAACAAAATTATTTTGTGACTTTGACTGACTCTTTCGCGAGTTATTTTATTGATTCCTAGCATAGAAGATGCTAGGCTCAATAAACAAAATATTCCCGTACGTTTACAGAAAAGGAGTTAATTTTTAATGCAAACATCATTACGAAGTTGCCATAACGAGATTCGCTCCCCGACGTCACGGTCGACGCTTCTTTATCATTGCTAGCTGGCTGGAATTGTTCGTTTCATAAAAACTGAAGTACCCTTAAGCAGGAGCAACATTAATTTCCTAATTTGTCTCCAACATAACTTTGCTAATGTTGAATACAAGTTGCTAATGTTAATAGGAAATAGTAAGATGACATCTATCAGTTAAGTGATCGTCAGCCGTCATCGATCTCACGTGTGTTCACGGCGTCTCTTCTATTTCATACATTTTATATGGAAACGGTTTCAAGTGTCGCAATATCGCACGTCTCAGTCTTTCGACTTTAATTTTCTCTACACTTATTATGTCCAAATTCTTCACATGTTTTTATACCATCCATACGATTTAATACGTCTGAAACCTTGCGCGTGTGTTAAGTCTTAATAGGATATTCCGTCAAAAAGTACATAGATACATAAACGAGCTTTGTCAAAGGAATTTTAGACAGTACTTCATGAGATAAGAAGCATTTTAAATTAATACCATGGAATATGACAACTCGCATAGAAAACTGACATAACCGATACTCCGTCTGTGAGATTTGAGATTGTCGTGGTTCGTCTCTTGCAAATGCGAGTATACCAAAACCGCAAAGCAGTCACCTAAAAACTCGCGAAATAATGAAAAATTAAACAATGCATTTAAAACCCTTATTAAGTTGTGACCGGGCCACGGTCATCCGGAGATTATCTCCTTGCCGCATAATCACCCTGGTACCGGTTATACCGGGTATCCTCCGGGTATTTTCCGGGTATTTTCGGGTATTTCTGCGACAACAAAGGACCCGCTATGATGTATTGGGAGCCAAGTGGCTTTCGAAGTCGTCCGGGCGTATTTTAATGTTTGCTGTAATGAACTGGGCAGGATTCAGGGTGACATAGTGGGCCACAAAAAATATTAGTTCAAGTCATTTCAATTTGATATTTGCTACTTTGTGAATTTGTTTACAGTTTGATTGAAGTACCTGATTGCCCGAAAAGCAATATGGTTCCGTGTTTCAGAGGGCACGTTAAGTCATCAGTATTTTATTAGTTACAACGCTTTAACACTTCTTTTCTACACCTCAAAGCTTCCTAAAGGGGCCACAAGCAAGAAATAGAGAGTTAACAGAATTATTACTATTCAGGATTTTTGCGATTGTCACTTGTTAAATAGCCAGGGTAGCTAATGTCAAAAAATTAAGATATAAGAATATCAAAACAGCAAAATCTGATACGTCATAATTATGATTGTAAAACCAATTTGTATCCAAGAAATATGACGTTCGTGGAGTTTGAGTTCCTCTGAGATTCTAGTTAAAGTCAGTAAGCGTCAAAATAGTCACTACTAATGAGTAGGTAAGCCATCTGTGCCCCGTTACCCCAATTTGTGCCACAAGTGTCCTGAAGGACCACAAGTGTCCTGAAGGGCCACAAGTGTCCTGAAGGGATCAAAATTGTACCCAATCCGTGCCTGCATTCGGGAGCGGTGATTAATCATGTCGGGTGGTCCTGGTGAAATAAAGCGGAGTGCCTGACCTCTACCACCGTCTTTCGACCTTCGTGTACTAACCATTATTTCCATTACTCATTGCTTTGTTCATTGTATTCCGACGTTCTAGGCTCTAGGGATTTATGCGTATTATCTACAATTTTAGGCGACAGGCTTAGAACTTGTCATTATAATGTTAAGCTATACAATATTCCTGGTACAGACGGTAAAAGGTATGATGTGTAGTAGTATTCACTAGGTATGTACATAAAATAAAGGCGTCCCGCGCGCCGTCTCCCTAATTTGTGATAGGTATGTATTTATGTTTTTTCAAAATTCCTACCTTGGAATTTTGGATATGTAAGAAATAAGTAGGTACAATATAGCGGTCCACTGCTGGTCATGAAACTTCCCGTGCTGTGGGTGGGGTAATTTTTTTTTTGGCATGTGGATTGGCTAGCACCGAGAAAAGCTATTCCTTTCGCAAGAACGCTGTTGCCCATCCCTATTTCTTTTAGCACTTATTATATGACGCTCTTATTATTAGAATTCAGAATGACGTCAGTTGGAGACTACCTTACCTACCTACCTACTTTATAAAAATAATGCAAACATATCAGAGTCAATATATAACTTTCTCGCTGTAACTGCAATACAACAATCACAGTAAAATAATACCACCAGTATTTCTATCAACCGCTACATATTTCTCTGGCCTCGTCACTCGTAAATCTATAACGTGCCATGTAACACTATAGTGTAGAGTGATTTTTGAATTCCGAGGCAATACAAAGCGTAACCATGGTAAGATAAACATTTGAAAAAACATACTATTTTATATTTCTAATATTATATTATATTCGGTTGTATTATAATTGCGTTAAAACCTTTGCTGTCATATCTATAGAATAGAATAGAATAGAAAAAGTTTATTTCAATGTACAAAACACACTAGCCACATAAATATACAAGGTAGTTATTATACAATTAAATCTTAAATACTAGAAGTTGTACAATGAAAAAGGAAACCACTCAGCAGTATGCTGTAATACGTAGTAGGTATTACAGCGCTGGTATTCTGTGGTACCCATTTGTGCTTTTGCACTGATCGAGACAATTTATGTTATCTGAACAACCCCAAATCCGTATTGAACCGATCTAATGGTGGCGATGCAATAACTGTGAAATCCAACTTATCCGACCCAGCTAAGTATTGAAAGGCAAGACTGTTTTTCTTTTTCTATCATCAAGTCATCAACTCAACAGCCGCAGCCAAATTCTGGACGTGATTTTTAACCTCGCACACAATATTAAAGCCCGCGCGGTAGGCGAGTACGCGGCATTCTAAATTGGTATAAATTGTCAAGCGATTGAGTTCCGCTACCCACATACCTATCCAGTTTGAGTAGAGCATAATACAGTAACACACACGAACGCAGTATAAATTAATACCTACCGCTACATATTTCTCTGGCCACGCCACTCGTAAATCTATAACGTCCCATGTAACACTACAGCATGATTTTTCTATATCGCCGCCATAGATTATACACGACGGTGGCAGTGAAAGCTGGGTTTATCGTGCTTTTATCGCTAGTACTCTGAGATACAAGGAAAGTGAATACATGTCACTCTGTTGCTATGTGTTGCCGGCTCACAATTTGATGCTACTCTAGAAGTCTTACTCCACGAGTACGGTAGATAGAGCCCTGCCTCGCGTTAGTACAGATGTCCAGGCGCAAGTTCAAATTCTGCCCGCGGTGGAAAAATTTGTAAGTTTTCCAAAAACTCTTACCCCATTTCCGTTTAGTTCAGTTGCGGAATTTTTTCAGTATAATGACAGATAATAATGTTCCGTATGCTAGTTGTGGTATTTCATTTCATATGCACCAAAACTTCAGGGACTGAATTTTCGGTAGTATAGTTCGACCCTAAATGTTCAACGATTTACTGAAAGTGGACTTTGATCTATTTTCCTTGAATGAGATACCGTTCTGGTACTATACCACAGTGTTCTTGGTCTATGAATCTATGGCCTACTAACCTATCTATAGTTATCATAATTTAGTGCAATCGTTCGGATCTGCAATAAACTGCGCACGTCGTGAGCAAGCCCGCGGCACTAAACTAGCTTACTAAAGGACAGTAGCTTGCCTGTGAAAGATCAGAAGTACGGTTGTATGGCAAAAGCTTCTAACATTACGTATAAAATAACGGAGCCTTACAGAAAGCTAACTATAGCAATTATTGCTAAGATTATTCGTTTCGAGTGGTATAGTACACAAATGTGTTTGAGTACACCAGGGTTCATCGGGTGCTGGACGACTAGGTTGTAGCTAGGTATTTGTGTATTCAACCGCATACCTATGCATTGGTCGATATTGCGTTGTAACAGTCGCAGTATAAGGCGGCAACGACTGTCAAATAATGTCCGGTTAGGGTATATGAGTATTCTTTGAAAAACCAGATAAGGTTCCACACCGGAAGAATATGCGGCTTATAATTTGTGTTTAAGGGTCAAATTCAAAACACACCAACATACAATTCTATGACTTGACATCAAAGATTTAATGCCTGGGATGTCATATTTCTACAAACATATATCATGCCTGGACCTTTTGCGGGGTATATAAAGAGCGTAAATAGATGTAAAAATGGCAATTTAAACCACGCCTGAGAAAAGTTTGAGAGTCATTCAGAAGACTGTGAATCACCATAGTGACTAGTTGTAAGCCTGTTGTCTTGCAGTACACATCAACTCTCAAATCCCTTAGTCGCTTCTTACGATACCCACGGGAGAGATAAGAGGTGATGCTATTCTAAGCCTGCCGGCCTAATGTAGTGCCCTATAAGGCATATTTCTACCTACTTATGATTCCGAGACTAAACTATACAACGTGTGTACAGAAACTTTACTTGACTACACAGAAATAAATGTGCCTTGCAGATAAATGGGTCGGTTATTTTCCGTTTTGTTACTTTGCGGGTTTAGGAGCACAATTCCCCCGGCATAAATTTGTTTATGCAACAACAAACTATTTATAAATTGTAATGCAGCAAAAAATCTGCTTCGTACCGCGTAGAGGTACAGTTGGCAAAATAAATCACTGGCCACAAATCAACGGGACTCCCTCCCACATTTCCAACGCTGCGACTGTACTACCAGCAACACTGAAACCTAACCCCTTCAAGAGATCAACCTTTACTGGGCTCTCTCATGAACTGTATGATAAACCATTTTAAGTTGATCCCTTAAGGAGTAGGTTGGTTGCGCTACTTTAGCTCGAAAAGCAACCTTGTTCTCACGGCAGAACGGGCTGGTTTAACACCTGAGGCTACCTTAAAGTTGCCTTCCTGCAGTGTTTAGGTAGAAAGCAACCTTATTGCAAGGGTGTAAGGACGTGAGTTGCCCAAGGATATGTTTCGCAAGTGCTGAAATGCTAGGTTATGGATGCCAACATGCATCAGGGACTGCAAACTTTGCTATATGTAAACAGGTCATGTTTATTGAATGCTAGAGAATTTTTGAGCTACTCCCCAGAATTCTGAATTTGTACCATCTGAATAATATATGTAGCAGCTTTTCGCTTAGTGGTTAAAAAAGTGCAATAAAAAGTGTGTATGTGCTAGTCTTTAGTGACATTGCATTTTGCGGTCTCTACAACTTTCTTTAGGCAAAAGTAAAGACAGGGCAATAGACCTGGAAATCTCACTTATCTTGATTCTTGCAAATAATAAGTTGAACCAACCCAACACATAAAAGAAAACCAAAGAAGGGTTGCAAAGAAAATTATTAATAAAGACTGCTTGTGCTAATATTATCAAACTACAAGCCACAAGCTTACAGGCAAAATTCGATGTAGGTTCATTGCGTAGCAGGTTAACCATTATTAAACTAGCTACGCAATGAACTAAGAATTAAATTTGAAGCATGTATTTTGGTAGGCACTGTAAGGTGCTGTAAGCAGGATTTCTATCACAGTATAGTTACAAGTTGTGATTTCTGTAGGAATAAGTAGTAGCGGCTGCAGGCGTTCCGCAACATGACATAACTGAGCTGAGCATGACCTTTTGTACTAAAATCTCTATTTATGGATCACATTCAAATTCAGGTAAGTTTTCCATTGACATATTTCACGTTTATGTCAAATGGTAAGAAGGATCTGAGCAAGATCGGAGTAACGGGATCTTACTCATAAGTGCTGCGCAGCATAAGAACAATAAAAAATCCCAACTTTAGACAGTTTAAATGGCCAGCCTTAGTTTCATTGAAAAATGCAAGATGGCGTTCACCAAGGAATCGTACTGCTTCTGGCTTTCCTTTCTCTGCAATCCTAACCTAACGCAAAACCAAGCCTATAATTTCGCGTATCTAAACTTCTATCAAAACCTATTTGACCAAATTCGGTTTTACAAAAGAAAGTTCACCATGCGTGTCACCGGGTGTCGAAAGCGACCAGTTTGTTGGACTTTGTTGGACTTACTCCAAATGCATAAAATTGCGCGCCCCGTGGGCCCATTAAAAGTTGCCGTTGTACCCTCAAAACTACGACCGCGATGAAATGTATAAAACCTATTGTAACAAACATGGACAGGGGAAAGCTGTTGGAGGAAAGGGTTGAAGTTTTTTGAACTGTTCGAGGGTAGTAGTTTTTTCAAATGGATTTCAGTTTCCTTTTAAACTATTTGTTGTGTAGTTCTTGGATGCGAACTTGGGGAAACTATGAATCTACGGAACGTATCCAACAGATTTTATGATAACATCTCTTATCTTTGAATCAAAATGTCTTTATCCTATGTGTCATTTTAATGGATTCGCAGATTCCAAAGACTGCCTCCTATTCGGGCTCCCCACATACGTAAGTGATTTTCACATTACCACACGATACTGCAATATTTTATTGGTCTACTGATGATGAAAAAATTAGTTGTATGGCAATACCTACATACAACTGAAGATTTTATATCTATGGTCAATATTTGTGTGTAATAATTCTTGTTTCTACATTTATTTTTATTATTGTGAAGATATAATATTTTCTCTTTTCAAGATTTTTTTTTCTATACAATATTTTTCCAAGTTACTCATTTTTTTTTGTACCACGTTGTAAAAACACCTTGGCCACACTAATGATCGAATTGCATGTCCGAACAAAGAAAAGTTTATACACTTGCAATGCTTAGTTTTCGTATACCTTCATTGAACTTTCGTGAATTTCAAAAGTGATAAAGAATTTACAATATTAGCAGCTAATTATTTGTAAAACACGTCTGAATTAAAAGTTTCATGAAAGTCTTGGAATAAATAATTATTAAAGTTAGATTTAGTAATAATACAGAGGTTTTGATGTTTTTCTACTAACTTGCAAACTTTTACAACTTTATATTATCCTTAGCAATGAAACTTGTGCTAAATGGAAATTTTGTTGCTGATTTTATACGTAGAAATTATTATTACGTCTTTCAAGATAATTACTAAATTCAACCTTGTACTTTTACTACTGTTTTGACTGTCCTGATGGCGTAAAGGATAGTACCTGTGCCTTTTATGCCGAGGGTCGTAGGTTGGACTCAAATATTTAACAACTAAATTTTCAAATATCTGTGTTTAGTGTGGGTATTTTCTATGTAAAATACTTATATATTTATTAAAAAAAATTATGTATAAGTACTGTACAAGCTTTGTTTAGTTTGGGGCTAGGTTACGCTGTGTGTCACGTCCAGTCGTCCAGGAATATTATTTTGGTCTTGGTATAGATTTTTTTGCAGTAATTCAAAGCGCTGGTATTTTTAACCATTTATATTGAAAAAGTTTTATGTCTACATACAATAAAAGTTGTACAAAAAATGCTTTCTCCATTGACAAAGGAAATAACCATCACCGATGTGACCAAACCTATTGTTCCATTATTCACAAGTGGACATATAAATTGGATGAGCGTTGTCGAAAACCAAAACTGTATTTTATGAAATCGTTGTTTAAATGATATTGGATATTTTCCAGTTTTACAGATGTCGAATGGTTTATGGGATTAAATACAGCACTGCAGAAATGGCTATGCTTTTTTTGGTCAGATAGTGGTTAACACAAGAAAGAGTCATACATAAACACCGTATGAACAGATTGTGTAGGTAATCCTTCAAAATATTAAATGTTCTTAATTCGGAGTACTGTACTGTTTTAATATCTTTGTGATGCTTTGTGTTCTTTGCATAGTCTAATAAAACATGGTCTTACATTCCCAGAGAAACACAAGCCTACGTCACTAGTATTGCCACTTTATTTCAATAAAATACGTTATGGGGTAAATTCTTGGACAAAGGTAAATTCAATCTCAGAAAAATGAGTTAAAATATTTCTGAATAATTTTATGATTTAGATTTACGTGTGTATTAACTTGAACTTTACAACATGAACACTTAAATTGTATTTATTAGTTAACAGTATCTTATATGATTTACAAAAATAATCATAAGAGTGGGTAATTTTGGTAACCCACAAGCATGATGACGTAGGCTTGTGTTAGTCACGTGGTTCACGAGTCTCGGAATGGAATACCAGGCGGAGTATCTTATTATACCATGGTTTTTTGTACCATCGGACTCCCCCTTACTAACCAACAGCGATTTTGAATCTTACTACCCTTTAAAGAATAACACTGGATTAAGTTTTTTAAAACCTCTGTCTGGTCTGATTATATTAATAAATTGTATGGAGAACTAAACCACAGTAGGTTGCAAAGAGTAATGTACCTAACTGAATTTGTTACCAATACGTAACGAGGTTCTGCAGTATTTATTTAAATTCTTTGAAGAAATTGAACGGAAAAAGGAAACAAATTGAAATTTAATAAAAAGAATGAACCACGTAACTTTTCCGTTTCCAACAAATTACGAACGTTCAAAGAGTTTAATCGTTTATTATAAACACTTATTTTCCTTGAGTTACTATTATATTACCCAGAGTTCGATTCGGCATACATCGATGGTTATCTTGACTTCATTCTATTGACACCTATACACTAATAAGCAATGTATGCCAAACTCTGCTGAAAGGGTAGTATTATTGCCAACATTATCAATAGGACCTTCAGAATAGGGTTCAGTGGAGATCTTCACACTTCAATCAATTAAGTACTGAACACGCAGCTGTTGGCTCCCGCATTATTTACGCCGTACCCTTGATTGTCAGATCAAACAGTAAAGTAGACGAAGACAATTGTAACATACAGAGTAAACATAAATCACCGCGATGCCAGTTTAAAAAAAGCATCATCTTGATCTGCTTGCCCTTATCACAAATCAGTTGGGGTTGGCAAGATGTTTTGTTAAACCTCAATTCTTGGACACCTTATTTGCACCATCATGTAGGTATTTTACTTTTGGTACTTTACTTCAAATTAATAAGGGGAAGAAACATCGATGGGAACAGAGGCAAAACGTGTTTGCCTGTATCTTGGAAAACTGAATTAAATTATTATTGCAGGGATTATGATAAAATATTTATTGGTTCAATAAATACATTAAGATACTGCTGCTACTGCTAAAAGATGATTATCATATTACGTTAAACATGTCGTGTTATTTTAACAGTTTCAACAGATTGTAATTTTCTTGTCAATAAGAGTAGTACTATCGCCAGCAAACTCCACCTGTAGGTACTAATTTTTCCTAGTATTTGTAAGAAAAATCAGCATCAGTTAGCCCCTAAATGGGTAGGTGGATTAGCTGGCGATGTGCATCTTGTTTTGGGATGAACATATTTTGGTATCATTTGTTTGTTCTATTTGCTCCATCTTCCTTATACTTCAGTTGAGGCCAAGCCTTATTTAAACTTAATTCGGCCCCAATTTTCGTCGAAATATGTTAATTCGCTCTAAATTGAAGGGACACTAAGCCGGAAAGGTTCGCCCCCACTAAACGCTGATAGCCTTGATTTGTAGCCCTGATAAAGGGTTCCTATTGAAACTAGTGCCACTATAATTTAAAAAAATGCAAACAAATCCATTTATTAGAAAGATTGTTAGGTTAAAATGCAGTGTTGGGGTTATTTTATACATACGTCTGGTTTTACTAAGGCAAGCCATTAAAACAAGTTTCTACCTATTTTTAGCGCTGCGCCAAAAATACGCATCAATAGACGTTGCGTGTGGGTCCTGACTAAGGTAAATGTGAGTATACTTTGCGTATTTGATTAATTTATTGAAATTTCTTAAAGTAGTATTGAAGAATAGATTACAAAATCAAATAGACATGAGTTAAAGTGGACTTGAGAAAATCTAAGGTTGTGGTAGGTATTTACTGTACTTACTGTTATACTTAATTACTGTCTTTAATTTTTCAGTGCCCGCAATATTCTTTTCCAATTGCGTTTTTGTTGAGTCACAAATTTCAAATGATGGCGGCGCCAGTTTCCTCAGAGATCCTCTTAAGTAGAAAAGGTTATAGTATTTAATTTGGTTTGAATTAAGTAAGGTGAGTTTGAATTAAAAGTTTGGATTGCGTAATTTATCTAAATAGGATTATCCTTTTTGTTGGTTGTTGCAGCTAACGACCAGTTAAGGGCGATTAACTGAAGTGTTTCGCCTTAATTGCTGTGTTTTTGAAATAGAGGTATACAGGAAGTAAAAAAAAATACAGCAAATGTTTTAAGGGGTGAACCAGTCCACGAAACTGAATAACTGTCCCCTGGACATATAGGTCGCAATATCAAAAAAATTTAGGACCTGGCCTGGCCAACACATTGTGTATGGGAAGGCCAAGTTCTTTTTTATTTTGACTCTTTCTTTTCGTGTGGGACACCGAGTCGTTCAACGACCTGATGAACCCTGGTGTCAGAGTTCCGTTGTTCTGTTTCGTGAACTTGTCTATTCCTAAAATATTTGCAGTAATTTTTTTATAAGTCGCATTTTTTGAACCTTCTCACGGCATATTCTTATCAGAGAATTAATAGTTAAATCGCTATAACACTGCTTGTCAGCAACAAGATTCGGCTAAAACAACATGTAGAAGCAAATATAGAAACTAAATGACTTACTGTCTGAAATACAATAGAATATCGTTTGTTACAGATAGGTCTCAGCTTTCATCTCCAAGAAGCTTAGCTAGGTATTTATTTAGGAGGGAACAATTAATTAGAGCCTTATTAGAGCCCTTAGTCAACCCTTCAATTGCAAACACAAGATTTTTATTATTTATCCAGACTTCTTAATAAAACCCTATTTTAAATTATGTTTAGTTTTCGTATAAAATGGGCGCGCGGTGCTGGCAACACTGATCTGTCATTGTCACGTCCTCTGCCGTCGCCCGCATCGTTGATGCGAATTTTAATTATAAATGCTACGTATTTTAATTATAAATGATTGGAGGCCAACGGGGCCGATTTCTCATTCGGAGAGAAATCTTTTAGTTATTTTGTGTTAAAAAACATTATGTGATGTCGAACTGTGAACTATAGTGCAAATTGGAGGAAAGGAGTTCGAGAACGAGCGGATGTTCCGGTGCCGTGAGTTTAGGTTATTCCCTATTCCTGTGCTCCTCAAATATCCTGAATACCTGATTCCTGTCATACTTAAACTCACAAAGAAACGGCGTCATCGTTCGCTCGGTAAGCAATTCGTTGCTGGGCCCTGTTTAAGTAGATTTTGGAAACAAGAATTTCTCGGCCGGAAACTTTCCGGAACAAAATTCTCTCATTAAATTTATTTTATTTAGCTATAGTAAAGAGCACTACGAATCGTAGTCAAATGTTGTTCCGAGGCTGATCGACCATTTAGTTTTAGATTTTAAGATAACTTTAATTTGCTTCCACTGCGCTAAGATCAGCTTCGGAATCAAACAAATTAAATACCTAGTAAAATAAAGGACGAACCTAATAATGTCAATACTGGGAATAACCCCTTTTTCTATGAATCAGGTACTGAAAATATCGTATGCAGTGTCAATAAAACAGAACAACCTTTCCCGAAAGAATATGAGTCGAAATACTAAAATCATATTTTTGTGTTTTAGGTATGTATGTACTCCGGGCAGCGTCTAGTTATCTAAAATTCAATTTTTATATTGGCTTCAAAAGTTAAGGAACAAACCCGCCCACGTAACAATAAGTTCTTCATCAAAATTATTCACTTATTTCCCATTTTCAGAAAAAAGTAACTGTTTTAATTTTATCATATTTTGTTCTTTTCTAAGAAAATCTGTTTTGATTTAAATTATTTCTAGTCATAAATTGGAATAAATCAGAACACAGTGTCAGCTTAATTAATAAACTGCGTAGTTCACAGTGGAAGTAACGTGATTTTGCTATCGCTTTTGCAAACATTTGTCTACGTAGCAAAGAGCTACGAAACGAAGGACTTGCTACTTTCGTAGCAATAGCGCTACTATGCTACGAACGTGTTCAGACAATTTCTCGATCTCCTATTCTCTTTTTACTATTTCTTAGATTTTCTCGTCACTTAGTTTTATTAATTGGTTAAATTTATGTCAAAGGAATAATAAGTTATTAAAATAAAGAGAACACTTCTCGTTAAAAATACGGAGTTAGATATATACTTATTACAAAGCGATCGTGAAATCAAAGTATAACCAAATTTCACTTTTACAATTATCTTTTTTCATACAAGAAAAAGCGAAAAATCTCCCTTGTGAATCTAGGCCCATAATCAGTTATAAACATTTGGACTTAACCTTCAAGAATCTAAAAGTTAAACGTTAGATTGATAACGAAATCATTGCAAACGCTGTTGCCTATTCCTTGGATGTATCCATAACCTAGTCTAGTCGCTTCTATAACTACCGCAGGTAGACATGGTGTGATGCTAATTTATAAGCGTTTCGTAGCTCACCCATGAAATATTTGAACAATAAGTCATTATTCAGACTTATGGCTCCGCAGCGTTTGAAACTCGCATTTTGGGGGTTTGACTCGTCGGCAAATAATTAGCATCTTAATGGCCGCGTCGCAAACAAGACCAGAACATTGTGATTAGAAGGAAACAGAAGATGTGGCATCGGTGTAGACCATTTGTAATCATAGGGTCATGAAATGACATGATCACTGATCAGACTAAACGGGAGGCCAAGTTACGCTAGTCCCAATGTTTAGATACTACACGACCATCGTAACTTCGCTTCCCGCTTAGGCTGGTTATGACATTATGATTTTGAATGGACTATTAACAACTATTGTTATTTACCTCGATTTCCTCTGAAGAAAGGTTATGTTTTTCAAAAATATGTACCTATGTGGGTCTGTATGTATGTGGGCATGTATGTATGTGGACTTGTAAATTTTTTTCATGGGCTACATCCTAAACGGCTTGACGGATGTTGATAAATGAGATGTCTTCGTTAGATTCGATTCAGCAGTGCGAGTAACACTGGCTAGGTTTACATTCAAAATGGCGAATTTTGAGCGTAAAATAGCAGTCAGGTTTTTGTTTTTTAATAATTACATTTGGCTTGTATAAATAGGTATCAAAATGTTTTCAAAGTCCTATGAAAGGAAAAAACTATTTGTGCTTACCTTATTCACATGTCTCTGTATTTTTTTCTCCTCACCGAGTAGGGTTATTAAAACACCGTCGAGTCTGCACTTTATAAGCTCAACGTGTGAGAGAGTGGAAATTGTACGAATTAGCTCCACATAAATGTAATTCTAAGTAAAATGCCTCCTCATATTGTTTATTTAACGAGATTTATTACTAGAATTTGCATGTGGAGTGAGTGATTTATATTCCTAAATTATTAAAAAATATTTGAACATGGTTTTTGTGCATCTGCACAACATGAGTGTTGTGAGGTATTTGTAACTGCTACCTATAGGTATGATGCTGGTAGCAAGCATTTGTGTGTACTTTATTTGAATTTCACGTTTTTTAAGCTAAATGTGATGTTTACTTAAATCTATGTTTGTTCAATCGTTAAATGGATAAGTTGAATTTAAGATCAAAGATTTTGTACGTAATTTGCCACATTTTATTCAATTAAATTATAGACTTAACTGACGTTCCTATTGTGTTGGATTCCTTCCGAAATAGATGACAAACAACAGTCCACTGTTGGACACGGGCCTCTCACTATTCGGGAGGGTATTGCCATACTTACCTCGCTTTGCAGGTAGATTTGCGAACGCTGCTGCCTATTCCATTCCCTGAAGATTATCCGTTAGTCGCTTTTTTTATTACACCCACGGATATAATTAGGGTGATGCTATTCTAAACCGGCATCACACGAATACCAAACCACTAGATACCTAAACTAATAACTAATTGGATCCTCTTACGGTTATTTGTAGGTAGGTATTAGAATAATTAATGGCACAACAAGGCAAAACGATACTCAACAGTTTTGGAAAGAATAAATTTAAGTCCCTAAAATCCAGATAAGATATTGCTGCAAAGACTTAGAAATGTTTGTAAGCAATGGTTGTAAGGGTCCGCCAGGCGCCCGTAGCTCAGTTCGCAGAGCAGGTAGGCCGCTACCCCACGGTCCCGGGTTCAAGGCCCGGCTATCGCTAATGAATTTTTCAATTTTCTCACTTTAAATCAATCGAAATACGAGCAGAATTCTGTGTATAAGTCTTTATACTTAGACTTACCGCCAAAATTATTACATAAATTATTTTACCTACTCTGTTTATTAACTTCAAATTGCCGAGAGGAAGTAATTAAAGAGTTTTGACATGTCTTCTTTAATTAATTATCGTTATAATTTATAACACTCCAGTGTTAAGCAATTAGGGGTCTATTTTGAGTAAGTTGCTAAATTTGTGATTTATATTGTGGTTCTTCTTCTCTTCATTTTAGTTAATTAATATTTAATGGGTAGGTACCTTACGCACGTACATTTATCACGCCTATATCTCTTGTGGGACAGGCAGAGCGCCAGTGGCTGTAAAAACAGCCATTCCCACAGCGTGTGACAAAAGTTTAGAGTCATTCAGAAGACTGTGTACAGTACCAGTGACAGGTTGTCAGCCTGTCATCTAAAATTTAAATGCACATCATCTCTCAAATCCTGTAGTCACTTCTTACGACAATCATGCACAGATTACGCTACGAATATTGGCTGAAATTTTACTAATGACGTAATGACCGATAGCAAAAACTCAGAACCGGCTGGTGATAAGGAACAACTTTCCCCAAAGAACAAAGGCAGAAATTTGAAAAATTAACCTAATAGGTATACAAAATTGTCAATCAGATTCAGTTATTATTGGAGGGCAAAATTTTTCATATTTCGACCTACGTTTCTTGGGGAAAGTTAAGATCTAAGTTCCTTATGATCAGCCGGTTCTGAGTTTTCGCTATCGGTTACTAGTAAAATTTCACCCTATAAAGGTATTTTATTTGCCAAACCTACATATAATATAATTGTTAGTTGCGTAGTAAAACTCTTAGACACATCAACAACCGATTACGAGTTGTCGAAATGCTTGCATAATCCCGGCTCCAGGTCAGCCCGGCCCATTCTCATGTAAATGAAGCGCTCTCAGCGTAGGAAGCACTTTTTATATCACTTGCGGGGTAGGCAGAGCGTAAAAGGCTGTAGAAAACAGCCATTCACACCACGTCTGACAAAAGTTTCAAACACATTCGTTGCGAAGTATAACACTTTATAGTTGTCGTGTATTGAAATTTTAGGCGACAGGCAGACTACCTGTCACTATGGTGATACACAGTTACTTTTGAATGACTCTCAAACTTTTGTCGGACGTGGTGTAAATGGTCGATTTTTACAGCTGTTTACGCTCTGCCTACCCCGCAAGGGAAAAGGTATGTAGTACAACTCTTAGACACATCAACAACCGATTACGAGTTGTCGAAATGCTTGCATAATCCCGGCTCCAGGTCAGCCCGGCCCATTCTCATGTAAATGAAGGGCTCTCAGCGCAGGAAGCACTTTTTATATCACTTGCGGGGTAGGCAGAGCGTCAACGGCTCTAGTCACCACAACACGTCTAGCAAAATTTAAAGAGTCACTCAAAAGACTGTGTATCACTACCTATAGCGACAGGTTGTCAGCCTGTTGCTTAAAATTGGATTTGAGAGTTGATACTCTCAAATCCTTTAATCGCTTCTTATGACACCTAAGGGAAAGATGTGGACACTCACTCACATATTACGCTACGAATACACTGTGCTACAGAAAACAATAAAGCTTAACATGAGGTCAAGGTGCTCATGAAAATCAAAAACTTTCCCCATGGAACACAGGGCGAAATATGAAAAAAGAAATTGGACCTCTTATAGTAACACAAACCAGCTGATCGGCAATTTAGTATGTTTTTTTTTTCATGTGACGATCTATGTTCCATGGGGAAACTTGTACTGTTTCTTTGACTACGTTGACCTTCTTTCGTCTTTATTTGTAACACCTTGTATAGGTATTTTAGTTGCGTAGTGCAACTCTTAGACACATCAACAACCGATTACGAGTTGTCAAATGCTTGCATAATCCCGGCTCCAGGTCAGCCCGGCCCATTCTCATGTAAATGAAGCGCTCTCAGCGCAGAAAGCACTTTTTATGTTCCTTGCGGGGTAGGCAGAGCGTAAAAGGCTCTAGTCACCACAACGCGTCTGACTAAATTAAAGAGTCATTTAAAAGATTGTGTATCACTACCTATAGCGACAGGTTGTCAGCCTGTTGCCTAAAATTGGAATACACATCAACTCTCAAATCCCTTAGTCGCTTCTTATAACACCCACGGGAAAGATAATGGATGATCACTTAATATTATAGACTACGCTTCAAATATAGGTATTTAAATTGTTGTCACTTTTAAAGTACGGCCTTTGGAATATGCCATATTTGACAGATGTCAAACCCATACCAGAAGACATGTAAACAAAGAAAAAAAGACCTTAGGCCATAGCATGAACATGGTTTTGACAGCTGTCAAATATGGCCTATTTGGACAGCCTTATTGTAGGCACATCAACAACCGATTACGAGTTGTCGGAATGCTTGCATAATCCCGGCTCCAGGTCAGCCCGGCCCATTCTCATGTAAATGAAGCGCTCTCAGCGCAGGAAACACTTTTTATATCACTTGCGGGGTAGGCAGAGCGTCAACGGCTCTAGTCACCACAACACGTCTGACAAAAGTTAAAGAGTCATTCAGAAGACTGGGTATCACTACATATTGTGACAGGTTGTCAGCCTGTCGCCTAAAATTTGAATACACATAAACTCTCAAATCCCTTAGTCGCTTCTTACGACACCCACAGGAAAGGCAATGGACGGTCACTTACATATAGACTACGCTTCGAATATAAGTATTTTAGTTGTTGTCACTCTTAAAGTACGGCCTTTGGAATATGCCATATTTGACAGATATCAAACCCATACTAGAAAAACCTTAGGCCATAGCATGAACATGGTTTTGACAGCTGTCAAATATGGCCTATTCGGACAGCCTTATTGTAGGCACATCAACAACCGATTACGAGTTGTCGAAATGCTTGCACAATCCCGGCTCCAGGTCAGCCCGGCCCATTCTCATGTAAATGAAGCGCTCTCAGCGCGGGAAGCACTTTTGTGCTCTCGCAAAAAGTTCGCCGTCAACGACCACACAGCATACTAGGCGGCACACTAAGATGATTCAAATGATTTACATACATACATACGGGGTGTGGGACGGTGTAACGAAAACTTTGCAGGCGTGCTCAGACCATGAAACTGAACAACTTTTACTATGGAGCCAATGGTGGGAAACGATATATAAACCATACAAAGTCAGTCAGCTGATTGTGAATTTTGTATGGGAGGTCGGAAAAATTTTTTCGTTTCCCGCAATTGCCTCCATAGTAAAAGTTGTTCAGTTTGATGGTCTGATCATCCCTGCAAAGTTTTCGTTACACCGTCCCTAACACCCTGTATATTACGCCTATATCGCATGCGAAGTAGGCATAGCATAAACGGCTGTAAAAATTGCCATTTACACCACGTCTGATAAAAGTTTGAGAGCCAAGACTGTGTACTATGCGGCACTCTAAATGATTTACAGGATTTTCCGATGTTTTTCCGGTTTCGACTGTCAGACAAACGAAAATTACAAAATTTCGTATAAAAACCTGTCGCCGTATCAAAATTACGACGGTCACAAGTCACAAATATTTTCTCAATATATAGTCACAAATATATAATCAATGGCAAATTATGTCCACACAGTGCACGAGTGCTTACTGCTAATATATTTTAGTTGCGCAGTACACTCTTAGACACATCAACAACCGATTACGAGTTGTCGAAACGCTTGCATAATCCCGGCTCCAGGTCAGCCCGGCCCATTCTCATGTAAATGAAGCGCTCTAAACATAGGAAGCACTTTTTATATCCTTTGTGGGGTAGACAGAGCGTCAACGGCTCTAGTCACCACAACGCGTCTGACAAAAGTTAAAGAGTCACTCAAAAGACTGTGTATCACAATCTATAGCGACAGGTTGTCAGACTGTTGCCTAAAATTGGAATACACATCAACTCTCAAATCCCTTAGTCGCTTCTTTCGACACCCGCGGAAAAGATAATGGATGATCACTTACATATAGACTACGCTTCGAATATAGGTATTTTAGTTGTTGTCACTCTTAAAGTACGGCCTTTGGAATATCCCATATTTGACAGCTGTCGAACCCATACTAGAAGACATGTAAACAAAGAAAAAAAGAACCTTAGGCCATATAGCATGAACATGGTTTTGACAGCTGTCAAATATGGCCTATTTGGACAGCCTTATTGTAGGCACATCAACAACCGATTACGAGTTGTCGAAATGCTTGCATAATCCAGGCTCCAGGTCAGCCCGGCCCATTCTCATGTAAATGAAGCGCTCTCAGCGCAGGAAGCACTTTTGTGCTCTCGCAAAAAGTTCGCCGTCAACGACCACACATTATACTAGGCGGCACTGAATCGACAGGCAATGTGACGCAGTGGTTAGTACGACTGCCTGTTACTCAGAAGGATCCGGGGTCAATTCCCGGTGGGGTCATTCGCAAAGTTGATAATATATTTATTACTTTCCCCATTGAACATGGGTCAAAATACGATAAAGAAAATTAAACCTCTCATTGTAATTCAATTAGTTGATCGGCAATTTTATATGGAAGGTCCAAATTTTTCATATTTCGGCCCATATTCAATCGTGAAAGATGTTTATTTTCATGTTATATCCTTTTTGTTACTCCCTGTATATATTGACAATACATTGTTTAGTCGATAATAATTTATGAGTTGAAGCGACGTCTGGCATTGGGCATTCTCGTCTTCTCGTAAATCATTTGCAGGCATGCCCAACGTTCGACCGACCCGAGTAACCAGCATGTTAAATAAATGGTAAGTTTGCTTGGAGAAATAAAAAGAACATAGCGCCTCTTGGGACTTTCCTTGCTGCCTAGTAATAGGACGAAATTTTGTGAAAATGTGGAACCGTCTAGGGCCACGTAATTGAAAAAAATATACCCAGATGGCGTGCTCCATCCCCATGTAGGCATATGGCGATATAGAGTGCCATCTACATTTTTCTCTTCAAAAACGTGGCCCTAGACAATTCCTCATTGACACCTCAGGCGTCTAGTACGCTATGTTGTCGTTGGCTCGCTGTATTTGCCGTAAACTTTATAATGCGTCTGCCGGTTTGTTTTATTCGTCCGTCGAAGTTCCAGCGTGTTTCAGTGCCGAGAGCGCTGGAATGGGCCGCTGACAACGATTTACGCGGCGCGAGATAGGTGGACAGTTTTACTTGGATTTTACATGATGAAAAAAGAAATTGGATACCCAAATTAAGAAACACTTTCCGTGTTTTTTGGAAATTTGAAATCTGTACTTACGAAAAAAAAAGATATGATACCCAAATTAAGAAACACTTCCTGTGTTAGGAAATTTTAAATGTGTACTGGCGACGCCTCTACCATGTCGGCTACAGCAGATCACTCCAAGCCCGCGAATTTCGCAAGTGTATCATGACCAAATCCAAAACTAATCGCTTGTCAAATCCAGCCTGCAGAGGAAAAACTTGCAGGTTTAAAAAAAGGAAAAGAATTTTTGGTAGGTAATATTTATTATCTTTCTGCCCTTCTTCCAAAACAGTTGGGGTCAGTGCAACATGTTTTGAAAACTAAATCATGTAGCAAAAGGATTTGGTAAAGTTTTATGACCGGCCGCCTAACTGACGCCAACACTTTTTGGGAATGCTATTGTAGGTAGTATCACCGCCACTATGCGGTTGACTATAGTCGACAGATTATCAGCCGAGGCCAAAAACTCTACATCGCTTTTTACGAAACACACAGAGTGGACAAGGGGTGGCAGTATTTGAGTATTCTTAGCCGCTACTACACGGCAGAATGCTGGTTATATTATAAGGTGTAAAATAATCGAAAAACAGAAGCAGGTCTCACGCCAGTTCGTTTGAAAAAAAGAGAGAAATATATTGCATGCATGTACCATAATTACATAAAAAAGACATGCTAACGCAAGTTTTTGCGGTGCTTCTGCGTCAACGTTAGTGGTAGCAAGAGAAAGAATCACACACTAAAGAATTTGAACATTGGTTGATACGGGGTCGTTGGACAACTCAATGTCCCACACGAGGATAAGTAGAATACAGTGGTATAAAATCTCACTGAGAAAAATTTATTCGTTAAAACGCACTATAAAATATCAGATCTTTCAGCGCACGATCGTGGAAAATTTTAAAAAGATCAATGGCTAATAATCCATAATGGAATGAATTGGCTGCAAATTCGAGTGGCACGTGACTTGCATGCCGGCAGAGACCCTCAAACAACACTAGGGGGGAAAGCTTTAGATTCCAGGCGAAGAGTAGATTTAAAAGGCAGAGAAAGCTAACTACGATTACTTCATTTTACTGAGTGAGTTTTGTCAAGCTTTTTCTTTTTAGACTTTCAGCATCTGCATCTTCGTATGAAATAAAAAAAAACCTTCTGCAATAGCACAGGTCAAAGTAGCACTAAGAGCCATGAAGCGGTCTTTGCTAGGTATCGCCCTCACTGGTCGCGTACCAAACGTTGAAATTCGACGTACGAAAGTCCAAGACGTAGGTAGACAGGACACTTGGCGAGATGGAGTGACGATCGGTGGACAAAAGTGGTTACAGAGTGGCTTATAGAAGCGAAAAGTCAGTGGGCAGACCACCTCCTCAATTTTTAAATAATTGAAAATATTTTTTCTAATAATAGAATCTATAACATAAGTATTTCCAGTGATAATTAATACGCGTAGGAGTACCTGAATGTAACAGTTTTCATAGTTTTTTTTTATTATTTTAGTACCTACGACACGTAACTTTTTCGTTTTTATTTTTTATTCTCTACCATCTGCATCTTGTGTAATTGTAGCTATGGGTGGTTCACATTTCTTAATGCTAATTTTGAAGATTTTATTAAATCTCGCAACTTAATAATAAGAAAAATCTGTCCCAGCTGATTTTGGCTACAGCGGTCGTGTGCTCGCATGTAGCTACAGTAGCCAATTTTGGCCTTAAAGATCGTTGAGTACCTTGGACAGGTGACGCCGCCACTATAGTGGTATGTTGCAGCCTTTGGTGGTCTGGCTTTTAACTCGTCCCTATTTGGATTGTAATGCACTCACTGTGCTATATTATGGTAGGCTTAAAAACCAAGCGACAGCGACAACGTTGTCGCTGTCAAATGACTGGTTTGTATGGGTTTGTATGGGGAACCAGAAAGTCCGAGCGTCGGCGTCGTTGCGGCGCGCCACGACGCCGTCACGTTGACAGTGCGCTGAGAAGCTTAGAGTTTGTATGGGATGCGGTCGGGTTTTTCTACAAGACCGCAGCGACAATGACGCCGTCAAAATTTGACGGCGTCGTACGCGCGTCGTTGACGCGACGCTTGGAAAATAAGGGTACCATTATTCTTACAAGTGAAAATAAGAAATAGAAAAAATGACACACATCGACCGGGAATCGAACCCGGGCCGCATACAATTTTTCTATTTCTTATTTTCACTTTTGACTCGTCTCTTTTATCGTAGAGTTCGTCTTAGCGCATTTGATTCAAAGGCGTCGCTCTGTTTACTCTCTGTTTTAAGTAAACTACTCTGCACTGAATGTCAGTATTCGGGGTGAGTGCTGCACAACGCCAATCTCAATTGTATAGATTGTAATAGCGGAGTAAATACCTGTAGGTGTTAAATTTTGCGCTTTTAGGTAAAGTAACCTTATTAACTCAGTTCATCAGTGAATCAGTCAAACTATAGTCCGACAGCTTCGTGCGCGACCCTCCCTAGGGGTGACAGACGTTGGGGGGCGAGATGTCAGCGGGTAGCGGGAGGTGTAGCGGGGAAGGGAGGCACGCGCACCCGCGCCGCACGTCATATTAAAATGACGTGCTTCCTCGCTCCCCCACCGTCTGTACCCCGCAGGAGGGTCGCGCACGAAGTTGTCGGACTATAACTTTGAAGGTTCACTCAATCCTGTTTAGAATTATTGCGATTGTCATTTGTTCAATAGCTAGGGTTGCTTCTGTCAAAAATGTTAAAGTGTAAAATATCAAATCTTCACAATGTGATACAAGAACGTCATATGATTCTGGGCCAATTTTAATCCAAGAAATATGACGTTCGTGGCAACCAACTTTTTTAGGTTGAGTTTTCTTCTCCTTAGTTATTTTCAGTAAAAGTCAGTAAACGTCAAATTCTGTAAAGGCGCGTCGTTTCCCTAAATTGTGCTATAGAACTAATATAATCTCTAACACAATCAGTCAACACGATCTATCTTCACACAAAAATGTCGATATTGGTCCAAAACTGACGAAGTTATGATGGCGGGAAATGCCTACAGACAAACTTGACGAAATGATAACAATGAAAGATAAAAATAATAATAAATCAAATGAAGGTCGCCGGTTCAAATCCTGCCTGCGGTGGAAAATTTTGCAAGTTTTCCAAAAATTGTATACCTAACAAGAGAAGTGTTTTACAATTTGGTATTCAATAAAAGTAAATCATTCAAAAGGAAACTATACATTAAAGAATTTCACTGTGGTTTGTTATACGAGAAAATTCTCTAAAGGCTCATTTTGATAAAAAAACTTTTGATGAATAGCACACACACACACACCCCGGACGATTTTGCGGATCGTGACACTCATCATGCAAATAACAATCTAGCAAAGCCGCAATGTGATGTGCCGACGTGTGCTAAGAAATCCGGTATTTAAATTATACAACGTGTTACAGAACAGCGAATAAATCCTTAAGGGTGTGGAAAGGTCTGTTGTGAAGAGTCTATTAACAAATAATTAGAGCCGTAGTTCATGAAAATTACAAATAAAATATGTATTCACTTACACTTATTTGTATTGTAGCATCACTAATTTTGACAACTCACATTTCTAAAGAAGTTACCGATTGCGAAACTCAAGTCAACCAGCAATGTATGCCGAAGTGAACTTTGTTCGCCAGGTAGTGTAGCACTGACCTCGAATAGTAATGTGATTATTTTATAATATTATGACTCTTTTCCTTAATTGATCGGTGAACGAAAACCGGATAAGCACCGAAAAATCACAAAGTACGTGTGAAAACCGTCTTCGTTTGAAAATAGGTGTAATCAGGGATGCCGTCCAGTCAACGGTTCCGAATTCCCAATTTCGCCCAATGAGAAAATAATGTCGAAATGATCGGATTAGACGCGCATAGAATTTTTAATTTCTGCCCTTCAACCTTTCCGTTTTCCTTTTAGTTTTTCGGGGATCCGTATACTGAAACCCTTAACACATTCACAGTCAGACACAAAGTGAGGAGCCTGGTATTAACAAAAACGATGATGGTTGAAAGATCGTATCTACTATCGTCAGCCAAACCCGTACCCGTACCCTTACTGGTTTTTAAAAACCGATATAAGTTGGTCTCTTAAATAGTTAGGTAGATAGATGGATGCTGGCGATAGAACATGTTGGCCATTGTTCTAACACAGATCCAGGATTTGGGCCGAAATCCTAGATTTGAGGTAGAATCCATTAGTAACATGGCTTTTATTTCGGTTCGAGGGATAGCGATAATATGGCAGAATAAGTTAAATTGTAATTTTTGTATGCATACGCTACCTCCCATCTAGGGCGTACGACGCTATCTCCCATACAGGGCGTCCAACTCTACAACCAGCTCTTCAGGATGTCTGACGCTACCTCGTACCTCTCAATGCGTACGACGCTACCCTGGGACGCCTTCGCGTCGTCTACACACGTCCGACTCGTTTGTTTTTCGGTTTGCGATGTTATGACTCAATTAACATAACATACATAACAGCCACAACAGTCCACTGCTGGACCTGTGCCTCCCCCTATCGGGGGGTATTGCCATACTCACCACGCTTGGCAGGCGGATTGGCGAGCGCAGTGCATGATGGTGCATTAACAGGGAACGCTGCTGCCCATTCCCTGGATGAGTATCCTTTAGTCGCTTTTTACGACACCCACGGGTAGAATTGGGGTGATGTTATTCTAAGCCGGCATCACACGGCATGACTCAATTAACAGCGGTAATATATTTCGGCATTGAGCTACTTGTAAAACGAGGACTATATACGGGCCTTGATAAAGTCATGCCCGTTACGCTCTTGACTGACGTTTTTTATTATTTTTGTTCGATAAAAGGACGGACTTTTTGTAGAGCTAATTTTTTAACCATGAAAGTAACGGTTGATTGGCTGCCGTTTGGTCCATTGAATACTGAAAATGAATTAGATTTTTTATACGCCCCAATCGACGGTGTAACAAACTGGTATCATTTAAAAACTGTAGCTAAACCTGTAGTTTTTTTATTTTTTTTATATTGATCGCGAAAATGTTTATTGTTGTGAAATGTCTCTAAATTTTTATCAATATCGCTTTCTAGTATACGTACGGATCGTTGGAAAACTTGGTGCCCACCCAAAGAAGAAGGTATACCTAAGAAATATGAACTTTCACCCCATGTCGATCGAAATTCGGAGACTAAATTCCGTTCTGCCAGTTTTCGGCGTTTTCTGTTGGGATGACACACTATAAGCGCCGAAATTACGTACAAATCTCGGACCAAAATTCGGCGACGGAATTTTGGCTGACGTGTGTCGGATCCGCAATGCAAATAACAATGCTGGCGCAATTGCGTCGAATTCCGTCGCGTAATTTCGGTCGTAGTGTGTCGAGACAAGTGTTCCATAGAATTATTTGTCTGAACCGTATCGCACAGTCAAAACCCACCGACCGCACCTTGCAAGTTTGTATTTCATTTTTGACGCAAACACAAAAAAACTCGCTTTAAAATAGAGAGAAAATTTTATGAAAATTCTCTTTCCAAACCGCGACCAGAGTGAGAGACAACTTTTAATTAAATACTAATGCTTTCCTCGACAAAATTTACAATTATAATAGAGTTGTCGGTACAAACAGATAAAATTTATCGCTATCGATGTTATTTGCATAAACTAAACGGGTTCTCGTTTGATGATTTTGGTTGATAATGTGGATAGGGATGTTTTTGGATTTTATCGATGTACGTGTAAAATTTTTTGATCGTTGGTTTGTCAGAGGTGAACTTCTATCTTATGTGATCTTTATTATTAGTATTATTTTACAAGAGTAACATTGTTGGCGTTGCCTTGGATTTCACGTCATGGATAATAAAATACATTTGATAGTGGTTTTCTGAACCAGCTTCACACTAAAACTATTTAATTTTGTGGTCTTCAAAAGTAATGTCCGCGCCTAATTTGATGACATTATAAAGCAAAGGTGACATGTGGCTGCCATCAGATCGCGTGGAGATCTTATCTGTAATTTACGCGTTGCTTGAAAGTCTGCTTGATACGCGCAGTATTTTGCAAGAAATTTGATGTGAAGGTAGGTATTAGGAAACGAAGACGAACAGTAAAGGTGATTTTAAATATTTAATCATTATAAATATGGCTTATTTATTGACAGCCATCGTTTTACGACCTTCTTTCACATTAAATCTTTATTTTAATGTTATACAGTATTTTATCGATAAATGAAAAACACACCACTCTAGCTCGCATGTGTGGAACGCAATGAAGAAATTAATTCATATTTCACAGCTTCTAATGAACCAGCCTCGGCTCGGCAAACATGACACTCCAGTCGCAATTATAATTATATTGTAGCATTGTTTTGGTACATTTTGTACTTACCCAGTACTTACCTACATAACGTCACGTTTGAGAGATTGTTGAACCATTAGGTACCTACATCTTGATGCTCAAATACAGTGTGTTTCCGGCAAGCGGGAATTTATTCAAATTGGTGATTCTAGGTACAAACTTCTTTTAATATGGGGCTATCTGCGAAGACACAAAAAATATCGACTAGGTATAGCAAAAAATTGGCATTGTTTTTCAAGTGCTCTAGCTCTCTAAGTAAAACTTGAAATTGTCTGATTGTTGAGAATTGTTATTTTGTGAACCAACAAAGAACTTAAAAAGCTCATGATGTCTAACTTTCAGAAGTTGTAGGAAATAATGCCAACTTACGCAGATTTTTTAAATGCCATTTTAAAACATCACAAAACATGACTGAACTAAACCAAGTGTGGAACACTTAAAACAGTTTTAATTTAAATTGTAATGTAATGTTTTGTATTAACAAAAGCAATCCTCTATTTTTAGCGAAAAGTCATACCATCTCAATCTTGGAGACCGTAAAACCACACAAATTCAAGCTGAAAAGCCAACAGCCAAGCCATTTAATTTTCTATTTCAGTAAGTACACTACACGAACAATTTAACCAACCTTCTCCAGTGTTTAAACGAACATGATAACGTTTTGGCAATGCTACTTACTTGGCAGACTTTCCAAAAAATATCAACGAGGACAGTGGTGGATTAAGAATACGGTTGACACCTTGATTTTTAAGCGACCCCAAAAACCACAATTGTTATTAATATTTTATATAAAAGCATTATAAATATTACTTACCTGTGTTAGTGGGATTTAAATGATTTCAGAATGAATCTTATGGTCACCCGGTAGCCCGCAAAAAGAGCAGTGACGTTGGTCATTCTACCCTATGTCAAATTTATTTAAATCGCTATACGAGTAAAGTAATTTCGTATACGTATAATTTCACGCGTAAAGCGTCCGTCAGCAATGGCCTCATTTCGGGATATTATTTTATCTGTCGAGTATTTTTTGGGATAAATCTTATTTTTATCGTACAGAATGAGGTACTTTGCTTTGTAGCTAAATAGCTACCCTCTATAAATTTATGCCTGAAAATCTACTCCAAAATAAGTCCGTGCGAGTCCGAATCTTCTAATATTTAAATAGTGTTCTATCTGAACATACACAATACTGATCTGCACGCCGGTTTCAATCAAAACTAAATTCAGAAGCAAAAACTCTTTCATCCTTTACACGTGCACTCCAACCTTACTTGTTTTAATCTGCACGGTAATGAAATTGCTGGCTGGTTTGCGCGTCTTTATGCCCGCGCTTAGCGCCTCGCCGCCCCCTTCTCTTCTGTTTAGCGCCCCACCGCCTTTACCTGATTACCTCCCTGTGAGCTCATTGCTTCCGCGCCGCCGGGGCAAAATTAAATGGCACCATTAAACGTTGCCCCTGGATTATACACTCAGGCGCAATTGGCTTGAGCGCCAGTGAATATTTTCTTAAGCGCACACTCTTGACTTGCATTCGTTTGGTGCGCCACGGGTAATTATGTTTGAATAACTTAGTAGGTGAATAGTGTGTACTTTTTATGCTGCAGTTTTGAGTTGGTTTGTAAGGACTGTGAAAAGTAGAGCTTAGTTTATTAATATCTCTTCGTGTGGGAGACCGAGTTACCGAGATGAATCTTGGTGTCAGAGTTTTTCAACCGCCTACTGCAAGAAGCAGGCCAAAAGTTTATTAATACCAAATATTACTTGTTTTGATGCATAGAATCTTTGCGGTGAGGGATTTACAATATTGAAACTTATTCCAAAAAGAAGAACATTAAAGATCATTACCTACTTTCTAAACTATGGTCAGGTTTTCGGTGGCTCAGTTGATAGAGCAATCGAACGTTATTCCACGGTCCCTAACTTATCAGTTTTATAATTAGAGGAATTATATAATGTAACATTAATAAATACATAAATACGTGAATATTTTAAAAGTTTACCTTCAAAGCATACTACTATTGTTAGAAAAATTTCCACTAATTTTGAAAAAAATGTTAGGGGTTCCCATTAGTGAACTTTTTCATTGGAGGGCCAAATTTTTTTCATATTTCGAATAAATGTTTCTAACAAATATTTAGGTAGGTATGTATTTTTTTTCTTTCGTTAATTTTAATTGACTGAGTAAATAGAATATTCACAGTTTTGTTTTATCGACCAATAAATGTATCACTGATAAAATTAAGTATGGTACCAGTGCTAGATATCGTTTCGGGTTCAGTCTAGACTAAACGACATTAGATATACGTGACTACTCTGCCAATTGCTTGTGTCGTATCATTTTACAAAGATACACAAGTGTACACTAATATCAAGTTGTTAGATCGATTTAGTTATGTAATTATATATCATTTAAGAGATAATAAAACTTTGGTGATTAATTCGCTTTTAGTTTTATCGAGTACCTAAAGCAAAACTTAGAGATTGCTATAGGTACCATACTCATGTTCTTTTTGCCTGATACTGTTGATATTTTACGTAAAATACGAGTAATTGAGTTTGAATGTGACATAAAATATTTTCTGAGCAAGAGGTCATATCTCATTAATTCCGCATCGGAAATATTTCGTTGGTTTATAAAAAATACTTAAATGATTGAAATGCCGATGCCATTATGCCTAATAGTGGCAACGTCAAATAAATGTGATAGGATGCGAATGGGCGTGAAATTAGATAAACAGCTAATTAAGTACGCACATTACTACCCAATCACATTAGTATAATATTAGCATAGGTCCGTATATATTTATTAAACAATATTCCGGTTATATTGTTGGTTTACGAATCAATAAAATGTCTCTGGTTGCAATTTGTTTTCAGCATCATTAGATTTACTTGTAATTTAAAGGGAAGTAAAATAATTGTATCCTAGTTTGTAAGTATGCATGTATTAATATGTAAAATTGTATACGTATTACATTTTGTATTACTGGTAGGTATTTGCACTATCCCGCTTCCCTTGTCGCACTTTCTTTTTCACCTAAAGGTTGGCTGGGTAGAGGATGCTACCTAGCATTAAGGCCGCCTTGTTGTACTGTTTATTTGGTTTGTTTTTCTGCTGTTGTATTATTCCTTGTATTTAGTGCAATAAAGAATTTTGTTATGTTATGTTATGTAATTTCGTCACGTAAAAATGGACAAGTAGACAGTAGTTTCCTTTCATCTTACCTAAGCTGCTATCTACACACATGATACGCGAAACGGGAGACGTAAGATGACAACTCCGACGTCGGCGATGAGACGCGCGTCACGGGTCTATCTAAGCGGTGTCTCTTCTGTGTCAAACGTTTTCGAGCGTCGCGCTATCTCACGTCTCAAATTTTACTTATGTCTAACGACATACTCTTACGAAAAAGTGCCTAACAAATAAACGTAAAAACTGAGTCTTAGCTAAGTTTTAAAAGATACAAAAGAATACATTCGGAAGAATACTCGCAGTTCTCACAAGCATTTTCTTTCATTATCCATTTAACAAAAGATTTCTTCGCTGTTTACCCACGTTGAAAAAGAAGCAGGAGGTTATTAGAGTTGAAATATAAACGGATATATCCTGTATGCAAACCATTGTCGGGGAAACGAGCTCTCCAAACATTATAGGCGAGTAGGGTACAGCGGAAAAAACAAAATCATTCTCCTTGCCAACTCTAGCCTTAAAAGATAAGGAGAGGTTCACATTCAAGAGATTTGAATAATCTTAGCGTTCGTGCAATTTAAGTTGACCTAGTTTTGGCGTATTTTTTCAAATACCGTTTTAGTAGATGTCGCTAACGCTAATGTAAGCCGCTAATTTCTCATATTGAGGCAGAGTAGCTACGTCCATTATCTACAGCTTAGTAGTTAAAGAAACGGCCCGATACGCCATAAATATTTTCATGCAATTAATGCACCATGTTTGTTGCAAACGTACCTACTTGAATTCAGACTAGAAAGTCTTTTCAGAAACATTTACCGCAACCCTGCAACTGTTGGTAGGTAGGTATGATAACAAATGCTTTGCGCTTTTACAAAACATCATAAACCATTGTGTAAGCAGCTTTATCATCACACTCAGTAACAGAGGAACAAACGTAAACTAGTGCATAAAATATCGTTCACGCGTATGCCGAGTTACGACTTCCTTCGGGCGCCCCGTGTTTACCCCCAGCTTTACGTCTATACAGGGTGTCAGGAAACGTACTTGAGCTATTGTAGCTAAACAAGAAAATAACAGAAGCTAAAAAATTCTCGAAGTGAGATTTGAATACAATACAAGACTTTTGCCATAGGGTACCGCGCTAACTCTATAACTTCTGAGACATTGTCGGTGTGATTACAGTACAAATACAGTGATTTGTTTAAACTAATTTACCATTCGATTTGACATTGTCAAGCGGCTTAAACCATGTCTTACTTTTTTGTAATAGCATGGTGTGTTTTTTAATTGATCAGTGAAATTAGTAACTTACTTTATACCTATATCAAAGTGTGTCGTTCGTTGGTACCATTGACCGAAAAGACAGCTAGTCACAGTTTCGGACATGGGTTGTGTCAGTATACCTACTGATGACCTTATCTGCCACCCACACGCTACAAAGAAGAAGGAAAACGAAGCAGGTAGAAAAATTTTCCTGCCTCGAAGGCATATAACTGGGCATATTTTTTCAAGTTACGTTCTTAAGTCGGATGATAAAATGAAGCTATGGAAAACTTATTCAGGTAGGTAAAAATATGATGATCTACTTTTTTAACACCCTGTATAATCTAACACCTCTTGTGACTGGTAATAAATAAGTTCAGGAAGTTTTTTATCCAAGGTTTATTGAAGGATTTACCATGACTTTCAGAAGTCAATGGCTTTTAGTGTTAAGGAAAACCTAAGGCTCTATCCGTACAGCGATTTTATTTAGCGCGAATTTATTCGCTCTTTTGCAACTGAATCTTTCGCAAGTTTCCGCACTGACGGAAAAAATATCGCTTGTGTTTTCATACAATACAAAAGTTCTCTTAAATTTACATCAAATATTTTAGGGTGTGTTCTATTCGTGAAACTGGACAACTTTCCCTAAAAAACATAGGTCGAAATATGAAACTTTGGACCTCCTCCCATGCAAATTGATTCGATCAACTGGTACATTTTGAATGGGAGGTTCAATTATTTTTCTCATATTTCGCCCTATGTTCCTTGGGGAAAGTTGTTCACTTAAACGAGTAGAAAAAATTTCGACTTCTAAAACCTTTGTCGACTGGTTGTTCCACTAGATATGAATGAATGAATTCTTACCAAATGTTCCAGTATGTGGTACTTGTAACCAAGACAACAAGTACCACTGGATTACTGGTATACTGGAACTTGTGTAGCGTCGAAGTCTACATTAATGCGCCGTCACGACCGTCGGCGATGCGCTTGCTAATGTTTGCGAAGAGCTCCAGAGAAATTGAGCCATCTTAGCTACGTACGTATGTAACTAGTCAGCATATAGCTAGTAGGTAATTTTTAGGGTGCCGTACCCAGAGATTGAAAACGGAACGGAACCCTATTACTGATACTTCTAGACTCTGCTAGTAGCTTTACCACCATTTGTCATCGGCATTATGAGGCTGTTCGTCTACTGAGTGTTCCACTGGATATGAGTGAATGAATTCCTACCAAATGTTCTAGTATTACCAGTAATCCAGTGGTACTTGTAACCAAGACCACAAGTACCACTGGATTACCGGTTATACTGGAACTTGTGTAGCGTCGAAGTCTACATTAATGCGCCGTCACGACCGTCGCGGATGCGCTTGCTAATGTTTGCGAAGAGCTCCAGAGAAATAGAGCCATCTTAGCAACGTACGTATATAGCTGGTAAGTTCTTTTTATTATTTATTTTACTGAATGAAGCTAATGCAGATACTGGTGCCACAAATTAGGAAAACGGCGCGCGGGCGCCTTTACCAGATGGCTCACTCAGTACTAGCGACGCTTACTGACGAAAACTGGAAAAAACGGGAATTTCAGCCTATGTCATATTTATTGGATTTAAAATTGGCTCAGAATTATACGACGTTTCTTGTCAGATTTTGTTGTTTTGACGTTTTTGTACTTATTTGACAGTAGCAATCCTAAGTAACAAATGCCAAGTGAACCTTCTGTAAAATCTCTTTTTTGTGCTGGTGCCGTGTAGTACAGGCTTAGAAAAAAAATGACCTCCCATACAACTCCCATACAAAATTTCCGAACAGCTGATTTTAATGCGCCGTCACGACCGTCGTAGATGCGCTTGCTAATGTTTGCGAAGAGCTTTTAAAGCACTCGCGATTACTTTCACACATAATAATTACTTTAACGAGTCTTATCGCGATAGTTTTTTAGGTAAATAAGCGATTTACCTGGACACTCGACGTTTCGACTGGGTTGCACCAGTCGTGGTCGCGAGCAGACTGAAGTAACAGCGAGTTGTCATCAGGGCGGTGGGCAACTAGATTTTCTGCTACCCACATATTGTCTTAATAATTTAAATTGTTCGTAAACATTACACATTAGGCCGGCACACAACACTCACAATGTCCGACGATCGGTCCGATGGTGAATCGCGCGTTTTTATTTTGTCTATTACCGGACTCCATGTTGTAGACAATTTAAATCCGTCCTCCCGATTGAAATTATTGGGGTTCTTTTTGATTTCTATTGCCTCTCTCACCACTCTGGAGTAATAGTGACGTTCCACAGAGAGGACTTTTGGGGCATGAAGCTCGATCCGATGGTTGGCACCAGATGACAATAGGTGTTCCGCGATTGCCGATTTATGCGTCTGTCGGTTTTTCACAGCTGCGATATGCTCCTTGACCCGTTCACTGATACTACGCTTGGTTTGGCCAATGTAAGACTTACCACAGCTGCATTGTACCTTATATACACCTGCATTTTGAAAAGGTATAACATCCTTCGGTGTGCGTAAAGAGTAAGATATTTTGGACAATGGAGTGAAGACAGTCTTAATCGAACCCTTACTCAACACTGTCCCAATTTTATCTGTTACCCCTTTTACATAGGGTAAATACGCTGGCTGTCTGTTCACCTCAGGTTGCTTCGCTTTCTTGTTTTTTATGCGACGTTGAACTCCCTTTTAGCCGTTCTGAACCAGTACTTTATGAACATGGTTCAATTCGTCGTCCAGATGTTCTGCGTCACACAAGTCGTAAGCCCTTTTCGTCAGTGTCGACACTACAGACTGTAGGTGACGCGGATGGTGATGAGAGGTCGCGTGTAGGTATTTAGGTCTCGTTCAACCTCACAGGTGAATTTAAATTATTAAGACAATATGTGGGTAGCAGAAAATCTAGTTGCCCACCGCCCTGATGACAACTCGCTGCTACTTCAGTCTGCTCGCGACCACGACTGGTGCAACCCAGTCGAAACGTCGAGTGTCCAGGTAAATCACTTATTTACCTAAAAAACTATCGCGATAAGACTCGTTAAAGTAATTATTATTTGCGAAGAGCTCCAGAGAAATAGAGCCATCTTAGCTACGTACGTACATAACCAGTCAGCATATAGCTAGATAATTTTTAGGGTGTCGTACCCAGACATTGAAAACGGAAGGGAACCCTATTACTAATACTTCGCTGTCTGTCACCAGGCTGACTCTGCTCATAGCTTTACCACAATTATCAACATCGGCATTGCGAGGTAGTTTGTCGACTGAGTGTTGTGTGTGAATAGATATGAATGTATGAATTCCTACCAAATGTTCCAGTATTACCAGTAATCCAGTGATACTTGTAACAAAGACCGCAAGTACCACTGGATTACTGGTTATACTGGAACTTGTGTAGCGTCGAAGTCTACATTAATGCGCCGTCACGACCGTCGCGGGTGCGCTTGCTAATGTTTGCGAAGAGCTGCAGAGAAATAGAGCCATCTTAGCAACATACATAACTATGAGTAGTCAGCATATAGCTGGTGGGTTTTTTTGTTATTTGTTATGCTAAAGCTGATGCTGATACCGGTGCCGTGTGGTCCGGCTTACAAAAAAAAATTGACCTCCCATACAAAATTGCCGATCAGCTGATTTTAATGCGCCGTCACGACCGTCGCGGATGCGCTTGCTAATGTTTGCGAAGAGTTATGGAACTCCCTCCCTCATACTGTACGCGATAGTCCTTCTATCACCGTTTTTAAGAAGCGAGTCAAGGAGCACTATCTTTCTCTTCCGAATTAACCCGTATTATATTTATTATATATATTATATGTTATTTTATGTATTTATTTATTTACTAGTAGGTTATTATTATTTATTAGATTTAATCCGTATCTGTGTATCGTATTATACCAATATTATTCATAGATATTGTGCACGTCTCATCCGCCTTTCGCCAAATGCCATTTCTCTCCGTTAGGTCTGCTGTAAGAAATTTCTTTTTTAGAGATAAGCAGTGCCTCTTGTGTCTATTTTCTTTATGTTTTGTTCTGTTATGTTTCTTGTGTACAATAAAATGGTTAAATAAATAAATAAATAAGAGCTCCAGAGAAATAGAGCCATCTTAACTACGTACGTAACTACGAGTAGTCAGCTTATAGCTGGTAGGTAATTTTTATAATTTATTTGCCGTGTAGTGCTGGCTTAGAATACCATATCTTTTCCGTAGGTGTCGTTCGAAGCGAATATGGGATTTAAGATTTGATGTGTATTGCAATTTTAGGTGACAGACTGACAACCTGTCACTATAGTTTTCTGAATGACTCTCAAACTTTTATCAGGCGTGGTGTAAATGGCAGTTTCTTACAGTTGTTTATGCTCTGTCTACCCCGCAAGGGATATAGCCTGACGACACCTCATTTATGTCAAAATCCAACTATCCGTTTGGGCTGTATGTAGCCCGTGAAAAAAAAATCTTGTCTACATACCTACATATATACTCTCGAAAAACATAACCCTCCTTCTGAGACAGTCGGGTAAAAAGCGCATTATTTACACCTTATGTAGCTTGCTTATTATAATATACACTCTCTCTATCTATATATTTTCTAATTTACTATGCTATACATACTTATAGTACGAGAGTACTCCAAGGCATAAATACCGAAGGACCCAAATACCTACCCCCATTATTTCGGGGTCCTATTCGCTGCAGGCGAATGATGAATGTTCTCTATTAATACAGTCACATTGTTTGTTCGCGCCGTGATTTGTGTGTGACCTCTGACAGTGCCAGTTAAGGTCTAGATTTATTTCTGTTCGAATAATGTGCGACGGGAAATATATCGGGTATGTGTGAAAGCGGACGAATGGAATATGGCGCTTTGCACATATAACGTCGGTTCGTGCGTTATTTTTGCGCACCGCTATCCGTTGCGTTTGAAAAATTCTATTCTTTTCCTTATTCAAATATACAAATCACTTCACACAAATACTTATAACTTATAATAACATACCTCAATTAAATTAGATAGATAAAAATACCGAAATTTATTCGCAAGCTTTGCCCCTGAAGTCTGTGTGTATATACCTACTTATAGTACTGTATAAATATAGCAAGATAAAATCTGTAGCACTTTGTTTTCATTTTTTTTGTTCGAGCGGGGGACGAGATTACCCATCGTCCTTCAATTTCCTAATGCTGGTTTTTTAAAAATTATGGTAGTCACTCAGAAATTTGCATTAGGTAGTTACAAAAAATGCAGCTATAGTATACTCATTTTCAGAACCTGCACCTTAACGGAACTGAAATTAATACAATTGAAATTTTACCATTCAATTACGGCATAACACGGTCGTTTACAATATTAATTAGCATGGACATGTTTACTGCAACGGATTTTGCCGCCATTCGCGGATTGCGCGATAAAACTACATTTTAATTTTATTTTCCCGAACGCAATAAAATACTGAGAAATTTGTTTGTTCGCCCAGTGAATCAATATGCAAAATGGCTAGTAGTCCATGAGCCCACCTGGGCAGATACCTACGTCACATGAAAGTCATCATGTTGAGACGTATGGCACCATGGCGGAAAAATTGTGTTAAGCCAGCATCAGAAGAATCAGTACTTACCCGGAATCGGCCCGAATTTGGAAAGTTCATGACTACTTATACCAACTTTGAGGTACCTACGTCGTGTTAACATTGTAACTTTTTGACACCATCTGCCAAGTACTTCTGGCCATTTGAGGACAGGCAGACTTGTATTTATTTCGTTTACTAATACAGCTCTAAATGCTTCAGAAATAAATCACAGATTTTCCAACTTCTGGCTAATTCCGGGTTCCGATTCTTGCTTAATGCAACCTTTCCGACCTGCAGCTATGTGTCTCATTTTGATGTCATGTGACGTAGATAACTGAGAGGCGAAGAACACACGCAACGTCCGTTCCAGCGCATTTTTAGCGCAGCGTCAAAATAGCGCACAACGCTGCGTTGGAAAACAAAAGAGGAACGATTTTTGTGCGTTGCGGCGCAACAAAGATAGTTGTAGGCATTTAAAACAATAAGAGTAACAAAGACAGGAAAAAATGTGTCAAGATTAAAATTTGTAGAAGCGACAATATGTATTGATCTTCTGTGTGTAAATGTAGGTACGCAAGAATTTTGAATTTAATAAACAAGATTTTATTATTTAGTAGGTATGAACTAGAAGATTAAACCGTCCAAGAGCATCTCAGACACACCTTCAACTAGGGTTTTGTAGTCAACGTTTCGATATACATAACAAAGTTAATTATGCTGTTGGTTTGCTTGCAGTGGTATGGTTACCAACCGCAAATCGAAAAACTTTTGTGTTTCTTAAAACTTAAGTGGTACAGCATCCGTTATAGTATTCGTGATAATCTCGGGTTGAGAACTATATGTAGCTTAATTCAGTTTTTACGCTTAACTATTGAAAGAGAACGGATAACGATCAGTGTATTTGCAAAATAAGTCGACAGCTAAGTATTTTGTTTTAGTTCGCCTCTTCAGTGACCTTACGACAGTTGAAATTTGAAACTGCGTCCATATGGACTACTGGTGCGAATCTGTGAAGCATCGGTCTCATGTGTGTCTTACGTCAACTCGGTATGAGTTTCGTCCTCTACGATAAGCTTCTTGTACCCAATCGGGGCAATCGCTAAACTTAATGTAGCTTAATTTAGTTTTTACGCTGAACTAGTGAAAGAGATCGAATTCCATTCCATTCAAAGTTACAAATATATATGAACGAATCAAGTGGTTCACAATTTCGCTGCCTGGGTTAGAGCTACCGTAGTGTAGCGGTTTATTTTGTTATGTGGCACTGCACTTATCGGCCCCGGCCGGTTAAAGCTACACCTAACTATTTTGTGGGGAGCGAGGGCTCACCCGGATGTGTGTGGGTGGTTGTTCAAACAACCAGCCCAATCACGCCCTTGGGGTAAGACTGGGCTTACGAGTTTTTCTGGGAAGAACGGGTCGAACTGTGTTTACCCGGTATGTGCCGGTAGTTGCCAAAGAATGGCACAAGTGAGGGGCCTCTGTGTCCTATTCGCCGGGGACGAGGGTTGCTTAAAGAGCTTGTAGAGTGTGATCTACTCGCAATGGCTGCATCAGCTGCTAATGTGATGGGACCGCCAACATCCGAAAGGACGTGCCTGGGGCAAAGTCGAAAGTTCGAAGTTGGGTAGTAGTTAGACGCTGCAACTATTAGGGGAGCTCCAGTAGCCCTGCGCATGAAGCGGTTTTGGATGACTTGCAGCATATTCAGATGGGTCTTAAAGGTCATGATTGGCCTGACGCAGTTAGTGTAGATTCTCACCTTTTCTAAGAAAGAGTTTGCTCTTGTAATTGAGCATCGAATGTATTCTGCCCAAAACTGTTATGTGGCTAAGTTAAGTCTGGAGTCGAGTGTAGCGCTCAAACACATCTGACCCGGTTTGTCCGAAAACGTGGGTTCGAATCCCATCAGTGGCGTGAATTTATTCCATTTGCTTCATTTGTATTAACTTTGTAACCAAAAAGTTTATGTCAATATCTAGTCTTTGATTAAAACACCAAGTATTCCAAATTACTTTCATGTGGAAAAATCTACAAAATACTAAACATTCATATGATACCTACTTTATAAGGTAGACAGACACTATGGATATTCGATATCCATGTGCCAGCAGAAGCGGAAACAAATTTGACGGTACCTACAAGATAAGAAACCATCTGTACAATTCGTATTGTTTGATAATTGATGAAATAAAAGATGTGGCGATTGCATGTGAAAGAATGAGATATAGTACTTCAAAATTTGACAATATCACTCTTTCTTTTACATAGGTTTGTCTCTTTTGCGCAAGTCTGGCGGACAACCTTGTCAAAACAATATTAGGTGATAGGTGTTGCCACGTACATATTTTTACCATAGAAGTTGGGTGAATGAAGTAGGAAAAGCGAGAAATGTTACGGATATTGCCAAAATGAATCAAACCGATGATTTAGCGATCCTCGTGAAATTTGCCACTGATATTGCTGGCATAATATTAGGGACGGACATGGACTACTTTTTTTCATCACTAGAGTACCTGATGATGGCGGGCACCAGAAGCACAGCTAAACTATAAGAGATACTAAAATGGGTTCATTGCAAAAGTTGTTCCGCATGACGAGCCGCTCCTGCTGTCACATGATTATCGAGAATCTGGAGTACGTACCTAATGCAGATCACCAGCATCCCATTCAAACTATAAGAGATACGGCAATGGCTTTGAAGTAACATTTGTTCAGCATGACGAGCCGCTTTTATTGGCACATAGTCATCGAAGGTCTGGAGTACCTGATGCAGATCATCAGCATCCCATCTAAGTTGTAAGAGATAAGATATCTCCATCAAAGTAAAAGTTGTTCAGCATGACGGTCGCTTTTGCAGGCACATGGTCTTGATGAGTCGCTTCTGCTGGAACGGAGTAATCGACTTTTTGCTAAGGGCAAAGATCTAATTTCTACTTGGAAACAGGTAAGTAGAAGCTGGTGAAACCGCTCAAAGGGCCGCTAGCAGTATAATAGGTACACGGTCATGTAGATACATTCTTTTTCACGGAAACAGCCTGAACGGCTGAGAGGACAGTGACATTATTATGAAGTGTCACTTTTGTAGGCCAACACTCAGATCCATATATGACGACAGGTCTGACCACCGTCTTGTAAATCTTGCCCTTCAGTTTGAGGGGCATTCGGGGGTCGCACACTGTGCCCGTGACCTGTCGTCAATTCATCCATCCTGCATTTATTCTGTGCTTGATAGTCCGGTTTATCTCACCATCGCCTTGCAGAAGTGAACCGAGGTATCGGAAATCGGAGCAGACTGGTAAGGTTACACCATTTAGCGCTACCGGAGCATAGCCGGAGAGACCGCCGAAATCACAAAACATTTGTACAGTCTTCAAGTTGCACTGACTATATTAAAATTTTATCAATTCAAGATCGCGGATTTCAAACGTTATAAATATCTGCAGTCTTGTTCTTAAAATTCACTAATAATTATTATTGTTGTTTTCTTAGTATTCAAATATTTATCTTTGTATTATTTTTATTTGCCGTGTGGTGTCGGCCTGGAATAGCATCATCCCATATCTATCCCGTAGCTACCATATTTGATAGTTGCAATTTTAGGCGACAGGCTGACAACCTGTCACTATGGTGATACTCAACCTTCTTAATAACTCTCAAATTTTTGTCAGACGTGGAGTAAATGACCGTTTTATTACAGCTGTTTACGCTCTGCCTACCCTGCAAGGGGTAAATAAATATGCCTGAATAAAACACACAGCGCCATTTAGCCCGAAACTAAGCAAAGCTTGTATTATGGGAATTAGGTAACTGATATAATACATATTCTTTTACTGCTGGTCCGACAATAACCTAACAACATTTAATGACCAATGTGGAGTAAATTTATTTTTATGTTCCTGGCAACACTTGCACTAGCCTGACATTTTACCTGACATTATGTATGAATGAGCGAGCGAGAAAAGTATGGAAAAGTACTGGTAGACGTAGCAACATGATATTGTTCTTTTGATAATATGCGACATTGTATTTCAAATGAGTTTCCCGTACAGGATGTCGAAATGAATTTGGCCGTTTCACTTGACGTCGAAAGAGCAATTGATCTTACTGCTGCTTATCGAACAAAATAATATCAGAGCGCGGCTGGTCAATCAAACTTAAAAGCACAATCTAGAAGCACGGTCGTGTCCCGCCAAGACGAGCCAAACAAAGTGTCTTTACTACGGAGTAAGGCATAAGATTACAAAAATAGTTATCTACGTTGAGTAGGGTATTATAAGGGTTCAAAATGGAGTGCACGTTTGTGTGAGATATCCTTCCTTTCGTATAATATAATCACCGTTTTATACATATAATTTTTCTATAAGTTTGATGGGCATTTCCTTGTCGCACATTGCGTCTGCGAGTTGTCTCCACTTCATCAATCCCGTTGTTTTTCTAAAGGTTATCTATAGGTTACATGTAGGTCGATTTTGCCATAATTTCTAATGATTGGCCCGAAGTATTTAAAATGGTAAAACTGTAGGTATAAGTTTTCTTTAAGCTAAAAGTTTTGTCTTAGACGCGTCTTTGTGGCCCTCGACTATAACATTTAAATGTTTAAAACTTTATTTACAAGTAGATTCACAAATAATTCTTTTAGAATGTCAAATACAATCAATATACATAAACAAAATAGAATTTCAAATTAAATTTAGTCATTCAAGTGTGAAAATTAAAATCATACAAATTATTATTATTTCAATTGTAAATGCACGTCCCGATTTGGTATTAACAACGCGCTCATGTTTTTTTTGATGAGCTGAAACTTCAGAGGTCCATGCCTTTTGTCATTAATGTAATCATCTAACTTATAATAGGCTTTATAATATAATGTTTTCTTAAGGGGGACCTATAGTCATTATTTTTCATACAAACGCAGCGCTCTCAACCTATCCCTCTGCCAATTCGCAACCGATCGACTCAAATTTTGCGCAGTAACTCTTCTGGACTACATCCATGCTCCATATTCTTTTTCTGGTTGTAATAATGCATTTAAAAAAGATATGGCCGTCGCAAAGTGCTCTAAACTTATCAGTAAGTTTACGCCTTGTTATCTTCTAAATATGACAATAATTTCAGCAACACAAACGATAGGAGCATAGAATATTTTATTGGCAGCAAAATAATGCCACTATCAAGAAATTTGATAGAGATTTCGAACGGGGAGCCTGGTACACCCAGAACGCAAATTTTCCGGTAGCGAGCTACAACTGTCTCTTTTATAACTGCGGGCATAAGAATAAATAATAACACTACCGTGTAGAAGTGAAACTCCTTTGTCTGGGCCCGAAAAGCCGCGCTTTAAATACCTACTTCCCCCCTCAGTCCGTAACGCCCCGCGCGCTCCCGCACTTTAAGCCAGGGCTGTCACGTGCTATTAGTTTTATTCCAAACTAGCGGCTCGCTAGGCAGTTGCATGACTTTCGGCATAGTATGTACACACCTACGCGCCATAGGATGAAAAATCGTGCAAATGCAATTATTTTAAAATATTTGCGATGACTACGAATTTGTTTGTTACCATAATCAGCTAACAATAACTTAGACACCTACCTACCTTAGGTAGGTAGGTATGTCGGGTTAGAAAACTGAAACTATGTAGTAGGTACCGACGTGAGTAAAAATAAGAGAACACAAAACCAATACGTACCTATTAAGAATGGTAGGTAGGTACCTATTTACTGTACCTAGAACCTTTGCACATCTTTAGGCAAATAAAAAAAATAAGATTGAGATACATCCTCGCATCACTTATACAGCCATAAGCACCATATTCATAAGGAAAGACTAAACATTTCTGAAAAATCAAAATTTGACCCGCGCGACGAACGCTTACGCGGCGAAGCGCACTCCCGACCGAATTGGTCTCTCTGAGAGCGCCAGACGGTAGGCAAATATAATGACCTTGAGCGCGAGTGTCATCTCTAGGTGTATTTACTCTTATGCTGCGGGACGGGTGGGATGCATAAATGAAATAGAAATATTTTTATCAACTAACAGCTCACGAATTTTCAGCTCGGTATAGTAGCCTCTTAATCACAGATTAAAATTTAGTTTTTGATTGACTTAAGATATTTTCCGGTATATTTTTATAGTATCGTATACTTAGACCATCAAAATGAAGACCTAACTTTAGCTAGTCTGTACTTTGGTTGATCTATTTTATTTGTACTTCTTGTATTGCGGTTATGCCTGCCTGTCATAATTTCTAGTATAATTATTTATATTTTTTCTTACATACTAAATGTTTTCATGAATATATTGACATAAGTATACGACATATGCTCCGTTTTCTTGCATTTAATCTTGAGACCCATGTCTTATAGAAACTTCAACCAACGGTCGAATTCGCCCTGCAGGTCTTCTACAGAGTCATAAGAGAAACATCATCTGCATACAGTATTTTCCACGGCACGGACTTCTGACAGCCGCGGCTAGTAAGACGATTGGCTCAGTGCTGAGATTTGTTGAACGCCAAGTTTAATTTCAAATTTATCACAGACTTCTGATGGTGACAACTTCTGTTGTAATACCATTGTACAATGAATGTGACGTATATTTTTTACTTATGAATGATATTGAGATTGATATTGCAACTCATTGTTTCATATTGTATGGAATTGTAATACGTTGTTGCAGATTATATTGCATTGTACTCTATTTTAGTGTCGGTTTCGATTATTAACCCTTGGGGGTGCTGTTGAAAATTAGTGATTAAAACCTGTCTTGAAAAAAGAAATAATCTTTCACTCGTACTACTAATTACCCAACATAACTATTATAAATAAAAATAAAAAAAATACTATACAATTTAAATATAATCAAATACTCTACGACCGGACCTATGCGATGAAATTCGGCGCCATTACGCCAGCAATGTTATTTGCATTAGAGATGACACACTTCAGCGGAAATTCCGTCGCCGACTAAATCTACCCACTGAATATACACAGAAAATGTCCTAATTATTCCAAGTATCAGGCTCAGCTAAGGGTTAATAAACCGTCAAAAATCTAACGTCCGTTGCTGCGTTACGTGTGCCATACCCTGCGTTATTTTAGCGCAACGCACAACGCTGCGCATTTTTAGCGTCGACGGATGCGTCTGTCAATACCGTTTGACATTAGGGTCCGCAACGCAGCGTTGGGCCTGCGTCGTCGTATTTTTATGGGATTAAGGTGGAAATTCGCATTTTTCTAACGCTGCGCATCGCAGCGCTAAAATAACGTCGAAACCGACGTTGCGTGTGCGAAAGGCCTTACTACCTATATCGGTAATATTGGTTTTTGGATGTGAAAAAATTAAAAACGTTTAAAAATCAGTTCGAAGTTATTTTTAACTGACCTTGAACAATGAGGTTATCAATATAGGGTAAAATTTTACACGTAACCGATAGCGAAAACTCAGAACCAAATTAAATGAGGTGTTGTCAGATTCGTCTCAGCAGCGTGAGTGACAATGGGTATATTAAAAATTATAAATTCAGCATGGCGGATTTTTATGGTAAAATACAACTTTGAAACTACCCCAGTCGGGTTTTTTGTGTTTTAATACATCAGCTTGTTCGAATCGAACCATATACAACTTGTAGCAGAAATTAAACATAGAATTTCTGTTTTTTAGAAATGACATGTCATACAAATATGACAACTAGCGAATAATCTTAGATGTCATACTTATTCATAATCATTAATCAATTAATCATACAAAATAATAAACCGAAATCACATGGCTTGAAAGGGCGCAGGTTTGGTACACCTACTATAGGCATTCAAAGTTTTGTAAAGTTCTATAATTAAGCTTTAGGTACTAGGTACAGGTTTCTAAAATTTACTTAAGGCTATTTTCTGAAAGTCTCGCTTACAATAGCCTTTTGAAAGTTGAGTTAAAATCAACCCTTAAGTGGTTCCCCAAAGTTAGGAATGGCTATTTATTTGAGGAACAGCTGATGGGCCCAGTAAAGAATACCTCAATTGCTTCCCGCCATTAAAGTTTACTACCCTCAAACATAATGACCTTCAAGATTAACCAAAGAGTTAGTAATAACTGGAATGAGCATCATTGCTATTTTATCAAATGATTTTTTACCCGACTTTCTCAGAAGGAGGGTTATGTTTTTCGAGGGTATGTATGTATGTATGTGGACAAAGAACAAGGAAATTCTTTTTCACGGGCTACAGCCCAAACGGATAGTTGGATTTTGACATATGGTGTCGTTAGATTCGTCTTAGCAGCGTGAGTGACACTGGCTATATTAAAAAAATATAGATTCAAGATGGCGGAATTTGAAAACAAAATACTACTTTAAAATTACCGCAGTTGGGTTTTCTAAATCTACTTGTTAATTGAAATCCCAAAGTTTTCTAAACGGATTTGGGTTTTTATGCATCTGACGAAAAGATAAACTATTTTTTCGAATTATTTTTAATACTGCGTATTTATACGTTTATCTAATTAAATATTATGGAAAATTATATTACTTTTCACGTTTATTTGAAAATTGGGTTTAGCCACAGAAGTCGAAATATTCCCTAAAAAAACTGTAATCTGCATATCTTTTGCAGTTCAAGAAAGTCAAAATTGCAAACACATACAAATGTTCCACAAAACTTGCAATATGACTAGAATTATTTAATTTGAACTACAGACTGCTTTCAATTAGGTATTGCTTTGTTACACTTGAAGTATTCAAAACGACTCTTTTATAAAATAAATTAATATAAATACACTAATAAAAAGATGTCGCCTTAAAAGCAATAGATAAGTTACTGCACCTTTCAACTGAGTGGTTTTAAATATGCTTTTAGCCATTTCTAAAGGATATAACTCGAGGTTTTTCCGCTCAAAAGATACGGTAATGAGACGCCATCTTTCGCCATTGACGCAAAAGATTACCTGATAAGCCTGGCGATAGCGGCTTATTAATATTTATTTTTAGCTTCGGATTTCTTTAGCTACAGTTTGCATTTAGTTAGGTTTTGTCAAGAAGAGGAATTTCCTGGATCTTCGTCTGTCATCTTCTTTTATTTTTTAAGTCGGATACCGGGTCGTCCAACGAACCGCGGAACCCTCGTGTCAGAGTCTTTCAACCGCCTACTACAAATAGCAGGGTTCTGATATGGTTTGGTAACAACCACCGACTACGTGACCACAGACAGCAACCGGGACCGACGGCTTAACGTGTCCTCTGAAGCACGGAACCATCTTACTTTCAGGTATTCAGGTTGTTCAGCCTGCAATGTCGTAACCAGACTGGGAACCAATTCATAAAGTGATAAATATCAACTTTGTGAGGGACACACCGGGAATCGAACCCGGAACCTTCTGTGTCATTAGTTGAATATATCTTTCTTTACCCTGTAGAAAGATACCTACTCTCTTTGCTCTTCACTTGTTTCAACAAATCCGTATTTAACCTTGTTTCATCTTGAAAAATGGAAATGAATGTTAAAAGCAAACTTTGATGAAGTTCTCGAGGCGGCGCAGAGCGTCTAAAGGCAAAGTTTTCTTTCGTTAAATTTGTAAACAAATTCTTTTTTCGCCTTCAAATAATCTGGTTACCGACAGAGATCATTTTCGTGTTATATTCTCAGATATTTAAGCCGTGTTTATCTGTTGTCGTGTGGCGCCGGCTGAGATTAGCATCACTCCATATCTGTGCCGTGGGTGTCGTAAGAATCGACTAAGGGATTTGGGAGTTCATGTGTATTGCAATTTTAGACGACTGGCTAACAATCTAATCCTATGGTGATACACAGTCTTCGAATAACTCTCTTTTATACTTTTGTTAGACTTGATGTAAATGAATTTTTTTACGGCCTCTTACGCTCTGCCTACCCTAAAAGAGATATAGGCGTGGTTTATATATATAGATATGCATCTCAACTCAATGTCTCGCACAATTTAAATGAACAAGGAAGGATGTACTTGTGAGAGCCCTACAAGGTAAGCAGTTTAAAATGCCCTGGTTTCACTGAGTCGTTAGTTGTCTCAATATCCCACACAATTTTACGTATGAGTACTTAGGTATAATAGGTAGGTATTACTTATTACCATCAACAATATGGATCAACATTCGAGGAATCGAGAAGTGAGCAATCAAAGTTTAGTAACAGTTGTACGAATTCTGCTTCCATTAAAGGTTCCCTTGAACCTTGATACAGGTACGCACAAAACGTGTTTGATATTAGTGATGTAGGTAGCGACACAAACTAGGCAAACGGCGCGCGAGGCGCCTATACAGATGGTTACTCAATATACTAGCGACGATTTTGACGCTCGCTGACGTTAACTGGAAATAACCGGAATCTCAGAGGAAGTCAAGGTAACTAAGAAGGTGGTTGACACGAGCGTCATATTTCTTGGACTTAAAATTGTCTCAGAATCATATAACGTTCTATGCCAGATTTTGCTGTTTGATATATTATTATTATACCTACTATGAGATTTTTGACAGTGGCTATGTAACAAATGCCAATCGCGAAAATCCGAAATAGGGCCGAGTCAACGTTCTGTAAACTCCCTATTTTGTGGTAGTGACTTGATAAATTTACCTTAGCTCAAGGCTTGAGCTACCGGAATGTAAAAAGGAAGATTGTGCCGTAGGTATGGCTTAACCTGAGGGTGGCCTGCGTCCAGCTGCGGACTGGCTTTATGCTAATATGTGTAAACCATACCTTACCTCTCACAACACTCCACGACTGCACATGGACCTCCACCGTATGGAGGGCCATTTTGGCAGGCGAAAATTCACAGGGAACGTTGCTGCCCATTCTCTGGATAATTATTCCTTTGTCGCTTTTTACGACACCTACCGTAGGTAGATTTGGGATGATGCTGTAAGTGTGTAACTAATGTATAATGCTGTGTATGTTGGGTGAATTTTTACTAGTGACATAAACATAGGTCGAAATATGAAAAAATATTTGGACCTCCCATACAAAATTGCCGATACGCTGATTTGAGTTACTATAGGAGGCCCAAATTTATTTTTCATATTTTGAACTATGTTCCTTGAGGAAAGTTGTTCCTTATCACCAGCCGGTTCTGAGTTTTCGCTATCGATCACTAGTAAAATAAACTGTTGATTTTCAAAGAGTTTTTATAAACTAACAACGCCGTCTGTTGAAAAAATGAGAATTCTCAGTCAACCAGGTAAGTATTTTATTTTTAAAACGTTTTTAAGTCTAGATAGGACCTAAATAAATAAAGTTTAAATAGACATAAAGGTTCTGCTTGAAGACCAGATAAAGCTGGGCAGTTCAGAAGTATTTACCGAAACCAAAACAAAAGAAAACCTCCTACACTATGTGAATAAAACTAACAGTTACTTTTAATGCTGGTCAGTGACTGCCCGCACTGGTCCCATGGTACCGATATACTAAATTGTTATACTAAGTATTATGCTTCAGAACTATTCAGAACTTCGACCTTACGGGAATTCGTAATTGCTTATGCGGTACCGAGAAGGCAACTAAGTAGTTATGGTAAGGTAAGGTTGTTTAATTGTTAATTAATTGTGAAAAATGTTTTAATGCAATGATTTTGATTAAATGTAGTTTGATTTTTGAATCGCCGACACAATGGAAAGTAGTCGTCAAACGTTTGTAATATGACAGCTGTCAAAACAGAGTTATTGACCATACATTAGGTTAAATAGAAACAAAGGTTCGGCTTCAAGTCCAGATAAGGCTGAGCAATTTAATAATATTTACAGAAATCACAACAAAAGAAAACCCTCCTACACTATGTGAATACAAGTAGATGTGTTAACATACATACATACATACATACATACTTACATACATACATACAAACATACTCTCGAAAACATAAGCCTCCTTTTGAGGCAGTCGGGTAAAAACTAACAGTTACTTTTAATGCTGGTCATTGACTGCCCGACCCCGGTCCCATGGTACCGATATACTAAATTGTTATACTAAGTATTAAACTATTCAGAACTTCGACCTTACGGGAATTAGTAATTACTTATGCGGTACCGAGAAGGCAGCTAAGTACTTATGGTAAGGTAGTTTAATTGTTAATTAATTGTGAAAAATGTTGTAAATGCAACCAACTCCATGAAAAAAGTTTGACTTTTGAATCGAGGACACAATGGTAAGTAGTTGTCAAACGTGTGTAATATGACAGTTGTCAAATTAGTGTTCTTCACCATACATTAGGCGTCTGCCTGCCGGCACCCAACAGCCGAAAACGCTGAATATAAAATTTCCTTAGTTTGAAATCATCTAGGTAAGTTATTTTTATATTTACGCTATTCAAAAGTTTTAACCGAAAAGCTTGCATGCACTTTCAAACAAACATAATCAAGAAAGTTATATTGCTTCGTCCATTTAGGATTTATTTACATTGATTCTCAAAGGAATGGTTGCCCTTTGCTAACGTGTAAAGACTCTCTACGGTCGTAGACTTTGGCTACGAGTTGCAAGAGTCTACGAGGTACACGACTACGCGACAAGTACGCGACTGTCTACGAAGTTGTAGCTCTGCGAATATTATTAGGTACTATTTTGTTTAGTACACTTGCTGATGAAACCTATAACTTGTTATCAGTGTTGCTCGTGTTGCTAGTATGCGACCTGCGACAAAGATTTTCTCTAAACCCTTATGTCAAAAAACTTTACTTGTTTTAAAAACATTTCGACCATCCAAACAAAATCACGATTAGCTGCATATATGGGAAGTTATATAAAATAACTTTTACTTGGTACACTGAAGCCGACACCGTTGGCCCATCATTATTCACTGGCGGGGGTAGCACCACCATGCGTCCGCCGAGAAATAGCTTGTTCCATTGAGAAACAGAAACAGGAACAAGACAATAGGGGCCTTACCACAAAAAAGATAGACCAGCGTTCAACGCGTGTCTAGCGTTTTTTTTGTATGAAGTTTTATTTTAAACACGCGTTCGACTCGAGTCTAACTTTTTTGTGGTAAGGCCCTAGGCATCCACTTCATGACCATAAGCCACCCCCACCTCGCCTTAAAAGCCGTCGCAGCTTTATGCATAACACCAAGCCTATCGACTCAGACCCACCTAAAGCAAGAATAGAGTTGTGGTCCAAAAAGTACCCATCTAGAGATGGTCATGGTCCTACGGAAGAGAAACTGCCTTCAGGTCACAACCTTCCGTGGTCTGTTTGGAAGGCGCTGAATAGACTTCGGTCGGGTGTCGGCAGATGTAAGGAGCTCACAAAGAAGTGGGGCTTTACTTCTGATGACAAGTGCGAGTGTGGCGCAACACAAACCATGTCACATTTAATGTCATGCCCTACCTCTCCTGCCGCTTGCACATAGGAGGATCTGTATTGTGCCAACCAAAAGGCTATTGACGTAGCCACTTTCTGGGAACAGCGACTGTAATACGGTCAATGCGGGGATCATTGCCATTGACCCGAAAAGAAGAAGAAGAAGAAGACTTTTACTGAAGACTTGTTCGGTTTCATGGTATGAATGACCAGTCCCTCATATCCTGTATGCAGGAATACTCCATACTTGTAAGTCCCAATACATTCCGTGCAAATATTTTCAGGGTGTGTTTTACTCATGAAACTGAACCTCTTTGCCAGTCACATTCTTTCGAAATATGATATAATATCTTGGAGCTCCTATAAAAGTTAAATACGAACGTTTTCTTATTTTTATGCATTAAGAATTTTCACTGAATTTAATAGGATCTTGTAGTAGAATTCTTGCACATTTATTTTAAAAGACAGTAGACCTAAACCGACAGGCTAATTCGAAAGCAGTATTTGATTTCCTTTACATTTTACTCTACAAATCGTCTCAGTAGAAGCACTTTTTAAAGATTAATCTCGTACACGCCGGTCAAGAGCAGACGTGGCACTCTAAAATAGATCAAGTTAGTTTCGTCCGAACAATAAAAGTGACGGTGCAGCAGAATGGGGATTGTAAAAATAAGATTGGGGCAGTCGTCTCGTCTGAATCAGTTTGAGCTACTACTATTTTAAACTACAATAGAACTATGTACAAGACAAAACTATTTACAAACTTAAAATAAATAAGACCTTCCGGTGCGTCTCCACAAGACATCGTTCCCAGCATACTGGCAGCATTCCCCTATCGAATAGCTAGGCTTATTTGTACGACGAGGAAGCTGTCAGTACGCCGATCGTCAGATCCATTGTGAATACGCACCGTATGGTCTTAGTTTCTTGCCCCCAGCGTCCTAGAGTTTCAAAGCTGATTCGCAAGATCGGCTACTGGTAGGTATGTGACGTATTTGGTAACTGAAATGAAGTAACTAACAATAAAATTGCAGGGCGCTGGTAAAATTATGGACTCATTTCCAGGGATCAAATACCGGAAAATATTTTAGCATATCCCCAAACAAAGCTAATTACTCGCGAAATCACTGAGCTCAGAGTCTCCCTACATTATGATAGAACACATGTAATCAAACAGGCCTTGACATGGCTGAATCAAGGAGTCTCTAAACCTCTGAACTAATATAGGGTGAAATTTTACTAGTGACTGATAGTAAAATCTCAGAACTGGCTGGTGATAAGGAACAACTTTCCCCAGAGAACATTAGGTTGAAATATGAAAAAAGTTTTGGCCCATTTATACATATCATATAACATAATTGAGCAGATAGAAAATTATTGTATTTTTTGTATGTAGGTTTTCAAGCTTTACTGTGCATTCTATCAAATGTTTCAAACTCAAATACAAACCTCTGTGACTTGACCAGTCCACGTCCAGACGAACACAATATAATGAGTGGAGGTTGGAGAACTTTGGATCAATCTCAAAAGTGCTCCAAGCATTTCTACTGCTAGGAGCAAATTAATGTTTCAGAAGAAACCCTACATACAGGCAGAATGATACTATGGCTATGAAAAATTCGCCGCAATCTGTAACCACAAAATGGTAAAATATTACACGAAAATATGGTTTATTCATAGGAGTTTTATATACAGGGTGTTAGGGACGTTGTACCGAAATCTTTGCAGGCATGATCAGACCATGAAACAGAACAACTTTTACTATGGAGCCAATGGTGGGAAAAGAAAAAAAAAACCGGCCTCCCATACAAAATTCACAATCAGCTGACTGACTTTGTATGGGAGGTCGGAATGTAATATTCGGCTTGGAGTGTAATATTGTGGATGTTAATGAATATAAATTAGCGCAAAGTCAATTGGTCAAGAGTTTCCTCGGCTTCACTGCAGTAATGTTAGGGTTCACCTGAAACTTTTCTTGTTCTGAGAATCTAAAGCAATCGGTAGATGCGGTCTGGCCCCATCGTGAGTGCTTTCCGTTTCTTTGTTTTGCCAAAAATACGCGGACTTTTATGCGACGGAGATATTAAGCGGAAGTGCGGAAGTAGGAGTGAATGGATAAAAGAGTTCCGCGCTTCGATTTGAACTGGAGACTGCGTCTTTTGAACTGAGGTTAAGTACTTGTATCTAGACACGCGGTAGCTTGTCTAGCCAAGTTCAAGTGAGGTACTGGTGGACCGCACCTTTTTGGCCAAACGTTGAACTTGGCTACCAAATTCACATTTTTGTTTTTGGTAGGTTGGGTACTTTAGAGTTTGATTAGCAAAACGGCATTGCTAAAGAACGATTTTCAATTTGTATCAAATACAAGAGGGGGGAGGCTTTTTCTTGGGTTGAGAGTGGTAGGCGTTGACGTTGTTATGATTTTCAACTGCTTCATACTTCAACTTCTTGGAAGGTATGCAATGCATGGGCATGAAATGGGTCGTGAAAGCTTACAACTACGCCAAAAATGTTTGATGATATTTTTATGCATTGCTAAATTTTGCAATTGTACTTTCACCACCACATCGACGTATCCATTCAAGGAATTTGTATTGCTTTTTCTAAGTATTTGTATTTAAAACCAGTAAAATTTGGTCGCTATATGCAGGTATATTTCAAAACTAAATTATTGTTTGAAACAGGATTATTACCGTGATAATATTTTTGTTGATCTCGGTAATAATCCTGTTTAAACAATAATTTTAGTGTTGTGAATAACCGTGAAAACCTAAAAACTCATATAATTCAAAACCTCCAAGCATTTTGTAAGTTAATCTCCGTTAGGTAACTTTGACATTCAAATTCCGTGGCACACTTTACATGCTCCAGCTTGGATTATGGCATAGCTAGATTGGTAGATTAAAAGGTAGCGTTCCCGGAAAATTGAAGACATCGGTCCCTGAAGAGCTAATTGCCAAGCGAGCTGGGAACGGGACGGGTTTAATCACAAAGTTAGAGTGGAGCACATATCAACATCACATGCAACAACAACTTGATGTATAGTGTACTGTCAGTGGCACTACGAGTTCTATATACAAGCAAGGGATCAATATATTATGCTGGGTCTTTGTGATAATTTTGTCAAAAACAGAACATTTTAATACCAAATTCTAAAACACATCCCGTTTCAGGTATACAATTTTTCAGGCCGGATTTGAACCTGCGACCTTCGGCATACCGTGGTTCTATCCTAGCCTGCGAAATAGCCAGCTAAAAAAAGCTCAGAACATATGATTGGTGATATTTTACCCTTTTGTGTTTGTGTTATTAAATCTGTGTATGTTGATAGTATTTTTGGATACATTTTAACATCAAATGACGGATACGATTCCATGCTAAAACTTTTACTTATTCGGTCGGGTAAAAACTAACAGTTACTTTTAATGCTGGTCATTGACTGCCCGACCCCGGTCCCATGGTACCGATATACTAAATTGTTATACTAAGTATTAAACTATTCAGAACTTCGACCTTACGGGAATTAGTAATTACTTATGCGGTACCGAGAAGGCAGCTAAGTACTTATGGTAAGGTAGTTTAATTGTTAATTAATTGTGAAAAATGTTGTAAATGCAACCAACTCCATGAAAAAAGTTTGACTTTTGAATCGAGGACACAATGGTAAGTAGTTGTCAAACGTGTGTAATATGACAGTTGTCAAATTAGTGTTCTTCACCATACATTAGGCGTCTGCCTGCCGGCACCCAACAGCCGAAAACGCTGAATATAAAATTTCCTTAGTTTGAAATCATCTAGGTAAGTTATTTTTATATTTACGCTATTCAAAAGTTTTAACCGAAAAGCTTGCATGCACTTTCAAACAAACATAATCAAGAAAGTTATATTGCTTCGTCCATTTAGGATTTATTTACATTGATTCTCAAAGGAATGGTTGCCCTTTTGCTAACGTGTAAAGACCCCTCTACGGTCGTAGACTTTGGCTACGAGTTGCAAGAGTCTACGAGGTACACGACTACGCGACAAGTACGCGACTGTCTACGAAGTTGTAGCTCTGCGAATATTATTAGGTACTATTTTGTTTAGTACACTTGCTGATGAAACCTATAACTTGTTATCAGTGTTGCTCGTGTTGCTAGTATGCGACCTGCGACAAAGATTTTCTCTAAACCCTTATGTCAAAAAACTTTACTTGTTTTAAAAACATTTCGACCATCCAAACAAAATCACGATTAGCTGCATATATGGGAAGTTATATAAAATAACTTTTACTTGGTACACTGAAGCCGACACCGTTGGCCCATCATTATTCACTGGCGGGGGTAGCACCACCATGCGTCCGCCGAGAAATAGCTTGTTCCATTGAGAAACAGAAACAGGAACAAGACAATAGGGGCCTTACCACAAAAAAGATAGACCAGCGTTCAACGCGTGAACGATAGACAAACGTTTTTTTTGTATGAAGTTTTATTTTAAACACGCGTTCGACTCGAGTCTAACTTTTTTGTGGTAAGGCCCTAGGCATCCACTTCATGACCATAAGCCACCCCCACCTCGCCTTAAAAGCCGTCGCAGCTTTATGCATAACACCAAGCCTATCGACTCAGACCCACCTAAAGCAAGAATAGAGTTGTGGTCCAAAAAGTACCCATCTAGAGATGGTCATGGTCCTACGGAAGAGAAACTGCCTTCAGGTCACAACCTTCCGTGGTCTGTTTGGAAGGCGCTGAATAGACTTCGGTCGGGTGTCGGCAGATGTAAGGAGCTCACAAAGAAGTGGGGCTTTACTTCTGATGACAAGTGCGAGTGTGGCGCAACACAAACCATGTCACATTTAATGTCATGCCCTACCTCTCCTGCCGCTTGCACATAGGAGGATCTGTATTGTGCCAACCAAAAGGCTATTGACGTAGCCACTTTCTGGGAACAGCGACTGTAATACGGTCAATGCGGGGATCATTGCCATTGACCCGAAAAGAAGAAGAAGAAGAAGACTTTTACTGAAGACTTGTTCGGTTTCATGGTATGAATGACCAGTCCCTCATATCCTGTATGCAGGAATACTCCATACTTGTAAGTCCCAATACATTCCGTGCAAATATTTTCAGGGTGTGTTTTACTCGCGAAACTGAACCTCTTTTGCCAGTCACATTCTTTCGAAATATGATATAATATCTTGGAGCTCCTATAAAAAGTTAAATACGAACGTTTTCTTATTTTTATGCATTAAGAATTTTCACTGAATTTAATAGGATCTTGTAGTAGAATTCTTGCACATTTATTTTAAAAGACAGTAGACCTAAACCGACAGGCTAATTCGAAAGCAGTATTTGATTTCCTTTACATTTTACTCTACAAATCGTCTCAGTAGAAGCACTTTTTAAAGATTAATCTCGTACACGCCGGTCAAGAGCAGACGTGGCACTCTAAAATAGATCAAGTTAGTTTCGTCCGAACAATAAAAGTGACGGTGCAGCAGAATGGGGATTGTAAAAATAAGATTGGGGCAGTCGTCTCGTCTGAATCAGTTTGAGCTACTACTATTTTAAACTACAATAGAACTATGTACAAGACAAAACTATTTACAAACTTAAAATAAATAAGACCTTCCGGTGCGTCTCCACAAGACATCGTTCCCAGCATACTGGCAGCATTCCCCTATCGAATAGCTAGGCTTATTTGTACGACGAGGAAGCTGTCAGTACGCCGATCGTCAGATCCATTGTGAATACGCACCGTATGGTCTTAGTTTCTTGCCCCCAGCGTCCTAGAGTTTCAAAGCTGATTCGCAAGATCGGCTACTGGTAGGTATGTGACGTATTTGGTAACTGAAATGAAGTAACTAACAATAAAATTGCAGGGCGCTGGTAAAATTATGGACTCATTTCCAGGGATCAAATACCGGAAAATATTTTAGCATATCCCCAAACAAAGCTAATTACTCGCGAAATCACTGAGCTCAGAGTCTCCCTACATTATGATAGAACACATGTAATCAAACAGGCCTTGACATGGCTGAATCAAGGAGTCTCTAAACCTCTGAACTAATATAGGGTGAAATTTTACTAGTGACTGATAGTAAAATCTCAGAACTGGCTGGTGATAAGGAACAACTTTCCCCAGAGAACATTAGGTTGAAATATGAAAAAAGTTTTGGCCCATTTATACATATCATATAACATAATTGAGCAGATAGAAAATTATTGTATTTTTTGTATGTAGGTTTTCAAGCTTTACTGTGCATTCTATCAAATGTTTCAAACTCAAATACAAACCTCTGTGACTTGACCAGTCCACGTCCAGACGAACACAATATAATGAGTGGAGGTTGGAGAACTTTGGATCAAACTCAAAAGTGCTCCAAGCATTTCTACTGCTAGGAGCAAATTAATGTTTCAGAAGAAACCCTACATACAGGCAGAATGATACTATGGCTATGAAAAATTCGCCGCAATCTGTAACCACAAAATGGTAAAATATTACACGAAAATATGGTTTATTCATAGGAGTTTTATATACAGGGTGTTAGGGACGTTGTACCGAAATCTTTGCAGGCATGATCAGACCATGAAACAGAACAACTTTTACTATGGAGCCAATGGTGGGAAAAGAAAAAAAAAACCGGCCTCCCATACAAAATTCACAATCAGCTGACTGACTTTGTATGGGAGGTCGGAATGTAATATTCGGCTTGGAGTGTAATATTGTGGATGTTAATGAATATAAATTAGCGCAAAGTCAATTGGTCAAGAGTTTCCTCGGCTTCACTGCAGTAATGTTAGGGTTCACCTGAAACTTTTCTTGTTCTGAGAATCTAAAGCAATCGGTAGATGCGGTCTGGCCCCATCGTGAGTGCTTTCCGTTTCTTTGTTTTGCCAAAAATACGCGGACTTTTATGCGACGGAGATATTAAGCGGAAGTGCGGAAGTAGGAGTGAATGGATAAAAGAGTTCCGCGCTTCGATTTGAACTGGAGACTGCGTCTTTTGAACTGAGGTTAAGTACTTGTATCTAGACACGCGGTAGCTTGTCTAGCCAAGTTCAAGTGAGGTACTGGTGGACCGCACCTTTTTGGCCAAACGTTGAACTTGGCTACCAAATTCACATTTTTGTTTTTGGTAGGTTGGGTACTTTAGAGTTTGATTAGCAAAACGGCATTGCTAAAGAACGATTTTCAATTTGTATCAAATACAAGAGGGGGGAGGCTTTTTCTTGGGTTGAGAGTGGGTAGGCGTTGACGTTGTTATGATTTTCAACTGCTTCATACTTCAACTTCTTGGAAGGTATGCAATGCATGGGCATGAAATGGGTCGTGAAAGCTTACAACTACGCCAAAAATGTTTGATGATATTTTTATGCATTGCTAAATTTTGCAATTGTACTTTCACCACCACATCGACGTATCCATTCAAGGAATTTGTATTGCTTTTTCTAAGTATTTGTATTTAAAACCAGTAAAATTTGGTCGCTATATGCAGGTATATTTCAAAACTAAAATTATTGTTTAAAACAGGATTATTACCGTGATAATATTTTTGTTGATCCCGATATTAATCCTGTTTTAAACAATAATTTTAGTGTTGTGAACAACCGTGAAAACCTAAAAACTTATATAATTCAAAACCTCCAAGCATTTTGTAAGTTAATCTCCGTTAGGGTAACTTTGACATTCAAATTCCGTGGCACACTTTACATGCTCCAGCTTGGATTATGGCATAGCTAGATTGGTAGATTAAAAGGTAGCGTTCCCGGGAAAATTGAAGACATCGGTCCCTGAAGAGCTAATTGCCAAGCGAGCTGGGAACGGGACGGGTTTAATCACAAAGTTAGAGTGGAGCACATATCAACATCACATGCAACAACAACTTGGTGTATAGTGTACTGTCAGTGGCACTACGAGTTCTATATACAAGCAAGGGATCAATATATTATGCTGGGTCTTTGTGATAATTTTGTCAAAAACAGAACATTTTAATACCAAATTCTAAAACACATCCCGTTTCAGGTATACAATTTTTCAGGCCGGATTTGAACCTGCGACCTTCGGCATACCGTGGTTCTATCCTAGCCTGCGAAATAGCCAGCTAAAAAAAGCTCAGAACATATGATTGGTGATATTTTACCCTTTTGTGTTTGTGTTATTAAATCTGTGTATGTTGATAGTATTTTTGGATACATTTTAACATCAAATGACGGATACGATTCCATGCTAAAACTTTTACTTATTACAATTTTTGGATGCATCAAAAATGAAATTAGAATGCAGTGCCCGAAAAACCAAGACACGTAACAGATTTGAAGAACTGAAGAATAATTCTAATCGTGTCGAAAAATTCTACGAAGTGATTGTGGAAAAAGGTTATCGGCGTTGTCATTTTAATTTTAGATCACATAAGAAAAATACTTTAGCTATATCGTAGCCAAAGTTGTAGGAGAATTTTATTACCATGAAATATGATGGCTTTGCTGGGGAATCTTTGATGTCATATTTCTACAATTTGAAAAAGCGTAAACAATAAACCGCTGCGGTAAATTCTAGGCTTACTTACGGAAGCAGCACTTTCCCTGATGGCGATCAGGGCTGTGTGCCTTGCTGCGGCACGCTGGAGGGCGAGCAAATCCTGGGACTTCTTGTCCCTCGGCTCATGCTGGGACAGCGGAGATGGCGAGGGAGAAGCAGGCAGCGGTGACAATGGGGGTGCGGCGGCAAAGGCAGCGGTTATCGCTGCTGCGGCGGCATTGGGCGGCGATGTGATGAGGGTCGGGTCCGTCGATCCCTGCGTGGACGGCGTCCACGATGGACGCGATCAGGTAGGAAAACCTATTTACGTAGCATGGGTTGGCGTCTTACCATGACAATATTAGCCTTTGGTTGCAGACGACCTAAAGGTACGGTCTATACCACTAGTTAATATTTTCAGAACAAATTGAATTTTAAAGCGTGGTATTAAATGCGGTCTTTTAAAAAGTTCCAACCTTGTTTACTTTCCAATTTGTGCCCCTACTGTGGCATGCTGAAACCCCATAAAATGCAGCTTCACACTGCATACTCGCTCGGCCACTTTATGCCGTTTCATGCGAGTTGATAAAGCTTCGTACCAACAGTTGATTTTTGATAATTAAAAATGAAAATCCCCTGACAAGCAGGTAGTTTACAGTTCATGTTTACAGACAGTTTTCTGAAATATAAAGACCTTTAGGTACATTGGTACAAAAGTATTGACTCTAGTATTTGTGACTCTACTGTACTAAGTTACTCTGTGAAACCCCATAAAATGCAGCTTTACACTGCATACTCGCTTGGCCACTTTGTGCCGTTTTATGCGAGTTGATAAAGCTTCAGTAAATCCCCTAACCTATAGCGTATCTTCATGATTACAGGTAACTTTTTTAAAGAAATATAGGTCGAAATATAAAGATTTTTTATTACATTGATACAAGAGTATTGACTCTAGTATTTGTGACTCTACTGTACTAAGTTACTCTGTGAAACCCTATAAAATGCAGCTTCACACTGCATACTTGCTCGGCCACTTTGTGCCGTTTCATGCGAGTTGATAAAGTGACCGGGAACAGTTTGCGGAAGGGGATTCTTAATTAGTTTCCAAGCCAAGTTTCACTTGATTACTAAAGTTTTGAAAAGGATTTCAACTACACTGGGTGTAAAGGTGAAAACAGGGTTCCTTCCTTCATTAACATCGTGTAGGATACGAAGTTGAAAAATCATGCGATGAACTTGTCAGAACTTTCTTACTGGTAATTTGAGAAACGTTCCAATCGTGTGTATTATTCTCGACAAAAATCTGCTACAGCGATTTGTAATAAACTTTTGATTTGGTAGATTTTCTAGTTTACTTGAAACTTTGAAAGTGTATACAGTGATTTTGCGAAATTACGTAGCAAATTGTATGATGACGCAGGCAAATGGTTCAAATCAAACTATCAATTTTATTTCATCGATATTTTCTACTTAAGAAAAACCTTTGACCTTTTACAAATTGCTAAATCTACAGAAGGTACATAATAGATTTTTTATTAATCGATTTCCAATATTCCACGAGCATGTCTCACCGTGACTTTCAAACTACTTCAGCATCCAACAAATAAAACTTTAAGAAGCCATTACGCTAATACCAGCCGCAATCTGGCGTAACGATCGGATTTTCTCAAAGTGTAACAAATGTAAGTCGACATTGTAGAAACATGGTTAAAAAAATATGGTAGACAGATTGAAGGGAACCAATTTTGGGGATTGTATTCAACTTTGACGACTAAATAAATGTAGTTTTAGTGGTGATGCATCGGCCTGCTACGCTATGGTGTAATTGCCTGGATGTCTTCGCAAAAAGGCAAGTATGAACGTAGTTTTTGTGCACTTAAAGGTATGTCTAGGAATTACGAATTATGAGGAGGATTTATTAGCGTGTTCGTGTTTCTGTGATTCTTTCTATTGTTTTCTCATGGATTGTAGTTTGAAACAAATGCTACTTATTTTTAAACCACTTCAATAAAGTGATCACTACTTTGTTAAATAAATATGAATTTGAGCATTTTTTTACGTAGCTAAACTCTAAATTTTTGGCTTCACTGTTTCGACTAGACTGTCTCTTCTTTATTTACGCACGCTAGGTGTAGAATCGACTTTGTCGCGAAGTTTTTGAGGCGGGCACAAAATTTAATTGGTGCAATTTCAGCCAAACAACGGCGGAGCGAAACCAATTATCGTTTTCGCGTTCCGATATCGAAAGTTCGCAGCAGGTGTGCGTAACGTCCACTGCGGTATGCGGTTTAAGCGATAGCGGGACATGGAATTTATGTTTGGAACAATGATTTTCCTGATGAATGAAAATTAAAAGAATGTTATGAATCGACAGAGACTCGAACCCGGGTCGAATGGTTCAACGCCCCACCGCTCTACCATTGAGCTATCGATGCACCGATCGATGCTTGCCAAATTTCAATCTTGATCTAGTAGAAAATATTTACTTTACTTTTCCAATTTCTTATTTTCGTATATGACAGCATTGTGAGTGCATTAAAAATCCCTGTAGAATAATTTTCCTTTTTTACGTCCGTTAGCACTTGACGTTTTGCAACTCCAGAAAGGTTAGGACTTTCTGACTCTCCAGGGTAGGCACTGACTCTGATACTGACACTGCTGCTGTTGCTGACACTGACACTGACGTTGAAATTGACGTTGACGATGAGTTTATGATCTGGCGTTAATATTGTCGTCGGCGGCGGTGAATAAATCACGATTGGTCCCAGAGGCGGTCATTAGCGCGACCACGGGGCCGGCGACGATTGAATCGTAACCACTGTACTGCTTCACCAGTTGTTCTTACACAGATAATATATTTTATACCGATGCGGATTTTGTTACTAACACTGACACTGACGCTGACACTGACGCTGACACTGACACTGACACTGACATTGACACTGACACTGACACTGACACTGACACTGACACTTACACTTACACTTACACTTACACTTACACTTACACTTACACTTACACTTACACTGACACTGACACTGACACTGACACTGACACTGACACTGACACTGACACTGACACTGACACTGACACTGACACTGACACTGACACTGAAACTGACACTGACACTGACACTGGCACTGGCACTGGCACTGGCACTGGCACTGGCACTGGCACTGGCACTGGCACTGGCACTGGCACTGGCACTGGCACTGGCACTGGCACTGACACTGACACTGACACTGACACTGACACTGACACTGACACTGATAGTTGTTTAGACGCTGACGCTGACGCTGACGCTGACACTGACGCTGACGCTGACGCTGACGCTGACGCTGACGCTGACGCTGACGCTGACGCTGACGCTGACGCTGACGCTGACGCTGACGCTGACGCTGACGCTGACGCTGACGCTGACGCTGACGCTGACGCTGACGCTGACGCTGACGCTGACGCTGACGCTGACGCTGACGCTGACGCTGAAGCTGAAGCTGACGCTGACACTGACACTGACGTTGATATTGAAGACATAAAATTGTTTAGACCAAGCATCGCTGTAAGCTTATGATTTGGTGTTAATATTGTCGTCGGTGGCGGTGAATAAATCACGATTGGTCCCAGAGGCGGTCATTAGCGCGACCACGGGGCCAGCGACGATTGAATCGTAACCACTGTACTGCTTCACCAGTTTTACCAACAAATATAATGGATAGTTGGCGAAGCGTAGTCTCTCTGCATTTTAGGCTGCAAACTAATTACCAACATATTTTGAAAACGCCACTATTCCATTATACATAAGGTATACGGGGTGTTAGGGACGGTGTAACGAAAACTTTGCAGGCGTGCTCAGACCATCAAACTGAACAACTTTTACTATGGAGCCAATGGTGGGAAACGAAAAAAAAATTCCGACCTTCCATACAAAGTCAGTCAGCCAATCGTGAATTTTGTATGGGAGGTCGGAATTTTTTTTTCGTTTCCCACCATTGGCTCAATAGTAAAAGTTGTTCAGTTTGATGGTCTGATCATGCCTGCAAAGTTTTCGGTACACCGTCCCTAACACCCTGTATAACTAGGTCGTCCTAAAATGATGGCGGAACACGTCGACGATTTTGCCATATGCCGGCTTTTGGCCAAAATCCGAATTCTGCCGTTGTATTGCGACATATAAATACAGCATGCGGGGTGGCAGAGCGTATACGGCTTTAAAAAGTGGCCATTTACACCACGTCTGACAAAAGTTTGAGAGACATTTGAGAACCCTTAGTCGCTTCTTACGACACCCACGGGAAAGATAAGGTTCTGGTCAAACTCTTCAATTTAGTATGACGGAGTAAAAGATAGTCACTCTTGTACGGGTATTTCAAAACGTCTAAGGGATATGCATCCACAGAATGGGCTGCGCCGTCCCCTGTCAGTGCAATATCTTGCTCTGCTATGCATCATTCCTATTCCATTCTTATGCCTTGCCTATGTATCAGCCAGGTGCAGCTAGTACTTACCTGTGGAAAATACTTACTAAAGGTGTCGCAACTATTGCATCTATGTCATACAGTCTCTGTCCACCTGGGTTCATAACCGAGGTAGCCCACTGGCAACAAGAAGGTTTAGCACCCATGACGGAGTTTGATAATATTTTTGACCAGAACTAGTTCATCACCTAATAAAATGAAGTGGTCAATACCGCGACTCATTTAGTGATAACTACATAAAATTACCGGCGAAAGGGTTCCGAAGCTCCGGTCTAATTGCAACTTCGTGACTACTGCCTTCCCCTTCCATTAGCACCTTGTACCACGGAACTCCAACCATTCCTTCTCTAGTCCACAGATTGATATACATTGATGACCTTTTCATTTGCGCTTGTTATTTTACTTGAACATGAAGCGCAGTGGAGAGAATCTTTGCCGACAAAGTCGATTGCAAATTTTGAAAAGTCCACGGACAGATGTCTCTCACGTCTAAGTCGTTAAAAGTCTAGACGTCTCTCAATATCTTAGTTCGAATCTATATTTATCGCCATTTTAGCAGCTCGGCTATTCGAATTTCCTAATGAGGGAAAACGTCGATTTCAATTAATGCAACTGACAGTAGTTCCGGAGATCCGTGTTTAAAGTTTGATGGTAGTCGTGGAATTTCTAATTTAGTAGTGCAATGCAATATGTAGGATGATCCGTGGGTTTTATATTAGCCAGATATCAAAGGCTAGTACAATCGCCAGAAAATCCACCTACTTATTTAAGGGACCAACTGCTTATTAAGTAAAATCAGTTCCTATAAGTTGCTTGAACCCTTAATGGGTAAGTTGATTTGCTGGTGATTGTACGTTTCTATGTTATGATGATGATCATCATGATACCTATTTGTTGTAAGCCTTATTGGTCGGTGATAGTACATTTCTATGTTGTGATGATGATAATTATAATGCCTATTTTAGGTAAGCCTGCCTAATAGTGTGGTGAATTGTATTTACTAAAAACAATATTTGATTAGAATATTAGTGGATAGCACGCAAACAACATTTCAGTCAAATGTATTAATGATAATGAAACAGATAACTAAAATTCCGCGAATATCTTTGAATCAATATTAGCATATTATCTAAACAATAATAGCTACATAACTTAACATGCATTTATCCTATTCAACAAAAGCATTTCCCCAAATCTTGCAGCCAAATAAGTGTGATAAATCATCACCACTGTCATCAGTCATCTCATCACTGATGATAAATTAACAGACGACGAATTAGATATATCTACTGCACTTCATTTTTACTGATAGACATAAGCGTCTGAATGATAATAAATCTCCTTCTATCGTGTGGGACACCGAGTCAATTATAAATTCGATAAACCCTTTTTTCAGAGTTTTTCATCCGGCTACTACTACTAGGCCTCTGACATGGTGGTGGATCGACCGCCCCCACTGTGGTAGGTAATAAGTACCTATAAAATAATTTCATATATTTCCTTCCAGCTAAAACCATTCGGCTTCCAGACCCCTTATCCACACGACTGAGCAGTCACCAAGATTCGATTACTGCCGTCACTTCAGCATAACAAGAAAAATGAATTTGTGGCGACAGCGCTCCGACGGCGGATTTTTATGTCACACAGCTCCTACAAAACGGCTCAAAGCTGGGAATCTAGGCTACAAGGTTTTGTAGGGCTTTCAAGTTTATGGTTACTTCTCTTTTTAAAATGAATTATACCTAAATCTTTTTAATCTGACCAATGCCTTTCCGTGTTGAATTTTTATTTATGTTCTAAAATTACGCGACTGAAGCAGGTGTGTCCCACCCAAAGCTAATGAGGCTGAGTCTGTAAAAACAGAATAATAGTAGAAAATAAAAATACAATTAAACAAACACGAATTATCTTTTAGCGGTAGGCGAAACGTCTTCATAACCCGTAAAACGACAGATTTTGCTCCATTTGACAATTAAATATCAAGCCGATAGCGCCCTTTTTCGAACGCTTTAGTTGAATCAACCTGCAATCACCATTTTCTGGAGAGTACCTGTCTTGTCTGTTTACACCTGTGAAATATTTCACTGGCAACGGATTGTCTGAAACTAGGAACAATCTGACTATCTCAGTAATATTCCCGTCAAGTCAAAGTATTTGCGAAGTATTCAGTCAATCGCAGTCAGTTTGAAATCCTCACTGCCATACTCACATGCAGGCACGGAGCATGTTACGGTAGCTTCGGAATCTAGTACTATCACGTCAACATTTAAGGAGCCAACTTACACTAGTCACCTCATAATGAATCTATGGAAATCCAGAATAACTTGGTCCGCTTAATGGGTAGATTCGTGGAATCTAGTACAGATTTACTGGATGATTTCCAAACGTCATATCGAATTTGGGAACATGATTGACTCAGGACGCTCGGACCAGAAATTGTTTCGTATCACGGTGCATTCTGGGAAAACAATACGCATGGCAGAATATCGGGCTAAAGTGTACCTAGTATCATTTGTAAAAGAACGATACTGAAAATAGAGTAATATGTGAATAGGCTGAATTATAAAGTGACAGGTAGGTATGTGCTATAGGAGTTCAAATATATTTCTCACTAGCTGCCCGTCAGCGGTTTCACCCGCTGCAACCTATTATTCCGCGGGAAAAAAGCATTATTCGCCGAGAGATGTCGCTGTTAGTTTTCGGCGAAAACGTTTAAAACGCGAATCGGCTCAGTCACGCCACCTATTTCAAAAATATTGGAAAATGCGTGATCCCGTGGGAATGAGACATTTTTCCGTGGTAAAAAGTATCCTATGTGTTATTCCAGATGCCCTTTTATATTTCTGCAAAGTTTCATGTCAATCTAATCAGCCGTTTTTGCGTGATGTCGTAACAAACACACACACAAACATCCGCCTTTATAATATTAGTAGGATAATCTTTAAAATACATTCAATATTGTTGCTAGTGTAGGTTAGTCTGTAGCAGATATTTTGTAGAGGTAGTTGTAAAGATACCTGTTTATTTTATCCTAATTACCAATATATATTTCTCATATTTTTTAAAATACATTCAATATTGTTGCTAGTGTAGGTTAGTCTGTAGCAGATATTTTGTAGAGGTAGTTGTAAAGATACCTGTTTATTTTATCCTAATACTTAAAACCTAGGTAGATACAAGGTACGTATATATCAGTAACACAAATAGTAATACTGTGTGTTTACAACAATAATGGAAATAAAACGTACCTAATGATTACAATAAGTATCTTAATCTTACCTAATACCTTCCTAATTATTAATTATTTAATAAGACGACTTGGTGTCCCACTCGGGTAAATATCGCAAAACTCCTGAAAGTAATAATTTAAATCCACGGTTAATTAATTTTAATTAATCCCTCACCGATCGCAAATAAACTCTTCAATTTTCAATATCCACTCGGTGACTTATGAAATTTCTCTTACAATCTAACCCCATTCAGCAGACTTCACTAAATTTAATAAAAGAGGGACGATCCACGACAGCAAGAATAATGACTCCGTGATAACGACCCTGCAGCGTTTCCCGCGCTTTTTCAACTCTTTCCACCGCTTAACACGATTTACTACTGGCCGCTTGAAAAACATTTGAATATGGAATGCGAAAAATAAAAACCGAACGAATAAAGGGCGTGCGCGCCTCATTCCTTTTTTAGCTTTTCGAATTGCGTGTTTTCGATATTTTCGTCAGATCTCGATCGTTTTTGATTGGATATGCCCTTTTCATTCAGAAGAGCTATGGTTTGAGCGTTTCCTTTTTTTTGGTTCAGTTGTGCTTGAGTTGTTTATACTTAGTTCACGATTTAAAATACAACTGAAGATTAGCTTTGTAAAAGTAAGCAGTTCAGTCGACGAATTTTTGATTTACCTCACATACGTGCATACTGCACACATAATATGCCAAAAGTCATACCTATTATGGCGAATTGTCAACTACATATTACGGGAAATCGTCGATGTCGATTCAAACAATCTGATATTCCGGGAATTTGATGCTAATATATTTTCATGTGATTTTGCCGTGTGATGCCGGCTTAGAATAGCATCACCCCAATTCAACCCGTGGGTGTCGGAAAAACCAACTAAGGGATATTTATCTAGGGAATGGGCAGCAGCGTTCCCTGTAAATGCAACACCTTACACTGCGCTCGCCAATCCGCCTGCCAAGCGTGGCGAGTATGGCAATACCCCCCGACAGGGGGAGGGCCATGTCTAGCAGTGGACTGTTGTGGCTGTTATGGTTATGATTATATTTTCATGCGGTTTGATGGTTATGTATGACCGACATTCATCAATGATATTATATGTTACTAGCGTAACATATAATACGTATAGCCGTTGTATGGTGTATGATAAATTCTTAATTAATATAATAATTTATTTTCTTGCAGTATACACAATTCATTTGGAAACCAAAACATTTATTATCAGTAATGGTGGATGTATATCAAAAAATGCTTCCCAGAAATAATTTCAGTTAATTATTCGTGTGTGTGTGTGTGTGTGTGTGTGTGTGTGTGTGTGTGTGTGTGTGTGTGTGTGTGTGTGTGTGTTTGTGTGCGTGTGTGTGTGTGTATATTTAAGATAAAATTTGGTGAAATTAAACATGAACATTCCATTATTGGTTCGATTCCCCGTATTGGTATTACACAGAAACACGCAAAAAATACACTTACATACTTACATTCGAGAACTGATATTTGATCGTTTGAAATTTTATGATTCGCCGTAGTTTAGAAACTGCTAATCTTGCGTAGTTATCATTCTAGGGCCGTTATCATGCCGTCTTCTTTTCAAGTGGGACACCGAGTCATCTAATATTATAAATATAAGAGATGGATCCTGTTGTCATAGTGCTTTAACCGCCTCCACATGTAGCAATACTCATCAGCCCTCCAATCAGTCGCTTACGACACCCACGCGAAATTATGACGTGATGCTATTTTAAACCGTCATGATGATGATCTTTCCGGCCGGTTTCGGCCATGGCGACCACTTCTACTCCTAATCAAGTCGGCGCTGATGCGCTCGTAGGTGGCTATTGTAGCCTATTTTGGCAGTAAACTCCCGTGCACAGTGTGGGCACGTGAGTTTGCCATTGATATAATTGTAGTTAATGGCGGCGGGAGGACGGGCCTTCAGTTCATCGCGTTTAGCGTCAAGGTCTGCTTTACGCTGCTCCTCGAAGTCGCGGATTCGCCTCTTTACAAGACCGCGCCATTCTGGCCGTTGTGCTGCCAAAACCTCAAATTGAGAGGGTTCGATATTGCATCTTTTCATGTGTCTCTTCTGAACATCTTTAAATCGGAGGAGTTGACCGCCATGCTTTCGCTTGCCCTCCTCTAGCTCAGAATAGAAGATGCGCTTCGCTACTCGCTCATCCGCCATCCGGGATACGTGACCGCACCACCGAAGCTGTCGACGCATTAAGTAGGCTTCAATGCCACCAACATTGGCTCGTCTTAGAACTTCGGTGTTTCGCACTCGGTCGGACCATCTGATCTTCATGATGGTGCGAAGGCATTTGAGGTGGAATCGATCCAAAGTGCGTATGTGGTGACGATACACACACCAGGTTTCGGAAGAGTACAGAAGGTTTGGCAGTACAATCGCCATATATACAGATATTTTTGTGGCTAGTTTAAGGTCGTGCGAGCAGAAAACCTTGGAACGCAGCTTCCCAAATGCTGCAGCTGCAGCACTGATTCTGCTATTGATCTCAGCATCAAGGTCACACTTAGCTGTAATAGTGTTCCCCAGATATCGGAACTTGTCAACCTGTTTCAACATGTCTTCACCAAGCTTAATTGTCAGTGTCTCACGACCTTGTGTATCCAGGGACATCACTTCCGTCTTTTTGACACTTATCTTAAGGCCGAATTTGCAGCATGCTTGGTGAAAAACGGTCATCAGTTGTTGTAGGCCTTCTGGGGATTCTGCAAGAAAGCACAAGTCATCGGCATACATAATTTCAGTAATAAGTGCATGCGATACTTTGGTGCGCGCCTTAAGTCTAGCCAAATTGAAAAGACTGCCATCAATGCGGAAGCGGATGCGGACTCCTTCGGAGACAGTATTTAGGACCTCCTTGACTACTACCGCAAAGTATAAGGCGAACAGTGTGGGCGCTAGAACGCACCCTTGTTTCACCCCACAGGTGACGGGGAAAAAATCAGACTGTTCACCGTCTACAGAGACGCAGCACTGCATATTGTCATGCAGGAGTCTCAGGAGGCGCACAAACTTCTCCGTGCACCCCAGTTTTCCTAGCACCATCCAGAGAGCCTCACGAGGCACACTGTCGAACGCTTTCTCCAGGTCAACAAAGCAGAGGTACAACTGACGACCTTGTTCTCTGCTTTTTTCCTGCAGTTGACGTACCGAGAAAATAGCTTCACATGTGCCTCGGTCAGGTCGGAAGCCAAACTGGGTTTCGGGCAGAATCTTTTCTGATAAGTCCTTCAAGCGGTAACCGTCATAACGCGGCAAGAAACACACGGTAACAAATTCACAAAGTGATAAATAGCAGGCATTCGCATTATTAGTGAAAACCTAGGTAGGTATTAAATTTTGTAAGTAGCTGATCCAGATATGAAGCAGAAAACACGGTCTCAGTATTTGGGCCTTCCCATATTTTGGGAGTGTTTGCAATACAAAGAATTGTTTTGCTGCTGTTTTCCGTTATTTAGTTTTACAAAACCCACAGCTAGAAATAAGGTGATGCTAATCCAAACCGCAATACTTGGAAGTAGACACAAACAGTCAGTTGGCGCGAATTGAAGCAGCAAGGAGAGCAGTCACAACAGTTACGGTTTAATTGCGTTGGTGTTCCGCCAAAATGTCCACTGAAACCCGTAGAATAAGAACGGATTAGCTACTGGATATGTCTCCATACTTGTTTTCTGACGGCTCTTTTAGTGTATGTGAGCGTGTTGCAACTCCTCAGACCATGGAACACCTCTTGTCCTGCCCTATGTGTTCTGACTCCTGCACAGTCGATGAACTCATGAAAGCTACTGCAAATGCTGTCCGGGTGGCTAAATTCTGGAAGCACAAAATTTAACATTTGCCATCGACACGAAGTTGCTGATGCCATCTGAAACTCAAAGCTCATTGCAGATGGCATCAGGCGTAAATGTGCTTTAATGACGTGACAACTACCAATAAGAAGTACTAAACCTTGAAATTGACATATTTTCCACCAATCACAGAAAAAGGAACTTGAGCGTGGTTCCATTAGATCTTCAGTTTTCTTTCTTACTGAAATAGATACTTAGATTTTTGAATTTGTTTGGTGAAGCTGAACAAAAGTGACGAAAAACAGAAAAAGACTATTCATCGAGGAGTTGGAAGCGATTATTCCGCGTAGCTCGATTCGATGAATACTGCAAAAAATGATTTTCAAAAGAAATAATGTTTTTTTCCGGTATGTTCACAACAGGTTATAGCAAAGAGACAGATAAAAAGTATAGAGACCGGGGACATCGGGACTAAAAAGAGTAGCATGTGGTACAGTTGTTATTCCACACAACAAACTATTGTTCCTGATACTTCACCATTGCTAAAAAGAGTTCCACGAAATTAGATAGAAAAACCATTTTTCCATCTTTATTGTCGTACTTTTCTAGGAAACGCATGCTTTATGTCACATCTAGACATTTTGTACTCTGTGACTGCAACATGGCTGTACCACAAAATGGTTGGTTAACGCAAAGTATCTTCAATCTACTCCACTCTATATACCCTATTTTTATGATAGCAGGCTGCACTATCCCAGCGTCTCGTTTTGCTTCGTTTATTCCATTACTTTGCCATGGCTTCTCCGCTAAATGACCAATTTGCATAGCATCTGGCGGTTGTGTAGTGAAAATGTCAAGTCACTGTATTCTATGAATCCTTTCAGGCAATCCAACTATGGTTGGTGCGTTTTAAATTAGGACAAAAGTTTGTTCATCCCTCACTCAAACTGATGATGCAAATCGTGAAAAGACAGGTTGGTTTCGGTCAGTTTTTTGAGGGGTGACTGAACTTTTGTCCAGGTTTAAACGCACAACGCACACTACTAAATTCAATTTAACCCGCAAGTCACTGTATTCTATGGATGGCCTTTCAAGCAATCCAATTTGTAAGGTCGTATCATTATTGTACTATCACCAGTGTACCTGCTCTTTTAAGGGATCAAAATAAAATGGTTTTCATTCAGTACTTAAGAACGTTTTGAAGTCTACAATTGCGGTATTAGTTTCAAGCTTAACTATTTGGTTCCCAATCCCGTTTGTTACATTTTAGAAACGCTCTAAAATTAAATTCTAGTTCCATTCTTATAAATAATGTTGAGAAGATTAGGACTTTACAAAATGATATTGTAGAAATTAATTTCAGTTTTAGTGTGCAGCAGACTTCTGTAACTTTAGTACATGGTATCTCTAATCTAATCTTCTTTATTTAATTTGGGTATAAAAAGAATATGGTCGGTTACTTACCAAAATGAAAATATGGTCAGACAAACGTTCAAAAGCTGCAATACCATAATATTTTGCTTTTCGAAAAAGCTTCATTTCTACGAGAAAATCGAGTGAATGTTTTATTTCTTGGAAATACCGTTTACCGGCAAAATACCTCTGCTATGAGAATCAGTAAATTCTCTGAATTAATACCAATTTTCTTCGTAACTTTATATTGGCTGGCAGTAATTACCCGACTGCCTCAGGAGGGTTATGTTTGTCCAGAGTATGTATGTATGTAGGAATGTATCTAATATATGAACAAGATATTCCAAAGTGCTAGGCAGATCTTGACATACGAGGTGTCGTTAGATTTGTCTTATCAGCGCAAGTGACCTTCATATTAAAATTTTATGAATTCAAGATCGTAGATTTTCATCACAAAATACCTACAGCTTTGAATTTACTGCAGCCGGGTTTGGTTTTTTGATACACCTGCTTGTTTTCTCGGTAACTTTATATTGGCAGTAATTTTGTTAGACTAGTAACGAGTTGTCGTAACTGGAGAAGTTGTTATTTCCTCGTTGATCTTATCTCCCGATAAAACAGACTTTGTAACAATGCCTTAGAGAATTTTATAATGGCTGTCCAAGATGCAAGAGAATAACTTAGCAGCTCAAGTTCTAGGTTCGCCCTTCCTTGTGGCCTATAGCTGAAGAATGGGTGAAGGAATATTTTCAGGACATGAGCAGCAGCATTCTCTAAGAATTTTATAATGGCTGTCCAAGATGCAAGAGAATAACTTAGCGACTCATGTTCTAGGTTCACCCTTCCATGTGGCCTATAGCTGAAGAATGGGTGAAGGAATATTATCCGGACATGAGCAGCCAGCAGCATTCCCTAAGCAATTCAAAACATTGCACTGCAATGCAAAAGACTTGACTGTGACAAAGAAGACTTGGTTTCCAAACCTGTCCACCAAATGCGATGAAATTGACATACGCTTCCCGTTAGGGTGAAACCCAAGTCCAGCAGTGGATTATTGTGTCAATTTGTGTCTCACTGCGCTTGGCAGGCGGTTCAGTTGTCGGTAATTTTTACGCGGTAGCGGGTCATAGCCCGATCATTTAACTTTTTTGAATCTGTTTATCTACGAAAAACTACTTCGTTCTGTGCAGTTTTTACTATGGCGTCAATAAACAGAAAAAAATACTTTGAGCTACTCAAAAATCTCCAGCAAATACTTCCACAAGTTAATGTTTTAATTGCAGCCACTGAAATACGATCGTTCACCGTTTCTAATTGCTATGCCCGGCCCGCAGGCGCTGTTTGGCTCGGATAGGCCAATTATGTGCGCCAAGCTTTATACCGGTGTCGTAGCCACTATAATGGCGGTGTAGGTTATATTTCTAAACCGGTGTTTGCAGTTTAGTCGGCTTAGATAATTTGTGGAAGGTTTGAAAAAAAGATTTTTCGTCCCCGTTGCTATATGATGGCGGTCGTCACACAACCATGTCAGAGGCCTGCTACTTGCAGTAGGCGGTTGAAAAACTCTGACACCAGGGTTCATTGGGTAGTTGAACGACTCAGTGTCCCACACGAAGAGAGAGAGTTACTGCTAAACTTGTTGCAGTGGTGCTGTGCAGCCTAATCTTTCAAAAAACGAGAACTGCTTATGGTAGACCTTTAATGTGTTAAGTAATGACTAATGTTTGACGACAGCTATAAAATATGCTCAAGAAACAAGGAATCTTTCTTACAGACTATTGGGGATTTAAGCCAATATCCTAACCAAACTGTGATCAATCTCACAGAGTGATACGTTGTGATAATATTAACTTGTGCAAAAAGTCCCTACTTTAGCTACTACCCACACTAGCCTTACCTCCCACACTAAATGTGGTATGAAATTTGATACTTTCCCTGGAGGGTGTACGATGGGAGGCTATTTCGAACATGTTCTTTCGCAGAACTAAAGTATAGCTCTGAATTATATTTTTTAACCTTTGTCATAGTCATTTAGCAATATCGTCTGTACGCAAACACCAGCCTACGATCTATGTCCATAAATATCTCTTCACTTTCACACAATTTGTCGTGGTCCTTTGACACTTTGACGCGTCGTTTTCTGAGTAGCTCCCGTCTTGGTAGGCAGTATAGTGAAATTTTACTATATAGTAACCTATAGCGAAAATGCAGGATACGCTGGTGATAATAAAAAGCTTTCTTCAGAAACATAGGTCCAAATATGAAAAATGGACCTCAAATCAGTTGATCAGCAATTTAGTATAATTTTTTTTTATATTTCAAGACCGATGTTTTTTGGGAAAAGTTGTTTCTTTACACCAGCCCATCCTGTTTTTTCGCTTTCTGAACGAGCTAGTACAATTCCATCCAACATTCAATCCAACCTACCTAACCTCACCATCTTCATCAAGTCTGGTCGGATTATCTGTGATCGTAAGTTAAACTATATACCTACAAAATTATTTTTCCATCACTCTGTAGATAAGAATTCTGAATATCACTCCAATTCAGCGCGCCGCTTCCCTAATTTGAGCCTATACTAAGAAATGTGGACAACTTCATAAAATGTTCATAGGTGCTTATTGATTCAAATTGACAATTACACGTATTTTTCGTAAATAACACTTTTTGGATGCCGTGTGGTGCCGGCAGAGTAGAATAACACCACCCCCTCTCTTCCCGTGGGGGTCGTAAGAGGCGACCGAGGGATAAACCCGACCCAAACAGCCAGGGCCAACCGTATGGTGGCGGTTAATCCACATCAAAAGCATTCCCAAGGAGGGTTGACGTCTGGTAGGCGGCCGGTCGTAAAATTAAGCCAAATCCTTTGCAACACGATTTTGTGTTCAACAAAACGTGTTGCGCCGACCCCAAGCAATTGGGATAAGGGCAGGAAGATGATGATGATGGATTTCAGCTTCGATATGGAATTAGGTCGTCACGTCGCTGTATGAAAATTTCACACAATGGTCTTGAAAAGTTCCTCGACTATGTCGTGGATCAAGTCAAAAGGATTTGGTAAGGTTCCAAAAATGCCCGGTGAAAGTTCAGTCACAGAATATTGGATTGTTGGAATATGACATAAAGGATATCGTGTAAAACTTGATATTTGATATGGTTTAAAAACCTTATGTCAAAGAAATGTTCCGTCTGTGACGTAAAATTCTTGCTAAGATTGCAAAATAGAGAGTTTGCAGAAGGTTCACTCGACTTTATTCAGGATTTCTGCAATTTTCTTGTTACAACATAGCCAGAGCTGCTATTGTCAAAAATCTTAAAGTATAAGAATATCAAAACAGCAAAATCTGATAAATAAACACCATATGATTCTGAGAAAATTTTAATCCAAGAAATATGACGATTCCAATTAAAGTCAGTAAGCGTCATAATCGTCGCTAATACTGAGTGAGCCATCTGTATAGGCGCTTGACCGCCGTTTCTCTAATTTGTGCTAAGATTGTATAAAATAAGACTCCATCGAAACTACACAACGGATTTTGATGCAGTTTTTCGATAGGTAAAATGACTCATGAGGCAGGGTGTGTAAAATGCATACCGGATATACTGTCTTGCTACGGAAAAATGAGTCGCAGCGGATAAAATCGCTGACGGGCCACTTGTGTATCTAACGATAAATAATTTAAATATTTACATTCTTTTAATTCCGCTTTATGCTTATTATTTAGCCCGAGACCATGGAAAGCAAAATCTTGCGTACTCATAATAGAAACTTTTTCATGTAAATAAATGATTCAATTGCTACGTTTGTAGGGCAAAGCTGAAGCAGTACAACTTGAGAGAAAGTTTGATTTTACTTTTATGTGTTACTAGCTGTCCGTCAGCGGTTTCACCCGCTGCAACCTATTATTCCGCGGGAAAAAAGCATTATTCGCCAAGAGATGTCGCTGTTAGTTTTCGGCGAAAACGTTTAAAACGCGAATCGGCTCAGTCACGCCACCTATTTCAAAAATATTGGAAAATGCGTGATCCCGTGGGAAATAGACATTTTTCCGTGGTAAAAAGTATCCTATGTGTTATTCCAGATGCCCTTTTATATTTCTACAAAGTTTCATGTCAATCTAATCAGCCGTTTTTGCGTGATGTCGTAACAAACACACACACAAACATCCGCCTTTATAATATTAAGTAGGATAGCGTAACAAGAAGCTCTTTAATTATTCAGTGTTATGATTCGTAGTACTACTTTCGACAGCAAATCCACCTACCCATTAAGGGACCAACTTATACAGGTTTTTCTTAGTATTTGTATGAAAAATAGGTAGGTGGATTTGCTGGCGATAGTACCAAGCGGAGTACCTCGAAACAAGCTTTACTTTCAGCAACGCCTGAGTATACCCATAACCCACTTATCCCTATCTATATACCCAGAGGAATCTTTCCTGATTTGTTTGTAGCGTCATTGTACGAACAGCATAGTACCGTACTAGGTCCTGATGTTGCTGTGTGATGCTGTGTTAGAACAGCATCACCTCAATTCTACTCATGTGTGTCTTAAAAAGCGACCAAGGGATAATCATCCAGGAAATGAACAGCAGCATTCCCTGTAAATGCAACATCTTGCGCTGCACTCGCGAATCTGCCTGCCAAACGTGGTGAGTATGGAAATACCCCCCAGATGGAGGCCCATGTCTAACAGCGGACTGTTATGACTGTTTTGTTCGGTAGGTCCTGATTGGTTAACCTCAACTTTACTGAACTGTGTTGTGCAAATTTTCATAAACAGAAATCCAAGAATACAAAATAGAAGTAGCGAAAACAACACCAACCACTCAGCGACAAATAAGTAAGCAATGAACATAATAATCTGTCGCCCCATTTAACTGCGTAAACAAGTGCAGCCCCTGCGGTCTATCAGAAAGGGAATTCCTCCCTTGGGCAAAGGATCTCAAACTTGCCACAGTATTGATATAAAGAATGCTTCAAACCCACGAGTGAACGAGCGCAGACAACTCATGCCAAAGTTTATAGGTAACATTATAATTTTCAAACGAATTTCCAATCCAAAAATTCCAATTCCAGAAACACGTAACATGTGAGTTTATGGTGTGCCTTTCAAGTATCTCAAATTCTCAAGGCTGTGATTTTTTTACTTAGAGATCTTAGAAACGGGTCCAACGATTTTTGCGTTGTTTCGTATCTGGATGTTTTCGGGGCGCTAATTCGATCTAGGTAGGTTTCATTTTCCAAAAACCGTTATTTTACCCCTTTTATGGGAGTTTCTCATAAGTAAACTAACAAAGCAATTTGTGGAAAAACCTAAGAATCTCGGTCAACAGGCACTATACATAAAAGTTTTGTTCGTTTAATGGTATAAGATAATAGTTATCATTTACTAGTTAAAAATGTTTTTACCCTCTTAATCAGATCAAACCGAATCTACAGTTTGAGAGCCACTAACTGAGGAATTCTTAAGGGAGTCGGGAGGGAGAAATCAGAGGGGAATTCGATGCAATTCTTACAAATTGATTGCTTGTAAGGGTGCATTAATAGTGTTTGGTGAAGACTGAGTGGTTTATTTGTAAGGAAATTGTTGAGAATATAAAGGGATTGGAAGCCTTCGGGTCTCTTCACACAGAGCGAATCATCTAAAAAATGGCTCTAAATATTTGATTGAGGAAAGATTGATATAATTTGTCATTAATGAATAATGACCGCCTCTTTTGTGTACGCACAATACGCGTCAAAAATATTCAACAGAAAATACTTATCACAAAATGTGCAGTAAATATTTGGCGTCGGGAAATGACATGTCTATCCTTGTCACACTTGGGCGCATTTCCTATTTATATCCTCTTCTAACATGAAGTCTGATCTTCATTTTGTCAGTGGATGCTAAATATTTACTGCACATTTTGTAACGAATATTTTTTCGAATATTTTTTGACGCGTAGGTTTGACCATTTGAGGCACGTGTGTAAAAAAGTAAGTAGAATTTAATAATTTTTGATCTAAAAGTTCAAAGCACATGTCATGTCTCGGTCGACACTTCTAAAGCCACTGTTCGTTTTTACACTACCTTCTGTACCTGAATGAACTTCCCAAAATAACACGCACTTATTACAGTTAGGTCTCTATCATACAACCTAAAGTTCCTCATCACGTTATATTCATATCAAATCAACTTGAAGAACGTTATATTGATAGGAATTGCTCTATCATTTTTACGATTCGTTGATCCACGTGTACGCTCTTATAGGAGTTTTATTATGTTGCTAACCAAATATTTTGTCATAAGTTGCGTAGATAACCTTCCTGGTATTCCTGGTAGAGTCACCTTGCGTAGGAGAAAAAGTATATATCAAAGTGGTTGTTTATGTTCGTCAATTTTGCAATAGCTTAAATACAATAACAGTTTTTTTTTCTATTTCGAATGGCAACGGCACGACAGTCCTCACGGCGTGAAATAGAGTAATTGAGTTGACAATAAAAGTTATGAAGATTTCAGAAAGCGTTTTAATTTTGTCTTAAACTAGCAACAAATCAACTATTTTCGACAATTTAGCTATTTTCGACAATTTAGCTGGCTGAAATTGTTATAGCTTTGAAACAAAAACAGTTTTTTTTCTATTTCGAATAGCAACGGCACAACAGTCTTCACGGCGTGTAATAAGTAGAGTACTTTAGTTGACAGAAAAGTTATGAAGATTTTAAAAAGATTTGCAGCTTTAAACTAGAAACAATTCTAGCCAGCTACATTTATCAACGTTTTTTTATCTGTAGTGATGGCTTCGACAAACAACTAACCGTTTCTTTTCTCTATTTCGAATGGCAACGGCACAACAGTCCTCACGGCGTGTAATAGAGTAATTGAGTTGACAGTAAAAGTCATGAAGATTTTAAAAAGCTTTCAGCCAAAAAAACTAGCTGCAATTTCAGTCAGCTACTTTTCTCAACGTTTTTTTTCTGTAGCAATGGCTTCGATACGTTTGTAAGCAACCTAACAACAAACTGTTTTTTTTTCTATTTCGAATGGCAACGGCACAATATTCCTCACGGCGTGTAATAGAGTAATCGAGTTGACAGTAAAAGTTATGAAGATTTTAAAAAGATTTTAAGAGCAACAATTCCAGCCAGCTACATTGCTCAACGTTTTTTTTTTCTGTAGCGATGGTTTTGACAAACAACGAACAGTTTTTTTTCTATTTCGAATGGCAACGGCACAACAGTCCTCACGGCGTGTAATAGAGTAATTGAATGGGCAGTAAAAGTAATAAGGATTTTTTAAAAGCTTTCTTATTCCAAAAATCGATTTCGCTGGTTAATATCCTTTTTCCTCGATACGTAAGCAACCTAACAATAAACTGTTTTTTTTTTCCTTTTCGAATGGCAACGGCACAACAGTCCTCACGGCGTGTAATAGAGTAATTGAGTTGAGAGTAAAAGTTATGAAGATTCTAAAAAGCTTTCTTATTCCAAAAACACCAACAATTCCAGCCTGCTACATTCCTCGATGTAGTATTTTGGAATCGCTTTTTAGAGCGATATAGCTTCGAACCTAACAACAAACTGTTTTTTTTTTCTATTTCGAATGGCAACGGCACAACAGTCCTCACGACGTGTAATAGAGTAATTGAGTTGACAGTTAAAGTTATGACGATTTTAAAAAGATTTTCAGCCGTAAACTAGAAACAATTCCAGCCAGCTACATTCCCCAACTTTTTTTTCTGTTCGGCTTCGACAAACAACGAACAGTTTTTATTTTCTATTTCGAATGGCAACGGCACAACAGTCCTCACGGCGTGTAATAGAGTAATTGAGTTGACAGTAAAAGTTATGAAGATTTTAAAAATAATTTCCGTCAAAAACTAGCAACAATCCAGCCAGCTACATTTCTAAACTTTTTTTTCTGTAGCGATGGCTTCGACAAACAACTAACCGTTTTTTTTTCTATTTCGAATGGCAACGGCACAACAGTCCTCACGGCGTGTAATAGAGTAATTGAGTTGACAGTAAAAGTTATGAAGATTTTCAGCCGTAAACTAGCAACAATTCCAGCCAGCTACATTTCTCAACGTTTTTTTTTCTGTAGCGATGGCTTCGACAAACAACGAACAGTTTTTTTTCTATTTCGAATGGCAACGGCACAACAGTCCTCACGGCGTGTAATAGAGTAATTGAGTTGACAGTAAAAGTTATGAAGATTTTCAGCCGTAAACTAGCAACAATTCCAGCCAGCTACATTTCTCAACGTTTTTTTTTCTGTAGCGATGGCTTCGACAAACAACGAACAGTTTTTTTTCTATTTCGAATGGCAACGGCACAACAGTCCTCACGGCGTGTAATAGAGTAATTGAGTTGACAGTAAAAGTTATGAAGACTTCAGAAAGCGAGTTTACTTCGTCTTAAACTAGCAACAAATCAAACCAACTATTTTCGGCAATCAAGCTGGCTAAAATTGTTGTTTTTAGAAAAGCTTCGATACAAAAGCACTTTTTTTTCTATTTCGCAACGGCACAACAGTCCTCACGGCGTGTAATAGAGTAATTGAGTTGACAGTAAAAGTTATGAAGAGCGCGGCGTCGCGGCGGCGCCTCTCCGGATATCAGCCCCCCTCCCCGCTACCCCCCCTAGACCCTCTAGACGCTGCTTTCTCACCGGATGCGGCCGTACTGGCTGCAGAAACAGTTGTGTTTTATTCTTAGCTTTTCGTTTTTCATGGACAGTTTATTTTTTCCTTTTCGATTATCTTCAGATTGACGCTCGTCTAGCGACGTTTAGTACAAGCTGTATACCTACAGAAGAGGCAATTTGAAAAAGGTATCTATCACACCTTTAATTTCAAATTAATTTGCGTCAAATTTAGGCAGTAGGCAAGTTGTAGGTGTTTAGGAATCTGATAAGATAAAATAAGAATAACAAAATAAGTAGTGCAAAAGCCAAACACAATAAAAATTACAGATACCGAATTATAATTTTATCTTCGGTTATTTTGAGCCTAATAGCAGTAAATCAAACAATTGCACAAGGCATACATTGAATTACGCTTGTTACGTATTCTGTATATTCTTAATTAGAAAAATGTTTTAATTTTATTTAATTTAACCATTTATTGTACACAAAAACAAATACAGGACAAGTACAAAAATAAAAATGACACAACATGCACTACTTATTTCTAATAAGAAATATTTCTTTATTATTTCGTTAATTACAAATCTCCAAACTTTTCTGCTATCCTTACAAGCAGTAGAACTCATTCTAAAGATCTTCCGATGAACTCACAGAAAAACTTATTCGAAGGAAGTAAGCCAGTCGTTTATTTTTATACCAGGCTATTGTTTAGTCATTTCTCATTGGAAGGTTATCGCCAGACCATTGGGGGGTCATCGGGGGGGTCATTTGGCCCCCCATTCGACCCCCAGTTATGCTAGTTTTATGTCTGAGCCCATTATACTGATGTACGAATAGTTATTTACGAGTTTGCCTACGGATTTTATGTATTTAGTTTTTATTTGGTGCGATTGGAAATGAACGATGTTTGTTTTGTTGACATTATTGATGTTTTTCAATAGTTTTTGTAACAGCCGCCTGTTTCTGTCTGTAACAAACTCTGACTAGGGTTCTTTGGGTCATTCAATTTGGTACCTATTTTATACACGACAATAATAGAGTCTGGCCAGCGAGTCTTTGGACACGGAAATGGCGCCAATTTTAAAAATCTTTCACATGATAACACTGAAAAAGTACAATAAAACAATTTTGATACTTACTATTTTTTTGTTTTCTGCTCTTTAGTTTGTGTTTACCTTGCCTACCGGTATGTATGTATGATGTATCTACCGGGAGTAACAGAAAGGGTATAACAAGCCGAAAGGAGGTCAAGGTACTCATGAAACTGAACAACTTTCCCCATGAAACATGGGTCGATATATGAAAAAAATATTTGGACCTCCCATACAAAATCGCAGATCAGCTGATTGATTTACTCTGAGAGATCCAAATTCTTTTTCATATTTCGTCTCATGTTCCATGGAGAAAGTTGTTCAGTTTCATGAGTACCTTGACCTCCTTTCGGCTTGTTATACCCTTTCTGTTACTCCCGGTAGATACATCATACATACATACATACCGGTAGGCAAGGTAAACACAAACTAAAGAGCAGAAAACAAAAAAATAGTAAGTATCAAAATTGTTTTATTGTAGTTTTTCTGTGTTGTAATGTCCCTCCCCTATACTAATATTTTTTTTTTTCTAATCTACCTACAAACGCGAAACACAGAATCCGAATAGATGAAAACCTACTTGGCATGGTTACTAGAAATGGGTTCACTGAGGTTTATGAATCGGCCAGATGATCGTCAACCCTACGTTGTGCATAAGCAGTAACCCAACCTTCTTTGCTGATAAGGAATGGTGTGTCCTAACTAATCTAACCACTATTTTCAAGAATAATCCGCTTAACATAACTTCATAAGAAAACTATACACCAATAAATAAATCAATTAGCAGCACCGTTAGAATATATGTAAGTAAAGGTACTTCAAGTCAAGGCGCAACTAGCACAGAACGACATAAAATAAAGTTAAGTAAAGCGCTGCCTAATCAATTCTACTTAGAAGTCACTATGTCGCTAGTACTTGAGTATTTTATTGGTAAGGCTTAAGGTTGGAGCCCCGCCCCGCTCCCTGGCTTATTTTATGAAATTGTTCACCAGTGTGCTTGTATTTTCAGATGTAGTTTTATTTATTTTAAGAGGTGGTAGGTTTTAAGTTTTCCTCTTTCTGAAAATATTCTATCCTCAAACACAAACCGTGGGTTTCGGCTTAGCCTGACTGGAAACCCTCCGCCTTATATTATTCCCAAACTAGTGCCTGAATTTACATTTACAATCAAAGTTACAAAAGATATAATGCCTTGGTAATTTAACTTAATTTTATTTGCAAAATCAAAAGAGGTGTAATAAAATAGATACGTATATAAGTAACAAAAAGGAGCGAAAGCTGGATTTTCCACGTCCAGATGTACTAGCTGTCCAATATAAGGCATTTTGTATCGCAAAACAAGGAAACTACTTTTATGGCCAAGTGTTTGGAATAAATATTCTTTTCTGAATTTACTTTTTACTGAATCTACTTGGAACAAGGAATCTACGTCAGATAGTCAGTCTGTCTCCCCGATTCCCCAAAGAATTAAAATTCGTTCTTTCTTTTGAACCATAGATATACATGTGCTAAATTATCACATCCCTAGAAAGCTTTCCTTTTTTGTAGGTGTCATTATATTTTTATTTCTAAGCAAGTTACTAGTAATACTAGAAGGTTGACAACAAATAACTATTATCTTATTGTTGATTTAATTTATAAATTTATAGGCAAACCGAGCTTTATCAAATTATTTCAAACGATAAACTTTACCATGAAACAATACCATTTCTATTATTTGTCTACCCCGCAAGAATTATGAGCATGAACAGTTAAATAACCAAAAGGATGGGTGACCGAAGATGGATGAGTTCGCTAAAATGGATGGGTGACCGCAAATGGATGGGTGACCGCAAATGGATGGGTGACCGCAAATGGATGGATGACCGCAAATGGATGGGTGACCGCAAATACCAATATTAATCTATATTTCCTCTTCTAATTATTTCCGCAGGTTAAAAATGGCATCAAAGGAAGGCTAAAATTGCCTGCTACAAAAAGCAACCTTTTCCAACCCTAAACTTGTATCGTTGGATACTAAAGTCTTCCCGTATCTCGTTTCCCATACATTTCCTCAGTCTAAGAATAGTATCAAACGAAATCTAAAATTATCCCTTACAAAACTCAACCTTTACTGAACCTAAATTCGTACCGCCTGATACTAAAGTTACCCCGTGACTTTGCTTTTAAACGTTTCCTCACATTAAGAATGGTATTAAATGAATGCTCGAATAACCCCCTTCAGAGTGCAACCCTTAGTTCCCCCATATTCGGAGGTCAGTATACTAAAGTTACATCATAACTTTGTTTCTAAACATTTCCTCACACTGAAAATAGTATCAAATGAAAGCTAGAATTATCCCCTATAGAATGCAACCCTTAGGTATCCCATATTCGTGGGTCCGAATACTAAAGTTCCTCATAACTTTGTTTCTAAACATTTCCTCACTATGAAAATGGTATCAAATGAAAGCTAGAATCACCCCCTATAGAATGCAACCTTTAGCTACCCCATATTCGTGAGTCAGTATTCTAAAGTTACCTCATAACTTTGTTTCTAAACATTTCCTCACTATGAAAATAGTATCAAATGAAAGCTATAATTATCCCCTATAGAATGCAACCCTTAGGTATCCCATATTCGTGGGTCCGAATACTAAAGTTCCTCATAACTTTGTTTCTAAACATTTCCTCACTATGAAAATGGTATCAAATGAAAGCTAGAATCACCCCCTATAGAATGCAACCTTTAAATACCCCATATTCGTGGGTCAGTATTCTAAAGTCATCCCATAAAATAAGTTGTATGAACAAATTATGCAATTTCTTCACTATCCACTACCTAATATGGGTATCACTACATCATTAATCGGTTTTACACGATTATAAACACCACACTCCACTGCTAGACATGAGCTTCAGTAAATAATCTACCTACCTTCTACGAAAATTGGCGGTATTGTCTCACCAATCATCTACTTTACTTGTAACGCTAACCTATTATAGTATGTATAAATCTTATGTCCATAGAAACCGGATTGTGTTTCCACTGCTGGATAGCTCGCCATTGTTCACAACAAGAACTACACCATACCGTACTCAACAATTTTCCTAGTCGGTTACTTCTTCATTTTTCAACAAATCAAAACAATATAGGATTTATAAATTTCCTTTTACACACATATCGATGTGACACCCCTGTTTTCAACAGTCGGTTAAAACGGTTACGATTTCTTTTTCCACAACTTTGCCTATCGAGCCCACTGTCAATAATGTCATACTCACTCGGTTATCCTGTTTTATCTACCTACTTTTCCCATTTACCTGCAATATGCCATCTTCTCATACAAATTGTGTGAGCGAAAAATGCGCAGCGACGGATGTCAGGTGTGAGACCCGCCATAGGAATGATGACGCCACCGCGAAGCAAGAATAAGAGGGTAGAAACAAAACTGTTCGCGGCGATTCTCCGTCTTCCCGCTAGCCGCTATCACTCACGCACTATACATACTTGCAAAACTGTTAGAATCTATCAATGGCATGATTACGTTTATCACATACGTAAAAGACAAATGGGAAACAGGTAGAATAAACACGAGGTAGCAACACAATGAAAAATATTCTAGAAACCGCAAAAAGGAACACACGCGAACTGCCAGCAAAGTACATCCTAGGCACAAAATAACACATAGAAAAATCAAAAACACCTTTAAATAGAATGGAAAAAAAAATTGTAAAATCAGAGAAAAGAAAAGGCCTTACCAGGGTTTCTTCAAAGTTACTAAAACAATGTTACTTCCTAAAAAAATGGCGCCGCACCGAGCGTGGTGTCCGGGCAGGCGGCAGTCGCACCCGGCCGCTCGCTCAGCCGTCCTGAAAAAAAAGTGAAGCGCCTCAGGCCGGCGGCCGCCCACCCCCGCGTCGCCCGCGCACCCGCGGCGGGTGTCCTACCGCGCCGGGCAGTCGGAGTCTGGCTGGTCGAAATAAGTATATCAACCAGTAGCAATATCCCCCAAACCATGTTACGGCGCTGTTACGACCAATCGCAGCCCTTTCCACGTTCGACTCCAATCCTGTTGCTCAGATATTACTGGTAAAACAGCGCACTGCCTCACGTTACGTATCATTCAGTTAGTTCTGTGCAATATCAATAGGTGGTGCTACTATGCACGAATTGGCTAGAATCAACATTGATTTGGGAATATAAAATATTATTTCTGGTCTATTATGAAACATAAATCGTTCAACTATCTTTGAAATTTCTGTTGCCACAAACAAAATGCATCTATTCTGATATTTGTGTTTAAACTGAGCGCAATTTATGGTATGAAAGAATTATGCATTATTGTAAGATGACTTTCATCCCAAATGTGCTCATAAACAAAGCATATTGTTAGTAAATATATTAATATTGAGGAATTATATTTGTGCGTGATTGGCTGAACCGTTACACCCGACCCCCAAATTTCTGGAGTTGATTTTAAACTTCAACGAAGGAAATTTTCCTGACTCAATTATATTTTGAGTTGACACAAATATAATTCGTTCTAAATATTCTATTGACATTCTGCCCAGATTGTAACCTAGCGTATGTGGAGTAATGCTTCAAAAGGTCAGCAACCACTAAAATGACAAAAACTTCAAGCTTTTGAGTTATTAGCCATGAATGAAAAATCACTTTCACAAGGACAACATATTCTTCTATCTAGGGGAACTAGTTTGTGAAGCCAGCCGACCCGAGTGGTACTATACAAAGCCGTTTTAACCAATACTCTGAATCTTAGGATTTGAAATTGAACCAGCTTTGTACACCCGTGTCAAAACGTGTTGACTTTAATAGCTCCAGTCATATTCATTCAATTGACCAAAACTTAACTCGAAATTTCGACCACTCTTAGCAACCGCCAACAATCTGAATAAGTTTACAAATAAACCTGCTTATTCACAACCAAGAATCTCAAGTGTGTAATATGTCACCCGATTTTCCAAAGAATTTAAGTTAGTTCTTTATTTTTTAACTAAAATGTATGTGTTTAAATTGTCACATCTTAAGAAAGACTACCAATTTTCCTTTTATTGGTAGAATCGCAAACTTGAAATAACTCATCGCCCGCATGGTACGACTTTTCGAGTTATTGAGGAACATTTTTATTCTATTCCAAAGTTTTAGATTCTATTAAGTCTTCCTAGATCGACAACTTTTTCTTTAATTTGAGAAAATAATTATAAACACAACGTTTGACAAATTATGAAGTTTGTAAATAAAGCAGATTTCTTTGAGTGTGGGGAAGTTTGCATTGCGCTGTTTGCTGCATGTAAGTGGAGTGATTTATGAAACAGACAGATAATTCTGTAAAATTCACATGACTTGTTCATTATTCTGACCAAGCATTTTACTCTAACCTAGCATCAACTTTTCATAAATCCTCATTTGTTCCGTGTATCTTAAGTGTCTTTAGGCAAAATGTCAACAAAATATATCCAAGCTATGGATTCTGTTAGCTTATTTATGTCCTTAAATAACAACTCCTCTCCTTTTCCTAAGTTGTCAGTCTGTCAGGTTTTGTAAGAGGAACGCTCATGTACATCATCAAAGATCATTGAGTTTCATAACGTTCACGCTACATTGATAAGCCAACAGACCACAGTCATGGAAAAGTAAAATTACTTCCATTACACAAGAAAACATCCTTCATTGATGAACTACGCAAAAGCTCGCAAAAATGGTAGGCACAAATGGAAAGTCAGTGTAAAATTATTTAACCAACACAAAAATCTAATTTAAAGAAATTGCATATCCCTCCGAAAATGTATCTTGTGTGGTGTGGAACTAATCCGAGTCGTCAGCAGCAATAAACCCAACATGAAATCCAAAATTATTGACAACTCTTAGAGAATGAGCAAAAATCTATTCAGCGAGTTAAATCCAAGCTTTGCGCAAGGAAGAGACGTGTGATAATCCCTCTGTCCTAATGACCCAGCATTCCGCATCAAATCAATACTCGATATATCATGATTTGAAAAATGATACCCATGCTGCCCCTACGCAAAACAACAATACCCTTTTGCCGAATATCTGATCGCGCATAATTTAGAATCGCCTATTTGAATTCCATAGCAAATCTACACCGCTAACTACCCGGAATAATGTGTGTCACCATTAATAAAAATTAAAGATGGTGTGTGGGGGAAAAAGCGTTGGGTTTTTCCATCTTGCTTTGAGTGCTGCGTGTATAGTGCAGAATTCATACGAAACATCTGTTAAACACAGAAATGACTGCTGTCTTATACCTACATTGATTTTGGGTAAATCAATGTATACCTATCTTCAAATTTTCATGTGACTTCCTCTTGTAAGTGTAGTGTTTTCTAAAAGGGTATGCAATATCTGTATTCACTAATAGGTGGCTATTGAAATCCTGAAAGAGCCTTCACACATTTTATTTTTAACATTTTTATTATATCACCTTTCAAGGATCCAAGGTAACTTTCACAAATTCACTCTCTCTGTCAAAACCCAAACTTTACATCCTAACCTTCCTTGCTCCTCTTCTGTCAAGGCGCCCTCATTCACAATTTCACATCCTCAAGCAGAACCTCAAGGCCTTACTATCAGTGAATATTTTTCAAACTGTTGAACTGCTTTTATTAAATTACATATTTTATTTACCAAATTGAAAAGGAACGGTAATAACTTCATTATAAAGTTCCTACTGTTAATTGAAATTACTTTACACTGGAAAATATGAAAAAGTATCCATATATATTTTGTGCAATGTATAAAATTACGCCAAATGCAATGTTAATAATGCAAAACTACGCTTAGAGCTGCTGAGAAAGATGAAACATTTACAAACAAAAAGGACAATCACGGGACAAACACAATCTTTTGTTGCAGCGAGTAGTGAAGAGTCCGAGAAAAAGGTCCGAGGAAAACTCCTGTAGGCTCTGAACTTGTCATCACCTAAGTCAGAGGATTCCAAACACCGAGTCGCGTAACTCCTACACTCCCGCCCATATTCTTAAATCTAAACAGAAAGGACAGTCACGAGACAAACACAATCTTTTGTTGTAGCGAGTAGCCAAAAGTCCGAGTAAAAGGTCCAGCAAAACCTCCTGTAGGTTCTGATTTTCATCATCACCTAAGACAGAGGAGTCGCCACATCGAGACGCGTAACTTTTAGACTCCCGCCCATATTCTTAAATTTAAACAGAAAGGACAAACACAATCTTTTGTTGTAGCGAGTAGCCAAAAGTCCGAGTAAAAGGTCCAACGAAACCTCCTGAAGGATCTGATTTTCATCATCACCTAAGACAGAGGAGTCGCCACATCGAGACGCGTAACTCTTAGACTCCCGCCCAATCTCTTAAATCTAAACATGTAACATAAATTTTAAAATTATAATAAGAAGGAAACACAAGTCAACTTGAACGTGTGTGTTCTTCTTGTAAAAGTTATAAAATTAAAGTTGAGATAACGAACTACTTTTGCCATGCAAGAAATTACGCCAAATGCAATGAAAAACGCGAAACTACGCCGCGGAAAAAGTCGCGGAATTTCATAATACTTTCTTTTTTGTATGTATTACGCTTCTGCATTAACCTTACTGATTTTAACTTTTATATCTAAAAAATCAATTTTCATATTCAATTCTTGCTAAGTATCAAAACATTTTACGCAAAAACGCTTAATTAAAAGGAAGAAAAACTTATGTTTGTCTGTCATCTGTTCCAGGCAAACACAGTCTGGAATTTTATTTTACGCCTTACGCACAATATTTGTAAAAGACTAAGCCTTATCTGCACTTAAGAGCGCATTCAATTTTTTCTAGCAAATTTGCAAATATTGGCTTTATAAACATGCGAGTTTCTCAAAAACCGTTATGTAAAATTTATATGTTACTTGTACATTTAATCAAGCATATCTTCATCTAAAAAATGTACAATGTAAATATTAACATTTTGGTTTTAAACATGTTACAAACAGCGATATCTAAAGCGACAAAACCAAAATTCAGGAAAAGACCTCAAATCAAGTGTGAGTTTTAGAGTTTTGGTTCACTGTAAAAAAATATCAATTATACAAAAAAATAGAGTATTTATTTGAGAACATAGTTTACAGTGAACATTTTACAATTTTATTCAGAAATATAGAATAATACCACGTTTTTATATACAAATTTTTGCAAAATAATGCGCCATTATAACAGCTTCTGTATGAATAAATAACAGAAATAAAGATTTAAAAAAAAAATATGTTATTTAAGAAGATGTACTTAATCTAATTGCAGAAAAATATATTAATTTTTGTTCATAATATCACTGTAAAAAATATTCAAACATTCCCATGTTTTTCGCAAAACAACGCTCCGAGCGGTCTGGCAGGGAAAATTGTATGGGCTTCGTGAAAACCTCTATAGCGGCCTTAATGATTCCCCAAATAAAATTATCTACCCTCAACCAAAATGTTTTTTCAGAAAAGGATTTTCTTTTCATCTCTCATATGGAAGGATCCTAGAAATTAAAAAGAAAATTATTAAAATCAAATCAAAAGTCAATAGATCAGTAAGAAGTTCTCCTGATTAAGACTAATGCCTTAGATAAACATGTGAGCTAACGACCCCCATAGATTCAAATGTCAATCCCTGTCAGACATTAACAGATTCCTTTTCCTAGAAGAAAGCTTACATGACTCGAATAATTATAACTAACGACCCCCATAGTTTTAAATGTGATTCCCTGTCAGACATTAACAGATTCTTTTTCCTACAAGAAAGCTTACATGACTCGAATAAATATAACTAACGACCCCCATAGTTTTAAATGTGATTCCCTGCCAGACATTAACAGATTCTTTTTCCTACAAGAAAGCTTACATGACTCGAATAAATATAACTAACGACCCCCAGAGTTTTATATAAGACGCCAATCTAGTGTTGACCTTACTCGAACGCAAGCATAACCGATGACTTTATAACGGATAAATAGGTACACATACTAATATCCCACTCACTAACAGCTTCTCATACGACCCTTTTTAGATAAGAATTATCATTAGAACGTTTACACGACTCATTTCAACATAACTAACGACCCCCGTAGTTTCAAATGCGACTCCCTATCAGATAACAACTACTAAAATGCTTACATAACTTAAGAACAGACCTAACGACCCCCATTATTTTATTTCAGACAGATAGGTAGGTTTCAGAAACATAAAAAATAACCCACTAAGTTTCTTTTGTGACCCCCCATTCAGATAAGTTTGAATAATAACAACGTGTGCACGACTCTTTTGACAACTACAAATCCATTTAGGTTTTCTTTTATTTGACCCACCATCCAAAATATTTGCTTCACTAGAAATCGAACATAATCCACTCTGCATCTAAAATAGTACCTGCTCCACTAGAACCCTAACAAAATCGATAGAATTACACCTTCCAAGGTTTGTATTCGACCCTCTATCTAAACAAAAGCCTCTCTAATAAGATCAATAACCCTAACGATGTTAACAAAACATAAAACCTATAAAACACCATTTCTATCATTCCTCTTTCACGGCAACAAATTGTGGCTACAAAAGTAACCACTTTGAACCAAAGTGTTCCCAACTCTGAAGTAACCATGAAATAACACTATTATTAAAAGTAAAGTAAAACATGTATATAACTAATCTGCGGAAACCCCGAAAAAGCATATCCTGGTCACGGCACCAAATTGTAATGTCCCTCCCCTATACTAATATTTTTTTTTCTAATCTACCTACAAACGCGAAACACAGAATCCGAATAGATGAAAACCTACTTGGCATGGTTACTAGAAATGGGTTCACTGAGGTTTATGAATCGGCCAGATGATCGTCAACCCTACGTTGTGCATAAGCAGTAACCCAACCTTCTTTGCTGATAAGGAATGGTGTGTCCTAACTAATCTAACCACTATTTTCAAGAATAATCCGCTTAACATAACTTCATAAGAAAACTATACACCAATAAATAAATCAATTAGCAGCACCGTTAGAATATATGTAAGTAAAGGTACTTCAAGTCAAGGCGCAACTAGCACAGAACGACATAAAATAAAGTTAAGTAAAGCGCTGCCTAATCAATTCTACTTAGAAGTCACTATGTCGCTAGTACTTGAGTATTTTATTGGTAAGGCTTAAGGTTGGAGCCGCCCGCTCCTGGCTTATTTTATGAAATTGTTCACCAGTGTGCTTGTATTTTCAGATGTAGTTTTATTTATTTTAAGAGGTGGTAGGTTTTAAGTTTTCCTCTTTCTGAAAATATTCTATCCTCAAACACAAACCGTGGGTTTCGGCTTAGCCTGACTGGACACCCTCCGCCTTATATTATTCCCAAACTAGTGCCTGAATTTACATTTACAATCAAAGTTACAAAAGATATAATGCCTTGGTAATTTAACTTAATTTTATTTGCAAAATCAAAAGAGGTGTAATAAAATAGATACGTATATAAGTAACAAAAAGGAGCGAAAGCTGGATTTTCCACGTCCAGATGTACTAGCTGTCCAATATAAGGCATTTTGTATCGCAAAACAAGGAAACTACTTTTATGGCCAAGTGTTTGGAATAAATATTCTTTTCTGAATTTACTTTTTACTGAATCTACTTGGAACAAGGAATCTACGTCAGATAGTCAGTCTGTCTCCCCGATTCCCAAAGAATTAAAATTCGTTCTTTCTTTTGAACCATAGATATACATGTGCTAAATTATCACATCCTAGAAAGCTTTCCTTTTTGTAGGTGTCATTATATTTTTATTTCTAAGCAAGTTACTAGTAGTACTAGAAGGTTGACAACAAATAACTATTATCTTATTGTTGATTTAATTTATAAATTTATAGGCAAACCGAGCTTTATCAAATTATTTCAAACGATAAACTTTACCATGAAACAATACCATTTCTATTATTTGTCTACCCCAAGAATTATGAGCATGAACAGTTAAATAACCAAAAGGATGGGTGACCGAAGATGGATGAGTTCGCTAAAATGGATGGGTGACCGCAAATGGATGGGTGACCGCAAATGGATGGGTGACCGCAAATGGATGGATGACCGCAAATGGATGGGTGACCGCAAATACCAATATTAATCTATATTTCCTCTTCTAATTATTTCCGCAGGTTAAAAATGGCATCAAAGGAAGGCTAAAATTGCCTGCTACAAAAGCAACCTTTTCCAACCCTAAACTTGTATCGTTGGATACTAAAGTCTTCCGTATCTCGTTTCCCATACATTTCCTCAGTCTAAGAATAGTATCAAACGAAATCTAAAATTATCCCTTACAAAACTCAACCTTTACTGAACCTAAATTCGTACCGCCTGATACTAAAGTTACCCCGTGACTTTGCTTTTAAACGTTTCCTCACATTAAGAATGGTATTAAATGAATGCTCGAATAACCCCCTTCAGAGTGCAACCCTTAGTTCCCCCATATTCGGAGGTCAGTATACTAAAGTTACATCATAACTTTGTTTCTAAACATTTCCTCACACTGAAAATAGTATCAAATGAAAGCTAGAATTATCCCCTATAGAATGCAACCCTTAGGTATCCCATATTCGTGGGTCCGAATACTAAAGTTCCTCATAACTTTGTTTCTAAACATTTCCTCACTATGAAAATGGTATCAAATGAAAGCTAGAATCACCCCCCTATAGAATGCAACCTTTAAATACCCCATATTCGTGGGTCAGTATTCTAAAGTCATCCCATAAAATAAGTTGTATGAACAAATTATGCAATTTCTTCACTATCCACTACCTAATATGGGTATCACTACATCATTAATCGGTTTTACACGATTATAAACACCACACTCCACTGCTAGACATGAGCTTCAGTAAATAATCTACCTACCTTCTACGAAAATTGGCGGTATTGTCTCACCAATCATCTACTTTACTTGTAACGCTAACCTATTATAGTATGTATAAATCTTATGTCCATAGAAACCGGATTGTGTTTCCACTGCTGGATAGCTCGCCATTGTTCACAACAAGAACTACACCATACCGTACTCAACAATTTTCCTAGTCGGTTACTTCTTCATTTTTCAACAAATCAAAACAATATAGGATTTATAAATTTCCTTTTACACACATATCGATGTGACACCCCTGTTTTCAACAGTCGGTTAAAACGGTTACGATTTCTTTTTCCACAACTTTGCCTATCGAGCCCACTGTCAATAATGTCTTACTCACTCGGTTATCCTGTTTTTATCTACCTACTTTTCCCATTTACCTGCAATATGCCATCTTCTCATACAAATTGTGTGAGCGAAAAATGCGCAGCGACGGATGTCAGGTGTGAGACCCGCCATAGGAATGATGACGCCACCGCGAAGCAAGAATAAGAGGGTAGAAACAAAACTGTTCGCGGCGATTCTCCGTCTTCCCGCTAGCCGCTATCACTCACGCACTATACATACTTGCAAAACTGTTAGAATCTATCAATGGCATGATTACGTTTATCACATACGTAAAAGACAAATGGGAAACAGGTAGAATAAACACGAGGTAGCAACACAATGAAAAATATTCTAGAAACCGCAAAAAGGAACACACGCGAACTGCCAGCAAAGTACATCCTAGGCACAAAATAACACATAGAAAAATCAAAAACACCTTTAAATAGAATGGAAAAAAAAATTGTAAAATCAGAGAAAAGAAAAGGCCTTACCAGGGTTTCTTCAAAGTTACTAAAACAATGTTACTTCCTAAAAAAATGGCGCCGCACCGAGCGTGGTGTCCGGGCAGGCGGCAGTCGCACCCGGCCGCTCGCTCAGCCGTCCTGAAAAAAAAGTGAAGCGCCTCAGGCCGGCGGCCGCCCACCCCCGCGTCGCCCGCGCACCCGCGGCGGGTGTCCTACCGCGCCGGGCAGTCGGAGTCTGGCTGGTCGAAATAAGTATATCAACCAGTAGCAATATCCCCCAAACCATGTTACGGCGCTGTTACGACCAATCGCAGCCCTTTCCACGTTCGACTCCAATCCTGTTGCTCAGATATTACTGGTAAAACAGCGCACTGCCTCACGTTACGTATCATTCAGTTAGTTCTGTGCAATATCAATAGGTGGTGCTACTATGCACGAATTGGCTAGAATCAACATTGATTTGGGAATATAAAATACTAGCTGCCCGTCAGCGGTTTCACCCGCTGCAACCTATTATTCCGCGGGAAAAAAGCATTATTCGCCGAGAGATGTCGCTGTTAGTTTTCGGCGAAAACGTTTAAAACGCGAATCGGCTCAGTCACGCCACCTATTTCAAAAATATTGGAAAATGCGTGATCCCGTGGGAATGAGACATTTTTCCGTGGTAAAAAGTATCCTATGTGTTATTCCAGATGCCCTTTTATATTTCTGCAAAGTTTCATGTCAATCTAATCAGCCGTTTTTGCGTGATGTCGTAACAAACACACACACAAACATCCGCTTTTATAATATTAGTAGGATTATTTCTGGTCTATTATGAAACATAAATCGTTCAACTATCTTTGAAATTTCTGTTGCCACAAACAAAATGCATCTATTCTGATATTTGTGTTTAAACTGAGCGCAATTTATGGTATGAAAGAATTATGCATTATTGTAAGATGACTTTCATCCCAAATGTGCTCATAAACAAAGCATATTGTTAGTAAATATATTAATATTGAGGAATTATATTTGTGCGTGATTGGCTGAACCGTTACAGTGTTAACATGTTGCCATTTGAAATATTTGAATTATTTGACGTCCAAAGACTCGCTAGCCAGACTCTAGTCACCGCGTGGTAACGGCTAAGAATACTGCCACCCCTAGTCCACTCAGCATGTTTCGTAAAAGTCGGCGTAGACTTTTTGTCCTCGGCTGAATATCTGTCCACTATGGTTTACCGGTGACACCACCTACAAAATCATTCGCAAAGAGGATTGACGTCAGGCAGGCGGCCGGTCATTAAACATTGCCAAATCCTTTTACTACATGATTTTGTGCTCTAACAAATCAATTAGGATAAAGGCAAGGGGACGACGATGACACGCGAGAATTATAGGAATGATTGTTTTCTACACTTACTGCAGCTATGTTTTCATAAAAGCTATGTGTTCTATAATAGGTAAGGCCTCTATAGGATAACTTTGAAAGTTTTCATTAAGTTTTGCCACAAGAAGGAACTTGCCTCCTTCTGGAGTGGTCGACCAAGTAGACTGTTTGAAAGCCACTATAGTTCAGCTTTGCTACTACGAATAAGAAGGTCTTTCACACTTTGATTTCCAAGAATTTAGCTCCTAAGAAGTAGATGTTATAATCTTACTCGGAATTGGTTCTCGGAATCTTAGTTTTGGTTATTTTTCCTGTTTACAAAACCCAATTTTCTTGTAAGTCCTAAAAAATATTAGTTACGAAGAAACTTGTAGTAAATGAAGCTGTAAAATTATTATGCCTACTTGGTCGTTTGTCATTTGTCAACTGGCTTGCTTTGCTTCTTCTTATACTTCAACAGCCACAGTAGTCCACTCCTGGCCGTGGGCTTCGCTTTGCTTGCAAGCAATCAATTGTGTTTGGTCTAGTCATCTTCAGAGATTTATATATACGGATGATATTTTACAACTATTACCTACCTATCTATGTGAACATTTAATAGACAGTACAAAATCATAAAATAATATTTATCATTATTCATGTAATACAATTACAGGGATAAACGTACTTGACCCTATTAACAAGCCCTACAAAACAACAAGTTGTATAGTTGGCAAAAGGGCCGGATATTCGTTTGTACCGATTATTGTCAGTTTCCAATATCGGCCGGTCACGTGTGTCGCACCCGGCGCCTGCAGCGTGCCGCCGACTACGCGGGTATAAATTGATAAGTAGCTAGTTGACGACATTAAACAATGTTTTGGACTTGGAATAGCCGTACAACATATCTTTCCCGTTGGTGTCGCAAGAAGCAAATTGTGATTGAATTACACAGATAAACTAAACGTACGTACGTAGGTGACCCTATTAACAAGCCCTACAAAACAACAAGTTGTATAGTTGGCAAAAGGGCGGGATATCCGTTTGTACCGATTATTGTCAGTTTCCAATATCGGGTAGTCACGTGTGTCGCACCCGGCGCCTGCAGCGTGCCGCCGACTACGCGGGTATAAATTGATAAGTAGGTAGTTGACGACATTAAACAATGTTTTCGGCTTAGAATAGCCGTACAACATATCTTTCCCGTTGGTGTAGTAAGAAGCAACTAAAGGATTTGAGAGTGAGTGATTTACTATGGTGATACCAAAGGTGATAGATACACAGTTTTTTGAGTGACTCTCAAACTTTAAGAACAAGGCCATATACAATGTCCGTTTTTACAGCAGTTTGTGCTCTTCCTACCCGCAAGGGATATAGGCGTATCGTCGATTCTACGTGGTCTAGTGCTAAGAAGTTTTAGTCAGGAATTTCGGAAGTCCCTGGTTTTGATTCACAAGAGCAGCACATTATAATTAGTTATCACTTTGTGTATTCGTTCCCAGTTTGTTTTAGACATTCAGAATAACCTTTCTGATTGTCCGTAAGAAGCATGATTTCGTGCAGCGCAAGGCACGATAAACCATAGGCCGCAGGTGTTCTCTTTATTTACTAACAGGCGGCCGTCATTGCACTACTACGTCAGCGGCTTACTTCTTCTTCATTTCGTGTCAACAGTTTTAACTCAATAATGTCTTAAATAATCAATTTCCAAGATATCGCGACATCAACAGCCCTTTCGTATGCCCCTTTGAGGTCCTCGACGATGCAGGCAGCGGGGAGGTTAGGACTCGCCATCAGGTGGCTCATCGTATAGGTAGCCCCGCATCTTCCCTACCGCATTTTATTTCCAATCTTTAAGGTTCGCAGCACACCTTCCAACATCTGTCCAGAGCCTTTTTAAGGACTTCCACGTGGCCCAAGAGAGACCATGTCCTGCTGGCCTACCAGTACGAGTAGATGGTAGTTTAAAAACTCTGACACCATAGTTCATCGGGTTGTATGTCGACTAGTCACGTGTTTCGCACCCGGTGCCAGCAGCGTGCCGCCGGGACTACCCGGCCGGGTATATGTTGATAAATAGTTGCCGACATTGTAGGAATTAGGCGCCGTGTAGCTAGGATAATTCTACCTATATAGATTTTACTGTGAGGTAAAACTTTTGTAAATACGCCCTTTTGAAACATCTTGAGAGTTGACAGTTTTTGACAAAAACTAGTTTATTAATATGGCATCACTCACTTGAGGTAACAGACTCAAGTTCGTACTTACAGTCCAGCAAAAAAGAGTAGACAAAAAATGAGGGCGCCACTTTGTATGAAATTTCAAAATTAAATGGCAACATTGACTATGAATGGCAACAATTTAGTATGAGAAATTTTTAGTCCCATTTTATTTAATTTCTACTCTTTTTTGCTGGACTGTAAGATTGGTGTATTAATTTAATCAGTATCTCAAGATCGATCTTAGTTCAATCTCAGAGTTGGAAGCGATTTATAAATACAGACCTAAATTAAAGAACCAACGAAAGTTTTTGGGTGAAACTTTTATTTATGTGATGGATACGAGTTTAATAAAATAAAATTAATATTATTTCAGAGTTTATGAAAGCTAGTAGTTATTAACTACAAAACTGCTAGAAAAACAACTTAGCACTGTATTTAGTATGTTTATCAACAGACACGTCTGTAAAAAGTTAAGTTTATCAAATAAACGAGGCAAATACTCATAGTTTTGGTTTTATAATAATCTAACGAATCAGATATTTACTACGTACGAGTTTCCGTAAACATTCCACTCTACAAAAAATAGCAGTCATAAAACAAGATTGCGAAACTTTACCAATCACACATGATTTGGCGAAACTTTGCAACTTCCCTAAGAAATACATATGCAAATTCATCAAATAAAAATACATGTATTTCAGTTCCGTATAAGTTGCACACTCGATCAGCAATTCTGACACTTGTCGAGTTGGGAACGAGGGGTATCAGAAGTGGGAACAAACTTGAGAATACACATAAAAAACCCGTGATCTGATGTACAGAAACGCCTCATAAATAAAGATGTGCCAAGTTTGTGGAACTCGAGTTTGCATGGTTAACGGACAGGGAGGAACTCAGGGGTGTCGAAGTTTTAATTGTTGACTCTCAAGGTTCATGGGGGCATTTGTCGACTCGGTATCCCTGACGACAAAAGAAGAATGTTTACTAACTAACTAATTTACCGTAGAGGTACTTGTTACTGACTATAATGACGACTCATACCTGTACTAACCTGCTAAGGCACCATGTACAAAATTTTGCACTACATAAAATATTCGTGTCAGGCCCAAGAAATATCAATTTCATGGATATTGTACAATTAGAAATATTTGCTTGAGCTTTAGGAGGCTAACGCACTCGAAAATTAAAAGAAAAGTATCTGATCTTGCGAACTGTAAATGTTATCTAAGGTCCTATTAAATACACTGCAAATATTTTGGGGCAGATCAAATCAAATAAAATATAAGCATGTACTAGGAAAATTTTTAAAGAAATCTACACGCTAGTTTTCGAGAAAGTTGCATTTAACTAAAAAAAAAAAAAACGAAAATGTGCACCCTGTTTGTCCTAGAAACACACACTTTTTATTACGACGACTTTTAATTACACGCCAAAAAAAGGTGCTGTGATTGGTTGGTTGTTAGTGTGCGTGCCGCGTAAGTGAATCCTGTCTACGTGGCGGAACAATCAAAGGATGTCGTCGGCGTCGGGTCAGTCAAAGGATGTTCACATAATTAATTAAAAAGTTTGTTTGAAAATGAAAAAAAAAATCTAGCGTGTAGATTTTTCTTTAAATGTCTTAGATGTTTTTCTTTATACATATTTACGCATGCCCTTAAAATATTTGCAGTGAATTTAATAGGACCTTACATATTATGGCAACTAGATATTCTCACGTAGGTAGTAACACAAGCGAAAAGTCTAAAAGGTTAAAAAAATCATCAGAGTCAGCCAGGCGCCTGTAGCTCCGTTGGCAGAGCAGTGAGACGGTTCCGGGCTTAGGTCCCGGCAGTAGCTGATGAATTTTTCACTTTTCTTATTTACAATCTAAAATTTTAGTTGGAAAATCAAATCAAGATTCATCAGATTGCATAACAATCCAACTGCATAAACACAATCGCAAAGCACTCAAGTATACGTTCAGGCTATCAGGACAATAATTATCCAAGACAATAGAGTACGCGTTAGGAAATTAACTTAGAAAGCAATTATTCTGCACAAAGCCAAGTGCCAATTGTGAATTAACTGCTCTAATGGTGACATAGTTTCAGACTAAATGTGTGTGAAGTGGAAGATAAGGTAAATGTATAAGTATAACTACAAACATATACAACCACATGGGTACACATAAATACACATACATTACGCGTTCTATTTCATGACCATTCTAAAGCATGCGCCTCCATAACGCACTCGCAGACGATCTGGTAAGTGCGACAAGGAGGGACATACTTCAGGATAGTCATGGACTCGCGCGCGTACTGTAAAAACTTCATCGATGTTAAGGTGCAAGTTTTGGCTGTGTGGACGCACCTATAAGCTTACTCCTCCACGATCCACGCAACGGATTTTGATGTGGTTTTTTGTTATAGGTAGGGTCACTTAAGACGAAGGTCTCTTGTATGATATATGCCGGGAAATGCCTATTACCCGCAGGAAAGTTGCAGTGGATGAAACAGCTAATGATAAAAATAATGTTAGTCCTTAAAATATGGTTATTCCGGTATTCGTTTCATATGACGGGCCTGGCGGAGTCGGCATATGATTCGCGGTTGAGTAAGCAATCAAAAGTTGTCCGAAAGATCGGCGGCTTGTGAAATATTGGACGCTGGCTGTGTTCTTACACGGACCTCCAAATCCGTTGACGCTTAGAAAGGCGTTTCTCATACTATTTATATTTTGTTTGTACTAATAGGAAGGAATTGTGATTGTCTTCTTTTACTGCTTGTCGCACAGAGGGACACCAAAACAATAAACGACCCGAATAATATAACACGGAACCATCTTTCTTGCGGACAATCAAATTGTTCAACATGTGACGTCCAAACGAAACTGAAAAAAAAAACCAAAAGTAATAAACCAATACATAAATAACTTTTTGTTCCTAATAGAATCTCCTACACTCTATATCAATGCCAACAATCAGACCACCAATTTACTCAACAAAACTTTTGTTAGTCATTCAGAAGACTGTGTATCACCGTCGTGACAGGTTGCTAGCCTGTCACCTAACTCTTAAATCCCTTACTCTCTTCTCACGGGTCAGATAATAATGGGCTGATGATATTCTAAACTGGTACCACACGATGGCGATTAGAAAACTTGATCAAAGACTTTTGTGAATTCAGATATGAGACTATCATTTATATCTACAGTTCATTTTCAATTAGCTATTTAAACCGATTATACCAAATAGCTACCTATAGATGTGCACCCGCCCTAAGTAAACATAATTGTAAAATCCGACTACACCCCACAGCTGAAATCTGATAATGGGCTGATTTCATAATGAGAATATTGGTAGAAGTGTCAGTCGGTTGCTGCTTTAAAGTACCGTACAGTACAGTAAGTGTGTACCGTACACATACTCGCAAGCAAGCTCTAAGTCATCATTGGCCTCATACGTCTGTGACAGACGATTTATTCAGTGTCTGAGGCAAGATTTTTCATGGCTGTATAAGCCGATACGGGAGCGACATGACTTTCCGCACGCTCTACAAACGAAGGTGGAATTAGAGACTGGCACATGCATGTTTAGATGTCGTTTTTGCCTTTTGTTTGCGAGACCAGCGAACCAGGCATCATCGTGAGCTTTACGCCCATCAAACACACGCTTTCTCCATACATCCCTATTCTCAGCAAGCTTCTCCCAGCTTTGATGGTCGATGTCAAACGCAGCCATGTCTCGTTTGGCGCAATCTTTAAAACGTAGCATAGGTCTTCCAACTCCTCTTTTGGCGTTAGCTACGGCGCCAAGCAGGACACGCTCTAAGTACAAGGTGCAATTTTACTAGTGACCGACAGCGAAAACTCAGAACCAGCTAGTGATAAAAAAAATTGGACCTCCCATAGTAACTCAAATCAGCTGATCGGAAATTTTGTATACGAGGTCCATTTTTTTTGCATTTCTCGACCTATGTCCATCGGAAAAGGTTGTTCCTTATCACCAGCACTATCGGACAATAGTATCGCCCAGTAGAGTGCATGTATCGTTCCTGCGGTCATTGTTCCCAGCATAAGCAACAGTAAGCCGTGTGTGTAATGCCAGTTTAGATTAGCACCACCCAAATTTTTTTCGCGGGGTTTTTAGCAGACAATTAAGATTTCGAGAGTTTCATTTGTATTGCGACGAGAATTTGAAATCACTCCGTTTTCTACGAACAATTACGCTCTCTCTATTCCACACGGGATAAATAAAATATATGTATTTAAAAGTATTCAAGAAACACCTTACTGGCAAAATTGTAATGTAATATCACCGCTTGTAATTACATTACGTGGTGTACAAAGTACGCGGGTTCTGGTTACCATACGAACCGCTACAAAGCGTAGCCGCGCGCTACGAGACTGCGTAGGCTCAAGCAGGGGTGCGACTTTAGTGTAAAAAAAAAACGATTTTTAGGTAATTGGTTATTTCTAGCCAGCCAAAAAATCGGTTAAAAAGTAATCGATTTTATCCAAACTTAATATCGGTTTCTATGTTATCGATTTATTTATATATTTTTACTTGATTGTATGCAATTATAATTTTTTATTAGATAATTTTCGACAGAACGAAAATAAACATCATTCCGTCGAGACAAAATATTAGAAAGGATCAAAAATAAGGTGTCTTTCATTTAAATTAATGTTACAAAAGACCCGATAAAACTCGTTTCTGTAAATACATGTCGCAAAAACATTAAATTGAATTTTTGTTCTCGGAAATTGGAAAAATCAATTTTAAATTAATCGATTACTTAAAATTGCATAATAATAAGCGATCTGTCAGGCTACAACAACTGCTGGACAGGCGCTCAGCAGCTGGTGTCTCAGAAGTCCGAAAAAAACATCGATTTTTAAAATTGATGATTCTTTTTCACATTCCTAGGCTCAAATGCTTTGTCTACGACGTAGCAACGTAGAGATACGATATTTATGTAGAGTTTTTCTTTGTAAATAGAAACGGTTTTTAATGTGGCGGGATATTCTTGACGAAAAATTATGTTAAATGTAACATAACTGAGTGTTATCAAGCCTTTAAAGTTGCAAATGAGGCAAACATTTATCACTGACCCGAGACACCCATAAAATGCTCGGCCTTTGAACAAAATTCTGCATATCCGAACTTATGAAAAGTATGTTTTATGAAAAGAAAAGCAATCCTTAACCGCAGCAGGAAACTCTTTCAGTGTGAAAGCCCAAAAACTTCATCGTACAAATATAGAGCCGAAGGAAGTGAATGCTCGGAAAAAAACCGAAACTGTTGTCATGCAAAAAGTCCATACTTATTGTTGGAAGTTCCTGCGGGAATCATTCCAGGGCCGGGAAACTAGGGAAAACTTGTAAAGAAGATTTTGCACATTTACCGAAAGATATTGCGGTTCGTCACAGATGGATGAATGATAGCCTAATGACAACCTCTCATAGCCGCAATTGTGACTCAAAATAGACAGTTTACAGAAGGATCACTCAATCAAATTTTGGATTTTCGCGATTGTCTCATGTCACATAGCCAGGGTTGCTTTACTCAAAAATCTCAAAGTACCTATAAGAATATTAAAACAGCAATATCTGATACAAGAGCGTATTAAAACTCTGGAGCAATTTAAATCCCATAAATATGACGTTCGTGGCAACCATTTCATTAGTTACCTTGAGTTCCTTTGAGGTTCCAGTTTATTCTAATAAGCGTCATAGTCGTTGCTAGTACGGAGTAAGCCATCTATAATGGCGACCCGTGCACCGTCTTCCTGATTTGTGACTTTGGTGGGTTGACCGGTATTCAGATTTAATATCTTACAACAGTGCACTGCTGAACTTGGGCGTCCCCTATTAGGGGTATACTTGCCCTTCAAACATTTGTACTCAGCACGCTTGACAGGTATATTTTTGGCGAGCACAGTGCAAGCATTTGTATTTCATCATTCATTATCTCTAGAGGTAGTATAAGTTACCTTTTACTACTCTTCCATGGGTAGAAATAGAGTGATGTTATTCTAACGCGAGAAACACATGCAACGTCCGTTTGTAAGTGCGTTCTTCATTCGATTCTCCGATACTCCACCCTAATTTCATACGAATACGGTTTATGTCAATCGGCATCACACAACGCCTCGTCGACGGATGCGTCTGTCAAACAATTTGACAGAAACCGTATTCGTATAAAAATAAAGGGACAAATCGAACAAATGACGAACAAATGTTTCTTGCCAGAGGCGAGGAACACACGCAACGTCGGTTTGTGCGTTGTTTGTTCGATTTTCCACCTTATTTTTTTTACGAATGCGGTTTATGTCAAACGATTTGTCAGACAACGCAGCGTTGTGCGATGCCGTTTGACACAAACCGTATTCATATGCAGGTAGGGTGGAGAATCAAATGAACGACGCACAAACCGACGTTGCGTGTGTTCCTCGCCTTAGCCGATTTAACTCGACATTAGAGATTTTTGAATGTCATTTCAAAATAATTTCGTCTGATAACCGGATCCGGCAAATCACCGGAAAGATGTAAGGTATGTGTGAGAACCGCAAAAGGTTTTTGCTGCCTCCACTGAAATGTTGGGTGTTTTATTTATTTTTCGCTCATCTTTGGCAAAGTTGAGACGGGCCGTGGCCGTTTTTTTAACCGCAAACTTCGCACTAGAAGTAAAGTTTTGTTTTGGATAAATCTGTAAATAAAAATGCTGGGTTTGATACTGATGTAAAGTTGTAAGCTGATTGGTGAGTTAGTTAATTGGCACATTGTATCATTGGTTGACTCGGTATTTCGGTGTCTCGCAAGAACAGAAAAATAAAATGACATGCAGATTTGAAATTCTACAATACAATACAAATGATTTACCTACTTACTTTAACTAATTTTGCCGCGGAAAAAAGGCATTCACCGGCATTTGTTACAAATATAATCCTTCTTCTTCAATCATTCTAGTTTTTAAATAATACCGCTTCAAAATCCGTTGCTTGGTTAAGAAGGAGTTACTTCATTTTGTACCATGTAATTTATTGATCCCACCCAAAACATAAATGTGAAAGGCTGCCAAGTTCGATACTATTAGAATGCTTCGCCTATAAAAGAAGTGAGATCTAAATAAGTACCAAGTTCCATACACAGACCTCAGTTAAAAATAACAGGAATGCACACTTGATTTTTCGCAGTTTGGAAATAAGAATCTGCTTTCCAAACTGCGGAAAATCAAGTGTGCATTCCTGTAACTATTTTTAACTGAGGTCTGTGTATGGAACTTGGTACTTATTTAGATCTCACTTCTTTATAGGCGAAGCATTCTAATAGTATCGAACAGCCTTTCACATTTATGTTTTTGGATTTCATTATTTTTGTAAGGTTTATTTTCTTTTTCATATGATTAAGTTAGGTAAGGAAATATCTCATTTATACTTTACTTTGACTAAATACAAACCTTTCGTAACGAATTTTAGGTCGGTACGACGATTGGAAGATATAGATAATTTTTTTGTTTTAGTTCCTTAGGGTATGAATTTACACCTTAATTATTTTTAAAACCGACTCACACTTGGCCATTTTCAGATTTTTACTTTACCTTGACCTAAAGACCTACCTCCATGCCAAATTTCAAGTCAATACGACCATTGGAAGTGGTCTAGGTTTTTGATGAGTGAGTCAGTCAGTGAGTGTATAGTAAAAATAGCGATTTTCTGACGTCAATATCTCAAGACCTACAATAGGTACATTAATGAAATTTTGTATTTTAGATAAGTAAGTAGATCTCGACAGATACTAGAAATTTCATTTTCGTAGATAAAATAGATTTTGAGTTATAGGTGGGTCGAACTTGGCCCGAAATGGTTCGTGTAATATAACCCACGGCCGGTGTGTCGCTTTTTTTGCTCGAACTTGGCGGACACACTGCCGTGTGTCTAGATTGATAGAATTAACAAAATGGAAGATTGCCGGACACAAATCATTTAAAAGAGTGACTTAACATACAGACCTGTATAGGGTGCAATTTTATTAGTGGCGGATCCGTTAAGAATGTGTTCTGTCAATGAAACTGAACAACTTTCCCCAAGGAACATAGGTCGAAATACGAAAAAAAAATTTGGGTTTCCCATACTATGTGTGTTGGCCGGCCGGGTCAATTTGTATGGGAGGGCCAATTTTTTTTTTCATATTTCGACCTATGTTCCTTGGGGAAAGTTGTTCAGTTTCATTGGCAGAACACACCCTTAACGGATCCGCCACTAATAAAATTACATCCTATATAAGCCGGCATGCCGGCACCACACAAACAATATGCTACTAAATACCTTTCGTCTACATGATGATTTCAAAAGTACTTACCTAATGTCATTACCGCTAGTTAAGAATAGGTCTAAACAAGGTAATCTACTTAGTATATTAATGCAAGCAACAAATTTAATGTTCTTAATTATGAGAGGATAGTTGGGATTAATGCACGCGAGTAAACGGTTTATTGCAAGTAAACGCGAGTAAACGAGCCCCTATTCAAACGGTGCTGCAAACTACGGTGTGTATTTTAAATTTAATTAATTGGTAACTTAATTTACTAGCTACTTAATGTTGCACAAGTTTTACGTTAGCCGTAAAAGTACGACAACATTTTTATTGCTTACTAGCTGGTGCCCGCGAACTTCGTTTCGCCAAGAGAAGTTTTTGAGCCGACAGAAGCGGCACATCATGCTAAACAAATTTTTCAATATAGACATTTTCGTATCTCTTAAGGGCGCCACCCACACACAGGGCGCGTATGCTTGACGTGCACGTCATCACGCGCGTAGAGATGACGTTGTATCGTATGGGATTGTATGAGAGGCCTGCCTATGTATGCGTGCACGTAATCACGCGAGTAGCACGGTGTGCGGTGCCTCATACAATCCCAGACGATACAACGTCATCTCTATGCGCGTGATAACGTGCACGTCACGCATACGGGCCCGGTGTGTGGCGCCCTTTAATATTTTGCCGAGTTCATGGTGTTCCGTCACGTAGGTAGACAGAGAGTACCTCCAGTGCTGATAAAGGTTCTCACTAATCATAAAATATGATCAGAACGTTTATCTTCCACCATACCAAACATCTAAAAACATCGCTTAATTTTTGAGTGATTCATGCACAATTTTTACACATAATGGTATGTTTTCATTTTCGATGTTTGTCTCATGGTTATTATTTTATGCGTGATTTGTACGATTAGAGCATGCAAAGATAATGGTGATGACGATGATGATGGAATAACCTGGAGAAACCCCAGACTACCGCCGATGTGAGTTTGTTACTTGACTTTGAATGGGAAAGCCCACTTCGATCCCTCCTGTTTCAAAGTCTGAGCGCCTGAGTTAGGTACCTACATCTTGATGATATAGGTAGTTGGCTACAGTACCAACCAACACCGGTGTTCTTTTATTATTTTTATGTGAAGGAGCAAATCCGAGTTGACCCATGTCGAAGGATGCTTGTTTCCTTCTATTTCTTCTACTTACTTATTCCACTTCTGTTTTTGTTTTCTTATTAAATAGTTGTGTAGGTAATAGGTATGTATACTTTTTATTTATTTAGGTACCTACCTACCAAAAGTGATAGGCCTGCAGGAGCGGCCCATCAAGCTGTACATTTTTTTTTTGTAGCTGTTTCTAAGACACGCTATCGAAATGTTCTTTTGAAAACTATTGTAGGGGTACTTGACACCGACCTGTAACAGTTTTAATACATGTACATACAGATTTCTGTTCTATCGCCAGCAAATCCACCTACCCATTTAAGACACAAACTAACTGTATGCCCCGCCCTCATAACTTCGTCATTTTCAATCGATCTACCTACATCTTTGATGTGAAGATAGATCGTGTTGCTTGACACAAATTTAGAATGTTGGGAAAAAAATGTTTTTATTTTTTAGCGTAGGTACATGTGAAAGGAGGATAAAAAAATCCATCTGCTATATTAAGTAGGGTATCGTTAAATAGATCTTTAAAAATTAAGGCGAGGTTTCTTTTTAAAAAATCACAAAAGTGATTCTGCCTCGAAGTATTTGCTTTTATGGGGAGTTTTCTCTTCCTAGAACTAAATATTTGAAAAAAAATTAGTTCTTAGTCTGAGGTTACCATAAAAACTATATCGGATACTGTATCCACGCAAGTTTTAAGAAAAATAAAAGTTTTTTAATTTGTGGTTCGTAAGCATACTTACTACTGCAAACAAACCAGCAACGAAATTAGGTAACTTCGTAACGCTGATATTTAACATTGACTACAAACCCTACTTGTGGGCGTGTCTGACACGCTCTTGGCTGGTTTTTTATTTTGCTTTACTATTATGTTGGTGCGTGTTCGAATCTCGACTCCAATATGGGAGTAAAAAAAAAACTGCAAATATTGTAAGGGGTGAACCAGTTCAAGAAACTTTTAGTAGATATCATAAGGGCGCAAAACAACACTTCTACGGCGAGGGCGCTTTTTTGAATTCAGAGCGAAGTAAGGGATTCTAGAGTAGAATCCCCGAAGCCAAAATATATTTTGCGCCCGAGTAATTCACTCTACTTTTCATCACCCTCTATGAGAAAATAAAAGGCGCCTCATATTTTATTGCAATGTTATACTTTCACTGTCACTTGAACTAATATTTCAAAAAGTTAAATAAAATTCTAACATAAGTGTAATTTTTGGTGAAAATTACGGACTGTAATTCGCGCGTATCTTTTTTTTAGTTCTTTTGGGGACGCGCGACTATGGGCCGTCGTCTCCATACAGCCTTTATTCGAACAATATTTGCGTTCTATTTCTTTGGCGCTGACTGAACATCAAGATGTTCTAAATTCAAAGTAGTTTTATTCGCATTTGTTGAGTTCTTTATTTAAAACTAGCTGGTGCCCGCGAACTTCGTTTCGCCAAGGGAAGATTATGAGCCAACAGAAGCGGCACATCATGCTTAACAACTTTTCAATACAGTCATTATACCGCACAGAAAGATTGATTTCTTCTTCTTCCTTGCACCTTCCAACTTTGGGTAGTGTTATCTCTAGATTTTCGGCACCATAAGGTTGTTTCTGAGGTTGTCGGGTCAGGTAGGTTTTTTGTCGTGAGCCTGGTCATACACACTAAGAGATTACATTTCCAAAAATAGGTAGGTAGTTTTCAAAAATATTGATGGTTTACTTATTTTATTACCCGCCCACAATTTTTAGGGCTCCGTAGCCAAAGTGTACCGTATTCTCTGAGAGCTGTCTGTCTGTGACCAGGATTCTATCTCATAAACCGTGATAGTAAAACAGCAAATATTTTAAAATTTGAATTATAGACGTTGTATTTCTGTTGCCGCTGCGGCTCCTTTAAAACCAATTTGATTTATATGCCATTTTTACACATAATGGTACCGGTCAAGTGTAATTTTCTGTTGTCATTTTCGTACTTTGTCTCATAGTTAGTATTTAATGCGTGATTGGTACAATTAGGGCAGACAGATGATGATTGTGATGACGATGACAATGATGATGGAATAACCTGGAGGAACCCCGAATCACCGCCGATTTGTGTTTGTTACTTGTCTATTGAAGGGGAAGCTCACCCCCATCTCCCCCTGTTTCGAAGTCTGAGCACCTGAGTCACATCTCGATGATATAGGTAGTAAGTTAGGTACACTACCAAAACCGTCGTTGTTTTATTATTAAGGAGCAAGTCAATCTGAAGTTACTATAAAAACTATATTGTTTAAGAAACATAAAAGTTTTTGCAATTTGCGGTTGATACAAACAAACAAACCAGCAACAAAATTAACTTCGTAACACTGATAAACCTAATTATTTGGTTTCCATACCTCTAAAGGTAAAAAACAGAACCCTTATAGGATCACTTTGTTTTCCGTATGTCTGTCATTCTGTCAAGACCCTTTATCTCAGGAACGCGTAAAGATATCGAGTTCAAATTAAAACCATATACTTAAGTCTATGAACGCTAATAGTTGTGAAAAAATCAAGCACTTAACTTCAAGTTAAAAAAGGATATAGCCGTTTATGCAGTAAAAACGCGTGTTTTTTACCCTCTCAAGGGAATCAAAAGTCAGAGGATACTTCCCGTAGACCTAGAACAAACTCTGACACCAGGGTTTCATCGGGTCGTTAAACGGTTCGGTGTTCCACATGAAGAGAGAGAGATGAAATGAAACATGAAAAGAGAAGACAATGAAACTTGGCAAGTAGCTGCGTTTTGAAGTACGAATCCGCTACTTGACTGACAGGTCAAATGAGCTACTTTTGAAGACGACCGAAAACTCATAATTCAATATTTTGGATGGAACTTTTATATAATTTTGGTATATATAAATTCTAACTTTTAATATTTTGGCAAACGATGAATGAAGCCTGCAGTATTTTTGGACAATTGTTATAAGCATACAACTTTTGTATTTTATTTATGTCCCTGTCAAGTAGCGAATTAAGGAAAAACTCTAGACATTTTCATAAATTTATGGTTTTTATGGAGGCCGAAAAAAAAACAAAATTTAAGAAATTTGGCTAGTTTTCCAAGTGGAGTATCATATGAAATATTGGTTTGAAACCATAATAACCTACAAATCTTAGTACGGAACCCTCGGTGGGCGAGTCTAACTTGCAATTGGCCGGTTTTTTTACATTGACTACGAAACTCTATTTGCGGGCGTGTCTGACACGTTCATGTCTGGATTTTTATTTCGCTGTAAGGATATAAAAACAACTACAAATATTGTAAGAGGTTACCCAGCTCAAGAAACTAAACAACTCTCCCCAAAAAACATAGTCTAAAACTAAAGATGTAAAAAAAAACTGCATATATTTTAAGGCGTGAACCAGCAAACTTATGAAACTGAACAACTTTCCCCAGGGAAAATACGAAAAAAATTTTGGACCTACCATTAAAATTTTATGAACCAGTCCATGAAACTGAACAACTTTACCTGAGGAATATAGGTCGAAATATGAAAAAAAAATATATAAAATATCCTCCTCCCGAATAAAAAGTATTGGCCGGCCATGTCAGTTTGTATTAGAGGAACAAATTTTTTTTCGAATTTCGACCTATGTTTCTAAGGAAAAGTTGTTCAGTTTCATGGATTCGTTTACCCCTTAAAATATTTAAAGTCATCTTTTTTACATTCTATGGAAAAAAAATTGGACCTCCTTCTATGTAAAAATGTTCTTGCCGATAGCTGACCGAGTAATTTGTAGGGAAGTAATTTTTTTTTTTCATTTTTCGACCTATGTTCCTTGGGGAAAGTTGTTAATTTTCATGGACTGGTTCACCTTTTGAAATAATTTCAGTAGTTTTTTTACGTCTTATACCTAGGTACTTAACTTATTTATCTACCGCAACGCAATATCGATTTCCGTGCAAACTTATTTCAAGTAAAATGGCAACCCCCCCCTTTTAGGGGTTGATTTTTTTTAGCCTATAACCTGGTCGGTGATCTTCCCGACATTTTGGTATAATTTGCATCAAAATTGGTTCAGTAGTTTTTGCGTGATGCTTCCTCATACAAACAGATAAACAGAGAAACAGATGAACAGATAAACAGACAAACAGACAAACAGACAAACAGATAAACAGAAAAAAAATCTAAAAATTGCTGAAACGTGTTCTGTTATCAATTTCAAGTATCACCAAACACTTTTTTTTTGAAAATCTTCTATGTACAGACTTTCGACCTTCTACAACTTTATTATATGTATAGAAGTGCAAATAAAAGAACTTTGCGGCGCGTTCTTTTCGAATAGATAGGATGAAAACAACTTTCCCCAAGAAACATAGGTAGTTCAAAATACGGGGTGTTAGGGACGGTGTAACGAAAACTTTTGCAGGCGTGCTCAGACCATCAAACTGAACAACTTTTACTATGGAGCCAATGGTGGAAAACGAAAAAAAAATTCTGACCTCCCATACAAAATTTACGATCAGCTGACTGACTTTGTATGGGAGGTTGAAAAATTTTTTCGTTTCCCACCATTGGCTCCATAGTAAAAGTTGTTCAGTTTGATGGTCTGATCATGCCAGCAAAGTTTTCGTCACACCGTCCCTAACACCCTGTATAAGGAGTAAAAAAATTGACTGCAAATATTTTAAGGAGTGAACCGGTTCATGAAACTGAACAACTTTCCCCAGGGAATATAGGTCGAAATATGAAAAAAGAATTTGGACCTCCTATACAAAATGTTCTGGCCGGCCAGTTCAGTTTGAATGGGAGGGCCAAATTTTTATTCGTATTTCGACCTATGTTTCTTAGGAAAAGTTGTTCAGTTTCATGGACTGGTTTAGTCGTAAAATACGTGCAGTTATTTTTTTTACCTACTGGAGGAAAAAATAATTGGACCTCCCGTACAAAATGCTCCAGCCGTCTCGATAGCCGACCAAGTTAAATTTGTAGGGAAGGGAAGGAAATTTTTTTTCATTATTCGACCTATGTTCCTTGGGGAAAGTTGTTCAGTTTCATGGACTGGTTCACTCCTTGGAATAGTTTGAGTAGTTTTTTTTTACATCTTATAGTAACTTATTCCTCTACCGCACGCAACGCACGCAATATCGATTTACGTGCAAACTTATTTCAAGTATAGTGGCAACCCCCCCTTTTAGGGGTCGAATTTTTTTAGCCTATAACCTGGTCGGTAATTTTCCCGACATTTTGGTATAATTTGCATCAAAATCGGTTCAGTCGTTTTTGCGTGATGCTTTCACATACAAACAGATAAACAAATAAACAAATAAACAGATAAACAGAAAAAAAATCTAAAAATTGCTGAAACGTGTTCTGTTATCAATTTTAAGTATCACCAAACAGTTTTTTTTCGAAAATCTTCTATGTACAGACTTTCGACCCTCTACAACTTTATTATATGTATAGATTCGTGTAATTAAAGAATAATTATTTCGCTTCATAATAGTAGTTTATGCAACTGCCTAATAATGAGAGGCTTTAGGATGAGAGTGTCTGTTTATCACACGAGGCGCAGCCGAGTGTGATAATAGTTTGACACGAGCATTCTAAAGCCTAATTATTTGCAGTTGCATACACTATTTTATCTACACTCTACAAGAAAAACTATGAAAAATAATTCAAACCTCCGCACTGCACTATGGCGATTGCAAGCCTATCTACTGAACCACCAACTGAACGACTTTTATACATAAGTAACTTTTTAACTAAACGTTAAAATGGAGGCTCATAAAAACTGAACAACTTTTAAAATTAAATAGCATTTATCGGTGAATTTTAATTCGAAAAATGATTTGAAGCAAAGATTTAATAATAAATAAGTCCTCATAATTTCAAATGTCGTCCCGCCGCGGGTGACACTTGTTTTTTTTTTCATTCGACTTACTGATGGCCAGTGTCAAATTGGAACAGATTACAATTTGGTACGCGGGTCAATTCGTTTAATTTTTTTTCAAATACTAGAAATCGAGTTACTTTATGTAGCTGCCAGTAGTATGAAAGTTTTTTTTTAAAGGCTGTATATTCGTAATGCAGTTCATTACGTTTGTACTTTCGATTCTGTAAAACGAATATTACGAACTGAGTGTAGATAAAATTACTTTATACTACCTATATAATAGAGTATACTAGCAATCACCTAATCTCAGACGTGAGCATAAAACATTCTCACAATAGAAGTATTTTCAATAAAAGATTTTTTATAGCTCAGCTTCTTTCAAGGCTTGTAATTTTGGAATCTTTACCAGCCAGATCTTTACTTTTCCCTTCAATAATATAAACTTTTGCAGATAGTCTTACAATTTGCATACTTACAAGTGGAAAGTACGCGAAACTTTCCCGAGCACTCCACCTGGGCTAAAATTCAAATTTTTCCATTTCGCAGAGTTTGCCGAACCCCGCTCGAAATTAACGGTGGCTGGCATATCGCTTCCTTTCGATTACTTTCACCTTCCAATCCTAAATTCCAAATTTCATTTCACCCCCATTTTATTGGAAAAGTTAAGAAGTATAATACTTGTTCACACACTGCCTGGGAGTTTGAGGAGCTTAATTTCTTGATATTTTGGATAAGATTCAATGTTTTATAACACAGTTAAAGCTGAAAGAGTTAGAAAGTACTTTATCCTTTAATAAAAATGTAAGTATTACTTGCTCAAAAACTAGGTTTTAGTTCTACTTGCCGTAGTGTTGGTCGAACCACATGGGGTTGAAATCATGAGTCCTTCATATTTTTAAAGAGTTAGGTATTTTATAGTAAAAAAAGTGTTACACCTTATAAACTAAAACAGTGTCCCACAAAGTTAGAAGGTTAACCGTCACCTATATATAAAAATATTATTTAAGGAAGTTATTTTAGCAACGTTCTGGCAAAACACCTCTTATTTCCACGTGTAAAAGCGGTGCGTAGGCGGGTTTCTAGTGTCATTCATACTATACGGTTAAGGGCAAACAATATTTCATCAACCCTCAAGAGACGGACTATGAAAGTGCCCCAAAATAGTCCTAAAGTATACTTTGCAATAATAGTAAGTGGATACCTTTGTCACTGTGTCTCGTGAGCTAAAACGCATTAAAACAAGTCCAGAGTACTGAGATCGAGCCATTCTTTGTCGCGTTTCTTTTATTGACTTGTGGGGTTTATTAGAGAAATCCCACCTGGAGTTAAATGGTGCAAGGTAATATGGTTTTTGGAATAATCTATGGGCCAGTACTTCTTTATCAGTTGAGTAAAATCAAAAGTGGAACATAAAATATTGAGGTCAGGATATAAATACCTACTACTTATCCACCGTGTTTTAACAAAGTCCTATTATGTTGAATTAAACGATGCACTAAAGTAAAAATTACTTACCTATTATAAGTTTTTACTATCTCTAAAACTTCACCGAAATTATTTCTAAAAGTATTATTGTGAAAAAGCACAGACTCGGAACACTCAGAACTTACTATGTGTAAGCTTATTAACAGTTAGCAAAGCCTGTAGGAAAATAGAACTAGGTTATTTAAGAACGGAATTTGCATAAAAGGCATTTTGGAAAATGCCGGGATGGCTAAATGATTCCACCATAATAGTAAATGATAAACTGAATGTGATGATGTGCAAATTTACCTTAAAATTGTAAAAAATATCACAAGGAACACAAAAAACTTTGCGCTCGAAATAGACTAGTACCGCAACCAAGACCGCAACCTATCCAGGTAGGAGTCACGATGACTGTCATGTTATTTGTATGATGGATGGCTGTCACGAACTGTTATATTGAGGGCAAGATTGTGAGATGTGCGTGATATCTATTTAGGCACTAACTGTACAGGTGAGACGTAAGACGACAGACGGAGATGTGAGACGTGTGACATCGTGAAGCTCGAAACCGTTTCCATATAAAATGTATGAGACGGAAGAGACGACGATGACGGCCGACAATCACTGGTCTGTCAGATGTCATTTTTTGTCTCGCGTTGCACGTATCATGTGTGAAGCCTGCGCCTTGTAGAACCAAAAATAAATGAAAGCAAGCCGTCTGTAATTATCTTAAAGTATGTAAACCAAATATTTACCATCAACTTTCAGATACACGTATTAGCATAACTTTTGCAAAGTAAAATAAAATTAGCATTACCCAGAATTTCTTGTGAACATTAAAATTACTTGGGCACTTTGATGGTAAATACTAGCTGGGTAGGTAGATTTATGTACTTATCTAGTACGAGACTTTTTACAAAACGTATTGATTTTGAAAATTAACAATTACGTCAAATCTGTCAAAAAATTATGTTACGTAGTTATTTATTAGACATTTTACGTAAATAAACTTTTACTTTAGCTAAAAAAATAGGTTTAGCAAAACTATTGTGAAAAATGGCGAAAAAAATATTTGATGGTGAATTTGGTAAGTTATTACTGCAGTAATCTAAAAAAATTGTGGAAATCCCCGATAATAAAGCTAAGTCATAAGAATTACATGTCAGAAGCGGATTTTTATACCCTATAGGTATTTGAAGATAATAATAAGGATCTTGTATTTCGCGATACACAAAGTTAGCAAGAACACACAGACAGGCCGGCTGAAGTTATCGTATAAATCACCGAAGCAGCAGGCTGCCTGCTGAAAAAGTAAAACTTTGGCTGAGAATCGAACCGGCAACATTAGTGTTGTGGGTAGTTGAGCTGGACAAGATTTTTATTCTGGCTGGGTATAAAAGTACTACTCGTTCGTAATATAGGGTGAAATTTTACTAGTGACCGATAGCAAAAACACAGAACCGGCTGGTGATAAGGAACAACTTTCCCCAAGGAACATAGGTCGAAATATGAAAAAAATATTTGGGCCTCCCATACAAAATTGCCAATCAGCTGATTTGAGTTACTATGGTAGGTCCAATAGTAGGTTGTTGACGAGGACGGGAAATAAGAGTCATTTTCCCCGAGGCTTACATAGTGCTTTTCTCAAAAAATGCTAGGAAATTATAAAGATTTTAATTTATTTTATAGTAATTTGATATAAAAAGTTGTTTTACTGATTACTAAGTCAAGATGTGGATTAGGAGTTATTCTTTTTTTATTTTGTAATTTCTGAACGATTTCGATATCGCGCCAGAAAAGTTGTATTGGAATCCTTTGCTGGTGTGTAAAAAAGAAATCGTTCAGAAAATACAAAATCATAGACAATGTCAAACTTTCTGGATTGTTTTCTTGAAAGAAATTGTCATATTTCCTAGCATGTTTGAGAAAATTCTTTTTTCATATTTAGACCTATGTTCCTTGGGGAAAGTTGTTCCTTACCACCAGTCGGTTCTCTGTTTTCGCTATCGGTCACTAGTAAAATTTCACCTTATATATTCTTCTATAATAATAATATTTGCGTTTCGAATATCATCGCTGTTTCATCTGAAGTAGACGCTTTTAAAAACTGCAACTTCTACCTGTCACTAAATTGATATACAATAACGTCTAACATTATTATTCATGTAACAGCAGCGATGAAAACGGTGGCAATGGCAAATTTTTACGGCCGTTTACATTATGCCTACGGATATGGATTTGATGTGTGTTTATTTAAAAGTTTCAATAACGTTTATACCAACCAACACAGTAAAAAGTAAGTCTACATCAAACACGTCGCACCTTTCAATTCCAAAAACGTCCTGTAATCCCGTAAACTTCAGTCCCGTTTTTCATGCCTTTGTCCCGCTACCGACCTGTCTTTGGCAGCACTACGGAGCAAAAACAAAGCGAACGGATATTGACGTGAGTTTGTATGTTTTTTTGCCAGTTTCTTGGCCCTACAGTTCAATAAAGTATACTGAAACAATGACAAAGTTTTCTGTTGTACCTACTACCCTCAGAATAAGTATTACTATATTTCAGCAGCACCACAACCCTGTCCATTTAAGGGTGAGAATCCACCAGGGCTGTGCGAGTAAAATGTGTCGTACGAGGATGTGTAGCTGTGTTGTGGAAATGTGAAGGGGTTTCCACTAGAGCTGTGCGAGTAAAATGTGTCGTACGAGGATGCGTAGCGGAGCTGTCAAAATGCGCATTAATGTGCGGAGCGAGGATGCGTTGCGAAGCTGTGAAATGTGTGAGCGGGGGGGAATGCGATGTAGTGGAAACCTCGCAACATATTCCTAGCAGCACATTTCTCGCAACACATTCCTCGCTACACATTCGTCGCAACACATCCTTCGCACACATTTCTCGCTTGTTTTGTATGTAGAATGGCCTCGCTTCGCTCAACCCTATTCCACCAGAGCTGAGCTAAGCGAGGCTAGGAAAATGAAGTGATTCTATTGGTGGATTATTTCCTCGCACACCGCTTAGCTACCTCGCACAGCTCTGGTGGATTCTCACCCTTATGGATATGTCATGTCGCTAGAAAGAGGAATAGTTTTTAACATATCCCAAAACAGATCTAGTGATTTTTTAAATCCTTGAACAAGATCTAATGATTGAAAATAGGTAGGTACTTCATATCCCTTTTGAACCCAGATTGTGGTAAAGGTGATTCAAGCTGCTACTGGTAGTAATAGACTAAGATATGCAAATCCAGCAAATCCAAGCGAAAATTGAATCCGTTCTAATTATGACTATTACAAAGCACACAGTAACTATCGTCTCATTTCTGCATGGATCAACTTACACTGGTCTTTCCTAGTAAATCTAGATTTAGCGCCTCATACAAAATTACGCTAAGATTTTGTCACCTACTCAACTATGCATTCATACATAGCGATAGATAGATTCATTGCGTCCGCCCGATTCAAAATACATATCACAACGAACCTCACCATAATTTATTGATCTCAGCCTTATTTGTCCACTATTACGGTCGAAATTCTAGTGTCTACGCTCCGAACTTACGACCATTCACAAATATTTTTCTAATATAAGCAGCAATTAGGCTAACCTTTAACTAGACTTCATACACTGCTGCTTATATTGAGTAGTTCACTTCAAGTAAAACCAGTGCAGCAGCAATGTATATTAAATCGGAGCCTACTTTAGAGTTTTACTCCGTCCTTTTCACACGCAACGCTGAGTTGTCGTGTAAGAGAAGGACAGCTGCGAAGTAGTTGTTTTAGATTATTTATGATTAAAATTATTACTTTTATGTGTATTACCGCATAAATTGCAATAATAATACCACAATAAGATGAATAATGTATATACTTACTTAAAATACGATACATCGTCCTGTTTTTTGTGCTTTGTACTGACATTTTTGCAGTTTTTTAGCGCGCACTTGGTCATGTTAACGGCTTCGCGGCCAGCCACGCACTATGGAAAAGGAGTGCTCGCTTGCAAATTGTGCACCCCTTTACCGGACCACCTTTTGAGCGTATGCGCGTAATCTAGGGTTGTTGTAGATCAATGCATGATAATACAATATGTCAACCTATTAAAGGGGGGTTCAGACCTAAGTGGGTGGGGGCAACGCTTACGGCTGTGACTGAAGTCTGTCTACAAGTATTCTACCTAGTCGTAGGTACATTCAGACGATAGTTATCCTCAGATATGCAAATCCCAGCGAAAATTGAATCCAATCTAATTATGACTATTACAAAGCACACAGTAACTATCGTCTCCCAGTCGCTAGTGGCGGTGTACCCAGCTCAGCAGACGTGCTTCTACCTGCATGGATCAGCTTACACTGGTCTTTCTTAGTAAGTGCATGATAAAATAGAATAATGTCAACCTCTTAAAAGTTGGTTAAGACCTTGGAAAAAGCGGGTTGGGGCAACGGGACCTTGATTGAAGTCTTTCTACAAGTATTCTACCTACTCGTAGGTACAGTCAGACGATAGTTATCCTTAGATATGCAAATCCAAGCGAAAATTGAATCCAATCTAATTATGACTATTACAAAGCACACAGTAACTATCGTCTCCCAGTCGTTAGTGGCGGTGTACCCAGCTCAACAGACGTGCTCCTGCATAATGCGGGCGTGTGTTGATCGTACTATACTGAATGTAGCAAAGCTTTCCTTACAAGATGACGTCAATGTCATAGTCGCTCTAATTTGTGTCAATATACCGATGATGCCTACCCCCAATACACTTCTTAAAATGTCAGACTTTTTGAATTGATGTTCGGATAGAACAACAGCAATGTTATGTGTCTATCGTTGTGTAATGTGTACGGCAACACCCTCATATATCAATGTAGGGTAAAGTACGGATAGATGCGCTATTGGGATAGTTGCGCAGGTTTCGAAAACACTATGTTCTAGTGAATTACAGCACTATTTCTTATTAAAACTTAGTAGTCTTCCTCATGAAAGCCCAAGTACCACGTTGATTATTGGAGTAATTGCACAAATTTACGTCAGTTTAAGCAAAAATCTTCGGTAGCGTGGTCAAACCGGGCGTCGAAATTATTTTGGCACAATTGTTTTTCGGGTATCTTTTCTTACGGTTGCAGAATCGCTCACATTTTTATTTTCTCATATTCACTACAGTATAAAGTACGTGACTATTTACTAATTATTGAAAAAAATCAAATAATTATTTTTTTAATTAAATGCGCAACTATCCGTACCGAAAAGGATACTTGCGCAGGTTTTTTGGACGGATAGTTGCGCTTTGGGGGATAGTTGCGCAGATTGATATTTTTGTTTATTTTAGTATGTTGCAGATAGACAAAATCTAAATTATAGTCTAAATATGGGCGTTATTCCACATAAATTTTATGCTACCTAGATAGATAGATAGATAGATAGATAGATAGATAAAACGTTTATTGCATAATAATACAACACACACATACATTTAACAATAAAATAAAAGATACATTTTAATTTACAATAAAACTTATACATAGTCGACATAGTCAAAGGCACATGTGTGCTGCATCGATGCAAAGGGCCAAGGCTCAGTGCATAAAACACCCAAAAGAGGGCAGCACTGGTTTTCAGCCATCACCCCAGAGTGAACGTTGCGAGTGTTCGTGTTGTGATAGGTGTAAATGTAGTGTGTAGTGGTAATGTAATATAAAATAGTACGAGTTTATGCGTGTGTGTGGAAATGCAATTTAGTGTAAGCAAGTGACAGTGTCATATTTAAAATCAATAAAAGGAAGAGAAAAATAAAATAAACACAAAGGTAAAAGAAGTTATTCAGAGAAGTGGGTAGTTTTCTCAGAACTGTTTTGCTTTTGACAGTAACCGCTATCCTAAAAGTTGCGACGTAATACCTTTTCCTTGAGAATCCAGTAAGTAAGCTTTTAATTTAATTTTGAATGAGTACTTGGAGGATATATTTCTGATTGGTGGGGGTAAAGAGTTCCAGCACTTTGTTGCTAGGAAGCGGAAACTGCCTCTAAATGCCACTGAGCGATGAACATGCCCTTCCAAAGGAGCACGATTACTCCTGGTTCCGTACCTCACATGCAAGGGTGATAAATTTAACTTATTACGCAGGTACTCCGGATGTTCAAAATTTATAACATCAAACACTAGGCTAGCCAAGTGCATTATTCTACGATGTTCCATGTTGAGCATACCCGCGTTGTTTAAAAATGGAGTTATGTGGCTTCTCGGTGGAACAGTGAAACAAAACCTACAACAAGCATTACCTACGCGTTGATACGATTTTTTTACTGAAATAAATGACTTAGCACTCAATAACTTTAGAAATAATAATAATATTAAGGTTCAGAGGCCTATTCCATTTTTAAAATAAGTATTTAATCAAATTAATTTAAAATTTGTTTGATTTAAATAAAGTACCAATTTCATAGTAAGTCACCTAGGTAATCTTCAAAGCGCAAGTATCCCCCCACGATTTTTTAGAGCTGCGCAACTATCCGTGCGGGTGCGCGACTATCTAGACACACGGCAGTGTGTCCGCCAAGTTCGAGCAAAAAAAGCGACACACCGGCCGTGGGTTATATTACACGAACCATTTCGGGCCAAGTTCGACCCACCTTTAACTCAAAATCTATTTTATCTACGCATATGAAATTTCTAGTATCTGTCGAGATCTACTTACTTATCTAAAATACAAAATTTCATTAATGTACCTATTGTAGGTCTTGAGATATTGACGTCAGAAAATCGCTATTTTTACTATACACTCACTGACTGACTGACTGACTCACTCATCAAAAACCTAGACCACTTCCAATGGTCGTATTGACTTGAAATTTGGCATGGAGGTAGGTCTTTAGGTCAAGGTAAAGGAAAAAATCTGAAAATGGCCAAGTGTGAGTCGGTTTTAAAAATAATGAAGGTGTAAATTCATACCCTAAGGAACTAAAACAAAAAAATTATCTATATCTTCCAATCGTCGTACCGACCTAAAATTCGTTACGAAGGTTTGTATTTAGTCAAAGTAAAGTATAAATGAGATATTTCCTCACCTAACTTAGATTATAAAGTAGATTCTTATTTCCAAACTGTGCGAAAAATCAAGTGTGCATTCCTGTAACTATTTTTAACTGAGTCTGTGTATGGAACTTGGTACTTATTTAGATCTCACTTCTTTTATAGGCGAAGCATTCCAATAATATCGAACTTGGCAGCCTTTCACATTTATGTTTTGGGTGGGATCCCTTTTTCAAGAGGTCAAATAAAACTGGATTTATAACAAAACCATAAAAATTTAATTCATAAATTAGGGCTTTGATGAAAGATTAAAGATCAATCCTCTAATCTGTAAAGATAATTTTGTAAATAAGTTCTCTATTATTGAGATAAAGAGCATTTTCCAAAAGGTGCGCATCTATCCGTACTTTGCCCTATGGAATGAACCTGAAAAAACGTCTCTTACATTTATAATTTCTTTGTTAAGTTCCTAGCTATAGAGGAATTACAGTTGGGGTCAGCACACATCCAGCGCCTAGTTCTATGCCATTATTAGCAGCAAATTAGAAGTAAACCGTTGACCCAGAAGTGCAAGAAGGCACTAGGAATTCCCACACAACAACGAAACGCAACAAGCTGTTTGTGGGTCTCTCCCATCGCAAGAAAGGCCGCCCCTTACGGGTCCTACTAATATTTATGTGGCATCGTTCAACCCGACTTCCACATGTACTCTCTCTCTTCGTGTGGGACATCGAGTCGTTCAACGACCCGATGAACCCTGGTGACAGAGTTTTTCAACCGCCTACTGCAAGTAGCAGGCCTCTGACATGGTTGTGTAACGACCGCCATCATAGACAGCAACCGGGACCGACGGCTCGTGCCCATCCGAAGCACCGAACCATCTTGCTTTTCGGACAATCAAGTGGCTCAGCCTGCAATGCCCTAACCAGAATGGGAACAAATTCACAAAGTGATAAATATCAACCTTGTGAGTGACCCCACCGGGAATTGAACCCGGAACCCTCTGCGTGGCAGGCAGTCATACTAACCACTGCGCCACATCGGCTGTCATGTACCTACCTAAGCCTGTCGTTCCATGTGCACTGGCCCCTAAACTACAAAAGCTATAAGCGCCGCAATATCGCCCGTGATAAATAAGGCTCATGCATCTGAAAGCAGTTTTCTCAAGCATGCATTTTCCTGGCTATTATTTCCACCAGCATTAACCTGGACAGTGATGAATCTGTTCCCTGGTACTGCACCTTCGCTGAAAGGTGATTTCTCTTGCCTGGATATATTTTTTATGCTCCGATAGAGGGAGGGTGTAATTAGTTTGTGTAGTTATTTATGCGATGTTATGCCGGCTTAGAATTGCATCACCATTTTTTAACTTGAAAGCGATAAATACATCTCTAAAAACGCTTCCTGTATATGCAACATATTGCACTGCGCTCGCCAGAGTGGTTAGCAAATATGTCAAATACCATCCTATGTGCTAGTGAGAGCCATATCAAGCAGTAGATTGCCTTTGTAACTGTTTTTTATTGGCTTGAGCAATGAGCATATTTTATACAAGCAACATTTATAATGTTATGCATATCCTTTTCTGTAAACTCGGTTCAAATTGTGATACGACCTTCAACACAAAATACTTTTCCCTTTTCCTATAGCCCCAAAATGTCCCCTTAGTGATGACCCCAATCCATTTGACCGTCCGCTATCGTCCCATCAATAAGATTAGACGTTAGCAACAGCATTCGATTTAAAAAGTAACTGTTTGAAGACAATGCCGCTGTTCACGTCCGAAGGCACGTAGCAAACGCCAATCTAATCAAGGAACCGGGCGAAGCAACTCATAGGAGCGAAGCGGACTTGGACTGGTTTGTATAGTGGTCAATGAATGATTCTGGTTGAAAATCCTGGACCATCACTTTTACGACGGAACTTTGTTTGGGCTCTAAGGTAAACATATACCCAAACAAAGTTCCGCTCTCATTCTCAATAACCACTCTATTGGGGTTTACTTCCTATTATTCATTTATCCTATACGTCTGTCGTAGAAATGATGGGCGGTGAAGTAAATGGAGCTTCAAGGCCTAGTGTAGCGGACCGATGACTTGAAGAATTCGGCCTGGTAGCCGACTGAATGGTGAAAATGGGAGATTGTAGCCTGGACAAGACATTCACCATGAGTGGACTGCAATAGGGTTTAGTATTCATATTCACCTTACGAAATGGCGGCACAATGCAAGCTTTTCCAAACTCCGTAAAAATGCTACTCGGTTTTACACCACCCCAAGGCATGATTGCAATAACACACTTTGTGATTGTGATGTCAGACAAAAGCTTCTTTCTGAACGGAAAAGAATAATTTCGTAGTTTTATCAAGCCTGTGACTTAGACCGACCCCATAATGCTTTCGTTGGACGTACTCCAAGTGCTGCCTGCTACCTCGCGGTGGGCCGTACATAAAATTGGTGTATTCCTTACTGATTGTGGCCTCTATTGCTTTTTGCTCACATAATGGCAATACCAAATTTTGAAGAAGAAGAGAATTTGTTCTGCAAAAGTGCAAGCCAAGAGTTTTATTTATACACAAACATGATTTGTTTAGATTCTTATATTGTGAGTGCATAAAAACCCCAATTTTATTGGAAAAAATTATTAGCATAAGCTGTTTCTCTGCAAGTTACTATCATTCAAAAGAAAAGTAATGAGTAGGTATTGTCTATTACTTGTTCAGAAACTGAAACCAATCTGTATAATACAGAAGAGAATAGGAATGTTTTTGGTGGAAAACTATCCACTTCTGAAATTCTAGTCAAGGTATTTTAGATAATTTAGATTTTGAACACTTGAAATTTTTACGGAATGATGTCATATCAGTTGCGATATCGTTGAAAAAATCATCATAACAAGGTAAGAACAATAATGACGGGTGTGCAACGGGGATCCGGCACATTTACACACATCCACATACGACAAAAGACAAACATCAAAGTGTTGGCTCAAAGAACTGAGACTACACTTAGTGGCAAAGATAGAGGGTAGTAGTAGTGCAGGATTAATCCTCTATCATCATCATCACCAAATCTCATCATAAGAATCTGCAGGGAGTAACAAAATGGGTATATTAAGCCGAAAGGAGGTCGAGATACTCATGAAACTGAACGACATGAACATGGGTTTAAGAATGAAAAAAGGAATTGGGCTGTTATACAAAATCGCCGATCAGAGATCAAATATCTTTTTTTCATAATTTGACCCATGTTCCGTGGGGAAAGTTATTCTCTTTTTGTAACTCCCGGTGTGGAAAGTAGGTAACTACCTATCTGTACGGTTAATGCGCATTTCATAAATAAATATTTCAATTAATCTTTTGGTTTTGGCGTAGTGATCGAAAGCGTCGAGTAGAAGAGCATACCAAGGTTAAAACACAAACATGAGAACCACCAGTTAGACGTCTCGTTTCTGGGTAAGATAGGTATTTCAATTTCAATTTTCTTAGGAACATCCTAGTTCTCCTATAGGTGGCACTAAAAAATAGTTTCTAAGAGCACGTGTCCGCAACTGTACGGAATTTCATTGACGTACACAGCACTACAGTCAGTCGGGAAAAAGCGTTTTCTTTTGTTGTTTAAAGAACTGTAACTGTTTTCGAATTTGTAATCCGAATATTACGAAAGAAGTGTAAATACCTAACTAGAAAAAGAATACAATTCCTTTAAATCCTTACTACTATTTGTAGCAGTATTGATATTACAGATTCATGTCCGCAACTATACGGGATTCTTTTGATGCACACAGCACCACAGTCAGTCGGGAAAAAGCGTTTTAGTGCGAGAAGAAAGTCCTCGGCTAAATTGGTTTTGGTTTCGTCGCGTCCAGACTGCTAGAGAAGTTCTTAGAAAGTTTGCTGCAGAATCAGTTTCTCAAATAGGGAAGAAATAAGAAAGTAAATAAGAGAGCATGTAAAAAATACTGTATTGCACCACAATATCCAAAACAATTTTTTTACTGTGTGCCCGCTTAGAATAACATCACCCCAATCCTACCAGTGGGTGTCGTAAAAAGTGACTAAGATATTTTCATCCAGGGAATGGGCTGCAACAAGGCAGCAACGTTTCCTACAAATGCAACATCTTGCACTGCGCCCGCCCATCCGCCTGCCAAGCGTGGTGTGAATGGCAACAACCTCCAATAGGGTTTTTTATAGCACATGCTACAAAAGGTTTTTTAAAGCACATGCTTTGCATTTTCAGTTCTGCTTTCGTATAAATGATGTTTTACCTTATATGACGCCAAGTGAAAGGCCAAAATTAATTTCGATCATGTGAAAAAATACTTCCAGAAAGCAAACAAAATTTACTGGATGTTTCAAAGCCTCAGTAAATTGCTTCACAGTAAATACGTTTGGCAATCTGCATGCCTGCCACTTGCCACTTAGCCGGCCGGCTGTGTTTGACGGCTTATCAAACTCCCGGCCTGGCCTTTCAGCTTATGTACGATACGATAATATACGTAGCTCGGAGGAAATAGTAAAGTATAGGTACGGGAAATTACAGGATGTAAATTATTTTATGGTAAAATACACTTGTTTATGATAATTTTCTTGTAGGTTCTAAAACATACCTACGAGTACATATAATACGTCTATATCCCTTGCGAGGTAGGAAAAAGCGTAAATGGCTGTATAAAACGGCCCCAATCACAACACGTCCGACAAAAATCTCAAAATCATTCAGAAGACTGTGTATCATCATAGCGACAGGTTGTCAGCCTGTCCCTAAAATTGCAATACACATCACTCTCAAATCCCTTAGTCGCTTCATACGACCGACACCCAGGATAAAGATATGGGGGTAATCTTGGGGTAATGTTCTTCTAAGCCTGCATCACACGGCAAAAACCATTTCGATCTTGTGAAAAAATACTTTCACAGAGCAAACAAAATTTACTGGACGTTTCAAAGCCTCAGTAAATTGCTTCACAGTAAATACGTTTGGCAATCTGCATGCCTGCCACTTGCCACTTAGCCGGCCGGCTGTGTTTGACGGCTTATCAAACTCCCGGCCTGGCCTTTCAGCTTATGTACGATACGATAATATACGTAGCTTGGAAAAAATAATCCAAAGTATACAGGAACTTACACACATTTTGAAATGACGAAACATTTTATGGTAAACATTTATTTATGATCATTTCCTTGTAGGTTCTAAAACATACAATAAGAGTAGTGTTATTATTTATTCTTATAAACATACCTACATATTATATCACGTCTATATCCGTTGCGAGGTAGGCAAAAGCGTGAATGGTTGTATAAAACTTCCCCATTCACAACACATCCGACAAAAGCTTGAGTCATTCAGAAGACTTTGTATCACTATAGTGACAGGTTGTCAGGCTGTCCCGAAAAATTTCAACACAGATCAACACTAAGGTATAATATCTAGTCGCTTCATAGGACATCCACTGGAACGATGTGGGCTGATGCTATTCTAAGCCGCCACCATACGGGAAAATTAATTTCAATCTTGTGAAAAAATACTTTCAGAAAGCGAAGAAAATGTACTTACTTGTTTCAAAGCAATTCAAAGCCTCAGTAAATTGCTTCACAGTAAATACGTTTGGCAATCTGCATGCCTGCCACTTGCCACTTAGCCGGCCGGCTGTGTTTGACGGCTTATCAAACTCCCGGCCTGGCCTTTCAGCTTATGTACGATACGATAATATACGTAGCTTGGAGGAAATAGTACACGAGAAATTACAGGATGTAATAAAATGTCGAAACATTTTGATGGTAAATATTTTGTTTATGATTATTTCCTTGTAGGTTCTAAGACATACGAACATAATATTTATATATCACGCCTATATCCCTTGCGAGGTAGGCAAAAGGCACACCACGTCCGAAATAATTTGAAAGTAATTCAGAAGACTGTGTATCACCATAGTGACAGGTTGTCAGCCTGTCCCTAAAACGAAATCTAAATTTCGATCTTGTGAAAAATAGTTACAGAGAGCAAACAAAATTTACTTGATATTTCAAAGTAAAATTGCTTCACAGTAAATACGTTTGGCAATCTGCATGCCTGCCACTTGCCACTTAGCCGGCCGGCTGTGTTTGACGGCTTATCAAACTCCCGGCCTGGCCTTTCAGCTTATGTTATGTACGATACGACAATATACGTAGCAAATAGTAGGTACACAACTCGGTGTCCCACACGCAAAGAAGAAGAAGTAGGTACACAGTATACGGGAAACTACAGGATGTAAAAAAACGAAATATTTTATGGTAAATACTGCACCGCGAGAATGGGGTGATGCTATTCTAAGCTGGCTTCACACGGCCAATTTAATTTAAATCATGTGAAAATTATTTCCAGAGAGGAAACAAAATTTACTTCACATTTCAAAGCCTCAGCAAATTGCTTCACAGTAAATACGTTTGGCAATCTGCATGCCTGCCACTTGCCACTTAGCCGGCCGGCTGTGTTTGACGGCTTATCAAACTCCCGGCCTGGCCTTTCAGCTTATGTACGATACGATAATATACGCAGCTTGGAGGAAATAGTAATTACAGGATGTATTTTTTTATGGTAAATGCTTGATTATGATTGCAGATTCTAAAACATACCTAAACTACATAATATCACGTTATGTAGGCAAGAGCGTAAGCGTTACTTTATACCTCGTTAGATAGGCAAGAGCGTAAACGGCTGTACAAAACGGCCATTTACACCACGTTTGACAAAAGTTTGAGTCATTCAGAAGACTGTGTATCACCATGATGACAGATTGTCAGGCTGTCCTGAAAAATTTCAACACACATCAACACTCTAATCTCTAGTCGCTTCATATGACATCCACGGGAACGATAAGGGCTGATGCTATTCTAAGCCGCCACCATACGGAAAAATTAATTTCAATCTTGTGACAAAATACTTTCAGAAAGCGAAGAAAATGTACTTACTAGTTTCAAAGCAATTCAAAGCCTCAGTAAATTGCTTCACAGTAAATACGTTTGGCAATCTGCATGCCTGCCACTTGCCACTTAGCCGGCCGGCTGTGTTTGACGGCTTATCAAACTCTCGGCCTGGCCTTTCAGCTTATGTACGATACGATAATATACGTAGCTTGGAAAAAATAATTCAAAGTATACAGGAACTTACACACATTTTGAAATGACGTAACGTTTTATGGTAAATATTTATTTTTGATCATTTCCTTGTAGGTTCTCTCTCTCTCTCTCTCTCTGAAGGTTCTAAAACATACCTACATATATAACGTCTATATCCCTTGCGAGGTATAAAACGACCCCATTTACACCACGACCGACAAATGCTTGAAAGTAATTTAAGAAGACTGTTTATCACCATAGTGACAGGTCATCAGCCTGTCCCTAAAATTGCAATACACATCACTCTCAATTCTCTTAGTCGCTTCATACGACACCCACAGAAAAGATGTGGGTAGGTGATGCTATTCTAAGCCGGCACCATACGGCAAAATTAATTTCGATCTTGTGAAAAAATACTTCCAGAAAGCAAAAAAAATTCTTGATGTTTCAAAGCCTCAGTGAATTGCTTCACAGTAAATACGTTTGGCAATCTACATGCCTGCCACTTGCCACTTAGCCGGCCGGCTGTGTTTGACGGCTTATCAAACTCCCGGCCTGGCCTTTCAGCTTATGTACGATACGATAATATACGCAGCTTGGAGGAAATAGTATACGGGAAATTAAGGATGTAATAAAATGTCGAAACATTTTATGGGAAATACTTGGTTATGAATTTTTCCGAGTAGGTTCTAAAGTATACATTCATTTATCACGCCGCCTATTTGCCTTGCGAGGTAGGCAAGAGCGTAGGTAAACGGCTGGAATTAACGGCAATTTAAACCTTGTCCGACAAAAGTTTGAAAGTTATTCAGAAGACTGTGTATCACCATAGTGACAGGTCGTCAGCCTGTCCCTAAAATTGCAATACACATAACTCTCAATTCCCTTAGTCGCTTCATATGACACCCACAGAAAAGATGTGGGTAGGTGATGCTATTCTAAGGCGGCACCACACGGCAAAATTAATTTCAATCTTGTGAAAAAATACTTTCACAGAGCAAACAAAATTTACTGGATGTTTCAAAGCCTCAGTAAATTGCTTCACAGTAAATACGTTTGGCAATCTGCATGCCTGCCACTTGCCACTTAGCCGGCCGGCTGTGTTTGACGGCTTATCAAACTCCCGGCCTGGCCTTTCAGCTTATGTACGATACATATACGTAGTTTGAGAGAAATACTTAATACCAATATAGTATGCGGGAATATAAGATGTAATAAAATGTCGAAATATTTTATGGTGAATACTTGTTCAAGATTATTTCTGTGTAAGTTCTTAGCAATACACATCAACTTTCCAATCGCTACGTCGCTTCATACCACACCCTGGGTGAAGATATGGGCTGATGCTATTCTAAGCCGGCACGACACGGTAAAATAATTTCAGTCTCAGTAAATTGCTTCACAGTAAATACGTTTGGCAATCTGCATGCCTGCCACTTGCCACTTAGCCGGCCGGCTGTGTTTGACGGCTTGTCAAACTCCCGGCCTGGCCTTTCAGCTTATGTACGATACGATAATATACGCAGCTTGGAAGAAATAGTACACGAGAAAATCCAGGATGTAATAAAATTTCGAAACATTTTAAGGTGAACATTTGTTTAAAGATTATATCTTTATTATATGTACGTATTTATACATACAAATTTAATGCGAAGTATGCAAAGTGTAAACGGCCATTAACACTACATTCGACAAAAATTTTAGAGTTATTCAGAAGACTTTTCATCACCACCATAGCGACACGTCGTCAGCCTGTCGCCTAAAATTGCAGTACACATCAACTCTCAAATCCTTCAGTCACCTCTTATAACATCCACGGGAAAATGTAGGGTGATGCTATTCCAAGCCGGCGCCAGACGGCAAAATTAATTTTGTTCTTGTGAAAAAATACTTTCACAGAGCAAACAAAATTTACTTCACATTTCAAAGCCTCAGTAAATTGCTTCACAGTAAATACGTTTGGCAATCTGCATGCCTGCCACTTGCCACTTAGCCGGGAGGCTGTGTTTGACGGCTTATCAAACTCCCGGCCTGGCCTTTCAGCTTATGTACGATACGATAATATACGTAGCTTGGAGGAAATAGTATACGAGAAATTACAGGAGGTAATAAAATGTTGAAACATTTTATGGTAAATACCTACTTGTTTATGAATGTTTCCGGGTAGATTCTATAACATACATAATATATAATATAATATCACGCCTTTATCCCATGAGAGGTAGGCAAAGCGTAAAAAGCCATTTACACTTCACCCGACAAAAGCTAGAGAGTCATTTAGAAGACGATGTTTCACTATAGTAACAGGTCGTCAGCCTGTCCCTAAAATTGCAATACACATCACTCTCAATTCCCTTAGTCGCTTCATACGACACCCACAGGAAAGATGTGGGTAGGTGATGCTATTCTAAGCCGCCACCAAACGGGAAAATTAATTTCGATCTTGTGAAAAAATACTTTCACAGAGCAAACAAAATTTACTGGATGTTTCAAAGCCTCAGTAAATCGCTTCACAGTAAATACGTTTGGCAATCTGCATGCCTGCCACTTGCCACTTAGCCGGCCGGTTGTGTTTGACGGCTTATCAAACTCCCGGCCTGGCCTTTCAGCTTATGTACGATACGATAATATACGCAGCTTGGAGGAAATAGTATACGAGAAATTACAGGATGTAATATTTTATGGTAAATACTTGTTTATGATTATTTCCTTGTAGGTTATAAAATAACGCCTTTATACCTCGTTATGTAGGCAAGAGCGTAAACGGCTGTACAAAACGGCCATTTACACCACGTCCGACAAAAGTTTGAGTCATTCAGAAGACTGTGTATCACCATGACGACAGGTTGTCAGCCTGTTGCCTAAAATTGCAATACACATCAACTCTCAAATCCCTCAATCACGACATCCACGGGAACGATGTGAGCTTATGCTATTCTAAGCCGCCACCATACGGGAAAATTAATTTCAATCTTGTGAAAAAATACTTTCACAGAGTAAACATTTCAAAGCCTCAGTAAATTGCTTTACAGTAAATACGTTTGGCAATCTGCATGCCTGCCACTTGCCACTTAGCCGGCCGGCTGTGTTTGACGGCTTATCAAACTCCCGGCCTGGCCTTTCAGCTTATGTACGATACGATAATATACGTAGTTTGGAGGAAATAGTATACGAGAAATTACAGGATGTAATAAAATGTCGAAACATTTTATGGTAAATATTTTGTTTATGATTATTTCCTTGTAGGTTCTAATACATACATATATCACGCCTTTATATCTTGAGAGGTAGGCAAAGCGTAAACGGTTGAATAAAACGGCTATTTACACTACGTCTGACAAAAGTTTGAGTCATTCAGAAGACTGTGTATCACCATGGTGACAAATTGTCAGGCTGTCCCGAAAAATTTCAACACAGATCAACACTCTAATCTCTAGTCGCTTCATACGACATCCACGGGAACGATAAGGGCTGATGCTATTCTAAGCCGCCACCACACGGAAAAATTAATTTCAATCTTGTGACAAAATACTTTCAGAAAGCGAAAAAAATGTACCTACTTACTTGTTTCAAAGCAATTCAAAGCCTCAGTAAATTGCTTCACAGTAAATACGTTTGGCAATCTGCATGCCTGCCACTTGCCACTTAGCCGGCCGGCTGTGTTTGACGGCTTATCAAACTCCCGGCCTGGCCTTTCAGCTTATGTACGATACGATAATATACGTAACTTGGAAAAAATAATTCAAAGTATACAGGAACTTACACACATTTTGAAATGACGAAACGTTTTATGGTAAATATTTATTTTTGATCATTTCCTTGTAGGTTCTCTCTCTCTCTCTCTCTCTCTCTCTCTCTCTGTAGGTTCTAAAACATACCTACATATATCACTTCTATATCCCTTGCGAGGTATAAAATGACCCTATTCACACCACGACCGACAAATGTTTGAAAGTAATTTAAAAGACTGTTTATCACCATAGTGACAGGTCGTCAGCCTGTTCCTAAAATTGCAATACACATCACTCTCAATTCCCTTAGTCGCTTTATACGACACCCACAGTAAAGATGTGGGTAGGTGATGCTATTCTAAGCCGGCACCACACGGCAAAATTAATTTCAATCTTGTGAAAAAATACTTTCACAGAGCAAACAAAATTTACTGGATGTTTCAAAGCCTCAGTAAATTGCTTCACAGTAAATACGTTTGGCAATCTGCATGCCTGCCACTTGCCACTTAGCCGGCCTGGCCTTTCAGCTTATGTACGATACGATAATATACGTAGCTTGGAGGAAATAGGTATAGTATACGGAAAATTACATAATGTAAAAAAAAACTAAATTTTTTATGGTAAATACTACCGGCGAGAATAGGGTGATGCTATTCTAAGCCGGCACTACACGGCAAAATTAATTTCAATCTTGTGAAAAAATACTTTCACAGAGCAAACAAAAATTTACTGGATGTTTCAAAGCCTCAGTAAATTGCTTCACAGTAAATACGTTTGGCAATCTGCATGCCTGCCACTTGCCACTTAGCCGGCCGGCTGTGTTTGACGGCTTATCAAACTCCCGGCCTGGCCTTTCAGCTTATGTACGATACGATAATATACGTAGCTTGGAAAAAATAATTCAAAGTATACAGGAACTTACACACATTTTTAAATGACGAAACGTTTTATGGTAAATATTTATTTTTGATCATTTCCTTGTAGGTTCTCTCTCTCTCTCTCTCTCTGTAGGTTCTAAAACATACCTACTTATATCACGTCTATATCCCTTGCGAGGTATAAAATGACCCCATTCACACCACGACCGACAACAGTTTGAGTCCTTCAGAAGACTGTGTATCACCATGGTGACAGAATGTCAGGCTGTCCCGAATAATTTCAACACACATCAACACTTTAATCTCTAGTCGCTTCATATGACAACCACGGGAAAGATACGGGGTGATGCTATTCTAAGGCAAAATTAATTTGGAACGTGTGAAAAAATACTCCCGGAAAGCAAAACAAAAATTACTTCATGTTCAAAGCCTCAGTGAATTGCTTCACAGTAAATACGTTTGGCAATCTGCATGCCTGCCACTTGCCACTTAGCCGGCCGGCTGTGTTTGACGGCTTATCAAACTCCCGGCCTGGCCTTTCAGCTTATGTACGATACGATAATATACGCAGCTTGGAGGAAATAGTATACGAGAAATTACAGGATGTAATAAAATGTCGAAACATTTTATGGGAAATACTTACGTGTTTATGAATTTTTCCGGGTTGGTTCTAAAACATACATAGATAATTATAGGTATATCACGCCTATAATATACCTTGCGAGGTAGGTAAAGCGAAAAAGGCAATTCACACTCCATCCGACGAAAGCTTGAGAATCATTTAGAAGACGATGTTTCACTATAGTGACAGGTTGTCAGCCTGTCCCCAAAATTGCAATACATATTAATTCTCAAATCACTCAGTCACCTCTTACAACATCCAGGGAAAGATGTGGGGTGATGCTATTCTAAGCCAGCTAGACTAAATGAATTTCGATCTTGTGAAAAAATACTTTCACAGAGCAAACAAAATGTACTTGATGTTTCAAAGCCTCAGTAAATTGGTTCACAGTAAAAACGTTTGGCAATCTGCATGCCTGCCACTTGCCACTTAGCCGGCCGGCTGTGTTTGACGGCTTATCAAACTCCCGGCCTGGCCTTTCAGCTTATGTACGATACGATAATATACGTAGCTTGGAGGAAATAATTCAAAGTATACAGGAACTTACATACATTTTGAAATGACGAAACGTTTTATGGTGAATATTTATTATTGATCAGTTCCTTGTAGGTTCTCTCTCTCTCTCTCTCTCTCTCTCTGTAGGTTCTAAAACATACCTACATATATCACGTCTATATCCCTTGCGAGGTATAAAACGACCCCATACACACCACGACCGACAAATGTTTGAAAGTAATTTAAAAGACTGTTTATCACCATAGTGACAGGTCTTCAGCCTGTCCCTAGAATTGCAATACACATCACTCTCAATTCCCTTCGTCGCTTCAAACGACCGACACCCAGGATAAAGATATGGGGGTAATATTGGGGTAATGTTCTTCTAAGCCTGCACCACACGGCAAAATTAATTTCGATCTTGTGAACAAATACTTTCACAGAGCAAACAAAATTTACTGGATGTTTCAAAGCCTCAGTAAATTGCTTCACAGTAAATACGTTTGGCAATCTGCATGCCTGCCACTTGCCACTTAGCCGGCCGGCTGTGTTTGACGACTTATCAAACTCCCGGCCTGGCCTTTCAGCTTATGTACGATACATATACGTAGCTTGAGAGAAATACTTAATGCCAATATAGTATGCGGGAATACAAGATGTAATAAAATGTCGAAATATTTTATGGTGAATACTTGTTCAAGATTATTTCTGTGTAAGTTCTGAGCAATACACATCAACTGTCCAATCGCTACGTCGCTTCATACGACACCCCTGGTGAAGATATGGGCTGATGCTATTCTAAGCCGGCACGACACGGTAAAATAATTTCAGTCTCAGTAAATTGCTTCACAGTAAATACGTTTGGCAATCTGCATGCCTGCCACTTGCCACTTAGCCGGCCGGCTGTGTTTGACGGCTTATCAAACTCCCGGCCTGGCCTTTCAGCTTATAAATAAATAAATAATAAATAAATATCCTTGGACGAGACACACAGCGCCATCTAGCCCCAAACTAAGCAAAGCTTGTACTATGGGAACTAGACAACTGATATAATACATATGTATATACTTTTTTTTGTAAATACATACATATCATACATAGAAAACACCCAGACTAAACACAAATATTTGAAAATTAACTATACAAATATTTGTGTTTGGTGGGAATCGAACCCACGACCCTCGGCATAGAAGGCAGGAGTACTATCCACTACGCCATCGGGACATTCAGTAAATACGTTTGGCAATCTGCATGCCTGCCACTTGCCACTTAGCCGGCCGGCTGTGTTTGACGGCTTATCAAACTCCCGGCCTGGCCTTTCAGCTTATGTACGATACGATAATATACGCAGCTTGGAGGAAATAGTATACGAGAAATTACAGGATGTAATAAAATGTCGAAACATTTGATGGTAAATACTTTGTCTAAGAATGTTTCCGGGTAGGTTTTTAAACATACGTTACATACATTTATCACGCCTATATTCCTTGTGAGGTAAGCAAAGCGTAAACGGCCATTTACACTACATCCGACGAAATTTTGACTTTGTATCACCATAGTTTCAGGTTCTCAGCCTGTCGCCTATAATTGCATCAACTCTCAACTCCTTTAGTCGCTTCGACATACGACCGCCACCCACGAGAAAGATAAGGGGTGATGCTCTTCTAACCCGACACTACACGGCAAAATTAATTTCGATTTTGTGAAAAAATACTTTCACAGAGCAAACAAAATTTACTTCATGTTTCAAAGCCTCAGTAAATTGCTTCACAGTAAATACGTTTGGCAATCTGCATGCCTGCCACTTGCCACTTAGCCGGCCGGCTGTGTTTGACGGCTTATCAAACTCCCGGCCTGGCCTTTCAGCTTATGTACGATACGATAATATACGCAGCTTGGAGGAAATAGTATACGAGAAATCACAGGATGTAATAAAATGTCGAAACATTTGATGGTAAATATTTGTTTATGATTATTTCCTTGTAGGTTCTAATACATACATAAATAATATATTATATCATGCCCATATCCCTTGCGAGGTAGGCAAAGCGTAAAAGGCCATTTACACTCCATCGGACAAAAGTTTGAGCGTCATTCAGACGACTTTGTATGAGCATAGTGACAGGTTGTCAGCTTGTCGTCTAAAATTGCAGTACACATTAACTCTCAAATCCCTCAGTTACCGCCACGATATCCACGGGAAAGATGTGGGGTGATGCTCTTCTAAGCCGGCACCACACGGAAAAAATAATTTTAATCTTGTGAAAAAATACTTCAAAAACAGAATTTACTGGATGTTTCAAAGCCTCAGTAAATTGCTTCACAGTAAATACGTTTGGCAATCTGCATGCCTGCCACTTGCCACTTAGCCGGCCGGCTGTGCTTGACGGCTTGTCAAACTCCCGGCCTGGCCTTTCAGCTTATGTACGATACGATAATAAACGCAGCTTGGAGGAAATAGTATACGAGAATTAACAGGATGTAATAAAATGTCGAAACGTTTTATGGTAAATACTTGCGTGTTTATGAATTTTTCCGGGTTGGTTCTAAAACATACATACATAATTATAGGTATATCACGCCTATATACCTTGCGAGGTAGGTAAAGCGAAAAAGGCCATTCACACTCCATCCGACGAAAGCTTGAGAATCATTTAGAAGACGATGTTTCACTATAGTGACAGTTTGTCAGCCTGTCCCTAAAATTGCAATACACATCACTCTCAATTCCCTTAGTCGCTTCATACGACACCCACAAGAAAGATATGGGTAGGTGATGCTATTCTAAGCCGGCACCACATGGCAAAATTAATTTCGATTTTGTGAAAAAATACTTTCACAGAGCAAACAAAATTTACTGGATGTTTCAAAGCCTCAGTAAATTGCTTCACAGTAAATACGTTTGGCAATCTGCATGCCTGCCACTTGCCACTTAGCCGGCCGGCTGTGTTTGACGGCTTATCAAACTCCCGACCTGGCCTTTCAGCTTATGTACGATACGATAATATAATAATTCAAAGTATACAGGAACTTACACACATTTTGAAATGACGAAACATTTTATGGTAAATATTTATATTTGATCATTTTCTTGTAGGTTCTCTCTCTCTCTCTCTCTCTTTCTCTCTCTCTCTCTCTCTCTCTCTGTAGGTTCTAAAACATACCTACATACATCACGTCTATATCCCTTGCGAGGTATAAAACGACCCCATTCACACCACGACCGACAAATGTTTGAAAGTAATTTAAAAGACTGTTTATCACCATAGTGACAGGTCGTCAGCCTGTCCCTAAAATTGCAATACACATCACTCTCAATTCCCTTAGTCGCTTCATACGACCGACACCCAGGATAAAGATATGGGGGTAATATTGGGGTAATGTTCTTCTAAGCCTGCATTACACGGCAAAAACAATTTCGATCTTGTAAAAAAATACTTCCACAGAGCAAACAAAATTTACTGGATGTTTCAAAGCCTCAGTAAATTGCTTCACAGTAAATACGTTTGGCAATCTGCATGCCTGCCACTTGCCACTTAGCCGGCCAGCTGTGTTTGACGGCTTATCAAACTCCCGGCCTGGCCTTTCAGCTTATGCACGATATGATAATATACGTAGCTTGGAGGAAATAGTATATGAGAAATTACAGGATGTAATAAAATGTCGAAACATTTGATGGTAAATATTTTGTTTATGATTATTTCCTTGTAGGTTCTAAAATATGCATACATTTATCACGCCTATTTGCTTCGCGAGGTAGGCAAGAGCGTATGCGCGGCTGGATTAAACGAAAATTTACACCAGATCCGGCAAAAGTTTGAGAGCCATTCAGAAGACTGTGTATCATCACCATAGTGATAGGTTGTCAGCCTGTCTCGTTGTCAGCCTGTCTCTTAAATTGCAATACACATTAACTCTTAAATACCTTAGTCGCTTCATATGACACCCACGGGAAAGATATGGGGTGATGCTCTTCTAAGCCGGCACCACACGGAAAATTTATTTAGTTTTTGTAAAATATACTTTTACAGAGCAAACAAAATTTACTGGATGTTTCAAAGCCTCAGTAAATTGCTTCACAGTAAATACGTTTGGCAATCTGCATGCCTGCCACTTGCCACTTAGCCGGCCGGCTGTGTTTGACGGCTTATCAAACTCCCGGCCTGGCCTTTCAGCTTATGTACGATACGATAATATACGTAGCTTGGAGGAAATAGTATACGAGAAATTACTTGATTCAGGATGTAATAAAATGTCGAAACATTTGATGGTAAATATTTTGTTTATGATTATTTCCTTGTAGGTTCCAATACATACATACATTTATCACACCTATATCCCTTGCGAGGTAGGCAAAGTGTAAACGACCATTTACACTACATTTGACAAAAGTCATTCAGAAGACTATTTGTATCACCACAGTGACAGGTTGTCAGTCTGTCCCTAAAATTGCAGTACACATCAACTCTCAAATCCCTCAGTCACCTCTTATAACATCCACGGGAAAAATGTAAGGTTATGAAATTCTAAGCCGGCACCACACGGCAAAATTAATTTGGATCTTGTGAAAAAATTGTTACAGAGAACGAACAAAATTTACTGGATGTTTCAAAGCCTCAGTAAATTGCTTCACAGTAAATACGTTTGGCAATCTGCATGCCTGCCACTTGCCACTTAGCCGGCCGGCTGTGTTTGACGGCTTATCAAACTCCCGGCCTGGCCTTTCAGCTTATGTACGATACGTATACGTAGCTTGAGAGAAATACTTAATACCAATATAGTATGCGGGAATACAAGATGTAATAAAATGTCGAAATATTTTATGGTGAATACTTGTTCAAGATTATTTCTGTGTTAGTTCTTAGCAATACACATCAACTGTCCAATCGCTACGTCGCTTCATACGACACCCCTGGTGAAGATATGGGGTGATGCTATTCTAAGCCGGCACGACACGGTAAAATAATTTCAGTCTCAGTAAATTGCTTCACAGTAAATACGTTTGGCAATCTGCATGCCTGCCACTTGCCACTTAGCCGGCCGGCTGTGTTTGACGGCTTATCAAACTCCCGGCCTGGCCTTTCAGCTTATGTACGATACGATAATATACGTAGCTTGGAGGAAATAGTAAATTATGCGGGAAATTACAGGATGTAATATTTTATGGTAAATACTTGTTTATGATTATTTCCTTGTAGGTTATAAAATAACGGTTTTTTACCTCGTTATGTAGGCAAGAGCGTAAACGGCTGTAAAAAAATGCCATTTACACCACGTCCGACAAAAGTTTGAGTCATTCAGAAGACTGTGTATCACCATGACGACAGGTTGTCAGCCTGTTGCCTAAAATTGCAATACACATCAACTCTCAAATCCCTCAATCACGACATCCACGGGAACGATGTGAGCTTATGCTATTCTAAGCCGCCACCATACGGGAAAATTAATTTCGATCTTGTGAAAAAATACTTCCAGAGAGCAAACAAACTGGATGTTTCAAAGTCTCAGTAAATCGCTTCACAGTAAATACGTTTGGCAATCTGCATGCCTGCCACTTGCCACTTAGCCGGCGGGCTGTGTTTGACGGCTTATCAAACTCCCGGCCTGGCCTTTCAGCTTATGTACGATACATATACGTAGCTTGAGAAAAATACTTAATACCAATATAGTATGCGGGAATATAAAATGTAATAAAATGTCGAAATATTTTATGGTGAATACTTATTTAAAATTATTTCTGTGTAAGTTCTTAGCAATACACATCAACTGTCCAATCGCTACGTCGCTTCATACGACACCCCTGGTGAAGATATGGGCTGATGCTATTCTAAGCCGGCACTACACGGTAAAATAATTTCAGTCTCAGTAAATTGCTTCACAGTAAATACGTTTGGCAATCTGCATGCCTGCCACTTGCCACTTAGCCGGCCGGCTGTGTTTGACGGCTTATCAAACTCCCGGCCTGGCCTTTCAGCTTATGTACGATACGATAATATACGTAGCTTGGAAAAAATAATTCAAAGTATACAGGAACTTACACACATTTTGAAATGACGAAACGTTTTATGGTAAATATTTACTTTTGATCATTTCCTTGTAGGTTCTCTCTCTCTCTCTCTCTCTCTCTCTCTCTCTCTCTCTCTCCCTCTGTCTCTGTCTCTCTCTCTTTAGTTTCTAAAACGTACCTACATATATCACGTCTATACCCCTTGCGAGGTATAAAACGACCCCATTCACACCACGACCGACAAAAGTTTGAGTCATTCAGAAGACTGTGTATCACCATGGCGACAGGTTGTCAGCCTGTTGCTTAAAATTGCAATACACATCAACTCTCAAATCCCTCAATCACGACATCCACGGGAACGATAAGGGCTGATGTTATTCTAAGCCGCCACCATATGGAAAAATTAATTTCAATCTTGTGACAAAATACTTTCAGAAAGCGAAGAAAATGTACTTACTTGTTTCAAAGCCTCAGTAAATTGCTTCACAGTAAATACGTTTGGCAATCTGCATGCCTGCCACTTGCCACTTAGCCGGCCGGCTGTTTGACGGCTTATCAAACTCCCGGCCTGGCCTTTCAGCTTATGTACGATACGATAATATACGTAGCTTGGAGGCAATAGTGTACGAGAAATTACAGGATGTAATAAAATGTCGAAACATTTGATGGTAAATATTTTGTTTATGATTATTTCCTTGTAGGTTCTAAAACTAACCTACACATATCCCTTGCGAGGTAGGCAAAAGCGTAAATGGCTTTATAAAACGGCCCCATTCACAACACGTTCGACAAAAGTTTGAGAGTCATTCAGAAGACTTTGTATCACTAAAGTGACAGGTTGTCAACCTGTCGCCTAAAATTGCAGTATACACACATTAACTCTCAAATCCCTCAGTTGCCCCTTACGTCACCCACGGGAAAGATGTGGGGTGATGCTCTTCTAAGCCGGCACGACACGGAAAAATTAATTACGTTCTTGTGAAAAAATACTTCCAGAGAACGTACAAAATTTACTGGATGTTTCAAAGCCTCAGTAAATTGCTTCACAGTAAATACGTTTGGCAATCTGCATGCCTGCCACTTGCCACTTAGCCGGCCGGCTGTGTTTGACGGCTTATCAAACTCCCGGCCTGGCCTTTCAGCTTATGTACGATACGATAATATACGCAGCTTGGAGGAAATAGTATACGAGAAATTACAGAATGTAATATTTTATGGTAAATGTATGTATGTATGTATGTATATTCTCTTTATTGTACCTTCATAAAACTATTACAGAAAACACACAATAAAACAATAACATGATATGGCACAAAGGCGGACTTATCCCATTAAGGGATCTCTTCCAGTCAACCCTTGAGAAACTCTGAGGATAGGTATGTAATGAGCAGGTAAACTAGAAAAAAAAGGTAAACTAAAAATTATCAAAATGTATACATACTTAACAATAAGCAAAATACATAATATTGTTGTCCAAAAAGTAAGTATAATAAATAATCCTACATAAATACGGCCAAAATTATACTAATATAAAATAAAATAGTATTATTAATATAAAAATATATACTTCCTACAAATTGTCCGAGTTGTCCGACCCATAACCCCAAACTCTCTTAATGTTAGTTTTAAAAACCGAGATATTTTTACTTTTCCTTACATCCGAAGGAATTTTATTCCATATGCGTGCAGCGTGGACAGTGAATGACTGAGCGTACATTTTAGTTGAACACACCGGTATCCGGAGAGAAAGATCGCCGTAGGAACGCAGACGAGAGCCTGCCTCCACCGTGTGCAGCTCAAACCTTTCTTGAAGATAGATAGGTGCATTGGGTTTGTGAAGAATATTGTACAAAAAAGACAAAATGTGCAAATCCCTGCGTTGTCGGATTGGTAACCACTTCAATCGCTCCCTGAACTCTGATATGTGGTCAAATTTCCGCAAACCAAAAATGAAGCGGATGCACTGATTCTGCAACCGCTCCATTCGATTTAGAAGTTCTTGCGACAGGTCCAGAAAAGCTACATCCCCATAATCCAGCAAAGGCAAAAGAAGGGACTGAGCCAGCATAATTTTTGTGTTGATGGGAAGGAAGTTTTGTAGCCTCTTGAGTGAATGGAGAGAAGCGTATAACCTTCGGCTAACTTCACCCACCTGATCAGTCCAAGTCAGTGTCTGGTCCATCAGAATACCTAGATTCTTTACCTTTGATGAATAGGGAATAGGTGAATTATTGAGGGTAACCTCTGGCACATCCGCTAGGTTTAGCTTGGCAATCCGCTGATGACTGCCAATAATGATCGCCTGAGACTTAGCAGCATTTAACAGGAGCCCATGCCTTTTCGCCCAACTGTCAATGGTGGCTAGATCACAGTTTATCCTGTCAATCGCATGCTGTAGTCTTTCAGGGGTTTCGGCTGTATAAACTTGAAGGTCATCAGCGTAAAGGTGGTATGATGAGGCCAGGGCAGATGTTATACCGTCAATAAAAATTGAAAATAATAAAGGAGAAAGTACTCCACCCTGTGGCACACCTGCCTCAATCCTACACCAGTCAGATAGCCTATCGTTAACTTTAATAAGCTGGTAACGGTCCGAAAGGTAAGAGCGGAACCAAGCTGCAGTTTCAGGTGCAAGGTTCAGTTTACGTAGCACAGCAAGAAGGATCTCACTGTCGACAGTATTGTACGCACTGCTGAAGTCAAGCAGTACGAGGACTGTGAGCTTACCCTCCTCCATATTCCATCTAATATCGTCAGTGACCTCAACAAGTGCTGACGTTGTGCTGTGCCCCGCCCGAAAACCTGACTGAAACTTATTAAACAGCTGGTGCCGGTTCAGATGTTCTGTTACCCGTTGATGCACGTAATGCTCCAGCACTTTAGATAAAACCGGGAGAATGGAGATTGGTCGAAATAGTGAGAACGCATTGGCATTTGGCTTTTTAGGTATAGGAATAACATGCGCATATTTCCAGGCATCAGGAAAGATACCGGTAGAGATAGAGCAGTTAAGTATATGGGTGATTGCTGGAGCTAAGGCGTCATAAAAAGGAATAATCATGTCAAGGCTTAGACCATCCTCACCCACAGCTTTTGTCTTGATGGATTTAAGAATCTTAACCACCTCACTTTCCGTCACGTGCCCAAAATCAAGCAGATTTGAGGCCAACAGAGGGGCATCTTCTAGCTCTTTGAGTGTCCTCATTTTGACACCTGAAGCCACACAGACTGGGGAAGTGGTAAAATATTTGTTAAGCGCGTTGATATCTAGACTCTGGAACACATCCTCGCGAGATTTTCCGACACCAATGGTCTTTAGAAACTTCCACAGCTTATGGGAAGGACATTCTGCAATCGAAGTATGGATATGTTGTCGTTTGCTGTTTCTACACACTTTGTTGCAATAATTGCGTAACTCGTGGTAGGTATTGATGTTATCCTCGCAAGGGTCATGACGCATCCTGATACGTGCTGCATCTCGTCGGGTCATTAGTGACTTGATCTCCGGAGTGAGCCACGGAGCAGGGTAATGTTTCACTCTGACTTCACGCAAAGGAGCATGCTTGTCGTAGAGAGATAGGAGTAACAACTGGAATGCAGCTACTTTGCAGTCCACATCATTACCCTTGCTTATGGACTCCCAATCGGCCTCGGCAAGGTCACGCAAGAAAGCTTCTCTGTCGATCTTGGCATAGTTGCGGATGAGTATGGTTTTATGCCTACGTTTAGGAGGCCTGATTTTAAGAGAAGCATAGATAAGGTCATGTTTAGAAAACGCAGCCGCGTTCATCTGCCCATGGACAGCTACCAATTCCGGGGAAGTAGTGATGACGAGATCCAGGAGGGACGGAGGGCCATTGTGTGGGAAATGGGTTGCTCCCAGTGGCAGGATATTTAGGTCGAGAGACTCGGTGAGAGAAATAAGTTTCTCTGAGCGGTGGTCTTTTTTTAACAAACAAGTGTTAAAATCTCCCATTAACACTATGTGCTCATACTGTGGACGAAGATTGGACAGCGTAGTTTCTAATGAGTTGAAATAGTTAATGTGCATATTGGGACTGTAGAACACTCCTAACAATACTTTAGTGTGTTGAAGATTGACCTCTAGGAAAAGGTGCTCAGACGAATTGGCCACCGATACAGACTGATCAACAACACGGCAGGGAAGGTCACTCCTGAGGTACACGGCCACTCCTCCACCTCCAACCAACTTAGAAGTCCGGATAGCATCATCCCTTCGGTATTTCCTATCATTTCTTATTAAACGATACCCAGGGAGAGAGAAAAGACTGGAGGGAAGAGAGGGTTTGAGCAGTGATTCTGAGATAAGGATAGCATGAACATTTTTGTTGTCCGCGAAAGTTGCAAGTAGATCCCCATAATGGCATGGCACACTCTGTGCATTAATGTGCACAACATTAAAATTCTTGCTTAATGCACAGAACGTCGATTTTAACTTTTCTTCCAGACTCGGCATGTCAGCTACATCATCATCACCGTCCAAACTGCAAAAACTGCTTGTGGATGAAGAAAGTGAAAAATATTCGGAGTCTGAGTCAAACCGTACAACATCGGACATTTAGTAGGTATAAAATGTATAAATAATAATATACAAATCCAATAAATAAAATAAAGACAAGTAAAACTCTGTTTAATAAATTGTCCTCAGAGTTACTCGCCGGCAGCTGAAAATAGAAAAATTTATCTAGTGAAAAAACAATAAAACAATCACAACATTAAAAGAAGCAAGAGAAAACAAAAAAAAAAAAAACATGTTTTTGATCGCTCACATTATCATATCGTATCCGAACAAAACGTACTTGACAAAAGATTGTGCTGTATGCGTATCCGAATTTTTAAAACAATCATACTTGACAGTGACATTTAAACATAACCAAAAATTGTGATATTTTGATTCGAGTTTTGGACAATTTTTGAAAGTGAAGGTGCAAAGAGAAAATGCAGTATTGTGCAAAACCAAGTCGCCTTATCAAAAATTCACAGCAAATAGCTTTGTAGGGTTCAGCAAGCACTATTTAGAGTTAGGCGCTTTCCCACCGCGGCTGCTACCCCCGGCACGAACCGCCCGAGGTGGATTTGGGGCCCTGTTCGTCGACTCTGGTGCTGCTTGGGCACTGGGATTCTTCGGCTTTTCTCCACCGGCGCCTTTGATACCAGACGACCCAGATTTCGGCTCCATCGGCTGGCCGCTGCTCGGAGCACCTCGCATAGCGATCACCGCTGCTATATCCGACATGGTGCCTATCCTTTTACGTTTGCCGTCGGGGCAGATAGCCACTATGCGACCATCCATAGTCCAACAGCCTTTCACGCCAAGCGCCTTGCGCGCCTCCAAAAAGAGTGCGTGGCGCGCTGGAGTAAGAAATTCAGAGAGGGTTAACCCGGTTCCCTTCAGTTTACTTTTGGCCAGCCAAATTTCCTGCCGAGATTTACTGTGTGAGAAGCGGATAAGAACTGGGCGAGGTTTCTCTGCACTCATATTTCTGCCGATGCGATGACATGCACTAAATGAATCAGCGGTGATGGAAGCCAACTGCAGTTGATTGTTGCATATTGATGTGAAATGTTGAGTGAGGTCCTCATCATCCTTCTCCGATAGACCATGGAGCAACAATATGTTGGATCGTGATTTCATTTCAATGTCCTCCAGAGAATGGTAAATGATCTCAATCTGAGTTTTTAAGTTGGACACTGCCGTCATAATAAAATCCTTAAAAGCATAAAATTCACTTGCCAGGGTGGAATTGTCTTGCGGAGCTGGTGGAATGGACTTCTCAAACTGGGCAATTTGCTAGTGAAAAGATTTGCCAAGTCATCCATGTTCTTGCTGAGTGCAGTAATCCTGTCCATAGTGACTGTAGGTAGTGATGGTGCAGATACTAATGTTGTGATAAAAACTGTTCTGGTGATTGGATTGTTGAGAAAACAGCTGACGACGATGCAATAGCACTGACTAACACATGGACTATATGTAAGTTATATAATATTTACTATTATAATTTTAATATTTAAATATGTAGAGCTTTAAATAAAGGCGTGTTTACGTTTCGCCTACCCGCCCGTAAATACTTGTTTATGATTATTTCCTTGTAGGTTATAAAACATAAACGCCTTTATACCTCGTTATGTAGGCAAGAGCGTAAACGGCTGTACAAAACGGCCATTTACACCACGTCCGACAAAAGTTTGAAAGTCATTCAGAAGACTCTGTATCACCATAGTGACAGGTTGTCAGGCTGTCCCGAAAAATTTCAACACAGATCAACACTCTAATCTCTAGTCGCTTCATACGACATCCACGGGAACGATAAGGGCTGATGCTATTCTTAGCCACCACCATACGGAAAAATTAATTTCAATCTTGTGACAAAATACTTTCAAAAAGCGAAGAAAATGTACTTACTTGTTTCAAAGCAATTCAAAGCCTCAGTAAATTGCTTCACAGTAAATACGTTTGGCAATCTGCATGCCTGCCACTTGCCACTTAGCCGGCCGGCTGTGTTTGACGGCTTGTCAAACTCCCGGCCTGGCCTTTCAGCTTATGTACGATACGATAATATACGTAGCTTGGAGGAAATAGTATACGAGAAATTACAGGATGTAATAAAATGTCGAAACATTTTATGGTAAATACTTGTTTACAAGTTTTCTGGGTAGGTTCTAAAACATATATACATAATATATTATATCACGCCTTTATCCCTTGCGAGGTAGGCAAAACGTAAAGGGCTGTACAAAACTGCCATTTACATCTTGTCCGACAAAAGTTTGAGAGTCATTTAGAAGACTTTGTATCAGTAAAGAGACAGGTTGTCAGCCTGTCGCCTAAAATTGCAGTACACACACATTAACTCTCAAATCCTTCAGTCGTCCCTTACGTTACCCACGGGAAATCTGTGGGGTGATGCTCTTTTAAGCCAGTACCACACGAAATAATTAATTAATTTCAATCTTGTGAAAAAATACTTTCACAGAGCGAACCAATTTTACTGGATGTTTCAAAGCCTCAGTAAATTGCTTCACAGTAAATACGTTTGGCAATCTGCATGCCTGCCACTTGCCACTTAGCCGGCCGGCTGTGTTTGACGGCTTATCAAACTCCCGGCCTGGCCTTTCAGCTTATGTACGATACGATAATATACGTAGCTTGGAGGAAATAGTATACGAGAAATTACAGGATGTAATAAAATGTCGAAACATTTGATGGTAAATACTTGTTTAAGATTTTTTCCGTGTAGGTTCTAAAATATGCATACATTTATCACGCCTATTTGCTTTGCGAGGTAGGCAAGAGCGTATGCGCGGCTGTATTAAACGAAAATTTACACCTGATCCGGCAAAAGTTTGAGAGCCATTCAGAAGACTGTGTATCCTTAGCGATAGATTGACAGCCTGTCCCTAAAATTGCAATACACATCAACTCTTAAATACCTTAGTCGCTTTATACGACACCCACGGGAAAGATATGGGGTGATGCTCTTCTAAACCAGCACTACACGGAAAAATTTAATTCGATCCTGTGAAAAAATACTTTCACAGAGCAAACAAAATTTACTTCATGTTTCAAAGCTTCAGTAAATTGCTTCACAGTAAATACGTTTGGCAATCTGCATGCCTGCCACTTGCCACTTAGCCGGCCGGCTGTGTTTGACGGCTTATCAAACTCCCGGCCTGGCCTTTCAGCTTATGTACGATACGATAATATACGTAGATTGGAGGAAATAATATACGAGAAATTACAGGATTATGGGAAATACTTACTGTTTATGAATTTTTCCGGGTAGGTTCTAAAACACACATACATAATTAGGTATATATCACGCCTATATCCCTTGCGAGGTAGGTAAAACGTAAACGGCTGTACAAAACGGCCATTTACACCATGTCCGACAAAAGTTTGAGTCATTCAGAAGACTTTGTATCACAATAGTGACAGGTTGTCAGCCTGTCCCTAAAATTGCAATACACATCACTCATGAAACCCACAGGAAAGATGTGGGGTGATGCTCTTCTAAGCCGGCACGGCACGGAAAAATTAATTACGTTCTTGTGAAAAAATACTTTCACAGAGCAAACAAAATTTACTGGATGTTTCAAAGCCTCAGTAAATTGCTTCACAGTAAATACGTTTGGCAATCTGCATGCCTGCCACTTGCCACTTAGCCGGCCGGCTGTGTTTGACGGTTTATCAAACTCCCGGCCTGGCCTTTCAGCTTATGTACGATACGATAATATACGTAGATTGAAGGAAATAGTATACGAGAAATTACAGGACGTAAATATTTGGTTTATGATTATTTCCTTGAAGGTTCTAATACATACATACATTTATCACGGCTATATCCCTTGAGAGGTAGGCAAAAGGCACACCACGTCCGAAAAAATTTGAAAGTAATTCATAAGACTGTGTATCACCATAGTGACAGGTTGTCAGCCTGTCCCTAAAACGAAATCTAAATTTCGATCTTGTGAAAAATAGTTACAGAGAGCAAACAAAATTTACTGGATGTTTCAAAGCCTCAGTAAATTGCTTCACAGTAAATACGTTTGGCAATCTGCATGCCTGCCACTTGCCACTTAGCCGGCCGGCTGTGTTTGACGGCTTATCAAACTCCCGGCCTGGCCTTTCAGCTTATGTACGATACGATAATATACGTAGCTTGGAGGAAATAGTATACGAGAAATTACAGGATGTAATAAAATGTCGAAACATTTGATGGTGAATATTTTGTTTATGATTATTTCCTTGTAGGTTCTAATACATACATACATTTATCACGGCTATATCCCTTAAGAGGTAGGCAAAGCGTAAAAAGCCTATTTACACTCGACGCGACAAAAGCTAGAGAATCATTTAGAAGACGATGTTTCACTATAGTGACAGGTTGTCAGCCTGTCCCTAAAATTGCAATACACATTAACTCTCAAATAGCTCAGTCACCTCTTATAACATACACGGGAAAAATGTAAGGTTATGAAATTCTAAGCCGGCACCACACGGCAAAATTAAATTCGATCTTGTGAAAAAATACTTGTTTGATGTTTCAAAGCCTCAGTAAATCGCTTCACAGTAAATACGTTTGGCAATCTGCATGCCTGCCACTTGCCACTTAGCCGGCCGGCTGTGTTTGACGGCTTATCAAACTCCCGGCCTGGCCTTTCAGCTTATGTACGATACGATAATATACGTAGCTTGGAGGAAATAGTATACGAGAAATTACAGGATGTAATATTTTATGGTAAATACTTGTTTATGATTATTTCCTTGTAGGTTATAAAATAACGCCTTTATACCTCGTTATGTAGGCAAGAGCGTAAACGGCTGTACAAAACGGCCATTAACACCACGTACGACAAAAGTTTGAGAGTCATTTAGAAGACGATGTTTCACTATGGTGACAGGTTGTCAGCCTGTCCCTAATTTTGCAATACGCATTAATTTTTAAATCTCTCAGTCACCTCTTACAAAATCCACGAGAAAAATGTGGGGTGATGCTATTCTATGCCGACAGGACACGGCAAAATTGATTTCAATCTTGTGAAAAATACTTCCAGGGAGCGTACTAAATTTACTTGTTTGATGTTTCAAAGCCTCAGTAAATTGCTTCACAGTAAATACGTTTGGCAATCTGCATGCCTGCCACTTGCCACTTAGCCGGCCGGCTGTGTTTGACGGCTTATCAAACTCCCGGCCTGGCCTTTCAGCTTGTGTACGATACGATAATATACGTAGCTTGGAGGAAATAGTATACGAGAAATGTCGAAACATTTGATGGTGAATATTTTGTTTATGATTATTTCCTTGTAGGTTCTAAAACATACCTACTTAGGTATATCACGCGTATATCCCTTGCGATGTAGGTAAAACGTAAACGGCTGTATAAAACGGCCATTTACACAATGTCTGACAAAAGTTTGAGAGTCATTCAAAAGACTTTGTATCACAATAGTGACAGGTTGTCAGTCTGTCCCAAAAATTGCAACACACATCAACACTCAAAACTCACAAAACGACACCGACGGGAATGATATGGGGTGATGCTATTCTAAGGTAAAATTATTTTAGAACGTAAGAAAAAATACTCCTGGAGAGCAAATAAAATTTACTTCACATTTCAAAGCCTCAGTAAATTGCTTCACAGTAAATACGTTTGGCAATCTGCATGCTGCCACTTGCCACTTAGCCGGCCGGCTGTGTTTGACGGCTTATCAAACTCCCGGCCTGGCCTTTCAGCTTATGTACGATACGATAATATACGCAGCTTGGAGGAAATAGTAAAGTGTAGGTACGGAAAATTACAGGATGTAAATTATTTAATGATAAATTTATACTTGTTTATGATAATTTCCTTGTAGGTTCTAAAACATACCTATGAAAACATATAATATGTCTATATGCCTTGCGAGGTAGGAAAAAGCGTAAATGGCTGTATAAAACGGCCCCAATCACAACACGTCCGACAAAAGTTTGAAAGTCATTCAGAAGACTGTGTATCACCATAGTGACAGGATGTCAACCTGTCCCTAAAATTGCAATACACATCACTCTCAAATCCCTTCGTCGCTTTATACGACCGACACCCATGATAAAGATATGGGGGTAATCTTGGGGTAATGCTCTTCTCAGCCTGCACCACACGGCAAAATTAATTTCGATCTTGTGAAAAAATACTTTCACAGAGCAAACAAAATTTACTGGATGTTTCAAAGGCTCAGTAAATTGCTTCACAGTAAATACGTTTGGCAATCTGCATGCCTGCCACTTGCCACTTAGCCGGCCGGCTGTGTTTGACGGCTTATCAAACTCCCGGCCTGGCCTTTCAGCTTATGTACGATACGATAATATACGTAGCTTGGAGGAAATAGTATACGAGAAATTACAGAATGTAATAAAATGTCGAAACATTTGATGGTAAATATTTTGTTTAAGATTTTTCCGTGTAGGTTCTAAAATATGCATACATTTATCACGCCTATTTGCTTTGCGAGGTAGGCAAGAGCGTATGCGCGGCTGTATTAAACGAAAATTTACACCTGATCCGGCAAAAGTTTGATAGCAATTCAGAAGACAGTATATCATCACCTTAGCGATAGATTGTCAGCCTACCTATCTCTAAAATTGAAATACACATCAACTCTTAAATACCTTTGTCGCTTTATACGACACCCACGGGAAAGATATGGGGTGATGCTCTTCTAAACCGGCACTACACGGAAAAAATAATTTCGATCCTGTAAAAAAATACTTCCAGTGAGCGTACAAAGTTACCTGTTTGATGTTTCAAAGCCTCAGGAAATCGCTTCACAGTAAATACGTTTGGCAATCTGCATGCCTGCCACTTGCCACTTAGCCGGCCGGCTGTGTTTGACGGCTTATCAAACTCCCGGCCTGGCCTTTCTAATACATACATACATTTACCACGGCTATATCCCTTGCGAGGTAGGCAAAGCGTAAACGGCCATTTACACTCATCCGACAAATGTTTGAGCGTCATTCAGAGGACTTTGTATGAGCATAGCGACAGGTTGTCAGCTTGTCGTCTAAAATTGCAGTACACACACATCCACTCTCAAATCCCTCAGTCGTCCCTTACGTCACCCATGGGAAAGATGTGGGGTGATGCCGGATATTCAAACCGGAATCACACGGCCAATTTAATTTCGATCTTGTGAAAAATACCTCCAGAGAGCAAAACAAAATGTATTTGATATTTCAAAGCCTCAGTAAATTGCTTCACAGTAAATACGTTTGGCAATTTGCATGCCTGCCACTTGCCACTTAGCCGGCCGGCTGTATTTGACGGCTTATCAAACTCCCGGCCTGGCCTTTCAGCTTGTACGATACATATACGTAGCTTGAGAGAAATACTTAATACCAATATAGTATGCGGGAATACATAATGTAATAAAATGTCGAAATATTTTATGGTGAATACTTGTTCAAGATTATTTCTGTGTAAGTTCTTGGCAAAACACATCAACTGTCCAATCGCTACGTCGCTTCATACGACACCCCTGGTGAAGATATGGGCTGATGCTATTCTAAGCCGGCACGACACGGTAAAAAAATTTCAGTCTCAGTGAATTGCTTCACAGTAAATACGTTTGGCAATCTGCATGCCTGCCACTTGCCACTTAGCCGGCCGGCTGTGTTTGACGGCTTATCAAACTCCCGGCCTGGCCTTTCAGCTTATGTACGATACGATAATATACGTACCTTGGAGGAAATAGTATACGAGAAATTACTTGATTCAGGATGTAATAAAATGTCGAAACATTTGATGGTAAATATTTTGTTTATGATTATTTCCTTGTTGGTTCTAATACATACATACATAATTATATATCACGCCTATATCCCTTGCGAGGTAGGCAAAACGTAAAGGGCTGTACAAAACGGCCATTCACATCATGTCCGACAAAAGTTTGAGAGTCATTCAGAAGACTTTGTATCAGTAAAGTGACAGGTTGTCAGCCTGTCGCCTAAAATTGCAGCACACACACATTAACTCTCAATTCCCTTAGTCGTCCCTTACGTTACCCACGGAAAAGATGTGGGGTGATGCTCTTCTAAGCCGGTACCACACGAAATAATTAATTTCAATCCTGTGACAAAACACTTTCACAGAGCAAACAAAATTTACTGGATGTTTCAAAGCCTCAGTAAATTGCTTCACAGTAAATACGTTTGGCAATCTGCATGCCTGCCACTTGCCACTTAGCCGGCCGGCTGTGTTTGACGGCTTATCAAACTCCCGGCCTGGCCTTTCAGCTTATGTACGATACGATAATATACGCAGCTTGGAGGAAATAGTATACGAGAAATTACAGGATGTAATAAAGTATCGAAACATTTGATGGTAAATATTTTGTTTATGATTATTTCCTTGTAGGTTCTAATACATACATGCATTTATCACGGCTATATCCCTTGAGAGGTAGGCAGAGCACGCTACAGAAGATATGGAATAATGCTATTCTAAGCCAGCGGCGCTACACGACAGGTTCTAAGACCTTCTAAAGTCTTCATCCTATAGGTAGTTTGTACCTACAGAAAGAAACATTTGTCTCTATTGTGTACAATAAAGTATGGCTTTGTTGTAAACCAACCAGCAGAAATAGACTTCGTTTTCTAAAAGATGGTTCCGTGCTTCAGAGGGCATGCTAAGCCGCTTAGATGGTGGTCGTTACACTATCTCGTCAGAGGAAATATTGTTATTGTAGAGGGTTCAAAATCATCGTTTCTCAACTCAGTTTTACAAAACAAAAGATCTGAGTCAATTTCCGACTTATTTTTAATCTAAGAAAGTTAAGTTCTTCAACGCCGGGCGTCGTTGTCGCTGTCAAATGACTGGTTTGTATGGGGAACCAGAAAGACCGAGCGTCAGCGTCAACGACGCCGCCGCGTCGCCGTCACTTTGACAGCGCGCTGAGAAGCTCAGGGTTTGTATGGGATGCGGTCGGGTTTTTCTACAAGACCGCAGCGACAACGATTTGACGGCGTCGTTGCCGCGCGTCGTTGTCGCGACGCTTGGAAAATAAGGGTTCCATTAACCAACATATCTATTCTTCTTCTTCTTTTTAGAATGGGACACCAAGTCGTCTAACGACCCGATAAACGGTTAAACCCTGGTATCGGCGTTTTTCAACCTTTTACTGCAAGTAGTAAGCCTCTAATATGGTTGCGTAACGACCACCGTCTAAGTGATCAGATCATAGACAGCAACCGAGATCGATGGCTTAACGTGTCCTCCGAAGCACGAAACCATCTTGCTTCTCGAACTAATAATTAAGTGGCTCAGCCTGCGATGTTCTGAGCAGATTTTGAACGAATTCATAAAATGATAAATATGAACTTTGTGACTGACCGAACCTGGAAATGAACTCAGAACCTTCTGCGTCATTCGGCAATCGTACTACCACTGCGCTACATCGGTTGTCAACAAACCTATTATATCTGCTGGTATACAGGCCACGACTATTCCAAACATTTCACGATAAACAAATAACTAAACTGTAGGTACATTAGTTTCCATACCCAGGGTCTTTAACTTTGTTTCAATATTTCATACCTTACGTGACCTACCATTTCAACTTTCATTGTTTTTTTCTGACTTCACGAAGAACATTATTAAAAGAAATCCATTTGGATACCCGAAACTTGGTGAATTCCAGAAGTCATTTTTATGGGAGCAACTTGTAGGAAACTTTCGCTTGAATTACATTTTCTTTGCGAAAGCGCGACCGTCTTAAACCTAAGTTTGTGTTTACTTCGGAAGAGTGGCCATGAGTTTTTATTTACAGAAAACAAGGTCACGTTTTAATTTTAAGGTTATTTATTCTAAAAGTCTCTGCTTAGAAACAATTCCTGTCAATTCCCCAATTCATTTTCATGTTATGTAGGTACCTTTGTATGAATGATAAATTCATAGACTTGAAAGCTAGAAACTAGAATTGAAAGCCTAAAGATGAGCATTGTCAGACCAATTTTTAAGAAGGGTGACCATCAAGATCCCGTAAATTATAGACCCATTATTCTGGTTCCTATATTATCAAAGGTTTTTGAGAGAGCTATGCATTCTAGGCTAAACGATTTCCTAACAAAACACAAAATCCTTCGGTCAGAGCAATACGGATTTCGTAAGGGAAGCTCTACCACACACGCTTGCTTTGATTTGGTACGTAGTGTGACGGAAGAAATAAACAGGAAAGGACCATCCCCGCCTGTAATGGCTGTCTTTCTTGACATGAGCAAAGCGTTTGATTTCGTTAACCATTCAAAGCTTTTTGCGAAGCTTCGCCTAGCAGGGATCCGAGGAAATGCGCTGGAATGGATAAAAAGCTTTTTGAAAGATAGAAGACAATGTACAGAAATATCGAAACTTACCGTATCAAATAATATTGTCTCAAAAATATCATATAGGTCTGAAGTTAAAATAAATAACTGCGGGGTGCCGCAAGGTAGCGTCCTTGGTCCTATATTATTTAACATTTATGTAAATGATCTCCCATCTGCCACTTCCCATAAATGCATACAATTCGCAGATGACACAACACTTTTAATTAAATGTACCAATAAATTGACGGTTTCTGATGAACTAAATAATGCCCTCAGGGATGTAGTTAATTGGATGTATACAAATGACCTGCATCTCAATGTAAATAAAACCAAGTGTATGCAGTTCATGTCATACAATGTAAAACCCCTAACAATTAGTTTGAATCTAAATAACGAAACAGTCGAAGAAGTCCAGAATTTTAAATTGCTAGGTATAAATTTTGACAGTTACCTTAATTGGAAAGAACACGTTGATTCTGTGTGTAATAAATTGAACCGCTTTGTTTTTGCACTTAAAAGACTAAGACAAACCGTTTCAGTTCAAGCTTCACTAACAGCCTATCATGGCTATGTATCTTCGGTACTTGGTTACGGTTTGATACTTTGGGGTAACTCGGTGGACGTGGATAGAGCGTTTAAGGTGCAAAAAAAGTGTGTAAGGGTTATCTGTAATGCTTGGTATGATGAAAGTTGTAGACCGCTTTTCAAAAAACTTCTCGTTTTACCATTACCTTGCATGTATATCAGAGACATTTGCTTATTCGTCAAATCAAATCCAATGTATTGGAAAAGGCGAGGAGATGTTAAGACAAGGCAGACACGTAAGCACATTATGGACTTATTATATCAGCCTTCACCATTTAAAGAAATTTATATAAAAAATGTTTTTCATATGTCCATCTTAGTATACAATAAGCTTCCCAACGATCTAAAATCATTAAATGGAAATTTATTTAAAATAAGATTGACAAGATGGCTACTGACGCATTGCTTTTATAGTGTTAAGGAATTTATGGAACATAAACAAAAATTGTAATTTGACATTTGATTTAATAATTTGGTATATTTATTGTAATTTGACATTTGATTTAATAATTGGTATCCTTATTGTAATTAAATAATTGTAATTTCACTTTTTGGATTGTAATACTTATATTATAACTACTTGTATTATAATTTGCATGCTTGCACACAAGCTGAATACACTGTGCTAATCTTTTTTACAATAACATCTGTTTAAAACTGTATTCTGGCAAATAAATAATTTATGATTATGATTATGATTATGAGACAATCGAAAGTAGTAGGTAAATACCTCGATACTATAGGTAGGTACGTGCGGTTTAGCTACATTGCTTAGAATGGCGCATTTACGATTTTCAGATTATTCATATTTCATCAAAATATCAACAGCTTGATTTACCTATCTTATCAATATGCTGAGAAATTCATTTCGAATATGTTTGGATACGACATCAAAGATCTTTTACTTATATTCTAATTTACCAAGTAGGTCTGTTCAAGTTGACTAAATCAAAGTTAAATAGGTACCTTATTAACTAGATTTCCACTACATTATGGTTACAAAAAGCTCGGTGGTCCTGCTGAGTTTCTTATCTAAAACAACTACCTACGTCTTGTTGCACATTGAAAGGTGATAAGGAATATGCTGAACATTTCTTCCATATAGAGCGATCTGGGCGTATGTCATCATATGCCCTAAATAGGTTTTTTTTACATTTCAATTAATTTTTCTCTTAGCTACAAGTGCCATTTACCCGTTTTTTGCTACCTTTATTCGTTTCAAAGTTACAGCAGTCTATCAAGGCGTAAGTGCTATGCAGCTGTTGAAGCAAAACGGCATAATCAAAGATAAGGCTAAATAGTATTTGTAAAACAGACGTAATACGGGTTACAGCTAGATGGCTCTGGACCCACATACAATGATGTAAAGACATATTTAGAAATACGCCCTTGTCGCTCGCAGCTTCCTAAGATAGAAAGAGATAATGATATATTGCGCACCGCGTGAGTGAAAAGGACGGCAATATTTTTTCGGTGCTTTTTGCCATTATTTTATCAACTCAGCCGGCAAACGTTTTGGCTTCGATTTAAAGTGGTGTTTTCAGTGAAATTTATGTGTTATCTATGAATTTAATCAGTGTGGTGTTCAAATATGGATTTAAGGCAACGTAAAAGAATGAAAATATTTTTAAATTTCTGCAAGATAATGGAAATACACAGAAACATACAGGTACGTTATGTTACGACAAATTGTAGGTAATTTACCGGAATAATGCCTACATTTTATTGAACTGAAAAAGGACTTAAGATACCGACTCAACTAATTTCCTAAAATTAGTACAATATTATAGTACGGTAAACTTATCTCGTCGACAAACCTACCTAGCCATTTGCATATAAACCGGTAATTTATGATATTTGTCAATAGGTGATTTTCTCACCAATTACAATTCATTGACTTTTACGTGATTTTTCACTCCGTTCCATTGAGTACATCACATTCCACTGTTGGACAAAGGTCTCATTTAGATTAGAGTACGCTACAAGTCACGATCTCTCGTTATTTCCATCCAGTCGCTACCCACCATTCTCTCAAGTCATCAGTCCATCTGATCAGAGGTCGTCCAACAACAAAGCCGAGGGCTCACCTCGAGAACCCGCTTACTTCACAAGTTCTACGATAATGTGACCAGCCCACTGCCACTTCAGCTTGCTACACTTCCAAATTATGTCCATTACATTGGTCTGTTGGCGGATAATCTCATTCCGGACCTAATCCATTAGCGAGATCCCGCTAACATAGACCGTTCCAAAGCTTTTTGAGTGACATGTAGTGAGTGGGATGCATGCAAAGCTCGCAAAGGGGTGATCAGCTCCATTTGTTGAAACTATTTCACTCAATTCCTAGGTTTTGGGGCACAGGGTTTACTAGTGCTCCTACAGCATCACCTCATCGAATCTTCGTGTGACCCTGGACATTTTTTGGAGATATATACGCAAGGTGTTCTTCTTTAAGTTTGTCATTACCTAGACATTACCATCTTGGCAGGGAGTAGCTTGGACATTCTGCTAAGTAGTGGAAGCTGCTTTCTTCCTGTCCGCAGTCGCAGCAAGATGGGTCATCTTTTAATTTCATGATGTGCAGTTCTCTATTGAGGTCTCAGTGTCCTGTCAGTAGTCCTACAATCTGCCTAATATTTTGCCTACTTAGTTGCAGAAGGTTGCGCGTACTCTTAACTAATAGTTGCAATTCTGTCCATTTTTGTTGATTTAGTTGCCTATGCGGCTCCAGAATAGGTCTCTTTAGCCACGAGCGGCGATGCCACTCACACAGCAACGCTGTTTAGATCATCTGTCAAGATGTTAAAGGCCTAATGGAGTTGCCTATCCTGTAATTAGTAGGCATAGTTCAGGCCAAATTAAGGTTTCGTCAGACCTCTGCCTGGTCAATTCGTACGGTACTTTATTAACCGTGTTGCCTTGGTGTCCGGAGACCCATTCATCTGTTATTCTAGTTTTATGTGGCAATTTATACAGTGCCAACTTACATTCTTGTACTAGAACTGATGTGGTGCTTGTTTTGTTCAGAGATTTCAGAGTTGCTTGGCTGTTACTGTATATTATCACGTCTGTGTTAACTTCTCTAGTGTGTAGCTCCCTAGCGCATCCCATAATGGCCAGCACTTCAACCGTTAGTGAACTTCCCCAGTGGTATGGCTTCGTGTAGACTTGGCGGGTCTTGGATATTGCCCCGCCGCCGATACCTGCCCCGATAATTTCGTCTTTTCTTTTTAGACCCGTCTGTGTAGCAGGTCATTATTGGGTTGTCATTACGAGGCATTTGTGAGGACCTACACTTGTATGGAAAATTGATTATGTCCTTTTACGTTTTAATTTTGTGTATTCCATGAATAAATATAATTCACTGATATTACCGACAAGAAAATAGCAATATTCAATACTTTTACTTCAGCTGAACTCAGACGTAACGGCGTAACTAAAAAAAATATATACGTTTAGCCATTTAGTTTTATGACACAAAGGCTTATGTATTAAATACGCCCTCAATTTTAGAAGCTAAAAGGCGGAACTCATACATACGCCCAGGGTCAAAACCGTAATCTTGACACTGCATTTTTGAGCTATACAGGCGTATCAAATAAATACGCCTTTAAAGCTCCAAAAATCCGAAACCGCATGGGCGTAAATATGTGTTACGCCTTAACAATATCGAAATCGCCATAGCCACAACGGCGTAACTCTGTTTTACGTCATTATTGGCCAAGAATTTCTGAGCCATAAGGGCGTAAAAGCTGACCTTTTTTAAAAAACACTATATTTGACTGACATACATTGCAGCAGCTTCAACAATACATCCATTAATGTATTACCAGATATATAAGCGATATTTCGACCTAGCTTTTTTCCTTAAAATCTTTATATTTTTTTAATAACACTGAATTAAAACTTTATTTTTGCTCTCCTGAAAAGTTGCAAAAATCGACATACGCCCAGATCGCTCTATATAGAAGATTTTTTCCTTCCGGAACGGTGAAATCTCGTAATAAATTGAAAATTAAAAAATTCACCATCGACCACCGGGACTTGAACCCAGGACTGTGGATCACCATTCCACCGCTCTGCCAACTGAGCTGCGGACGCCTAGCGGACCCTGGTGAATATCTCAACCTCTTGATGCTCGTCTCGAAGCGACGATTATTGAATTCTAAGTATGATCTCTGGCAACAAAGGACTAGGTATTTTATCAATGTCAGACTTGGAGATAAATGGCTAATTTAATCATACATCTTGGAGAAAAGCTGGGGTAGGGAGACGCTATATGAAGCACTTCCCCTCTGTCACGACCTTTGCCCACGCGGGCTTATCCTATTACAAAAACCAGTTGCTGTCAGATTATTTCCTAGAACGAGTCCAGTCGCGCATGTCAAATGAGCTCCGATAAAAAGCCGAATTGTAGAGCTAATAATGCCTAAAAAAATATGTAAAAATACAAATTTACAACAGAACAATATCACTTTTCATCTGAAAGTATTTCTCTAGTACAATATCACTAAATAATATATAAAATTAGCGATTGAAAATTGTACGTAAGTGTTGCCAGTAAGTCGTACAAAATGACTGATTTGGTTTTTTTATAGGTGGATCTACAATAACATTATTGTATTTGGTTCCTATTTTTATTATTTTGTGTCGAACAATGGTGTTTATCATAGTATCGTTAATTTACAAATAAAGATTATAATATTCCACCATATAATGGGTAACAATTAACGATCTCAGTTTATTGATGCCTTTATTAACAGTAAATAGCTTGCTAAGTAAGATTAGAATGTTAGTTTGGGATTGTTCTACTTATTCAATGATGTTCATTTCCAGTCGATATTCAATGAAAAAACGATAATTTTAACTTGAACTATTGAGCCACACTGAACCCAAGCTAGTGCAGTAACTCAACTAATACAAAACGTCGATACTTTTTCTATCGCCATAGTTACAAACCTATACTATGTAAAGACGGTCTGTACTGAAAACTTTGCAGGCATGATCAGTTTATGAAATTGAACAACTTTTACTATGGATTTTGGGAAACCCTGATTTTGTTCGAGTTTCATTGAAAATTAATGTCAGTCTCAGCCAATCGGGTGACATCGGATGTCAGCCGACGTGGCGCAGTGGCTAGTCTGACTGCCTGTTGTTCAATTCCTTTCGCTCACAAAGTTGATATTTATCACTTTGTGTAGGTATATGTTCCTAGACTGGTCAGGACACAGGACACAGGCTGAACCACCTGATTGTCTGAGAAGCAAGATGGTTCCGTGCTTTGGAGCCACGTTCAGCCGTCGGTCCCGGTTGCTGTCTATGCTCACTTAGACGGCTGTCGTCACACAACCATTTCAAAGGCCTGCTTCATGCAGTAGGTGGTTGAAAAGCTCTAGCACCAGGGTTCATCAGGTCGTTAGACGACTTGGTGTCCTTTAAATTGTTTAAACTTAAGTGCGACATTGTAACTTTAATTATATATATAAAAAGGATTTCGCACTTACCTACTTCATTTTACATCGCGGTTTCGCGACCGTTTCGGTCCAGTCGGTGGCCTTTGTCAGCCGGAGTGCTCAGATAAAACACGAATATTTGAAAATTTACTTTATAAATATTTGTGTCTGGTGGAAATCGAACCCACGAGCCTCGGCGTAGAAGACAGGGGTACTAACCACAACGTCATCGGGATAGTCGAAGTTATTATGTATGACTTGTTGTGCAGATGGTTTTTTAGTAAATACCCTTACATAATATCCTATGATACTTAATTATCAGTAAATAGTAGGTAGGTATTGCATTGATTGTACCTACATAATTGAATTATCTGGTCTTTGGGGAAAGAAATTAATATTTTGGTTAATTTAGGGTAACTTATGCAATATTTAAAATGATGGTATTGCGCCAATATTTCTATTTACTACAAAATCCTATTCTTGAGAACTAAGTTGCTTTTGAAAATGCAATAATATGACACAATATTGAGTAGACTGATGTAATTAATCGAAAGGTTAAGTATCGATATTGTCGATTCCAACACTAGCTTGATTTGACAGCTTTACCTCTCCCCCCGCAAAAAATGGCAGAAATATTTGTATAGAGTAAAGTAGCTATACCCACTCCCTTCCGGGCCGGAACGGGACGGAAGATCGAGTTGCTCGAAGTCATACATAATCAATCATACATCATAAGTCATATTTGACAGCTAATAAAATCATATTAATTTGACTTAAAATGGCTAACGCAAAGCATAATATTTTTATTTATTGACATGTCTTCTATGAAAACTATGACTTATTCGAGCAGGCAGCCCTGAGCAGCCGTACTTTAGAAACATTTCAAGAGCTCAACTTATTTGCTTATTAATCAGTTTTTAATAATAACCAGTAAACTTTGGTCCCTGAAATATTAGTAATACTAGGTAGGTATGCATACTGATGTGCTGCTGACAGCACCGAAAATATTGAATTTAAATACATCTTCATATTTATTCTCGATCAAACAAACCTAAGCTCACAATTTCATCTGAAAGTCTAACGCTATTACATTTATTCAGTTAGCCTTAAGTGCAAGGGCGAGGGTTGTGGTTCGATGCCCGTCTGAGGCAAGTTTTTACGAGTTAGGCCCATTTTGCCACAAGGTCACTTCGTCACGATTTTTTTTCCATACAATAATTCAAGTTTTTTTCATATGGTGCCAGTTTAGAAAGCGTCACCCGATTTCTACCTGTGGGTGTTTAAAAGGGTGATTACAGAATGAATCCAAGGGCAGCAGCTTTCCCTGTGAATAGAACACCTTGTATGTACTTCGCACGATAATCCGCCTGCCAAGCGAGTATGGCAAATATACCCCTTTCCTTACCTTTACAGCCACAACAGTCCACTGCTGGACATGGGCCTCCCCCGTATTGGGGGGTATTGCCATACTCACCACGCTTGGCAGACGGATTGGCGAGCGCAGTGCAAGATGTTTAATTCACAGGGAACGCTGCTGCCCATTCCCTGGATAATTATCCCTTAGTCGCTTTTTACGACACCCACGGGTAGAATTGGGGTGATGCTATTCTAAGCCGGCATCACACGGCAATATACCCCAGGAAGACCTAAGTCTAGCAGTGGATTGTTGTGGCTGTAGTAGTCAGGCATAAGTGAAAGGGCCATAATTGCGGTACGATTCTCATCTGAAGCAAGTTTGTACTGTACAGATGGCCACTGTACTGTACAGGTTAGTCGTCAAAAAATTTACCGTAATAATGAGTCTCGGTTAATCGCATACAATAATGATAATAAACAGCTATAAAAAAATAAAATCCTGAAAAGTTTTTAGCGGCAGGCAGGATTGAAACCTATAACTTTAAATAACTGGACTACCTTATTTGTTTGACTGAATTATTTGTCTGAATGGCTCAAACTGACTGTAGATTGTGGCAAGATGAAACTAAAAAAAAAAACAAATTAAGTTTTTCTGTGGCAGATTGGTACTCGTTTTTTATATGTGACGAACTGAGACTTAGGCAAACCGGCCCTTTATAAAGTAACTTGTTTTTACTTACAGATTAATGACACTTTGTGGTTGTTTGGGGGTTCAGTTATACCTACTTGTTGGGAGGTAGTTTCGGACATTGTATCTGGACGTTGACCCTTTCTAAGTTTTTGTTTTTGTAAGAGTTCGGTGTTGGTTGCTTAGTTTCCTAATTAACTTGTAACTACCTCGTAAGGTGATTTGGAATGCTTACTTCCTTCTTCATCATTTTCTTGCCCTAATCCCAAATCGGTTGGGGTCGGCGCATCATGTTCTGTTAAAAAGAAAATCATATTACAAAAGGATTTGGCTATGTTTTATGTTAATGACTGACCGCCTGCCTGACGTCAACCCTCATTGGGAATACCTACTAGTGTATGCATTGTCAACAGATATGCAGCTGAGGTCAAAATCTCTACGTCATCTTTTACGAAACACCCTGAGTGGACATGGGGTGGCAGCCCCTACCACACGGTATGCTTATCTACTTCTTTTTTAATGATAACAATAGTAGCAGGGCGTTTTTTTCCGAAATTATGTACCTAGCTTAAAAATGATACGAAAATAAAACATTATGTATGACAAAATGGGTACATCCATTAAATCCGTTTTGGACAACACGGGTAATATATTATTCTCACAGATGTAATCATTGAAAAGGTCAGTTTTTACGTACAAAGGTCCTAATCTGGCGCTCCCATAAGGGCTGAGATTACACTTGCCTAACAACAAAGGCCTTTTTGGTATAGATTGCTGGTTACATCGCATACAGAAAATATTGCAGGCATGATCAAACAATATCTAGGTATTACTGTGGAGTTGGGGTCGGCGCAACATGATTTGTTAGAACACAAAATCATGTAGCAAAAGGATTTGGCTATGTTTTATGACCGGCCGCCTGCCTGACTTTATCACCACGAATGGAATGCTATTGAAGGTGGTGGTACGCCACCATGCGGTTGACCATAGTATACAGATATTCAGCCGAGGTCAAAAACTCTACGCTGCTTTTTACACCCTTAGTGGACTAGGAGTTGGCATACACACTGACTATAATTTTGACTGGCAGGTCGTAATATTCTGCTCGTTTACCAAAAAAGTTGAAACAAGAGTAGTTAGTACACTGTTATATTCTGGGCCACGTAAACTGATGAATCAAAAACGCGGGTGGTAGCGACTGGATAGCGAAAACGGGAGATCGTGCCTTGTGGCGTACCTTGAAGAGGCCTACTTCCAGCAGTGGACTGCTGTAGGCTGAATGTGATACGTGAGCCAGCAATGTATGCAAAATAAGGCCTTGTTGACAGGGTAACGTAATAAATCCCCTAAGGGATGCGATTAAATGAATCAGGGATAATTATGTGGCCCCAGATTTAACTGCCTAGGGTCGAGAAAAATGGCCGGTGTACGATTAGAACTAAACGATGCTCTTTTGTTTTTCTTGTTAAATTGACGAAAATGAATGACATTTGAGATTGTTTTTTTTTTGGTAAGTCAAAAACATGTTAAACCTTGCAGTTTTAGGCGACTGGCTGACAACCTTTTACTAATAGTGATACGCAGTATTCTGAATGACTCAAACTTTGGTCAGATGTGATGTAAATGTAAATTATTTCAGTCGTTTATGCTCTGCCTACCCCGCAAAGGCTTGATATTAATATAAAACATGTTACGCGATTGACGATGTTACACTTCCAAAAAAAAAATATAGGTACCCGAGGTGGACCTACATTCCCAATTTCGTAGGTACTTACGTATAAGACTTACTATAGGTTCTAGGTCTGATAATGGAATGTTGGAATAGAGATCTTCATAGAAGCATACTAAATAGTAAGCTGTTACAACAGTAATAGAGATATCTCAGATTACCGATTCAAAATATTAATATATCTAGGTATTATGCCGGTTATCCATACAGTTTTAAGATCAAGCAGTAGGTTTAAAATGATCCCTAAAATCTTGTAAATAAGATGAGATGATTTCCTTATGAAAATCCATGATGTATATCGTCACTTATTTTGTCTTTTTGGATTGAACATTTTTTATTTCTTATTCTTCTTACTTAGTCTTTAATCTTCTTGTGCCAAATTTACTTAGAGCAAGACCAATCCAATTTTTCGTAATGGTCAAGCAAATTTACATAAAAAAGTCTTTTGGCTTCGGATTACTTACAATCTGTTAATTATTCCAATTGAATAAGGGCAAATATTGCCCTTTTGATATAACGTTTTCCTTTTTCACCAAAAGGCCTTAATGTAATTAATGTTATTATAACGCAATTCTGTTAATTAATTAAGGGTACAAAGGGCTTCCGAAAGTAACGTCGTTCTTTTTGATGTCTTTCCTCTTTCTACAAGTATTTACCTATAAAATACTAGAATTTGTTACTGCAAACATGCCATGAAAGTAATAAATCCTTTCCAAGAGAATATAGTTAAGAGAGTATACTTTAAGTAGGGTACTTCTAAACAAATGGGAATTATGTATTACAATTTTCGAAGCTTTCCAAGTCCGGTATGTAGTAAAATACATTATTATTTTATTTATCTATTGTGAGCCTGTCCCACTGAAAATACATAATATAAGTACTTATCTTTGGTTATACAGCGTGTTACAAAACAACCAATAAAGCTGAAAGGGCGTGGAAAGGTCCGTTACAAAGAGTCAATTAACAAAAAAATAGAGCCGTAGTATCGTTTTTGAAAACTACGAAAAAAATATTTTTTTATTAAATTACACTAATTATTTTTAATCGTGGTATCGCAGCACTAATTTTGACAGCTCAAAGTTCAAATGAAGTAACCGACGCGGCGAAGTGCAGTTCGGTCTACATTGCTGGCTATTACACGAATGTCATTAATACAAGAAACTAAGTCAACCAGCAATGTATGCCGAAGCGGACTCTGTTCGCCAGGTAGTGTAGCACCTGACCTAGACTAGTGATGTGATTATTTTATCGACTGATGTTAATGAAAAATATTCTTTATTTTGGTTAGTTATGTAACAGGTTGTATAGGTTATCTGCAGAGCCTGTATGCTTGCGGTTGGCTGTGTATATTTGATATTATAATAGATACGAGTAGGTATTTGTTAGGCATTCATCATCACAAAATAATTTATGATCTACCCCTAATATTGAAACTGTAAAACCAGAGGCATTCCCAATAATATTGGTGAAATAAACGGTTTTAAATGTTACTAAGACCAGTGCAGGTTATATAAATGCATTGTTGATTGTGTAATTATTCTGGCCGCCCGCCAGTGTCGGACGGAGACACTCAGGGTTTATGGTGACCAGCTTGCGACGGGGATGTGAGCCAAATGAACCGAACTATCTGTGTGCACGTGAGTGGGTTATGTGTGGTTTTTGAGTCGTCTTCTTCTATGAATCAAGTAGTACATACATCACGCTATATCCCTTGCGGGGTAGGCAGAGGTTGGTCGCCAGGGTCGGACGGAGACACTCAGGGTTTATGGTGACCAGCTTGCGACGGGGATGTGAGCCGAATGAACCGAACTATCTGTGTGCACGTGAGTTGGTTATATATGTGTGTATGTGTTTTTATAGTAGAATAATACATACAAACATATATATTGTCCATATCAGATGCGGGGTAGGCAGAACGTAAACCGGCTGTAAAAAACGGCCATTACCACCACGTCTTACTTACAAGAGCTGGAGTCATTTAGAAGACTCTGTATCACCATACGAATTGACAGGTTGTCATCCTGTCACCTTAAATTGCAATGCCTTTTTTGTTACTCCTGGTATAAATGCATTGTTGATTGTGTAATTATTCTGGCCGGCCGCCAGGGTCGTACGGAGACACTCAGGGTTTATGGTGACCAGCTTGCGACGGGGATGTGAGCCAAATGAACCGAACTATCTGTGTGCACGTCACTAGGTTATGTGTGTTTTTTGAGTCGTCTTCTTCTATGAATCAGGTAGTACATACATCACGCTATATCCTTTGCTGGGTAGGCAGAGGTTGGTCGCCAGGGTCGGACGGAGACACTCAGGGTTTATGGTGACCAGCTTGCGACGGGGATGTGAGCCAAATGAACCGAACTATCTGTGTGCACGTCACTAGGTTATGTGTGTTATTTGAGTCGTCTTCTTCTATGAATCAGGTAGTACATACATCACACTATATCCTCTGCGGGGTAGGCAGAGGTCGCCCGCCAGGGTCGGACGGAGACACTCAGGGTTTATGGTGACCAGCTTGCGGCGGGGATGTGAGCCAAATGAACCGAACTATCTGTGTGCACGTGACTAGGTTATGTGTGGTTTTAAAGTGGAATTACACATACATACGTATAACCCGATTCATAGAAGAAAGGGACCCGAAGCGGCAACATTATTGTTTGCGTCTTTTTCATATTATATGATATTCAACCAAGAGGTCAACAATATAATGTAGCCATTTCGAGTCCTCGTCTTCTATGAATCAGGTAGTACATACATCACGCTATATCCTTTGGGAGGTAGGCAGAGGTTGCTCGCCAGGGTCGGACGGAGACACTCAGGGTTTATGGTGACCAGCTCGCGACGGGGATGTGAGCCAAATGAACCGAACTGTCTGTGTGCACGTGACTAGGTTATGTGTGTTTTTTGAATCGAATTATACGGGGTGTTAGGGACGGTGTAACGAAAACTTTGCAGGCAAGCTCAGACCATGAAACTGAACAACTTTTACTATGGAGCCAATGGTGGGAAACGAAAAAAAATTTTCGACCTCCCATACAAAGTCAGGCAGCTGATCGTGAATTTTGTATGGGAGGTCAAAAAATTTTTTTCGTTTCCCACCATTGGCTCCATAGTAAAAGTTGTTCAGTTTGATGGTCTGATCATGCCTGCAAAGTTTTCGTTACACCGTCCCTAACACCCTGTATCACGACTATATTCCTTGCGAAGTAGGCGGAGCGTAAACCGTTGTAAAAAACGGCAATTTACACCACGTCTTTCAAAAATTTGAGTCATTTAGAAGACTCTGTATCATTATATCGACATCAACCCTCAAATTTCTTAGTAGCTTCTATCGACACCCACGGAAAAGATATGGGGTGATGCTATTCTATTCCGGCACCACACGTGACTATTTGTACCCAATAATATTTAACCCTATATAAATGCATTGTTGATTGTGTAATTATTCTGGCCGGCCGCCAGGGTCGGACGGAGACACTCAGGGTTTATGGTGACCAGCTTGCTATTGAATACTATCACGGCATTGACAGGTTGTCGGTCTGTCGCCTAAAATTGCAATACAAATCAACTCGTTAATTTCTTAGTTGCTTCTCAACACACGGGAAACATATGGATTGATGCTATTCTAAGCCGGCACCACACGGGAATATTTGTACTCAATTAAATTGAACCCTATATAAATGCATTGTTGATTGTGTAATTATTCTGGCCGCCCGCCAGGGTCGGACGGAGACACTCAGGGTTTATGGTGACCAGCTTGCTATTGACTACTATCACGACATTGACAGGTTGTCGGCCTGTCGCCTAAAATTACAATACACATCAACTTTCTCTTAGTTGCTTCTAACGACACCCACGGTACAGATATGAGGTGATGCTGTTCTAAGCCGGCACCACACGGAACTATTTGTACTCAATAATATTTAACCCTATGCATAGTTGATTGTGTAATTATTCTGGCCGGCCGCCAGGGTCGGACGGAGACACTCAGGGTTTATGGTGACCAGCTTGCGACGGGGATGTGAGCCAAATGAACCGAAATATCTGTGTGCACGTGAGTGTGTGTTTTTTGAGTCGAATTATACAATCACGCTCCCTATCCCTTGTGGGGTAAGCAGACGTACACATATGTACATACGTCACATTTATATCACATACAGGGTAGGCAGAACGTAATCGGCTTTAAAAACGGCCATTTACAACGCGTCGTCTTACAAAAGTTGTTACGTCGTGTTACAGGCGGTTGTGAAATTCTGACATCAGGATTCATCGGGTCGTTGGACGACTCGATGTCCCACATGAAGAGAGAGATTATTCTGAATTACCATCACAGCTTCTTGTTCCATCGAAATCCTCTAAAGTAAGTTTTCACACAGGTAAAGTCTCCAAGCGAAGGTCGCTGGTTAAAATCCAACCAGCAGTGAAAAAAAATTGCAAGCCACCAAAAAAAAGATTTTTAAGGATATACTTACCTAGGTAAACATTGCTTCTGGTAGGTAACATTTTAATTGTTATGGTAACCACGTTGGCCGTAAAGCTAGAGTGTCTTCTTTTCCTGGAAACTAGCCAAAATAATTACGCAATGAAGATTGCATTTTATAAGCTCTGTAGTTAACTCGAGTTTCAAGAAGAGATTATGCTGTAGATTTGTGAACTGCGAAATTAGATTTTAAATCTAGATATTAGGATCTATAAAATGTGTTAGATATTTGCAGGTATGAGTAGTTCAATTGGTTGGCTCATTATCATCTTCGTCCCAGGCTATAGAAGTAGGTACCCACACAGCTGGACGTAGGCTTTCCCTAGGGTAGGCTAGAAGCTTGCTTGATCTTCCGTGTAGATACTCATTCTAGTTCCTACCAGCCGCCTTATTATGTCATCCATGCATCTGACTGGCCTGAAGGCGTCCAATGCTGCGTTTGCCGAGGTGGTGGTCTCTTCTCGAGACCCCGCTCTACTAAACCCGAAGTCTACTAAATAAAAATCGTTTCAGTTGCGTGTCGATGGCATGTCAGTTGATGGTTTTTGTAGTTTCGTATTCTGCTAACAGTTTTTAGTACCTATGGAAAAAGCACACTGGCAATAATGACAGCTAAAAATTAGCAGACTTGAGGGCCTGTTCTTCGACAGATGTGACCAGACTGTTAGACAACGTTCATTATGACGACTCATGGTAAAGTAGGATATAATATTCTGTTCTTATAACCCCTTATATTAACAATAACAAAACGAGAGTAACATAACCAGTTTATTACGTACAGTTACGGTTCGTTACTCAATCTCCCCGAGGCAGAGCCTTGTTATAAATTAGTACTGTGATACCACAAAGTAAGTATTGGCGGGAGCCCATTACAGACAGACGGCTCTGAACCAACGTCACTGCACTCACACACACATAAACTCGCCGTCATTTACGCTTGAAACCAAACCGTCTCTAACTGGCTAGGAGCGAGTGTCAAAAGCTTTCCGTGCGGGCGGACGGCAAAACGACTGCCAAGTGCATGCAGTGTGTTATAGTGTAAGTGTGATATAATTTATTTGCCTAAGTATATTTGATCCAGGTACCTACTACCTTTGCCGTGTGATGCCGGCTTAGAATGTAATCACCCCATATCTTACCCGTGGGTGTCGTAAGATGCGACTAAGTGAATGAATTTCACAATCGCATTGCAACATCTTGCATTGCGCTCACCAACCCGCCTGCCAAGCGTGGTGAGTATGGCAAATACCCCCCTAATAGGGGGAGGCCCATGTTCAGCAGTGGACTTTATTGTAGCTGTTATGATGGTATGATGATGACCTACTACCTAATTTGAAAAATTCAGAACGAAAAATTGGCAACCCCGGTTGTAGGTATAAATGATCGGAAAAGAGGCGAGCTGTCCTTCTGTAAATTCTCTATTTTGTGGTAATACTGTAGGTACAGCATTCACAATGTATCCACGACTTTTAACGAGCCCACCAAATAATATCGAACATTTATCCAAAGTCAAATATCAAGTTTCAAAAATAATTATCTGTTGGAAAGGGTCAAGTATAATGATCTCGATGGAAAACGGTTTTTAATTTTGAAGGATTTCGATTACCAAAGTATAAATGGAAAGAAAAGTTTGTTAACATTTTTCCTACCTATACTTTTATTTTTAATAGAATGTAAATCCTTTTGAAAAGTTCAATAGACATTCCGTCATGTATTTATAGGTAGGCACAAAACTTTCATTCATACAGGGTATCCTTTCTGAATAATTTAAGGCCCATTTTAGATCTGGTCCTTTCATAGGAATTCGACGAAACATTCTTTTATATATTTAGTAGTCACGAGGGAGTTAACGATTTTTCTATTTCAATCTGAAGTGAAATTTCTAAACACTTGTTTTTTGAAGAAGAAAAGTTACTATCATTATTTTCAGTCCGAATTTTTATTTGGCTATTGAATACAAAAATTACGATTTTGTACGAAAACCGTGTATTATATTCCTATGATATGGTATCTTATACCTGTCTCATATTAAAAATTCTAAAACAGCCACATAAAATGAACATTTCAGGCTAAAATTCTCTCAGTTCCAAGTATATCTTTTATGTCAGACAGATGCAATCATTGTGGTCTCGCCGTGTTGACGCACCCTGTATAAGAGGAAACTGCTCTCGTGTTTTAGTATTCCTTGCTCATATTTGGCGCACTCTTTATATCGAGTGTAAGGAAGGTGTAGGTACTAAAAACTTGTAGGCATGATATGAACATGACGCTAAACTAGAACCCATGGAAAAATGGCTGAGTTTTTAGTCTATTCGTAACTTTTTACACCCTTTTAACTTTTTACAACTGTGATATTTGTTAGGTAATGGTCAAGAAAGGAATTTCGTGAAAATATTTCAAGTACCTACATACATACATACATCACGCCTATATCTTTTGCGGGGTAGGCAAAGCATAAATGGCTGTTTGAAAAGGCCATCTACACCACGTCTAACAAATTTGAGCATTTTCAAGTACTGTTTGTGGTAAAATAGTAATTTGAGATAATTGCGAGTCTATAGAGTTTATAACGTCGAATAATAAATGCAAGCTCTATAACAAGAAACCTAAAAATTAAAGACTCTAGATAATTTTTTTGACATGATGTGATGCTATTCTAACCAAAAAAAATAGTGTATTTACAAACTAAACATCTTAATTTGAAAGATTAACCAGCCAAGTATCTGTTGAATCAGGTCGATTACATTGGCTCAAGTACAATAGAAGCTACGTCAGTGCGAAGTTACGCAGGAAGCAAATTAATTAATTAATTAAAGAGAGATGTATTGGATTTCTCGGATGGAACCCAATAGCTTTCCCTTAGTAGTAGATTACTACAACATTCCATAGCTTTATCTACAAGTATTATAAGGACCTGTTTCTATGACCAATTTAGGTATTATTATCTAGTGTTTTAAGGCGCATGCTCCACACAGCAGACGTGAGACATAAGATGGCATCTGTCAAACGAGTGGTCGCTGGAAATGTGTGATGTGCGCCATCGCGACGCTTGAAACAAACACTTGAAAAATTTATAAAACAGCAGGAAAAAGTTACACACGTGAGACCTGCGTCGCATTGATAATGAATGACTGACCATCGCTTGTCTGACAGATGATGTCATTTGGCGCGTCGCATTGCGCGTCTATTCTGTGGATCTTGCCCCTTAGAAACCGCACTCTATCAAACACTGTAAAACGACAACGGAACTGAAGATCGAGATTTTGAATCAAAAGGGCTTCAATTTATAACATTTTTGCATAGTATAAAGTTAGACAGTTTGTAATTAGCTAGGTACATTTGAATTGGCGATGGGCCTACTGTCATCTCATAAAAATACGACAAATACATCATATTTATCTATCATGCATGACGGACTCACAATTCTATCGGCAACGATACCATTTTACATTCGTTGACGCTCTACCTAAACCGTATCGAGATAAATGTTTGATTGTAGATTGTCTAAAGTATTTCTATTTTCACACAATTAGTGAGTAGACAAAACGGCATTCTAGTTCTGTTAAAACATTACTAACCATCATTTTCCATTCCATTTAACAAAGTTATTAATCAACTACGAGTCAGCCATGGATTGAAACAAAAAACTTTTTCAATCATAAAGCCTATTACTTAAATTTTCGTCCAGAAGAAAAAAAAACGAATAGGATTTCGTCGCGAAACGAAAAAAGTCGTTTGTAAAAGTTTGAAAGAAATCGAAATGTTATTTTTGGTTTATTTAAAGACTTCAGAGTTAATTCTTAGCTTTGTAGAGATCCTAGTCGGTTGGAGGCTCTTATTTATTTTTATATTGCGTGGGTGTTACCAAAGGGATAACTTCAAAAAGTCGGTACCAAAGATTCTTGGGAATAAAAAAACTTACAAAGCGTTTGCCAGACTAGCAAGAGTAAGAATAATAAGTCTGGCAACTTTAAAATAACAATTGGCCCTAGCCATCCCTAGCCGAGATGTAGTCAAGAAACACACATAACCGTAAAAATAAAAAATTTTAGAACACAAAATTAGGTTGACAGATATTCAGCCGAGGTCAAATCTCTACATCGCCTTTTACGAAACACCCTGACTGGACTAGGGGTGGCAGTATTCTAACCGTTGCCACACGACCATAGTTATTGTACTGCAACGGCCTATAAATTGCTGCTACAGTACTTTTATTAATTAAAACCACTACAGCCATTATCACGGCACGCACACCCGATTGGCGAGCAACTCGTGAATTTTAATCCACTCCACGAGTCTCATTACTAGTCATTACTGCACCGCGGGCAGCGTAATCCGGCGATTTAGACCCGGCGGCGCTCGTGGCGGGCGTTTCATAGCCTTTTTCTGTCAGCCTACTTGAAACGAGACTGGCTGGATGTAAACGGAAGAAAAATAATAAGGTTTCAGTTTTAAATGGTGCAAATTGGGTGCAAACACAAATTAGGGAAACAGCGCGCGGGGCGCCGCCTTTACAGATGGCTCACTAAGTACCAGCGACGATTTTGACGCTTAATTTACTTTAACTAGAAATAACTGGGACCTCAAAAGGAACTCAAGGTAACTAAGAAGGTTGCGACAAACGTCACATTTTTTGACAGTAGCATAGCAACCCTGACTATGTAACAAACATGTGGCAATCACGAAAATCCGAAATAGGGTACGCTTATTAACCGGGCGTCGCGACAACGATGCGCGACAACGACGCCGTCAAAATTTGACGGCGCCAATGTCGCTGCGGTCTTGTAGAAAAACCCGACCGCATCAACTGACAGCGCCATACAAACCCTGAGCTTCTCAGTGCGCTGTCAACGTGACGGCGACACGGCGGCGTCGTTGACGCTGACGCCCGGTCTTTCTGGTATTACCATACAGACCAGTCATTTGACAGCGACAACGACGCCGCCGCGACGGGGTCGAGTGATCATTTTGTAAACTCTCCTATTTTGTGGTGCAAATCTGTCCAAAACGTGATCTTAACATCTGCTGCAAGATGTTAAAGTGGTGTGTACGGCAAAATGTTGCAACATCGCGCAGCAAATGTGAGAACTATCTAAGTCACAGTGTCATTTAGGCATGGTATGTCATAGTTCTAGCTAGCCAATACTTACTTTGTGGTTCTAGTTGGTAGTAGGTTGGTTCTAGGTTTAGTAAAGGAGCAAAATGTATGTGAGTATTACCATTACTCATCACGTTTGGCAGGTGGATTGGCGAGCGCAGTGCAAGACATTTCATACACAAGGAATACTGCTGAGTATTCCCTCACCTGGACAAATAGCCCTAATAGTACCGGCATTCGAATAGGCTATATTTGACAGCTGTCAAAATCATGTGAATGCTTTGACATAAGGTCTATTTTTCTTTGTTAACATGTGTACAAGTATGGGTCTGACAGCTGTCAAATATGGCCTATTCGAATGCCGGTACTGTAGTTGGGTTTTACGACACTCAGAGGTAGAGTGTGATAATTCTGAGCCGGCATCACACCGCGTAATTCACTTGCGCTAAATGAATATAATCTGGAGACGTTGATTTCAAATGAGTACAGATTTTCTTATAAGGAAAAATTTAAGAAATCAACATCAAGGTGTTTATTATTCCTATTTATCTCCAAATACACTTTACTGGAATACGATTAGCCGGCATTTCAAACAATTAATTATACGAAATGATGCTCGCACAAAAATAGAAATCATTACGCGTAAAAGAGAGAGTAGTCTTGTTTCTATTGCCAAGTAAATTAATTATTTTTCCTTTGTTAAGGGAAACAATGAGAATTGTTAATGAATGTCGGCAATCCTCGTTTCCTTTTTTATCTTTTTTTTCTTCTATTTAGGGATGGGGTAAAAGTTTGAAGTGTAAAAAAATATACTTGTTACTTTTATTATTCTGTTACATATCGTGGAAATATCAATGTGTACCTACCTATACGGGGAGTATCGAAAACGGTATAACAAGCCGAAAAGAGGTCAAAATGCTCATGAAACTGAACAACTTTCCCTGTTGAACACGATCGTAACATTAAAAAAAAGTTGAACCTGCTATACAGAACGGCCGATCAGCTGATTGGTTTATGTACCATGGGAGGCCTTATTATTAGGTATGTTTTTAACACTCAATTAATAAACCGGTTAATAACCATAATCGAATTTACCATAGATTTGGCTCATAGTGCTTTATCATACAACCTAATTAATAGGTTCAATACTGAATCAAGATAGGCATTACCTAATCGTGTCTAGATCTTAACGCATTATGCACATAATTAATCATTTGCTCTTTGACGGCTCCAATTTCAATTGTCAACAAGGTCACAGTACAATCAAATGGTTTATTATTAAATTAGATCAGAATCAAAGCTGACTACTAGAAATCAGCATTAACATTGTCTGCGCTTGATTAATTACCTATAGGTTAATTATTAGCACAGACTCGATAGAAGGAGAATATTAGCACAGACAGTCTATAAATAAATACGAGTATGGATATGTTTTGTAAATATAAACATGGTTAAGGTGGTTTCTGCGATATTTAAATCATTTTCGATAGTTTCATTTAGTGTTACTTTTTACGCTAAAAAATAAAGGTTGGTTACCATTTTCAAAGTTGATTTCAAGACTTCCTAATTAAATGCGTAAAGCAGGCAGGCCACCCACTAAGCGAATGGACGGACGATCTGATGACTGTTACTGCCAGACATTGAATACGGGAGGAACAGTACCGTGCCTCATAAATATACAAATAGGCCATATTTGACAGTTGTGAAACCCATAATAGAAGAAATGAAAAATAGTCTTTATGTCATAGCATAAACATAATTTTGAAAGCTGTCAAATATGGCCTATTCAAACGGCCGTACTAGATATAGATGGCAAAAAAAGTTGTAGCATGAACTCAGCAGTAAATGTGGGCTGATACATAAATGAATGAGTAGAAAGGCGATAGCTGTGTACTTAATACCAAAATACTAGCCTGTTATTTCACAGGTTCCGGTGCATCACTATTTCAATTGCGTATTCATTTAGAAATATCTTAGTGGGTTCCCGTTTCTTGGCACTCGGAAACGAAATATCAGATGAATTGCTAATGATACTTCCTTTGTGAACTTTCAAAATAGCCTTTCAACTCAAAGACTGTTAAAAGTTTGCCCTCAACAATTGTTAGCGTTTTACTTTCTTTTTTGGCCTAGCGTGCGTAGGAATATTCTTGCTCATTTCTCAGACTTTTGTACCTATGTACAACACTTCGTTTTTGAGTAAGATCTGAACAGAGCTAGCTATTTTCTTGATCTTTTTCTTTGGCATCGTCATGCTCACTTCAAAGTGATTAGCTCTTCTTTATTAATTTATTCAATCGCAGAACTTGCTATGAATTCCCTTACACTAAAGCCATAATAAATAACTGAACCTGCGAACTTGCAGCATAATAACATTTTGCTCGATGTAAGGTGAGTTTAGGCCTACGTCCAGCAGTGGACTGCAATAGACTGAAATAGAAGGTGAGTTTAAATGCAAGCCGTGTGGTAGCGGCTAAGAATACCGCCACCCCTAGTCCACTCAGGGTGTTTCGTAAAAGGCGACATTGAGTTTTTGACCTCGGCTGAATATCTATCGGATATGGTCACCCGTATGATGGCGGTGATACCTACTATCTACTATCCCAAAGAGTGCAGGTATAGGCGGCCGGTCATAACACATTGCGCCAATTCCTTTTGCTACAAGATTTTATGCTATAACAAAAACATGTTGCGCCGACCCCAACTGAGAGCAGGAAGATGATGAATAGTCCACTGATGAAAATATTGCTCGACGTAAGGCAAGTTTAAATAAAGCTAAACTTTATCTGCATTACGGTTAAACCACTTTCCTCTATACGGGCATTTAATTATCTAATTACCTACTCAATTTCTAGTTTTATGGTCTAATAAAGTTTAGTTTCAAAGTTACAACTTGAGTTGGGGTTGAGTGACACTTTTAGTACTAGGGTAGAAGTCATAAAGAGAACAAATTGTCTTAAAAATTAAAAGTGAATAGGCATAATATCATGGGTTCATGCTCAACCCTGTAGGCTCAATTTCTTTGAGCAATAACTTTGAAGGAGTAATTTTATTACCTTCCTATATCCAATACCTTTAAATCTTAGTAAATCTCACATACCTACTGTTCGACAGTTTCAGTCACACCTCAGCCAAGTCTCTCACAATCTATGGCAAGAATCACACGTAACATCCGCTTGTGCATTATTTTTTGTGCTGCGTAGCTCTTGCGTTAGTAGAACATTACGAATGCTCATAAAAATACAGTATAATGTCTTACGGTTTGACAGACGCATCCGTTGACGTAGCGTTAAGCGATATTTTTGCGCTAGCGGATGCGTCTGTCAAACCGTTTTACAGAAACCCAATTTTTATGAAAATAAAGTGGAATGCGGTAGCGATGCGCAAAAATGACGCACAAACGGACGTTAGGTGTATGTTTCGCCTATGCATAATGGAACGTAGTCGCTAAGCCGCTTGTGTAGCCAAGATCTCGTATACAGCCAAGCAGACCTACACTTGTATCCAGACCGACGGTACTATGACTACAATTTTATCGCAAAACTGCAGTTCTTCTTTTCCTGTGTGGTACACAGAGTCGTCCAACAACCCGATGAACCCTGATTACGATGTCAGAGTTCTATAATAGCCTACTACAAGTAGCAGGCCTCTGACATGGTTGTGTAACGACTAACATCTAAAAAATTATAGACAGCAACTGGGATGGAACCATCTTGCTTTTCGAACAATCAAGTGGTTCAATGTCCTAACCAGACTAGGAACAAATTTCAAGTGAAAAGATGAATATCAGCTTTGTGAGTGACCCACCGGGAATCGAACGCGGAACCTTCTGGTTGATAATTAGTTTTGAACTTTACTGAAGTTAAGACATGCAGTCCGTCTGTATAGTTCCAATAGCTTGATAGATTATGTCAAAGCTATTGCTTGGTTGACTAGCTTTCTAACTATCTAACTCCAACAGAAGATAATTTACGGTCTAGCGTAATTGCGTCGCCAAATAGACTGTAAAATTAGAAACAAGGTTATAGACATGGATTAGGTTCTTCAGTGGTAGACGGCTAGGTAGAAGCCTATTTTAGTCTCTTCGGTTTTTTATAATTATTCGCAAGACAGATGGTTTCAAGCTGGAAGCCACTTGTATACTTATCTATCTGTAAAACTATCCAATTTGATTTATTACTTAAAATAATAAAATAACCTTATTGGTATAAACATGGTATTGCCATGTGGTGCCGGCTTAGAATAATATCATTCCATATCTTTCCCGTGGGTTTCGTAGGAAGCGATTATGGGATTTTGAGAGTTGATGTGTATTGCAATTTTAGGTGATAGGCAGACAATCTGTACGGTGGTGAAACAATCTTCTGAATTACACTCAAACTTCTGTCATACGTGGTGTAAATGGCCTTTATTTTACAGCCGTTTACGCTCTGCTTAGCTCGCAAGGGATATTGGCGTAATATACGGGGTGTAAGAACAACTTTTGCTGTGGAACAGATGGTGGTAAACTAAAAACAATTTCGGACCTCCCATACAAAATTCACGATCAGCTGAGCTGACTGACTTTGTATGGGAAGTAATTTTTTTTTTCACCACTATATTTTCCATATTGTAAGTTTGATCCGTTTCCCTTAGCACGCCTGCAAAGATTTCATTACACCGTCCCTTAAATCCTGTATGTATCTGTGTACATGGTATATACTAGGTACATGGTGGTACCTGAAGTGAGATGCAATGTGAGTGGGACAAGTTTGGAGGCGAAGTTCGCAAGTCGATGCCACCGTGCGAGCAGCGCCTTAATCACGGCATTTCTGACGGGGTTGGGCTGGTAGCACTGAATTGAACGCTTTCATCCGCTGCAATTCATTTTCTCGTGGGAAATATTCATTTAGCCGCATGTGTTATACGAACAAACTATTCTAATAAGTTACTCTAATATTACAAAAAACCTCATCAAAATCGGTTGCGTGGTTTAGAGGTTACCTACCTATAGCGAATTCCACGACAGACAGACAGAGAAACACAAAAGCGACTTAATTTTATGGAATTATTTGATAGTGATGATGATTATGAAACGACTAGACAAAACCTGTGATAATATACAGCCGTATAAAAAAATGAAAATAAAATAATTTCAATCTTTTATCTAATGAACCCTGATAAATATTTTAAAACCAATTGTGTTGTGTAGGATGTGTAACGATCAACATCTAAGTAATCTAATCATCTAGATCGGCTTAACATATGTGGTATGTATTAGAGCTTGCAATAAACACTAACTATGAATAATCTCAAAATATTATAGATTGACAAATATCAAGACGCGAGAACTGAACCCCAATTTTTACATTATTTCTGGAATGTTGTCTTGAAATCTGGGGGCACAGCAATGCCCTAGTCAAGTCGAGCAAATGGCCCAACCATGTTTTTTTAAGCAGAACGCTATTTTCAACTGTTGTGTTCTGCCAGTGCAACCGGGCCTCTCATACTGGAAGCGGCACCCTAACTGTGTTACACAAGTGCGGTGTTTAGAGAGATAAAGTTAGGTGTTTCAATTTGATTGCCGCCGTGAGAATAAGTGCTTTGATTGTGGTATGCATGCATTACAAACTAACATTGTTGTAGTTGAGGAATACAGTAACCATGGCATCGTATAAAGTATCACGAGCTGTATATAAAAGTAGGTGTCGTCCTCTTCGTTTCATGTGGATCACCGAATCGTCCAACGATTGGATGAACCATAGTCTCAGGGTTATTTGAGCCGGCTACTGCTCTGCCGTGTCAAAACATTAGACTGTAACTTCAAATTTCAAGTTTTGAGAACGGACACAAAAACATTTTTTTTAGTTTTTGTATGGTTTCTATATGATTTTCGAAGATATTGGAAATAAGATAAAATTATATAGATTTTCCGTGTCAAGATCTTTATAGCCATTAAAAAAATTATACTAAAATCATAAGACATACAGAGATACTTAAATAAAATTGTTTTGTCTTAACAATAGCTAGAAAAATCTTTGCGATTTGTCAGGACAAAACACTGTACTGTACATTGCAGTGTATTGACTTGACTTGACCCAACTGCGGTTGTATTTGTGGTAATGAAACACTGGTTCTAACTATGTTCTGACCTGTACACAAGTTGTACATTATAAGATCTTGTTTTGATTGTTCACATAAAATAAGGGTCTCATCAAAACCTACAATTTTCCCAAACAAAATGATTTTAGCATGAATAATTGCCGAGATAAACGAGTTTTTAGTTTGACAGCTTTCACATAAAATAAAGGTCTCAACAAGGCCTACAACTTTCCCACACAATCTGATAGTCTAGCTTGAATGATTGCCGAGATAAACGAGTTTGACAGCTTTCACATAAAGTAAAGGTCTCATCAAGACCTACAACTTTCCCAAACAATCTGATAGTCTAGCTTAAATGATTGCCGAGATAAACGAGTTTTAGTTTGACAGCTGTCACATAAAGTAAAGGTCTCATCAAGACCTACAACTTTCTAGAACAAACTGATAGTCTAGCTTGAATGATTGCCGAGATAAACAGTTTGACAACTGTCACATAAAGTAAAGGTCTCATCAAGGCCTACAACTGTCCCAAACAAACTGATTGTCTAGCATGAATGATTGCCGAGATAAACGAGTTTTAGCTTGACAGCTGTCACATAAAATAAAGGTCTTATCAAGGTCTACAACTTTCCCGAACAAATTAATAGTCTATCTTGAATGATTGCCGAGATAAACGAGTTTGACAGCTGTCACATAAAGTAAAGGTCTCATCAAGGCCTACAACTTTCCCAAACAAACTGATTGTCTAGCTCAACGGTCTAGCTATACAGGATGTAAATAAATCAACTGCAAATATTTTAAGGGTGAATCAGCCCATGAAACTGAACAACTTTCCCAAGGAACATAGTTCGAAATATGAAAAAATTGGGCCTCCCATACAAATAAAATCGGCCGGCTTGTACATTTTGTACGGGAGGCCCATTTTCATATTTCGACCGTTCCTTGGGAAAGTTGTTCAGTTTCATGGGCTGATTCACCTAAAATATTTGCAGTTGATTTACACCTGATATAACTAAACACTTAGGAGAGCGTGATATCCTCCGCGGCGCGTGCGCGAGTTAGTCAAATCAAAACACTGTAACGGCGAGTACAGTCGCAATTATAGACCTTGACTTTATAGACATAGAGTGTGAAATGAGTTTTGCGGCTCGCGCGTGGCTTTGTCAAATTAAAACACTGCAACGGCGAGTACCGTGTTACGCAATAATAAACTTTAAGTTTTTAGACATACAGTGTTTTTTCCATACCAATATCTTGATAACTATAGTATTTAACATAAAACAATGTTCTAGGGGAACATGTAGGAGGGGAAGAGATAGCGAATTGGCTTTATAGAAACAAAACACTGTATTGGACTTTACAGTATGTTGTTTTGACACGGCAGATAACTGTGTTACACAAGTGCGGTGTTTAGAGAGATAAAGTTAGGTGTTTCAATTTGATTGCCGCCGTGAGAATAAGTGCTTTGATTGTGGTATGCATGCATTACAAACTAACATTGTTGTAGTTGAGGAATACAGTAACCATGGCATCGTATAAAGTATCACGAGCTGTATATAAAAGTAGGTGTCGTCCTCTTCGTTTCATGTGGATCACCGAATCGTCCAACGATTGGATGAACCATAGTCTCAGGGTTATTTGAGCCGGCTACTGCTGCAGTAGTGTCAGGACTCCTTTTATTATTATATTTATTAGCCTATAATCAGACAATTTATTAACATTACAAATTATAATGCAAAATTTTCATTACAATAAATTTTTGAAAGCTTAAGTCATTTTTAACCCATTCAGCAGGACTGAAAATTTTGTAGGTCAACTAAATAGTCAAAGACAGCAACCGGGACAGTCGAAATAGGAGCTGAGACTATTTTCTCGAAAACGAAGCTTGGACAAGCTACTCTTCTATGTTTTTCCGCGAAGAACGGGCTTTTCAAAACTTTTTTTAGGATCACGCGATCGGTCAACAATTGTCATGTATGTTTCAACCAATGCATAGCCAGATAGTTAACGTAAACAATTAGTACAGACGGCTATATCAGTTATCTGACCCCCCTTACAAAATTGGTAGGTTCGTAGGTAATTTCGTTCTTACTGCTATTGTAACAAAGAATATAATGAATTGCGGGTATATGAGTGGTTTGAATTAAGAAATAAACAGAAGAGGGCGCCACTGAACCATGAGTAATGCTTGCTTATAGCATGGACGGATAATACATCTTATGTTGTGAATATACGGGTGATATTAACCTAGCATACTTGTTCACAAATGGTAAGTCTATAAAGTATCCCTTAATTTCACAAGTTTTGAGCATGTTAATGTGGTGTAGTGGTCAGAGTAGTGGACTACTTGCGGAGAGGAAAATAGTGAACTGACACCATGGTTCGATACTCACCACGATTGCTTAATTTTAGTTTTTTGTTTTTTATTATAATAAGTGTTTGTGGGATGTTGGTGGGATGATTAAGGTGATATGATACGATAAGTCTGTGCGGTTAAAGAATAGGCGTGGGAAAAAAGTGAACTATACATTTCATCATAGATTTTTGACATCTTTTATTACCTACTGAGGACAGAAGTGCCTTACTTTGCCATAGCCATTCTTTTACCGCACATTTTGGGGCAATAAAATAAGCAAAACAATCAAAAGATCTTGTAAAAACAGTTTATTACCAAAATAAACAGATACGTATAGTTAAAAGGTAAATACCTACTTACTTCATATGCCTAATAGAAATACTATGATTAACGTTATTTTATGGTTGCGTTATAAATAGTTGACCTTTTCTAACGATACTTGATAAAATGAATCTACCTCATTAAAACCTTGTTTACATCTAATAATATTATGCAGACTGCAGTGAATTAACATGTCATATGTCATAACATAACAATAACATCACTGCTAGCTAACATTACTTATGTTAAACAAGTTTAATAGATTTTGTGAGTAGGTATTTACATCAAACAATCAAAAAACATAGAGGCTTGAGGGGGAAATTCGGTAAAAAGAAATATAAACCACTTTGATAAATCAAACGCCACCAGGGTGGGGGTTAATATCGTAGTGATCCACCTGCTTTATCGACGATTTGCTCCAGACGACCAGCCATACCATTCACCATGTTCCAGCAGTGATCACGTCCTCTCATGAAATCCCAGGTCGATGTTACGACTGCAGCCAAATTTTCTTTATTTCTTACTTCAGTAGGGTCCCAATTAAGGGTCATCAGACCCCATAAATTTTCTATGGGGTTGAGATCGGGACTTTTGGATGGCCAATCTATTACATGAATGCCTTCCTGCTCCTCTAACCATTGACGAACAATGTGTGCACGATGTATAGAGCAATTATCTTGGACAAAATAAATTTCTTGAGTTGGGTAGGCGATACGCACTGATGGCAACATAACATCCCTGAGTATTTCTATATATTCACGGCTATTAAAGTGAGCACCCACCTCTATCAGCTCACCAGGTCCCATGGACGACATCCAGCCCCAATAGCCTAAAGAAATCCTCCCGCTCGTTCTACAAGGTAACATGCAAGATTCTTCATATCGTTGACCTTTCTTTCGCCATAAGATTTGTTTTCCGTCTTTGTCTGATTTAAATACCTTCTCGTCTGTGAAAATCACGACGTTATTAATCCAATCAAAATTCTGATACGTTTGTGCAAATCTAACTCTTGCTTGGCGGTGTGCAGGTGATAACTTAATCTTCCGGGCTGGTTTATATGTTTTAAATCCAGCGGCATGCAAATGATGTCTAACTGTTTGCACAGAAACTCCATGGCTTACTGCAGTGGATCGTGTAGTTGCAAATGGGTGCTCCTGATGCTGTGCAACAATAGCCCGATGCCGCTCCGATTGATCAGTAAACATTATGGGTTTTGGACCAGTACGGTTTCGCTGCACACTCCTGTTTCACCGTAACGGCGTATCCAAAGCTTTACGGTATTTCTCTGTAAAAAAGGATGGACACATAAATAATGTAATCTATCACCTTACTTATAAACTTTCCCATTTTTAAATAAACGCACAAGGTAGATCACAATAGCAAACAAAGAATATGATAATGAATGATAAATAACGGTTTTCATAATTAGAAACTACTTACCGCTATATTGAGCTCACGAGCAATCTTTTTGATGGGAATATTATCTTCATACAAAAATATAATCTTATATTTTTGATAATCGGTCAAACGCGACATGATTTAGAAGTTAAACCAATAAACAGTTAGAATAATTAGAATTTGAATAATAGGTAAGTAAATGAAAAATACAGCTCAAGTAGTCACTGTCGAAACGTAGACTGATCATTTTAGTTTATCGTTTTTAAAAGTAACTATTACACTATAGGTCCTGCATACATTGCTGGCTGGTTATCTTAACTATTCGTTAATCTGTGTCCGGAGTGAGTTTATTGTAAAGATTACCAGCAATGTATGCCGGACAGTGCACGGTATTCAGTCTGGTTTAATAGCTAAAGTAGTCTTAACGCATCAAAAACTCTGAATATACCCACATCATTGAAACATTACTTGAGACGCAAAATAAGTCGGGGAAGAACGCTATGCAAAAATTCACGACCCCTTACGTCAGGTCAATTGGCCTAGCGGCCTGCTGAGCGCTCGTGACACCTGAGGACTCGAGTTCAAATCTCAGCGTAAATCAAAAAGCAAGCTATTGCTTTTTTCTTTTTCATCAAGTCTGACTTGAGCATTTCTGTGTCGGAACGGATAAACAGAATCTAACTGCCAATTGAACTACTGAGAAATAAAGGCCATATTCGAATGTTTGTTTTAAATCGTTGGGGGTCAGGTAACTGCTATCAGCGTCTGTACGTACTCAATTACAGATTTAGGACAAAAGATAAATCTGTGCGTGATGGAATTTGGCTGAACAAAAGCTGGTTTGTAATTAATCTGCTGCGCGTCACTCCGAATGTACAATTTCTATAAACATGAATATTCAACAGAGCTGTGCAATCTGTAATCTACCAATCACACCCACAAATTTCATTTTAGGAACATCACATCAGCCCATAGCAGTCTGCACTGTTGGACTCCCCCTGTATTCTGTGCCCCCAGGGTACGCAACAAGGCACGATTTACCGATTTCGCCATTCAGTCATTACCAGCCGCTCTCTTCAAGTCATCGGTCCATCTTGCCGGCGACCAACGCTAAGTTTGCCGAAGCGTGGCCTACACTCGAGAACCCGCTTACTCCAACGTCCATCGGTTCTACACCACATAAATAATACCAACCCACTACCACTCCAGCTTGCTATCTTCCAGACCTATGTCCGATACTTTGGTCTTTTAGTGGATATCTTGTTTCGGACCTTATCCATTGGCGAGATCCCTAGCACAGACCTCTACATAGCTCTCTGAGGCTTTAGCTTCACGTGTGTCAAACAAGTGATTGTCGGAGACGTGAGACGTGCGACATCGTGACGCTTGAAACGGTTTCCACTATAAAATGTATGAAACAGAAGAGATAAAGCTACACATGTGAGACGCGCGTCGCATCGATGATGACGGCTGAAGATCGCTTGTCTGACAGATATTATCTTGATATCTTTCTTCGTGAAGCTTATGCCTGAGTGATACTTTACCGGTGGGCCAGTTTCATAGTCAGGTTCCACGTCTCGGCCCATCAAAATGAAATGCCTTTTTTTTCACTGAATGTTAGTATCGTGCATTTTGCTAACCTTTTACAAGAGAGTTAATCTAATACTCAAGCTAAATACAACATCAAAGAAGACACACTTATTTTCTTTTGGATCTGCTTCTGAGAAGTAGGTTAGTAAATGTACATTCTAGTTATTAATATTTTAGTAATGGGTGTAGGCGTAGGTTGGAATTGGGTTGTGAGTAATACCGGATTTATCTCATAAATGTACCTACGCCCTAAATCAGTAAGAAAATGTTTTCTAGGCATGCCCTAAATCTGTAAGTCTCATTCTCATGAGACTTGTATATCATCAGTATAATTGTAAGTTAGCCTATACAGGGTGTTAATTTAAATGCGTGCCATAGCTTTAGGGTAGGTTTAGTATCGATTAAGGATGCCGTACAAAGAATTGAAAAAAAAAAACAGTCAAAAGAGAATATTTTTTTCGGATTTGGTCAAAACAATTTTTATTTAAATAAATTTTTACACTGTTGTTGTTTAGAGAGTGCCCACACAAGTACTTTCGTCTAATCAACTTTGAGATTGAACGAATTTCGGCTGAGACTAGGCATTTGAATCAAATGTCAGCAGGGTAAAAAATAATAATTTATGACTGTGACTTTTTCAATATTTTTTACGTCATCTTTAATCGATACTTAACCTACCCTGAAGCTTTGGAACGCATTTACATTAACACCCTGTATAGGTAACAGTCAGACACAGTAGCTAGACATGGGTCTCTACTATTGCACTCGACGCTTTGACACGTGGACAGGGGAGCGCAGTGCAAAATTTGCATTCACAGGGTACGCTGGGCCTTATATGCTTATTACGGCACCCATAGGCAAATTGGGGTGATGCTGTTCTAAGCACCTTTATCTCGCTCCAATAAACAAAAAAAATACCTTCCTTTCAACAAACAGCTTACCTATCCCGCATCGAAGAGAAAACAAATAAAAGTTAGTAAGTGAAAGATTTTAAAAGTTCTGCGATTCGCAGGAGTGAAAGAAAAAAGAATAGCGATTAAGTAAAAGAATGTTTAAGGTGGAATAAACTTATTGTAGGTGCGTCTCTACTTCTTTTTAATTGAATTCAGGTTGTTTTTTGTTTATATTACAGGGTGTTGTGATTTGTCTAAGGCTCCTATTCTCGTTTTTTTTGTAACACACTGAATCATAGGTATGCTACTAAGTTTCCGTACTGACGAAAAACTATCGCTTGTTTTTTCATACAAAAAATCGCGGTACGGGAATAAAATTCGCTATGCGGACAGAGCCTAGGTGGGGATCACGCGTAACGTCCGTTGGTGCGTTATTTTTACGTACGTTGCGTTAAAATTGCGCAGCAACGGCTGGTTGTACTGTACAGGGCAAGATAGACGGCAAAAAGGCTTGCGGCCGCTCACCGCCTAGATGGACCGATCTAATAAAGTCTGTTACTGGGCACACCATCAACGAATGTTCGCGCGAAGATAAAGAGCAAGATGGAGACGCATTGTGATGAAACCAACACATAACTCTATCAAGAGTGTACGAGTGTATGACTGAGAAGAAGAAGAGAGCTACTCGTTGGTAGAATAGAGGTCAAACCTGTTAGCCTAAGGATCCCTCGGTCTCTAGGCATAGGTATTTAAATTTCTCAAAGGACAAATGGTCTGGGTAACAGTAGCACAGACATTACCTATATAGGGCGCCCCATACAAACTTGTCGATCAGCTGATTTCAGTTAAGCTATGGGATGCGTTTTCGCTGTCGTCGGTCACATGTAAAATTTCATCCTATAAAAAAGCTGATTTTTGTGTATACGCGGCCGAAAGGTTCTCTGTCTGTGGTGGAACTCGCGAACTCCTCCTAAACTACGCAACGGATTTTGATACGAATTTTTATAATAGATAGGTATAATGATGCAAGAAGCTGGAAGGCTTATAAGTATAACAAATTGAGTTGCAGAGCGGCTGACACGCTAGTTTGTAATAAAATAAGGTGACACTCGTCATGACTTTCCTTACTTTCTTACAGAAAACTGAACTAAATTAACTGTAATTCAAGCTCGCTGTCTAGCGCACCCTATGCAGTTTACTCACCTTTTCACCTTGTTTAAATTACGTCCGTCTAAGTGGCTTATAATGAGAAAAGTTGAAAATGGCCCGGCGGAGTCGGGGCGGGCATTCCGCGCTTCCTTTCAAATAACGAATCTTGCGAAACTGTATTTAGTAAATACTGGGATTTTTGGAAAACTTGCGAAGTTGGCAGGATTTGAACCTGCGACCTTCGTACTGCCGACGCCACTAGTAAATGGGCTACCGCGGTTCTTTTCGGATTTTATTTATAAATGTTATTAGTATATGTTCTGTTACTATCTGTCTATGAGTGCATACCTACACATGATCGACGCGAATACCAAAAACAGGCCTATTCAAATTTCTTTTGTAATCCGCAATTCGACGTTTCGCAACACAAACACGTGTTGTATCCATCGGATAATGAATATGCATGCGCAACGTGGCGATTTCAAATTGCGTGTATCTCACATTTATATTTTTTTTTATTTATGTTGCCGAACAATGGAGAACTGTGAGTGTGAAAGTAAAAGAGGTAATTTTCAGATTCTTTACAGTAGCTAAAGTAACTGGTTTTTTAGGAATATACATTCTCAAAATAAAAGATGACCTTTGCAGCTAACCTATTTTTTCTGTTATGATGAGTGAAAAGATGCCTACAGACGTAGGCTATACCTATCGCTAGTGTTTTTACTGTTCGATAGATCAAAGACAAAAGATTGCAGAAAACTTTTTGCCTTTTTAATTCTTTTTTATTACTCTAGTAATCGAGTTATTTGAAAATATACCGTATTTAGGTTCTTTTGTGGCTGTTCCGTGTTTTTGCTGTTGTCTCCACTATTCCTAAAAAAGTTCAGTTTTTCCGAACGCAGCCTTTTCGTCGGTTGTCCGTCATCGCAAATTTCGCAACATCCACAATTTCACTGGCCACGCGGGCCTCCTTTTTTCAGCCAGCAGCGTTGGTATCCAATTCATTAATATTCCGGCCGCGGGCGGCATATATCCGTCGTGGGGCTCAGACAAATCAAAAAGTTTACTTTTTGGGTTATGCCGTTTTGTTCTATGCTGATACGGCTTTGTTACTGCGGCTTAGCTAGTAGTGGCTTCAAAAACCGAATTTTTCAATAACTGACGCAGGACAAAGTTAGATTTTTCGGCGGAGCTTCCAATAGTGGGATCGTATACAAAATAAACAATAGGATGCCGAAAAAATTCACTCACAGTTTTTTGGATAAAAGATAATTAACTAGACACGTACCTATATAGTATTACTTGGAAGTGGCAATTGCAAAGTTTTACTAGGTAGCTGATTGTTTACATTTTCAAAATACACATGCAAATACAAAAACTATGTCAAACAAATTGTACGTCAAAGAAATACAGTAAACATCAATGAAACGTGAGTAGAAATAACTGAGACTTTTCCGTGTTGTTACTTAAAACATAAACAATGGCAATTTAAGGAAAAGACCCGCCCAAAGCTGTGTTCTTTACAACATACTTATTAACGACGGGCATTAAACGGGCATTTTCCTACCTTCAGCCCTGCGATTTCTCGATCTGATCTCAGATTGTATGCATTGAGCATAATACCACTTAAAATCTCCATTGAAAGGGAGATCTTTTTCGTTTGATAAGAATTGAAAATCCAGTGCATTTTGTAAAACAATCTGCTGTAATTCAATGGTAAGGTATACTAACAGTCTTTGTTTTACGCCATTTACTAATAATATTAAGATTCCGTGTATATAGGTACATTTCAATGGAATTCAGACTTAGAGTAATATAAGCAAGCTATAGAGTGCGCATTAGACCCTGCGGCGTACTGTCAAAGCGTAAGCAGTTGCTCCCTAGATAGATACAGACGTCAAATGTATGAGAAGTCATAGAGGTAGAGGTTCAATAGTGCTGTCACTGGCGTTTTGCTACTGACAGACAGAGAGGGTGCGCCCAGCCCATGATATTACTTCTTTGGCTTCTTCTCCTCATCGGGAAACTTTAGTTAAATACAAAATGCATTCATGCAACAGACAATCAAAGTACCTAATTCAGTAAACTAGAGACACTGCAATTTTTCTCTTTGTTTCAAGCTTTTTTACGATTTGACCGTAATCGCGGCCATTTTGAATTTGCAACGCAGATTTTACGTTTTACGTCATCATCTCAATTTGCTACAGCAACGTTTTTAGGTTTAAGAATGGGGAATGCAATTATTGTTCATGATAATGAAGATGGTTTGGGTGCTAAGACACCCGTTATCAAAATATCAAAAATATGAGTTAATCATCTCATTTTAAGTTATTTAAAAATATTCAATTGCTAAGAATATACTAATAAAACGAACATAGAGAGCAGGTGATAGACAGTCAATAAATCAGAAAGATTTCACTGATGTGATGATTAAATAGCCATGCAATCTCTACACCCTGCTCAAATGAAATTAAGAAGATGGTTGCCACAAACGTCATATTTCTTGGATTAAAATTGGCTCAGAATCATATGACATTCTCGTGTCAGATTTTTCTGACCTACTTTGAGATTTTTTGTCAGTAGCATTAGCATAACAAGTGTCAATCGTTAGAATATTAAATAGTCGAGTGAATCTTTTGTATACTCTCTATTTGGTGGCAAAAGGTTTTTTTTTTTTATTATCTGCCTACTCAAAACTACCGTATATTAAAGAAGGAACTTTTACAAAAAGTGCGATAAAATACCCACTCAAAGGTTTATTTTACAATAATGTTGTCCTATAAATAAATATCATCCAATTATGACAAAACACGCGAGTCTTTTTCACAAAATCCAATAGAAATAATTGCCCCCGAAACATAACACGAAATAATAAATATATCAATCAATCACTGTCAAACATAATGGCATTTATTTATCCAGAACAAGACCTAAACAGATCAAAAATTATGACCCGACTACGGTAATTAACAATTTTCATACGGCCTAGTTATTTAGAGATATCTACTCGATATAGCTAGACATTACAACAACCCATCTTTTCTGATATGGATATTCTGTGATATGTACTTTCCTTAACATTGATTTTCCAACAGGCGAAGATTCTATTTAGAGACCTAAAGGCTTGTTTAACAAACATTAATTGATTTTTGATGGCGACTTTTATAAAATCATAACCATGATAGCCACAAAAATCCATTGCTTGACATGGGCCTCCTTTCGAAGGGTATTGCTAGGCAGGCGATTAGTGAAGCGCAGTAAAAGATGTTGTATTTACAGGGAACGCTGCTGCCCATTCCCGGTATAGTTATCGCTTAGTCGCTTTTTAAGACACCTACGAGTAGAAATGAGGTAATAATATTCTGAGCCGGCACCACACGACAACTTACTAAATCGATTGTGCTAACAAAAATGTGCAATAACCTCAGTAGAAGATGCATACTCGCTACTGTAATGTAGGTTAATTTAGTACCCATCTTTGTCGTAGTCGGGTAAAGCAGCTGGGGTCAACCTGGCTGGTGAGTATCAAATTGGAGAGCCTATCTGTTAAGGGGAAGCGGACTAAGTGGTAGCCCTCGGGGAATGTTGATATTTGGGCAAATAAAAGGCATGTTAAGGGCTCGCCAGTGACAGTGGGTCGCTCACTTTTTTATTTCAGTGTAGCATTTGCAAAAAACAAATCGTGATGTTTGCGTAGACTATAACGTCAATAGACGGTTATATATAACTATTCGCATTAGGTAAGCCGAGAAGCTAAAAATAAAAATTTTGATCAGGAGGTCAAGAAGTAACTACATGATGATTTTCAGTTTCCTGGATCAATCCGAATAGCTGCGCTGTTAACCTGTACTCTAATACATGACGCATTCATGTAAATCTTTTTAGACAAGAAAATAATAGTTCTGAATGCAGTTTCCTAATCAAAAGATTTGGACAAACAGGGTTCGAACCAGAGACCTCCGGAATTCCGGATCTTGAAACCTCAAACAACAATACCACAGAGGCAGTTGAAATGAGGTATACGATTAACCTACCAATATTAGAGTTATACAATGTGCTACCGGCAGGCAGGCATTTATTCAAACTGGTGAATTTAGGCATCTATTCTAACATCTTTTACCATGAGGCCATCTGTGAAATTGCCAAAACTAAATCAACTGTTTCATAGAAAAGCCTAATACCTACCGACGCAAAAAGTATGAAACAGCTGTTTCTTTTTTGTTATTTCACGGATATCCATATAGTAAAAAGAAGTTTGTATAGATCTTTTGATAAACCCTTTTAAAGAAATGCCCGCCCCTGTATTAATTAAGAGATCCAAAAGTTCTATCAGGGTGCAGCAAACGTAGATACGAAATTAACAATACCAAAATGACTTTCCAAATTTTAATTACAATTACAACTGTACAATAAATCAAAGGTTGCCTGAAAGGATTAAATTTATGATTTCGTTCTCGTTTCCAAATAATATTTATTCAGGAGCGTTCGTTTTATCTGAGAAAGGTAAAGCTTCCACAATGCAAATACCTTTCGAATGCCGAACCAGAATGAATGTTTCAGGAAATGAACGACAATTCGCTATTTTGCTAGTGAAGTGGAGTGTGATTGTTGGAGAATGGAATCATTTTGAGATTTAAAAGGATTTGTTGGAGGGACGATCTCAACATTATGATTCTCGGAGTTCAAAAATCCAGTTTTTAGATTTTAGCTTGAACGACGTAGCTAGCGTAGACGTAGCTACGACGACTCTCTACGGCGTAGCATTTCTCGTATAGTCAACGCGGTAGAACTATCAGCTCTTCAACTTACCTTAAAAGGACTTACCTGCACTTGCTATTCTAAATGTGACTCCTTAAATGGTAGCTCGAGGTGCTGCTGACACTACATACGCTGTTTTCATTTTCAATTTACAGCGTGTTGCGAATTCCATAAAAGCATACCATTTTATACGGCACAAACTAAAATCCAGTCGGCATTCAGCATTCCTACCGTAAACTACAACGGCCCTCTTTGCGTCACGTAGACTTTTATTATTCACAGAGGGTGCTGTCCGCGCCGTAGCCTTCAAAGCTCGGCTCAAAAAGGCTTTTAGCAATTAAATATTGAAGCCTTCTCGACGGCAGTGACAAAGGTTGACTCGTGCCTTCAAGGCGCGTTTTGGGCGTTATGTTTTATAACGAGCTGACTTTTGTTTGGTTACTAAGTCAGTTCTCACACATCGTATGTTTTATTGTGTTTTGCCGGACCATTTTTTTGGTCCAAAAGAGTTGAAGAAATGTAGTTAATACAAAATGGCACACGTCGCCGGAACTAAGCTTAGGTTAGCGGAGACGTAAGACGGTGCGACACCGCGACGACGCTACGCTTGATACCATTTCCATATAAAAAGTAGATTAACACAAAAGACCCTTTCTTCACACGTGAGACGCGCGTCGCATCCATGACGGTTGATGATCACTTGTCTGACAGGACGTCACTTTACTTCACCCGTGGTCGCACGTCTCATCTCATCTGTGAAGATTGCGCCTTAGTTGTCACAGGTTGTTATTTTTTGTGGTGGTTGTCAAAAACCGCAATGTCGTCCGGTGCGTATGTAGTACAACTTTACAGGCATTTTTGGACGTTATTTTTCATAATGAGCTGTTTGTATGGCTACTTATGTGCGCTTGGATTATGCTGGACAAAATGCGATTCTAAAATCTTGAGAAACATCAAAATAAGTGTACCTATAGGGCATAACGATCCAATTATATTCAAGAAACTTGATGCTGTATTTATAAAAAAAAAGTTTTATGATCTCAACATCAATATACTTACATACCTTCCATGGTATGAAATGAAGTAAATTTTGCGTTACTATGTCTGTTAAATTATTAAACGCACAAGGATAACTCATGTTTTACTAACTATTTTACGTAGTTTAATGACTGACCTTGTTGTTTTAGTCAAGGCTTAGGTATATTCTCTGTCTTTTTGTCATGGACACGCTTACTTTTCCTAAACCACGCAATAGGTTTTGATTCGGTTTCCTCAAATAGATTGAGGAAGATTTATAAGTATACTATATGTGTATAATTAGCAGATGGTGCATCCGTTAGGCGGACAATTATCTATCACTCATATCATTATATTTATTAAAAAATCTTTTTTCTAGGGTAAGCAGCGGACCAAAACACGACGTAGCTGAATAGTTCACATAATAGTCCAAAAGCTTTCGAGATTAACAAATAGAAACATCAAAAAATCTGTGTATAATAATATTGTTTTACTCATTATTTCAATAATCTAATTGAGCTGAGTAATGAACACGATTTAATTATATTGATGATGATGATGATCTTAATTATTGTAATTAATTATATTATTGTAATTGCGTAACACGATATTGCTGTGTTCAATAGTAAAATCTGCTTGTGATGTTGTTATTTATTTTGCCTACCGTTGTTGATACTCTCCGATTTGATGTTGTTACAATGAACAGTTCTGTTTTGGTAACACGGCGACGGCATTCGCGTGAAATACTCGGCGTTTGATACCAGAAGGGTGCGACAACAAAAAAAGAGTTTGAGATAAGAACTACTGATGATTTTGAAGCAAATGAGAATTGTTTTTCGACCATACCATTATGCGTCATCATCTTCCTGCTCTTATCCCAATTACTTGACGTCGGCGCAACACGTTTCGTTGAACACAAAATCGTGTTGCAAAAGAATTTGACAGAAGTTTACGACCGGCCGCCTACCAGACGGCAACCCTCCTTGGGAGTAATACCAGCACGCGTGTTGTGAATGTAATTCAAATAATGGAGATAATAAAGCTTCACAAGTTTCTTCAAACAAGTGATAAGTGGGATAACTTCCATGAAAAATCATCACTACTACAATTATTGACAATGATAGGAATGACGACTTCACTCTTGCGTTATAAGTAGGCGAGTAGGTACCTAATTATTTTCCAAATGTGTCATTATGCTACAAAGTGACCTATAGAAGAGATAGTCGTGATTATAGAGAGCTACTTTTCCATACGAAATTCTTCAACATGTACCTTTCTTACTGCAGAAGTAATCGTGATGAAAACGTCTAACTTTTCATGGATCAAGTAAGCAAGAAACATATTTAGCTATAAAAAATATAACTTCTAATCATGTTACTACTACTACTACTATAACAGCCACAATAAAGTCCACTGCTAAACATGGGCCTCCCCCTAGTTGAGGCGTATAATTTGCCATACTCATCCATCACCACGCTTGGCAGGCGGGTTGGTGAGCACAATGCAATATGTTGCAATATTGAATTTTTCCCTTAGTCACCTCTTACGACACCCACGGGAAATATATGGAGTGATGAGATTCTAAGCAGGCATCACACGGCAAGTTACTAACCAGCAGGTTTACGAGGTCACAGTTTCTATGACGAAAGCCGTAACTAGAATATCTAACGTAAATCAACCTGCCTGAGGGATATCGCGTAACAAAAGCAATACCGTGAATCCAGACAGTAATTATTATTTTAGATTGATTATTTGAACATGGAATCTTACAAGCAGGTGTATTGTGTCTACCTACGGCAATTTCAAAGTTGTATATTGCGTGCAACATGCGTCATCTTCAATTTGTACAATATTAATATAGCCAGTGTTATTTGCTGCACCTCTAACAGACGAATCTTACCACAACTCGTATGTCAAGATCTGCCCAGCCGTTTGGGCTGTAGTCCGTAAAAAGGTCTTTTTGTCCACTTACATAGGTAATACATACCCACATACATGCCTACATAATCTCGAAAAACACTCTTATTCTGAGGCAGTTGGGTAAAAATAATCTGGAATTTAGCTGCAAAGCATATTTATTACTCGTAACAAATTTAATTAGGTACCTACATTTTGTTGATCTGAATTATGACGTTGAATAATAACTCAAGCTTTTTCCACTATCATTATAATATGTAACCTACGAAATTCTGTTGTCGCACAACAAATATTAAAAATAATTTCATAGTCATAACTTTGACAGTAGATAATTAAATGACATTTACCTTGGTTACGAAATAATTATAAACTTTAGAGTCTACGAAAAAAAAAGTCAAAAAGTGATCCTGTCTGCCACCCAAACTGAGTTCATTAATATAAACAGTTGCATTCCCCATTCTTCAACCTCAAACAGTCCTGTAGCAAATTGAGATGATGACGTAAAACGTAAAATCTGCATTGCAAATTCAAAATGGCCGCGATAACGGACAAATCGTAAAAACGCGGTAAAACGAAGATAAAGTTGCAGTGTCTAGTACTGAATTACTTTCATTCGCTGTTGTATGCACTTTGTATTAACCCGCCGAGAGTGTGGCAGGGTATGTCATACCCGGACTGTTACTTATTTGCGTATATTTTTGTAAACTACTGCAATTTTTTCTTGTTGCTCCATGTAGCTGCAAATAAAGATGTGTGGAAAAGGATATTTACGTGATCGTATTGTAACACAAACCAGGGTCGGAGATAATCACGTATAAAGTGCTGTCGGGTATGTAATACCCTGCCACATAGTTGGCGTATACCTTTTTTGACAAAAAGTTGCTTTGATGTTTATTTATTTCGATTATTTTGTGTATTCTTTTTTATAGTTTTGATTAAATTTGTGTTATTCTCAACTTTAAATTAGACTGAGATTTATTTTAAACGAAGTTTTGCAAGAATCTTCAGTAGACTCAAGCTCTGAAAATGAAATCGATCATACATTTTGTATGCATAAAATGCACTATATTAGACTCAAATTATTAAGGTGTTATAATTTTTGCAATCTTAAGAATTATATATTTTTGATAAGTTGTTTCATTATATTTTTGAGTTTTATGAAGTTTTATAATATTTCATTTAATTTTGTAATATTTTGAGGCTAGTAAAAGATGTGCTTATTTTTTTACCTTAAAATTACCAGGTTTAAATTCTATGACATTTATATTGTGAAGAAATAGTGATATATTACCTTACTTTTATTTATTATAATGTTAACATATACCACTTGCGTAAAATATTACTAAAAAATATTACGACTATTTAGAAAAATAAATATAGGCAATAAAAAATCTGGGTATGTCATACCCTGCCACATCGCCCGTGTTACATTTTCTCGCCACAACCTGCGCGGGTTAAACTATAGTTTGACAGGATACGGAAAAAAATATGTAGTTAAAAGTTTTTTATTTCGTAGGGCCTATTAAAATGGACTGGTTATTGAATACCAAATTTTAAAACACTTCCCACCACCGTGTTAGTTATAAAATTTTTAGAAGATTTGCGAAATTTTAACACAGGAGGGATTTGAAGCCTGCTGCGGTGAACATTTTGAAAGGTTTTCAAAACGTACTGGTTTTTCCAAATTTGGTTATCATGTTGCATAATAAAGTTTATAGTAGGTAACACAAAGTATAAGTACCTTACACACTGTGTGCAAGGTGTACCTACCTCTCTGAACTTCTTATTTATAATCTTCGCTGAGGTATCTTGCCTCACATTTCGTTCCGCCAACCCTACAAATAAATATTATAGTATGTTGTAATAAAGTTGTCTCTGTAATCGTGTAACACTTATACTATTCACTTTAGTGACTTTAGCATCGTGCCACTTTGATAGTTTGCCACTAAGATACCTATATTTTGTCGCTCTGGCAATGTGCTATTTCGCACTAATTTTTATCCGGACCTAACTTCTGAAACTCTGAGACTAAATGGTAATATACATAAATCTTGGATACTTATTCTCCCTCGGGGGAAAATAGGCCATTAAATATCTAATTTAATGGTACATACAAAACATAAACTTCTCTAAACTATAGCAAATACTTGCGGAGCCATGTTAATCGGTTAGTACCAAGAACTTAGTAGTTAGGAACCGCAGGGTTAAGTCAAGAGTAAAGGTGCTGGTACACCGGCGAGAAATGTGATAACAAAATAGTATTATTACGTAACGTAATATTATAACGTTATATTTAAATAAGCAAGGAAAAAACGTTAAGATATTTTGTCTTTACTATACTAGCACAGGATGGCGAAAATCGGACGAAGGGAAGGAAGGCCTTTGCCCAGCAGTGGGATCTAGAGGGCTAAATAAGATAAGATAAAATAACTTAGGGACCTACGATTGACGAACTTTTCAGTTAGAAACTCTACCAACTTTTTTTTTTCTGCTAATAGCAAATAGATTTGGTTGGGTGGTAGGTAGGTAGGTATTTCTAGCTAGTACCACAAGGCTGCAGCCACAACAGTGCACTGTCAGACATAGACCTATCACTAGGTATTGGCGAATATTGCCATAGTCACCTCAATGAAGCGCTGTGCAAGATGTTGCATTTACAAGAACCACTGCTGCCTTCTTCTTGGTTTTTTACCCGACTGCCTCAGGAGGGTTACATTTTCGTTAGATTCTCTTCAGCAGCATGAGTGACACTGGCTCTAAAAAAAAACATAAATTCATAGCTATTTATAGCAAAATACAACTTTAAAAGTACCGCAACCGGGTTTTACGACTCCTACGGTTAGAATTAGGATGATGTAACCTAACTCGACTGTACAGGGCAGAGCCTGCACATTAAGGAACTTTGCGGTCGGGGTGATGAGCTCGACCCTAGGGGAGCTAGTGAGACTTCGAGATGCTGGTTGAGTCTGATTTATTTGATAAATGTATGCAGTTTTATATTAAACTTAGTTTATACACACATATGAATAAAAATGCATGTATTACATACATGTAAGGTGCAAGCACAGCATATCTTGCAGTTTTGGAAATAATTTAAACATAAGCAAAGTCGTTAACCTAACGTGACCTGCTAAGATAGCTGACTTGCATTGCATGTTCGAGTTAGCTCGAACATATTGGCATCTTTAAAAAGAAAGAAAACAGGAGACCGCCGACAGGAATCAGTTGTTGCCCATGATGCTTGTAGCAGTGTCATAACTCCTCTTGAGACGTGCTTGTAGCTCTCGTACAATCAAAGCTTACAATACAAAGTCAACACTCACTTTGTAAGCTTTGATTATTGTTGTTGGTCAGCTGGATACACCGTATTGTGATTGGAGATGTACGGCGTGACTGGTGCTTGAAGATCTTGTGGGTTGTAAATCCGAAGATCCGCTGTAGTTGTCTGTATCCTGGCAAGTATCCACAGGCAGTCTTCCTCTGGCAATTGAGTTTGCAGTGTAGATTAGGTCGTAAGGGTCGTAAATCCTCAGACTTCATAGTTCTTGTCAGTTGAAGGATAGATGATTGTAGTTCATCCGAATGTTAGTGCTGGCGGTAAACCGGTAGTTTGCGGTTCAGCCCAAAGTCATTGTGCAGGCAGGATCAAGATGCAGTTCTGTCCCATGTAGAAACGTCATTATGCAGGCAAGATCAGGATGCAGCTCTGTCCCATGTAGAAACGTCATTATGCAGGCAGGATCAGGATGCAGCTCTGTCCCATGTAGAAACGTCATTATACAGGCAGGATCAGGATGCAGCTCTGTCCCATGTAGAAACGTCATTATGCAGGCAGGATCAGGATGCAGCTCTGTCCCATGTAGAAACGTCATTATGCAGGCAGGATCAGGATGCAGCTCTGTCCCATGTAGAAACGTCATTATGCAGGCAGGATCAGGATGCAGCTCTGTCCCATGTAGAAACGTCATTATGCAGGCAGGATCAGGATGCATCTCTGTCCCATGTAGATACGTCATTATGCAGGCAGGATCAGGATGCAGCTCTGTCCCATGTAGAAACGTCATTATGCAGGCAGGATCAGGATGCAGCTCTGTCCCATGTAGAAACGTCATTATGCAGGCAGGATCAGGATGCAGCTCTGTCCCATGTAGAAACGTCATTATGCAGGCAGGATCAGGATGCAGCTCTGTCCCATGTAGAAACGTCCTTATGCAGGCAGGATCAGGATGCAGCTCTGTCCAATGTAGAAACGTCATTATGCAGGCAGGATCAGGATGCAGCTCTGTCCCATGTAGAAACGTCATTATGTAGGCAGGATCAGGACATGTAGTTGTCCCATGTAGAGGTAGAATGCAGAATCAGGACATGCAGTTGTCCCATGTAGAATGCAGAATCAGGACATGCAGTTGTCCCATGTAGAATGCAGAATCAGGACATGCAGTTGTCCCATGTAGAATGCAGAATCAGGACATGCAGTTGTCCCATGTAGAATGCAGGAATCAGGACGTGTATGTAGTCCCATGTAGAATGCAGAATCAGGACGTGTATGTAGTCCCATGTAGAATGCAGAATCAGGACATGCAGTTGTCCCATGTAGAATGCAGGAATCAGGACGTGTATGTAGTCCCATGTAGAATGCAGAATCAGGACGTGTATGTAGTCCCATGTAGAATGCAGAATCAGGACATGCATGTAGTCCCATGTAGAATGCAGGAATCAGGACGTGTATGTAGTCCCATTTAGAATGCAGAATCAGGACGTGTATGTAGTCCCATGTAGAATGCAGAATCAGGACATGTATGTAGTCCCATGTAGAATGCAGGAATCAGGACGTGTATGTAGTCCCATGTAGAATGCAGAATCAGGACATGCATGTAGTCCCATGTAGAATGCAGGAATCAGGACGTGTATGTAGTCCCATTTAGAATGCAGAATCAGGACGTGTATGTAGTCCCATGTAGAATGCAGAATCAGGACATGTATGTAGTCCCATGTAGAATGCAGGAATCAGGACGTGTATTTATTTATTTATTTATTTTTATACTTTATTGCACATAGTACAAAAGGCGGGCCTAATGCCACGCGGCATTCTCTACCGGCCAACCAGAGGGTGAACAGAGAGAAAAAGATACGGGTGCACTCGGGTGTGAAAACATCAAAATAAAGAAAACAAATTATGCCTAAGACAAATACAATACCTAGATACCATACATACCTACATATTAGTTTCTAGAATAAACCTACACAAATACTTCTTAAAATAAACTTACATAAATACCTATATATATTATATATATAATACTCTATTGTAATCAGAAATAAATACTTAATACCAAGACTGAAAATACTGCCAGCGCCATCTAGTTTCGTTATACGAATAAGTTTTGCGTTCAAATTACCGTAGATGGCAGTAGCAGTGAACCAATTTATCTCTTTAGACAGCTGACCCAACTCTAACTAGGACATATATATTAGTGATCTGTGCTCTAACCTAAAACTAGAAGTTGTAACGTGGTTCGAACGTGGCAAATATTTTCTGTCATATACCTCCAATAAACAAAAGTTGAGACTAGTTATATGAAAAAGCCAAGAGTTTTACTTCCTATTTTGCTTCCGACGGAGAAGCCGAACGAGGTGATCATACACAGCCTTCTTAAAAGCTACCCGATCAGGAGCTTTCCGGAGTTCGGGTGGTAGTGCGTTCCAGAGACGTGCTGCTTCGACCGTGAAGGAGTTGCCGAAAAAGGCCGACCTGCTGAGGGGTATAGCAAGTGCAAGGTTATGTGTTGAGCGGAGTTGACGGCTGTGAGTGTCGCAGAGGAAGCTAAATTGAGACCTCAAGTAATCTGGAGCAAATTTATCGTTTAAAACAGTGTACAACATGGTGAGAACTCTGACTTGTCTCCGCTCGCGTATGGGAAGCCATCCCAGCTGTTCCCGGAAAGCCGATACATGATCGTACTTCCGCAAATTGAAAATGTATCTGATGCAGCGGTTCAGAAGTCGATCCAGTTTATCAAGCAGATCACATGACAGATCTAAATAGCACACATCCGCATAGTCAATAATAGGGAGACACAGAGCTTGCACTAGCATTCGCTTAGTATCTGTGGGGAGAAAATTTTTGAAACGATAAAGTAAGCGAAGCGTGTAAATAACTCTGCGACTTATGTTGTTAACCTGATTCGTCCAGCTCAGTGTGCTATCCAGAATGAGTCCTAGATCCCTGACATGGGAGCAAATATCAATTTTAACACTGTCATATATCACATCAGCCATTACAGTTAAATCGACATCAGCAAGCTGCCGGGAGCTTCCCAATAATATAGTGTATGTAGTCCCATGTTGGATGCAGTATCGGGACGTGAAGTTCCTCCCATGTCGATTTGCAGTGACAGGAGCAGGATGCTTGTCAGTTGAGTCCCAATGCTTGTGCAGTCGTCCGTCCGCGAAGGTCCCAGTGATAGCTAAGTTGTAGACTCGCTGGTATGATGTTGACTGTTGTTCGTCGCGGGTGTTCAAGTCACCGGTGAGACCCGCTTGTGGGAGGCCGGGACTTGATCCGCATCCTTCGAAGGACCAAAATGTACAGGGCAGAGCCTGCACATTAAGGAACTTTGCGGTCGGGGTGATGAGCTCGACCCTAGGGGAGCTAGTGAGACTTCGAGATGCTGGTTGAGTCTGATTTATTTGATAAATGTATGCAGTTTTATATTAAACTTAGTTTATACACACATATGAATAAAAATGCATGTATTACATACATGTAAGGTGCAAGCACAGCATATCTTGCAGTTTTGGAAATAATTTAAACATAAGCAAAGTCGTTAACCTAACGTGACCTGCTAAGATAGCTGACTTGCATTGCATGTTCGAGTTAGCTCGAACAATCAAGATGATGAAATCTTGAAATTCGTGAATAGCAAAACCAACTCAGTGGACGCTAACTTTATGCTACCAGCTTTGATTGATGCGAATTACGTTATAAGCAGTCAATCACCCGTACACGGCCTGTGTGTTAGTATCGAGAGGTTTCTGAGTAGTTAGTTACGTATGGTATTGTAGGTTAAGTTACTCAGAGGTATATTGGTTTAGCTACTTACCTAAGGTGTAAATAAGAAGATACCTACATACCCATCAAACATACATACTCGTATAATACACCGTATGTTCCTCCAAGTATAATGGCTATAATCCGTGATCTTATACTTTCGTTATAGGACTCCTACCTAGGCTCAGTGCTGCTCTCATTATCATTTTCATCTGCTTCCTGCCCTTATCCCAAATCAAATGAAGTCGGCGCAACATGTTTTGTTAGAACACAAAGTCATGTAGCAAAATGATTTGGCTATGTTTTATGATCGGTCGCCTGCCTGACGACAACCCTCTATGGGAATGCTGTTGTAGTTGGTATCACCGCCACAAACGTTAAACATCGTCGACAGATATTCAGCTGAAGTCAAAAACTGTGCATCGCCTTTTACGAAACACCCTGAGTGGACTAGGGGTGGCAGTATTCTTAGACGCTTCCAAAGCGTCGTCGCTAGTACTGACAATATATACTCAAACAATAATCAATCACAATTAATCCAGTCACAAGACGCCTCCCAAGGCACGGTTCTGCTCTCATCTCTTGAAAAGTTAAAAAAAATCGTATGTATTACCGTTTTAGCGCTCTGCCAACTGAGCTACCAGAGTTATGACCAGAGTGTCGAAGTCATCGATTTTTAAATGGATAACTTTTTTATTCTGCTACTTCAAATTGTTTTACGACTTCAGGCTAAAGTTTAAATACATAACATTCTTACTTTACGGCGGGCCGGCGCTTTGCGAAAACCTTTTCCAGACCGCAACGTTTTTCTGTGCAAAAAATTGTAATTATTCGCCAAGAATGAGATCCGTTGGCGGATTAAAAGTGAGGCTATATTAACTGGTCAATCTATGTTGAAAAGTATGGAGTACGATTTACTTTATATGAGTTTGAAATTTGAATGGAGTCGAGGTGCCGATAGACGTCGTCGCGGGAGGCCCAGACGCAGATGGCGTGATAAACTGGACGGGTATTCCAAAGAATGGTATGCGGAGGCACAGGATCGAGAATATTGGAAGAAAGGAAGGGAGTCCTTTGCCCGGCAGTGGGAACCTGACAGCCGAGTAAGAACACATGCTCTACAAGCAAATTTAGAAAATTTTTAATTACCTACTCACGAAGTAAACCGTGTGGTGCCGGCAGAGTAGAATAGCACCACCCCCTCTCTACCCGTGGGGGTCGTAAGAAGCGACCGAGGGATAAACCCGACCCAAACAGCCAGGGCCAACCGTATGGTGGTGGTTAATCCACCACAAAAGCATTCCCAAGGAGGGTTGACGTCTGGTAGGCGGCCGGTCGTAAAATTTAGCCAAATCCTTTGCAACACGATTTTGAGTTCAACTAAACGTGTTTTGCAACACGATTTTGAGTCCATCAAAACGTGCTGCGCCGACCCCAAGCAATTGGGATAAGGGCAGGAAGATGATGAAGTAAACCACAATCGTCAAAGGACACAACCCTCTTACTATTTGATTTAGCCGCTTTTAGCCATCATCTTTAATCTCCGATCTATGAAGTTGAAACAACATAAACTTTTCTTCCTCTTCACTCGATATATCTACCCAATACCCGTTCATGTTTTACTCGCCTTAAATGCGACATTCACACGAACAATAGAAGATGCTATTTTCTATTGAGCCATCACCTATTAATATGAATCGTACATAAATTAACTGTCCGACAGCATTTGAAGCAAATGAAAAGCTCAGTTTAAAAAAGTCCTACTCCACTCAAACCTACCCCGGCAAATTTCAAGTAACCAACCATCCGAGTTAAAAAGAAAACCGCTGGCTTCGGCGGAATGATAAATAAAGAAAAAGTAAAAAAAAAACGAGCTGTAATTCGCCAGCTCATCTGCCAGCCAAGCTAGATGCCATTTTGAAAAACCATGTCCTAATGAAAGGAAATTCCTGCTTGGAGACATCGTCTGTACAACAACTCTTTTTTTTATGTAAGGACATTTTCTTGATAACAGTTGAGCACGGGTTGAAATAGTTTTTCACTGCTCTCGCCAACCATCCTACTAAGCATCGTGAGTAGGTATGGAAAGACTAATACTAACGGTAGGTCCATGTCCAGAAGTTGGCTGTTTAGTCTTGCAAAGTCGTGAAAAAAATAATATTAATTGATAGTCAATATCCCTCTAAGGTCCTATTAAATTCAGTACAAATATTTTCAGGGCGTGTTCAACTCGTAAAACTGAACAACTTTCCTTTAGAAACGTAGTAGGTCAAAATATGCGAAAATTATTTGGACAATTATGTAGGTACCATATAATTTGTCCCACACGAAGAGAAAGGTCTCTTCCAATATTTTGTCCAAGTAGTTTTTTGTTACAATAAAACTTCTATTCTTCCAAAGACGTATCGACTGTTTTAATTTCAAATGTCGTAAGGGACATTTTGTCGTAAGGGACATTTTGTCGTAAGGGACATTAAAGGCTCAGAATATGCAGTTTTTTATTCTCTATCGATCTGTCGTATCCACGCAGCGATATCTCGAAAAATGAAGGAGTTATAAGCTAAAACGCTTTGTAGTAAGTCAAGATCTTGGACAGAAAATTGTAGTAAGTTACCAAAAATATGTATACCATTTAGTGGGGGTACGCTGTAAAGGCTTTTTACAATTATGAATTACTTATACGACATAATTCTAAACAAAAACTAAAAAACTTCTGGCTGAAAGTGTCGCAATTACCAACGGATAGAAGCAGTATGTTATTTACAACATTACTTCCATAAAACATTTGAAATTATTGATGTCACTTACGACATAAATTTTGTTATTGAAACGTCCTTACAACATTTTACGATTTAGATCTCAGGAAAATTCCTTTACAACAACATTTTTTTCATAAAAGAGTCCGTTACAACATTTTTACGGTTTCGATCTCAAAAAAATCCCTTTATTACACAGCTGTTATTACACACGGGATGTTCTGATGTCACTTTCCTTAAGGAGGCTGTAAATAAGTAGAAGTCTATCTCATCTAGTGATCTTACCTTCAACACCCGCAGGGATAAGCCTTCAACTACCCATTATCCTTTTCACCATTTGGCATAACAAACTGTAACGTGCGAGTTGGACAAAGACACGATAGAAGCATGGCATGCTCTGCCGACATTTTTTTAAATTCCCGCTATATTTTAAACGTTCTTTTGCCACTCTAGGATGGGTCAATTCAATGGAATGAAATGAACTACTTCGTAAAAGAATATCTATATTTGGACCTATTAGTGTTACGCGTCAGTGCACGGCCATGCTCACCTGCTGGCAGCCTTTAAAGGAAAGCCAAAGTCTTATAACATCAGGCAAAAAAACTGTTAGTAGTAGCTTTCTTGTCTCGTTTCTTTTTGTTGTTTTCATTGAAGACTTCAAAATCACCATCTGCATGATAGCGATGGCAGTGGTACATATAAAAAACCAGACACCCAGGTCTTACCTGCCGTAGAAATGCAACTGGATGCATAAATTATAAGTCTAGCTCTTTAAAAATAAATGCTACCTATTAAAAACAATGTGTCATGACATGTTTTAAACAGCCTTTATTGAATGAATGTTTACTTAATATACAGTTTTTAAAACCATCTGCCAAGAATTTCCGACAATTTTAGGTAAGGCAGACTAATAATTATTTTCTCTACTAATAAAGCTCTAAAAGCTGCTATTAGTTTTGTAACGATGTCATATCACGTACTATATGAATACCGGACAACTCCGAATTCTGATTCTTGCTTAGCGCAACCTTCCCGACCTGCTGCCATGCGTTTTATCTTGATATCATGTGACGTAGGTAACAGCTAAGGTTTAAATAAATGCCTTGATAACTGTTTTCAATGTAAGTACATTATTCAAATTAAGTTGGTAGGTAATTCTATTATTGAACATATTTTTTACCTACTTTAAAACTCCATAACCTACATTAATTATAATTATAATGATGAATCCTATATTTGCAAATTGTGATTTGTTGTTTTTTATAAATGCTTTTTAGTATTTTTCTTCTTACTATACTAGATTGTGCTTATAAGAAAAATGTATAACACTATCTTTAAAATAAAATAATTAGCTAGTATCAACATACGCTACTAGGCTAATTATGACATGACATTGCATCATTCCGCGAGATTGTCAATGTAAGGGATCGTGAAAAACATTATTTGTGGAACGCTACTCATAGCATGCCATGATCACGCAACGTTTGTGAAAGACGTTTGTGTTTTTTTAACAATGAGAACATTTAATAAATCTAATTTGTTTTAATCAAATCCTAGTTTTGAGATAATAACTAACGAGAAAGTATTAACGTATAAAAATATTATTATAATGTCATAAGCAAACCTGAGTGGGACCGCCACGGTACGTGGATAAGTAGTATTCTGATTCTTACAAAATTGTTATGCGATTAAGTACTGCTCAGTTTAGCTTAGGGATTAAGACATCTGAAATTAGTAACTCTTTGACTAACGTAAAAAGTGACTTGTAACTCACCTGTGGTCACAAAGTTACTAAATTCAGGCCTCTTGTTAAAATTTTATCAAATAGAAACAAAAATAATATCTTTTTCTTTTTGCAAAAATACTTAATCTTCAATTAGAATCTAAACTTAATTAAGCAACATTTTACTATAAGAAAATACCTACTTCCTACGAAAACCCCTACAAATAATTAATAGTTAAATGCTAAACGGAAGGTTTTATTACAGTAATTTCTTGGCAAATTTATAAACTGTACGTGAGTTACGACAATTATCAAGTACTTATTTATAGCTTTCTTACAAATTCACGGTGCTTTACAACACACAAAAAAAAATATCAGTAAGATAGAGCCTTAGTTACTACAAAATGACTATTATTTCTGTACGTAACGCCATTGTAGTAAAAGGCATCCTTAGCACTCAAAATGTCGTAAAGGACACCTCAACAAAAAAATCGTGTCGTAAGGGACGCAATCTTTAAAACTACTGAAATAATCATTAATTAGACTATTTATTCTGAAAGATATCGTAATTTTAATACTTTTGTATCTTGGAATCATTTAAATCGGTTGAGATCTAAAAAAGTTATATGAATTCAAATGTCGAAAATCGTTTTTTTGCTCTCCTGAAAAGTAGGGGTTTGTCCCTTACGACATTTGAAATTAAAACAGTCGGTATGTCTAAGTTTATAGAAAAGATTTTTTCTTTCATTATCACAAAGAAATAAGCAAAATCTTTTTCTTAGGGCTCGGTGTCCCACACGAAGAGAAGGGTCTCTTCTAATATTTTGTCCAAATAGTTGTTTGTTACAATAAAACTTCTATACTTCCTAAGACGTACTAAGTATAATAGCCAAGTATGTTTCTTCCATTATCACAAAGAAATAAGCAAAATTCTTGTATGTATAACAGGCGCTTCAATCTCACCATGAATCACGAATAACCGAATTCCGATTGTGCAAATATGGAAATGGTGCATGAAACGATGATTCCTCATGTAAATACGGGAATATCTATAGGGTTGTGGAATAATAATCGATTACGTCGAGAAACAAGGCAATACGAATTTTGACCTTTTTTATACAAATACCTAAGTTTTTGAAAACTTGGCAGACGCATCCGTCGTCGCAGCGTTGTGTGATTCGTAGCTCTAGCGGATAGTTTTCGGTAAAGCTCCGTATTTCACAAGTTTACGAATTCCATATTTGACTGCTTTTGTGTGGGTAAATGCAAGGTTTTGTTTGATTGATTGATTGATTTATTTATTTATCACACAATGGAAATAACATTATAATATTGTTACAGAGTATTCGATATAAGAATTCGCATAGTGCTCGTCAAAAATAAAATAAAATGGGTAATAAGTATCTATCATAAAATAGTCAATGTCAAATAATTAAATAAATTTATAATTTAAAACAAAATGAATTAATAATTAAGTACAATAAAAACAATAATGTAAGAAAACAAAGGTAAATAACCCTAAGTTCTAACCTAACCTAACCTAACATATTTCTTTTGCAGTGCCAAGATGGCGTTGGACAAAACAAAAACAGAGCATTTTATTTGAAAAAGGAACCAAAACAGCAAAATGATTTTTGATTACTATATTAACATGCCTACTGGTAGGTCTGTTTCCCGTTGCGTACTACCTATTGAACCTTATGATTAGGCCCATAGAGATTGGATTTGCTTAATGATATGAACGTATGCGGTCCAAATTGTCCGTATCTATCGTTGATTAGGCGAGAGTATTAGATTTGGGGGGTTAGTATGCGGGGGATCATTAAGGAACCGATCTAGATGTTATATTATGTGGATTTATTCATGGTGGTGGCGAAATTTGTCCTTTTTACGTGACTACGGCGAAGCAAAAAGGAGTGTTAGAGGTATATGAATCTGACAGCTATGTAGGTAAGTTTGTGTTTGTATGTAGGTATGACGATTTATTCCTAGTGATGGAGAAGTTAGTTCTTTTTTCACGATCAATCTTACAATTTTGATCGCTATGTATGTTTGTTGATAGTTATGGCGAATTTCGTCCTTTCTATGCCATTAGGAATACAACTGTATTAGAAGGCAACCTTCGATTTAGTTTAGTAGGTAGATGTATGCCGACATTTTGCACTTTGACGACTGTGAAAAATGGTCACACTCGCACAAAACCGACTTTTATGAATCTAAGAATATGAGATCGCACAACGGATACCATAAAGACATGAAAACCTAAGATTTCTCCGTAATATCTGAAAAATCTAGTAACAAATAATTTATATGTCTACGAACATACCCAAAAGAAGTTTACCCAGGCGACACTATAATGAAATTAAACTTTATTCAAAAATACTAACTAATAGGTACTACTATGTTTAGTCTAGTCCAAAAGTTTAGTGATTTGAAAATGTCTCAGTCTAGTAAAAATAGTTAAATTATTTAAGGGATTTATTCGTCTCAATACTGTCATACTGGTATTAAAATAATTTAAAAGGCCTAAGCTTTACTTATCAAGAGTAATACTTTCAAATCAAATAATGGTGAATTTAGATTCTACAGAATATGACAAACAATATTTTTCCAATATTTTCCCTTTCAATCATTTCTATGAAGACTGAAACAAAAATATAAAAGGGAAAATCAATACACACAAATCCCTTTCAATTCCAGCACGCCCAAGTCAAATTGGGAAAAAATCTAAATAATAATTTCAAGTCGATTTACTTTCCTTTACTCGTATTTGTTCAACGGAATCCCTACGGAGTCCAACGAATTACAGAACGTTCCCCAAGATATATGAAAGGAGATTATGTTTTTAATTTACATTTACATACATATCTATCTAGGTATATCACACAATATGGATGTCTCTTGGGTGATTCAGAGTTTCAAAGATATGAATTAGAGGCTTTTATTTTATTAGGAAAATAAACTTTTAGCTAAATAATGATTTAAGCGACTGTCAATTGTTACATTGCCAGGGTAGCTCCTATCAAAAATCTCAAATTAGAAGAATGTCAAAACAGCAAAATCTGATACAAGAACGTCATAATGATTCTGACCCAATTTTAATCCAAGTAATAAGACGTTGGTGGCAACTATCTTCTTAGTTACCTTGAGCTCCCCTGAGATTTCAGTTAAATCCAGTAGATAAGGGTTAATAACTTCGCTACTACTGAGTGAGCCATCTGTAAAAGCCGGTAGTAGTTCTGCAGGTGACTGTACATACTTACCCACCTATAGACAGTTAGTTAAGTATACCAGTTATACTTATATGTTGATTAAATGGGAAATGTACGTACTTGAAATTGAGTTTAATCAAAAATATGCCAGAGCAAATTAAACAGGAAGAGAAAATCACGATCAAATAAACCGAGTTGATTAACTGAAATCCTAATCTGTTTGGTTCGCAAAATAAATATTGAACGACACAAATTCATGAGCGATCAAAATTTTGATTGATCTACCTTTTTAATGAATTATGCATCAAAAGAATCCCGCTGCTCATTTCCGGTCGAGATTTGAAAGAGAATTGTAAATCTTAACAAGTAGATGTGTTAAAAACAAAAAACCCGACTGCGGTAATTTTAAAGTAGTATTTTGCTGTAAAAATCCGCCATCTTGAATCTATATTTTTTTAATATGTCACTCGCGCTGCTGAGACAAATCTAACGACACGGCTATAGCCCGTGAAAAAGAATTTTCTTGTCCATATACATACCTACCTACATACATACATACATACTTTCGAAAAACATAACCCTCCTTCTGAGGCAGCCGGTTAAAAACACCCGTATTACATACAGATACATCCAAATTACGACAAATCACTAAGATAGATAGGTACATACATACATAATATCACGCCTTGCGGGGTATGCAGAGCGTAAACGGCTGAAAAATGGCCGTCTACACCACGTCTGAGTTCTGACATAAGTTTTAGAAATGAGAGTGAAAAGCGAAAAGTTTTTTTATGATACAGTCATTCACAGATCACACTGTGTAGTGAAAGGTTGTCAGCCTATCGCTTATAATTATTGCAATACACATTAACTCAAATCAAATCCTTTAGTTATATTGAAATACTCCAAGCGGTAAGGTAAGTGCTTCAGTAGAAAGACAAAGTCCTGATAGAAAGTGTGCTGTGGTATGTATTGTCTCCCACGGAGTTGTGTGAGGTTTCACTCTATCTATTTATTTTTGACTCTAATATCAGAAGGTATTATTGTTTTAGTGCATGAAATTAAACGTCCGAAATCCAGTAAATGACACTCAAAGTTTATTCACACACGATTGACAGTGAGTATGAAAACACCAACAGTTCACGTAATTTCACATATAAGAAATTAGCACAAAATAATTAGGTATGCTAACAGCGAAATATCAGTGGTACAGTACAATCGCGACACGCGGTTACGGGAAGACTGGCGAGGCGCGGGACGCAGCCCGCTCGCATTGCATAGTCTGCAATGTCAGCAAATGTGTCGCTACATAGGTCCCCCCCTTTTTGAAAAAAGAATTTTGATACCTTTTACACAAATACAAATAAATAAAATATCTTAAACTTTGAGAACCACTGGAAATATTTCTTACTCTATACAAAAATAATGAAAAAGATTGAGAACCGCTAGCTGTGACCAAGTAATGAAACATAATACTTTGCTCGTTGTTCAAACTGTAGACTAAACAAAACAATGGATAGCCACACACAAGTTGTTATTACAATTATTACAACACATTTAAAACATGAAACATTAAACCATTCTAGAACATTCTGGTGCACAATTTCATTTCTACGAAACACATTACATAAATACAGGGTCTTAGAAATTTTGATCATTCATATTGACATAAATGTAAAAAATTTGTAAAGATAAAAAGGATAAAGGATTGTGTACATAAAACAATCGAGTAAATATTGCACGGTTCTCAATAAAAATAGTAAGAAAGAAAAATCTTAACAACTTACATTATTCTTATTTAACTAAGCACAACTCTAGGTTGCTGGGATTTCGTGCTTGGCTGAACGGTCTCCACCTTAACTACGGATAGCGAATTGACAGCATTTACTTCCTTACTCAGCCATTTTCTCAGTGATTTTCTGCACTTCTGTCGCAAAAAATAAGTTATCATCAGGATCAATATCACACAAATCACCATAAGAATAATTTCATATTCCATTATTTTCGCATCTTGATTTCCAACTTGTTCAACGACAACTTTCTCTTTGTTCTGTTGATTGCCCATAATTTCAGTATGACACAGTCAAAATTACAAAGTAAATAATTTTTCTAAGGTGTGTGATTCCGTCAAACGGTAAGATAAAATTGAATTTATTTCTAAAAGATGTAAATGTTGTCAACTTGCTTTAACCTACTTAATTTATTTCACCTCTAGGTAAAAATAAGTAAAATGCAAACTTAAGTGCTTACTAGATAAAACGTGCGGGTCTTCGACAAAGTTGGCCACTACGTGATACAAATGCTTCAGCCTTTGGACTATCGCATATTTTAGCCTTAGGGCTGTCACTAACTTTATTAGTGCCCGAGGTTTGGATGGTGACAGTTTTCTTTGACTTTATATTATCACATTTGTGAGGATTGTCTACTGACTTATCAAATTCACTTTCCAACACGTAAGCTGGTTTCAATCTGTCGATTGAAATACATGCTTCATGATCTGAAATTGAATTTTAAATACTCTCTCGCCTGCTTATTACCTTGAATGGGCCAGCATAAGGAGGTTGTAGAGGTTTACGTACAGCATCAATCCTAACAAATACTTTATCGCAAGTTTTCAAGTCAGAGTGTACAAACATTTTTCTTGTATCTATATTTTCTCTCTTTACCGGTTTCAAATTCCTGATAATACTCTGCAATTTTGAAACGTAGCTGTCACAATCAAATTATTAATTTTACTGTTATCATAAAAATCGCCTGGTAAACGTAATGTTGTACCGTAAACAAATTGTGCGGGACTTACGTTAGTGTCAACCTAACTGCTGCTCTTAGACCTAATAAAGTTGTGGGTAATTCTTCTATCCACGAACTATTGGATAACCGTGCAGCCAAAGCCGTTTTAAAGATCGATGCCAGCGTTCAACCCTACCATTGCTCTGCGGGTGATACGCAGTTGTACGCAACTTTTTTATTCCCATAAGTAACATGAGATGTGAAAAAAGGTTACTCTCGAATTGCCTTCCTTGATCACTAGTTAATCTGATAGGACAACCGAATCTAACTATCCATCCTTCATAAAGAACTTTGGCAACTAATTCTGCAGTTATCTCTTTTAACGGAAATGCTTCAGGCCAACGTGTATAACGATCGATAATGGTTACACAATACCTATACCCGTCAGGTGTCGTATTTAATGGACCTATAATGTCAATATTGATATGCTCAAAACGATCTGCCGGTTCAAATTTCCCCAAATCTGATACAGTATGTCTCTGAATTTTGGATTTTGACAAGGAATACAAGTTTTGCCCATCTACTAATATCTTTATTCATACCTTTCCAAAAGTACCTTTCATTCATAAGTCTTTTGGTAGCTCGAATACCTGGATGGCTTAGATTGTGCAACACATTAAAAGCAGTTCGCCTGAACATTTCCGGTAAATAAGGTCTTGCTTTGTCAGTTGACGTTTCACATATCACGCCCTGGTCGGTACCTGGTAACGTGATGTGCTTGAATTGCAAATTTGGACTTAGTTCGCTTAATTCTTGCAGCAGTTGTTTGTCACAACTTTGTACACGTGCAAGTTCTGCGTAATCAATTGTTGTTGGACATGCTATTTCTTCCACCGAGACAACGCGTCAGCTACTATGTTATCGTGACCTGTAATATGGCGTATGTCGGTGGTAAATTCACTTATGAACATGATTTGCCTAGCTCTTCTCGGTAACTCTTTTTCACTTCCCATTTTACTAAAAGCGAAAATAAGAGGTTTGTGATCAGTATAGACAACCAATTCCCGACCTTCTACCATATGACGAAAGTGAGCAATTGCCATATATATAGCTAACAGCTCTCTATCGTAAGTACTATATTTCTTTTGAGCTTCGGTCAACTTTTTGAAAAATACCTAACGGTTTCCAACTATCTCCGTCTTTTTGCTGTAGTACACCCCCTACGCAAATATCGGAAGCATCAGTCATTAACGCTAATTCAACGTTAGTGTCAGGGTAGGCTAACATGGCAGCCTGTTTCAATTTTTGCTTACACAGTTCAAATTGTGAAATAGCCTTTTCTGTCCAAATAATTGCAGTCTTGTCCCGTTTCTTTGTGTTATGTAAATACCTGTCCAATTCCGATTGAATTTCAGCAGCCCTAGGAATGTGAGGTCTATAAAAATTCAACATACCTAAAAATCTTCGAAGTTGCTCTACTGTAGTCGGCCGCGGAAAATCGATGATTGCCTGTACTTTCTCCTCCAGTGGCCGTATTCCCTCAGTAGTGACTTCATGACCTAGGAAATCGAGCTTCTCCTGTTCAAAAATGCATTTTGAGATATTAATAGTTATACCAAACCTGTCGAGCCTGTCGAAAACTTCCTTCAGGTGCATTCTATGTTGAGTGATGTCATCAGATGCTATGATAATATCGTCTATAAAAATGAATAGAAAATCTAGATCAGGAAAAACACTGTGACACATGAATCTTTGGAAAGTTTGAGCAGCGTTTCTCAACCCAAATGGCATACGCGGAAACTCAAATAGTCCAAAGGTGTAATCACAGCTGTTTTTCGATATCACTTTCATTAACCGGAATGCAATTATAAGCTCTATTGATATCTAAGCGAGAAAATATTTTCTTGTTCGCAAGAACATATGTAAAATCGCGTAACCTCGGTACTGGATATCTATCGGGCTTGGTTAGGGAATTCAATCGTCTATAATCACCACAAGGTCTTATTTGCCCATTTTTTTTAGGAACAATGTGCAAAGGACTTGCCCACGCACTTTTGCTTGGCCTACAAATCCCCATCTCACACATGATTCTAAATTCCTCTTTGGCTTTATTATACCTATCAGGAGGTAAAGGTCTAGCACGAGAACGGACTGGAGGTCCTTCAGTCTCAATAAAATGACATACATTGTGTTTAGGTACATCCTTGAAAGATACAGGTTTAGTAAGTTCTGGGTACTGAGATAACAAATCGTAATATGGATGGTTACCATCTACTGTTTTAATTGACCCTTCTGTGCATTTTTTAATACCAGCAATCACATTAAGATTTGTTATCTTATCCACCAATCTCCTGGAATCAAAATCAATCATTAGCTTATATTTACTCAGAAAATCGGCACCAATTATCGGCTGATTCACGTCGGCAACGATAAAGTTCCACTGAAATGCTCTCCTGAGCTTTAAGTCCAGGGTCATTGATTTTAAACCGTATGTCCTAATGGGTGTACCGTTAGCGGCGTATAGATTATACTCATCACTTTTACACTGCCTATTACGCACTGCCCAACGCGGTAACACTGACACATTAGCACCACTATCCAGAAGAAAACGTAAACCTGTAAGTACGTCAGTAACACATAGACGGTGATTGATGGTAGGATTACAGCCACCCGTCGCTGACTGTACCGTCGTTAGTTTTCCGGATTCTGCTCCTTCTTCCAGTTGCAAGGCTGGACACACTTGTGTGCCTTAGTATTGTAACGGAAATGGTAAAACAAAGCCAATTTGGATTATTCTTCCTATTTTGACTCGGATCTCTGGATTGTCGCCGTGACCTAGACTGCGAACGTGACCTAGTTTGGTGTCCATTGCGTCGTTCAGCGCTCCGACGTTGAAAGTGCTCAATATTCTTAATTCGCTCGCCCAATTTATTAATCTCGGCAATAATATTAGATGTAGATGGAGATGACATACCTGGAGTTTCATCTACGCTTGCTACCTGGACGGGTCGCGCGTTCTCCATAACCTTGTCTGCCATCAGCGCTAGTTTGTTAAGATCCTTTATGTCCGAAACTGCCAAAACGCCTCGTACCCAGACTGGTAAATGATTTTGCCACAAAATCATTAAGGTTTTGTCTTCAATCCGGTCTCTAGCTAGTTCTTTCATTCTACGAAGAAGTTGAGATGGTCGCTGGTCTCCCAAATCCATTTCTCCCATCAGTTTTTGTATTTTCCGACTTTCTGATTCTTCATAAACTTCCAAAAGTCTGTTTTTCAAAGCGTCGAATTTTCCTGTAGCTGGAGGAGTAATCAGGATGTCTGTCACCTGCTGGATAACATCCTTTCCCAATTTTCCAACTATAAATTGGAATTTTTGTTCATCCGTCCATCTTTGCGGTGCCAAAATTGCTTCGGCCTGGAAAAACCAGTGCTTTGGGAGGTCTGTCCAAAATTCTGGAACTCTGGCGTGAATTGATATGGAGTTGACATTTTCGTGCGTCCTCTCATCACCGCCTCCATTATTGTCATTATCGTCATCACCAGCCATTGTGTGGTCTGACCTTAAACGGAGCCTTGAAAATTTTCACAACAGTCGCTCCGAAGTTGACCTGTTGTGGCGATTGTACTGCACAGTGAGTCTTCCCGGGAACAAAGGTAAGTACGTTCAATTTCTTCTCACTCCTAGTCGGCGGCGTCACCACTATTGAAATACTCCAAGCGGTAAGGTAAGTGCTTCAGTAGAAAGACAAAGTCCTGATAGAAAGTGTGCTGTGGTATGTATTGTCTCCCACGGAGTTGTGTGAGGTTTCACTCTATCTATTTATTTTTGACTCTAATATCAGAAGGTATTATTGTTTTAGTGCATGAAATTAAACGTCCGAAATCCAGTAAATGACACTCAAAGTTTATTCACACACGATTGACAGTGAGTATGAAAACACCAACAGTTCACGTAATTTCACATATAAGAAATTAGCACAAAATAATTAGGTATGCTAACAGCGAAATATCAGTGGTACAGTACAATCGCGACACGCGGTTACGGGAAGACTGGCGAGGCGCGGGACGCAGCCCGCTCGCATTGCATAGTCTGCAATGTCAGCAAATGTGTCGCTACAGTTACTTCATACGACACCCACGAGAAAGATATGGAATGATGCTATTCTGAGCTGGCACCACACGTCTAGATGCTTGTACATGAATAGAATACTTCAGTCGCATTTTCATACTAATGTAGGTATGATTCCAAAAAACGGGTTTGTGATGCTACCCTAGATTATTTCTACTTTGGGTCCTAACAGAAATCACTTAAACATTCGAAAACACTATTATTAGATTCTTAACTGGGTCATTCTTCAAAGGGTCGAAAATTTCGGTCACAGGGTTGTAAATGCTAAATTAAACAAGTTTGAACATATCGATCGATTGGACATGATTTAACACTTCAATACCTATGTGGAATCGATTAAAAAGTCTTATTTTATATTCACTTAGTATTTCAAAACCCAGTCTGAAGGTTGAAAACGGGAGGATTTTTGGTGTTCTCCGCGTGTCACACCTCGCACTAACTTTTTACAAATTATGATTTTACTACTTTCCTTATGTTTTGTACGTATCTATTGTATATCAAAATAATCGTCATAAAGCAAAATATTTGGTGAATGATGAAGAAAATATGTAATGCGTGTAATTTTAAAAATAAACCTGAATATGTATCGGTCACACGATTTCGGGCAGTTAGCCCAAGCGTGGTAAAATCGCTCATAACTTCTAAGATTATAACCGTATCCAGCTGAGTTTTTGTTCCTCAAATTATTATGATATGCTTCAACAATCAAGCAGAGTGAATGGGCACCTCAGTGCCCAGAACTAAAATATTTCAAAAATAAGGGCTGACACAAGTTTTACTACCCTTGCATGTAAGTTACGTGGATTCAAATTTCTTCTAGAATTAATACTCTTAGAGATTCGTCTTTTACAGGGCTGATTTGTAATATAGTCGGGACTATTGGTCTATAATTTTATTTAGATTCAATTAAAGATGGCCGAGTTATTATCAAAAATACTCTGTTTTTGTAATCTGCGTGGAGTTATTTGCGTGGCAAAATACCCACGCAGCTTACAATTCTTCCCACGCAGATTACACAATGGTTCTAAGAGTTAAAAAAAGGTTGAAATAACCGTTTTAAACACTATTATTTTACCTAATATTGATTAAAAAACACATGAAAAGAATTCTTTTGGCAAATATCATCAAGTTTTTGAGTTTTTATATCGTTATACTTGGACAAAGAATTTTTACCAATTTTGATGGATTTGAGTGCATGTTTTGTCAAAACATACTGGACGGGCTCTATTCAACCACCTAACTATGTCTTGCAGCAATTTTTCGATGCCAGTGAACGTTGCGTTGTATCATAAGCTTAATGTGTATTTTGAGGCCAAAAGTCAAAACTGTAAGGTAGATCCGATAATATTCCAGCGACTGTATTGAGACATAGTGCTCCTGATTTATCTCTTGTGCTGACATTCTTGCTAAATTTATCTCCGCTTGCACTACCTATTTCTAAAAGAAGTACAATGCCAAAGCCTCCTTAACTTGCTTCTGTAGGTAGGTATCATTGGTTCATAAACAGGGCGATAGCGTTAACTCGATTTACTGTTACGTCATGGTGAGGAAGAAGGTCTCCATCAGACGCGTGTCATATAAGTCTAATGTGCAGCAAACACCTGCAGCTAACCTGTCTTTCTTGCGGATCCAGCCAGTTAGGCCGAGAGGGTCGCATAGGGCTTAGGCAACCCTGCGTATTCCATAACCGTGTCCTCGGTGACACAACAATGTCTGTGGAGAGTCAAATCTTCCTGATATTTTTATATCTACTGCAATTGACGGAGTTAGGCCATGGTGAGTTAACTTGTTAGTTGCCCCTACCAACTGCGGCCGTCAATATGACTTTCACCTAAGACTACTGGGAATCTTTTGCGTAAGCTTGGGCAAACGTGGTGAACTTGCCACTTCGCTTGACGTTTCGAAGGCTTTTAGCTGGACAAGGTCTGACAGAAACCTTGACCTGGCACCTCAGCAAGCTTCCTGTTTATGACAACCCAGCTGGTTTTTGTAATCAATAACAGCTATCTCTCTGACCTCATGGCCATTGACGCCTGTGGTCCTCAAGGTTCTAGTCTCTCGGTGATTTTTTCCTTCAGAACAGCTTTTAACTACTTCAGTTTGGTATTTATAGGTATGCAGGACAGTACCGTCACAGAGACATTGTCAAGTCCAAATCGGCAGAGCGGAAATTGCGTTCTATAGAGAAAGCCCTGGTCTCATGTAATACTACCACGACACAGGAGCTTTATTGCATCTGAAAGTAGTCCTCTCGAATAGACAACTACTTTTATGAAGTACACTTATTTCTGTCATTGCGAATAGCTTGAGTGGGCATTGAGTTGTCATCAATCCTGAACTTCGATTTCACTTCGGAGCCTAAAAATCACTACTTTCTTATAAAACTGAGCCTACAAGCTCACCCTTGTAACTAAATTTAAGTATCACCAATTGTTATTTATCATGTTTGCATTAAAGAATTTATACGGGGTGTTAGGGACGGTGTAACGAAAACTTTGCATGCGTGCTCAGACCATCAAACTGAACAACTTTTACTATGGAGACAATGGTGGGAAACGAAAAAAAAAATCCGACTTCCCATACAAAGTCAGTCAGCTGAGCGTGAATTTTGTATGGGAGGTCGGAAAATTTTTTTCGTTTCCCACCATTGGCTCCATAGTAAAAGTTGTTCAGTTTGATGGTCTGAGCATGCCTGCAAAGTTTTCGTTACACCGTCCCTAACACCCTGTATAAAACTTAAGCCTGATCCTGTGTGTAGAAATCCGGCCACCCCATGGATGACTTAGTCAATAAGTTGCTCTTGATTTGATGGAACTCAATACGACACATATCTGGTCAATACCAATCTACACAGTTTTGCTTTTTGTTGCAAGATGGCCTGCCTAGCAGTCTTCATCATATTTTTATTCAAAATTATGCTGAACCAAGACCTCCACGACCTTATTCCGCCAGCTTCTTTCCACCATAGAAAACCTATAAGTATATTTGGCGGGATACCATCCATATTTAGTTGCCAATTCACCAATTCGGACTAAGCACTCTGAATCGTCTTTCATTCCAAAATTAAAATCTGTTGATTCCAAAATCATAAAACCTTATAATCTTTTTATGGTAGTAGTGAATAAAGACTTATTTTCCATGACCTGTCTCCATCACAGACTCCATCTTTACCTTATAATCTACACTTAAGTCAAGAATAATCATGTTTCAAGTAAAACTTATAGAAAACTAATGGAAATACAAAGATAAAATTGGCTATGTAATCTGCGTGGCTTGATTTGTAATCTGCGTGGCACACAAAATTTTAAAATTGAATTTCTCGATAAGTAATTGTGCTAGCAAGGAGCACCAAACTGTTCTATAATCGTGAAAGTATACAGAATCATATTTCATTGTCATCATCTTCAAACTGCTTAAATTAAAATTTGCCACGCAGCTTACGCGGAGAATCGAATTCAGAATAATGACCCAACTATTAAAGTTGTCAATGAATGATTATAGTCGGAAAATGCTGGACCATCAATTTTACGATGGAACTTTGTTTGGGCTCTTAGGTAGACAAACACACTAAATACCTCACTTCTCCGAGGCTGGGTTCTTGGGGAAAACACAAAGAATTGGTTATCCTGATTTGGCTTATTTAAAGGTAATTAACGCTAAATTTAAGGTTTAGAATTAGCCATCGAACCACGAGACGGGGGGCCTACTAGAACGGAACGGAAAATCCGTGAACAAAGTGACATGCTGCTTCCTAAATATTTTCTTCTACTTTTACTAGAATATGTCACTCAGAATCCAACCCAATACGAATTCAAGCGAGGCGTCTCTGTGTCTACCTTTTCTAAAGAGAATCGTCTACGTGTACTATTCTGACAGGTAGGGTAGAGTAACTCGATAGAAATGATCCTATTTCAATATCGGAGTAAGCGGTACGAAGATGAAGATACCAAAAGGACGTGTACTTAGGCTCCTTATTGCCTCTACAAAGAACATTTGTTTTCTTTTCGAAAGGGTTAGGAATAAAAGAAAAATTGGGGTGTTCTGGAGAGTCAGTTTCAGTCAGCAGGTTGCTTATTGGTATAGATAAAATATGTATCTATAGACAGGACTAGTATCTTGGTAGAGACAAGTCTTTCATCAATAAATATAGGCAGGTACCTACCTACTATCACATCTGTATCATTTATATAATTCTTTTATTTCATTGTCTGGTCTGCCACTAGAGATGGGTAATGGGTTAAAATCCAAAAGTGGGTTAAAACCCAATAATCACCCAATTTCAAGTTTCAACCCAATTATAACCCATTTTTGTGGGTTAAAATTTTGAATAGAGATTGAATTTAAAATAAATATTTTAAAGCTCTAGGTCGATTGAAAAATTTTCGTGCTAGCTTATAATAGTCTTGTTAATGAATTCCACGGTAGTTTTATGACACGGAACTTTAATAGATATGGGTATTTGAAATGTTCAGTTAGAGAATGCAATAATTACATGATATAAGATGTAAATATTGGGCACGATCTTTAAAAGCTTATCAATTCGGTAGGTAGGTAAAGTCGTTAAGTTAGTAATGTGTAGGTAAGCGATTTTATTATTAGTGGAATGTTTTTGTTTTAGGGTTTTAATTAACTTATTTTATGTTTTTATCACTATTGAACATTTTCACCCACAATAATGGGTTATAATGGGTGAAAACTAGGTGATTTGGGTTTTAACCCGGTTTTAACCCAAATGGGTGGAATGAGTTTTAACCCATTATCCATCTCTATCTGCCACTCATTTTATCTCTTATCTTCCATTAGGAAAATTGAATTTCATTTAAAACTTTCAAGCTAACTTTCAAGTCATTTTCTGATTTAAATTATATGTTGACACTGTGTTCTTGTGTGGTGCCGGCTTAGAATAGCATCACCCTATTTTTTCCTGCGGGTGTCGTAAAAAGCCACTGAGGGACTCGTGAGCTTCATATTGTGTAGATATCGCAATCTTAGGAGACAACCTGTCACTAGGTATATTAGTACACAATTTTCTGAAACGATCTTCAAATATTTTTCAATAGTGGCGATAACGACCATTTACGGCCTTATACGCTCTGCCTACCCCGTAAGGGACTAAGGCGTTACGTGTGTATGTTACCTACACCTACCTACACCTATGTTACCTACCTAAGTATGTAAAAAGTACCTTAGAATATAAGTACTGGGTGTTACAAAACAACCAATAAAGCTTAAAGGAGGTCAAGGTACTCGTAAAACTGAACATCTTTCCCCATGGAACTTGGGTCGAAATATGAAAAAAAAATTTGGACCTCCCATACAAAATTAACTCAATTTGTATGGGACATTTATTGGTTGTTTCCAGGAAATTTATAAAGTTAATTTCAACACGACTTCGTAGCAAGTAGCGTCAGCAAATAAAATATCTTAACGACTTCCCTGCCAACGTAACTAACCTCCATCTCAATATCAAAATACTTGAATCACGACATCTTATCGACCAAACCGACCTTGGATGAAATTTATCTGAATTCTGAACCATAAAATAATAAAACCAAGTCCCCTTTGAGATCATCCCCTGGGTAAATAGAATTGAGTAATGGATAGGGATATTCGAATCTCACTCGAATAGAAAATTAGGTTTAAGTGGCGGGCTCTCTCAATAATGTTGAAGTTTGGAAGTTTGTGTGAGTGATGTTTTTAATCGATTCTCCCCAGTTGAGGTTTCGAATAAAAGCGGCGGGAATTTTAGTATAAAATCGGCTTCTTAGTAAGGTTTGCTTGCGAACAAAAAGGTTTTTTCGCTCGGTTTGGACAGGACGTGAACCTTTGTCAAACGACACACTGATATAAAAGTTAGTTCGTAAAGTGGAACAAAACTACATTCACCGAAAAAAAAGCTAGATTTTGATTGAATCCAGCAGAACTAACCCAAGGAATAGAAGAAAAAAAAAACAATTTAGGCACAATCACTCAACCTTATCTGGGCCATTCAAAAAGTTTGCGAGAAAAAGCCGTCGTCCCTAAGACTATAACCCTTATCAGGGCTTTGGCAGACCGTTACCACGCCGTGCGTTGATAGCTTGATGGCTGTGTACCCTATCAATTGGGCACCATAAATTGCAGGTCCGATAAAACACCACTTTCAATCACGTCTAAGAACTTCGAGGACAAAGTTTTTAATGCTTGAGAAGTTTAGTTAAGAAAGACGCAGGTTTATTTTCTATTCAGCACTTACGCAGGCTTTGCTGGGTGATTCTACTCATGATTATGGACTATGGATCCCACAAAACATCTTTTTTCAAAATTTCAGTTTGATCTCATTTTGAATGTAGTCCGTGTGATGCGGGCTTAGAATAGCATCACCACAATAAAAAAAACGAGTAAGGGATAATCGTCCAGGGAATTGGAAGCAGCGTTCCATGCGAATTAAACTTCTTGCACTGCGCTCGACCGTGGTGAGTACAGCAATATCTATTAAGTTTAGCAGCTGACTGTTTTTCTTTTAAACGACTAAAACCACTGGAACAAAACTTAAAAAATCTTTCACAGTTTTGAATAGTAGGTAGTGTTACATTATATAAGGTCCTATTAAATTCACTGCAAATATTTTAAGGACATGCGTAAATATGTATAAGAAAACCATCTAAGGCATTTAAAAAAAATCTACACGCTAGTTTTATTTTTATTTTCAAACAAACGTTTTAATTAATTATGTGAACATCCTTTAACTGACCCGACTGACGTTCCGCCACGTAGACAGGATTCACTTACACGGCACGCACACTAAAAACCAACCAATCACAGCACCTTTGTTTGGCGCGTAATTTGAATTCGTCGAAGTGTGTTTGTAGGACAAACAGGGTGCACTTTATTGTTTTTTTTTTAGTTAAATGCAATTTTTTCGAAAAGTAGCGTGTAGATTTCTTTAAAAATTTGTCTAGTACATGCTTATATTTTATTTGATCTGCCCCTAATATATTTGCAGTGAATTTAATAGGACCTTATATAGGTAACCCTGAGTTAAACGAGACAAACAAAAAGCTTTAATCACAAAGTTCAGTTTGCCTAATTACAAAAATCTTCAAAGAAAATTCACAGCCTAGCACAGACACTTTTCACACCCATTTTCCGGCGTTTTGAGAAAAATATTGTGATCACAAGTTGTTCTTTCGAATTACTCTCCGCTCTAGGTTAGTGGACTCGACAGCGCGGAACGGAGAAATAATATCCGAGATAAATAGCACATGAGACCTTGTATGTTATACTGAGTGTTAGGTTACAAACATACTGCCTATGTGTGGTGAATTTGTAAGCTTTTGGCACTTGTTATTGTTGTACAGTCTGTCTAAAAAATCCTGAAAAAGAATGAGGGCGTCATTCGTATGAAATTGCAAAATCAATCAAATGGCAACAATTTTGTAAGAAAAGAATTCACTTCCATTATTATAGGACTTTAAGTCAGACTGTAGGTACTAAGAACATTTATGGCCGGTACCGTACGGTCAGTCGCGGGTTCGAATCCCGGTCATGTGATTTTTTTGATTTCTGTATTTTCTTGTTAGTGCGTGTTAGGTAGGTAAATAAGTTATGGGACACGTTGCGAATGAGACTAGTTCAGAATAGAACGAGTTGCAACGATTTCTAACAGTCGCGAACGGGACCATTTGCGAATGGGGCAAGTTTATTTCATGGGATGAGAAGCGAAAGGGACGACCTGCTAATAACTCCTCTTTTAAAAAGAGCTCGCATTTTATATAGAAATCAAATTCGTTGAGACATTGTAAAGCTTGTGACACCAGCCTTTGGTAGGTTCATAAAAACGCAATTAGGTAGATAGGTAGGTACTTATCTTTAGGTCTACTTAATCGAATCTTTAGGGGAGGCCTATGTTCAGCAGTGGACGTCCTATGGCTGATATGATGAATCGAATCTTTGAATCTTTATATCTTTGAATCAGACAAATATATTTTAGGGTCGTTTAAGAAAGGCGAACGAGCTGTAGAGCCGTCCCTACATAAATACGCAATAGGTACCTACCTACTTAGTAACCATTATGTCTATGTAGTACTTATTTCGCAAAAATATCTCATAGTCCTAGGATATCACATGTCCCCCGTTCTGCCTTGTCGCCTCGTCCTCTCCGCTAAGTCGTAACGGGACAATAATTCCATGGAACGTGATGCCAACACAATATCTCACTTGGACATAATGTGAAATGAATCTGGACTGTTTTTGGGCTGTATTTCTAGCCTGTCAGTGGATAACGGGCAAGTTCCACAGAACAAACGCAAAATGATAATCTTTCAGACAAGCGGTCATCAGCCGTTGTCGATGGGACGCGCGTCTCACGTGTGTAGCTTTGCTTCTTCTGTTTTATAAGTATCTAGGTGCATTTTATATGGAAATGATTTCAAGGGTCGCAATGTCACACGGTTCACGTCCTCCGGCGATCACTTGTTTGACAGATTTCATCTTAAGTCTCATGTCTCACGTCTACTCTGTGGAGCCTACGCCTTAGGAAGCGTGTGACACGTTTTGGATATCTTTTGGGTGTCAACCGTAAGAAAGGTAGGTAACTACTTTTGAACGTAACAACGATGTTACGTGCCTTAGGTGCCGTAAGGTTAGGCTTAGGTAATGGGACGATGCCATTTTTTAAACTTGTAATATTTCCTGATGAGGATGTCTATTCAATAAGTAAGTACTTAGATAAGATTATACTTTTTGCCTGTAGGCATATTTGTTGAATAAGAGATAAGACGAACAAAAAGTTTCAGACCCTCTCAGACTGCCGAGAGTCTAGGTGTTACGAATTTCGTTAAGTGCCTTTGGGAACTTTTCTCACTTAAAGATTGTTTTAGGCAGTTAGGTAGGTACATTCCGCTAAAGTTAATGAAGGAAGAATGAAAATAGAAACACTAAAGTTTTTAAATCTTTTTATAGTAGGTACCTAACTACAGTACGCGCATGAGTTCATGACCATGTTGAGGAATGCGGTAGTGCTGTGACTAATTCATGTTGATGTCGATATCGAGAATTGTTGCCGAACAGTTCAGTTCAGACTACTCATAGTTATTAGTTAATGGGTTGTTTTTCCTACAATATTGAGTAAGTAGGGTATCATTGAATAGGTCTTTAAAAACTAAGTGCAGGTTTCTTTAAAACAAAGTAACTAAAATGTATGTCTCGAGACATTTGCTTATTAAAGGGGCCTTTTTAGCCATAGTTTGTTCGAACTGTAACTTCACTGTTTATGAATAATATTAAAGAAGTATTTATGGTTTCTACACAAAACACAACACAACGACAAAATATCGACAACTTTGTGACACACTTTTTTCCCATCACTCGACTGCGGGCGAATGCGGGTAGTTGGGTAACCGCGGGGCGCGCCGCCCCCGCGCGCCTCCTCATTCCCCGATGGCCAAGAACTCACGCGCGTACTGTACCTAGGTATCGTTGTTCTTTATACCTAAAAATACCTATGGATATCCCTCACTGAGAGTAGGTTTACTGATACCAAACAAACGTGTAAGTAAATACTTAGTTAGGGTAAGGTCTGTATGGCTTATGTATATGACAAACATAATGAAAACAAGAAACACTTAATCCTCAACACATTTCGTCTTTGAGCCACAGACTAACAAACCTCAAGACCTTGGAAATCACTTACTTTTGAAGATAGGTAGGGACTCTTGTTGCTAATAAATAGGATGGTGCCACTTTGACTGATCTCTCTTTGCATAGGTAGGTACCTTCATATATCACGCTTATTACCCTTACAGGCAGGCAGATCGTAAATATGATATGGGGTGATGTGATGCTATTCTGTTTAAGCCAGCACCGTTTCTATTACATCGGCCGTATTCTGTTCTCGTGCGGGAAACAAGGTCTAAGAACAAGAACGTTACTAGGATACTAACGATTGTCATTTTCATAAGCGGAGATCAGGCAGGCAGGATTGCAGTTTCTTCTATCTTACATTTGCACACAGCCCATCTGTCTATTACGCCGTGTACCTAGATACCTAGTTCTTAAAAAGTTAATAGAATTTTACATACCAACTAGTCGACGAAGCTTGTAGGGGTCCGGTTCCGTGAATGATTTTCATCGCCACAGCGAAGTCCTTACCTTACCTTAACAGCCACAGTCCACTGCTGGACATAGGCCTCCCCCATATTGGGGGGTATTGCCATAGGTACTCACCACGCTTGGCAGGCGGATTGGCGAGCGCAGTGCAACATGTTTAATTCACAGGGAACGCTGCTGCCCATTCCCTGGATAATTATCCCTTAGTCGCTTTTAACGACACCCACGGGCAGAATTGGGGTAATGCTATTCTAGGCCGGCATCACACGGCAGCGAAGTCCAAACCCAGCAAAATTCATCGCTACAGCGAAGTCTTTATCAGTCAAGGTCTGTCGCGAACTTCTTAAGCCGACCCAGAAACCTCAAGCACTGACCCTCTCAAAAGCACACTCGTCACCAATAAATCATACGAAAAGCTTTATATTTGTCAACGTTTATCCCTCGTTGGTGAATGATGGGCACTCATTAGGGAAGTAGAAGACTCAGACCATTGAGGGCAGCCTCCTATTTGTCCTCTTGCCCAGTGATAAATGTTATGTCTCCGCCATGTATTAACTGCTATTCCGAAATGTTGTGTTTTTTTGGTTGTGTAAGGATGTTAATGTTTTTGTGGGGTATTTAGTCGTTACATACGAAACGCGATTTATGGATGTGTGGGTATCACTGGCTAATCATAAGAATTTAATATTAGATAAAGTGTTTTATTACCCGACTACAGCAAAGCAAAAAGGAGGGTTATGATTTTGACCTGTATGTATGTATGTATGTATGTATGTGGCATTAATTTCCTTTGTTCCCTCATAACTCCCAAACCACTTATTAGAATTTGACAAACGAGGTATCAATAGAAGCGTCTGAACTGTCCGATGGTTATAGGCTATGTCATGTCACAATAAATTGAACATGGCGCCCTCTAGCGTGCATAAAGTTACGAACTGAAATTTAATTTTCTTCTAGTATTATCGTGTTGGGTATCAAACAAAAGGGCTGGATGAGCACAGTTCAAAAATATACATATTGTAGGGCAAAGCTTAAAACTTTTCTTGTATTTACGCTAATAAATCTTATAGTGAAATCACCGTACCGCATTATGAGACTGCATAGAAACTTTGTACTTACATTGGTTTATGATTGCTATTATACTAATATTTTGGGACCAAAAATGTAGAGCTGATCTCATGACTGAAAGGAAAGGAAGATACAGAGACATTGTAGGTACTTAGATATCGATGGATATCCGTATTCGAGCTCATTTGACTCGTACTTATGAGAACTCTTACACTATTTGACAAAAAAACATGGAATTGACCACATGATGGAGACGGAAGGTAAATGGTACTATTAACGATTTAATGAAATTAATGTCTGAAGGTACCGCGAATTCGAATAATATTTGTATTTATTTGACGCAAAGGCATGCATCGCATGATGAAATAAAATTATGATCCAAGTTGAAGGCATCGTGAAACATCGTGTATAAGTATTACTAAAATTTGAGTCATATTTATTGTATTTCTTTGACACATTGTTAGGTACCAACGTAAAATATGTAAGTTCCAAACAATTGCAGTAGGTAAGTAGAATCCTGTGAATATGCAAAATGAGTAGGTATTTTAACAACCAAAAAAAATACACACTGTTACATATACTACAGAAGTCAAACTAGCTACAAACAACAGTACGGGGGGTTGAGGGGGGCTTGCCCCCCTCACAGAAAAAAACACTGTACATCTACTACAGAAGTCAAACTAGCTACAAACAACAGTAGGGGGGTTGAGGGGGGCTTGCCCCTTCACAGAAAAAAAACACTGTACATATACTACAGAAGTCAAACTAGCTACAACAACAGTACGGGGGGTTGAGGGGGGCTTGCCCCCCTCACAGAAAAAAACACTGTACATATACTACAGAAGTCAAACTAGCTACAACAACAGTACGGGGGGTTGAGGGGGGCTTGCCCCTCTCACAGAAAAAAGAACACTGTACGTATACTACAGGAGTCAAACTAGCTACAAACAACAGTACGGGGGGTTGAGGGGGGCTTGCCCCCCTCACAGAAAAAAGAACACTCAGCATCTACTACAGAAGTCAAACTAGCTACAAACAACACTAGGGGGGTTGAGGGGGGCTTGCCCCCCTCACAGAAAAAAAACACTGTACATATACTACAGAAGTCAAACTAGCTACAACAACAATACGGGGGGTTGAGGGGGGCTTGCCCCCTCACAGAAAAAAGAACACTCAGCATCTACTACAGAAGTCAAACTAGCTACAAACAACAGTAGGTGGGTTGAGGGGGGCTTGCCCCCCTCACAGAAAAAAAACACTGTACATATACTACAGAAGTCAAACTAGCTACAACAACAGTACGGGGGGTTGAGGGGGGCTTGCCCCTCTCACAGAAAAAAGAACACTGTACGTATACTACAGGAGTCAAACTAGCTACAAACAACAGTACGGGGGGTTGAGGGGGGCTTGCCCCCCTCACAGAAAAAAAACACTGAGCATCTACTACAGAAGTCCAACTAGCTACAAACAGCAGTACGGGGGTTGAGGGGGGGCTTGCCCCTCTCACAGAAAAAAACACTGTACATATACTACAGAAGTCAAACTAGCTACAAACAACAGTACGGGGGGTTGAGGGGGGCTTGCCCCCTCACAGAAAAAAGAACACTGAGCATCTACTACAGAAGTCCAACTAGCTACAAACAACAGTACGGGGGGTTGAGGGGAGCTTGCCCCCCTCACAGAAAAAAGAACACTGTACATATACTACAGAAGTCAAACTAACTACAAACAACAGTACGGGGGGTTGAGGGGGCTTGCCCCCCTCACAGAAAAGAGAACACTGAATATCTACTACAGAAAGACCAGTAACGTCTGTTTCGGAGATGTACCGTTTTTGAGATGTAATGTTTTGGAGATGTAACTTTTTGGAGTTATAATGTTTTGGAGATGCGGCTTGCTTTCTTTCAGAAAACATCTGTATAGAAAATATTTACTTTAAAAAGCATAAATATGACACATTCTTGTTTTGACACTAATTGTTCTTATAATACAGCCTTCACCTTCTTTCAGTTAGCTTTTTAAACCCTTCATCATACATAGGTTTTTATTGTAAAACCATCATTTTCATTTTGTTTAAGAGATTTAATGTACTTTAAGTTGATTAAACGTTAATTAAGAGTTCTAGAAATATTACAGACAATTTCGTTTGGAAATAACATAAAAGCTCCAAAATATTTGAAATAAAAACAAGTCCAAAAACTAAAACCCGACTACTAAGAGATCGCGTTCTAAAAAGCAAGAAACAAGAAATTGGAAATATGAACAGTACACAATCGAATGTTTTATCGTTTACAAAATTTATACAAAGCTAACACCCATAATAATTGTTTTTCATGGAAATGTAATAAAAAATCAAAGTAGTTTTCAGGTGATAGCTGTGGTCGGATGCCACTTTGCCCTATTTAATTTATTGACCACAAAGTACTGGAATACGTGGCATCGGACCACAGCTATCACCTGAAAACTACTTTGATTTTTTATTACATTTCCATGAAAAACAATTATTATGGGTGTTAGCTTTGTATAAATTTTGTAAACGATAAAACATTCGATTGTGTACTGTTCATATTTCCAATTTCTTGTTTCTTGCTTTTTAGAACGCGATCTCTTAGTAGTCGGGTTTTAGTTTTTGGACTTGTTTTTATTTGCTAGATAGGAAGGTTGGTATCATATATAGCCTTAGCGGCTCGCTGGCCGAATGTATGGAACATGCTGCACCTGAGAGAAGAGTTCTGAAATTTGGCACACTTAATCTTTAGGGTAAATGAATCGATTTGACCCGTAGTACACAATTTTAAAAAAATCCTATGAGGAGTGATGACGTCATCTTTTTTTTGTATGGAAAAAAAAAAATTTTTTTCCAAAACCTATCGTGTGTGGTATCAAATGAAAGGCCTTGCTAAGCCAATTCTAAAAATATATGACATTATTATATTTAAGTCACTTGTATAAAATTAAATAGGAAATAATTCTCGAAACATGCCACGTTTGGGCTTCTCCAGGTATGATACGGTTGAATCATTACTTATGAAATATACGTAATATAATGTGTAATATCCTCATCTCTAACCTCAAGAAAGGTACTACGGATTTTTTGTCTTTAAGTAATTTTTTTTGAATTTTAAAGTTACAGAAATTTATGAAAACACACTTAGTTGAAATTTGGCATCAAAAGTTCAATTTTGGACACCGAGAATGATAAAAATATAGTTAGATGAGATTCCAATCATAATTGTTATGTACATCACATCATATTCGTTTTGCAAAAAGAATGTTATGTGCTTCGGAGGGCACGGTTAACCGTCGGCCCCATAGCATTCGCTCTCTATGAATAATAAGACGGCGGCGGTCCGTCAGGGTCGTCAGTTAGGGGCTGAATAGTAACCATGGTTCATCGGGTCGTTCGTAGACTCGGTGTCTCACTTTTCAGAACAAGTTTTATTAATTATAGGATGATAAATACAAATGCGAGAGAAGTTTTCGATTGATGGTTATAGTGATCATTTCTCTATACACACATTAAACACACACCGGCAAAATTAACGGAATCTATACATAATAATAAAGTTTTAGAGGGTCGAAAGCCTGTACATAAAAGATATTGGAAAATAAATTGTCAGCAAATTCTTGAAATTGATAACAAAACACGTGTCAAAAGTATTTACATATTTTTTTTGTTTAGATGTTTGTATGTGACAGCATCCTGAAAAACTACTGAACGGATTTTGATAAAATTTGGTACAAAGATTGCTATCGCATTGAAGAAGGTAAAGGCAACTTTTTTTCTCCACTTCTGGGGCTGGAGTACCTGATGTGTACCACTAAAAGCACAACCACGAGCCCAGCTAAACAATGGGAGCTACATTTATGGCACCAAAGCAAGAATTGTTTAGCATCATGGAATGCTTCTGCTGGCAAACATAGATCTAAGGTTTGGAGAACCTTATGTGGACCACCAGGTGCACCTCCAAGAGCCCAGCTAAACTACAGGAGACACATATTATATAGTCCCAAAGCAAAAATTGTTTAGCGCGATGGGACGTGTCTGCTGGAAAATATGAATCGAAGGTTTGGAGAACTACATATACGGACCCGGAGCAGAAATAATTCAGCTTGATTGGGCCCTCCTGCTAGCAATTAGAAATCAAAGGTTTTGAAAACCTGATGTAGACCATCAGGTGTACCAAAAATAGCCCAGCTTAAATAGGTACATGAGATATACATATGGCCTCAAGAAAAAGAATATTTAGCATGGCGGGACATTTCTGCTGGCAAATAGCTAATGAAGGTGATGGATACCCTGGGAATAAATGTAAGGATGCTGGTGTGGAAATAATGTGTGTATAGACAAATGAAAATTATAAAGATGAACCAAAACTGTATTTATTATCTTATAATTAATAAATCTTGTTCTGTCAAGTGGGACACTGAGTCTACGAACGACCCGATGAACCATGGTTACTATTTGGCCCCTAACTATCGACCCTGACCGACCGCCGCCGTCTAATTATTCATAGAGAGCGACTACGATGGGGCCGAGGTTTAACCGTGCCCTCCGAAGCACATAACATGTTTTTTTGCAAAACGAATATCATGTACATATGATTAAAATCTCATCTGGCTTCATTTTTATCATCCTCGGTGACCAAAATTGAACTTTTGATGCCAAGTTTCAACTAAGTGTGTTTTCATAAATTTCTGTAACTTTAAAATTCAAAAAAAATTACTTAAAGACAAAAAATCCGTAGTACCTTTCTTGAGGTTAGAGATGAGGATATTACACATTATATTACGTATATTTCATAAGTAATGATTCAACCGTATCATACCTGGAGAAGCCCAAACGTGGCATGTTTCGAGAATTATTTCCTATTTAATTTTATACAAGTGACTTAAATATAATAATGTCATATATTTTTAGAATTGGCTTAGCAAGGCCTTTCATTTGATACCACACACGATAGGTTTTGGAACAAAAAATTTTTTTTCCCCATACAAAAAAAAGATGACGTCATCACTCCTCATAGGATTTTTTTAAAATTGTGTACTACGGGTCAAATCGATTCATTTATCCTAAAGATTAAGTGTACCAAATTTCAGAACTGTTCTCTCAGGTGCAGCATGTTTTGAACTACCGCTAGGACTAATATAAATATTACCTAATTGTGAATAGGTACGTACATTTATATTTACGTAATAAATTCATATTTACATATTAACAACAGCTTTAGGAGAACATGAATAAGTGAATAATGTGGAATACGCTAAGGAGAAAGAAAATAATACCTATAAGTTTTATAAATACAACTTTATATTATTTCTGGTCATATAAAAATCACATATTATACATATTTCAATATTATTTTTATACACTGTTGGTAACAAACAAACACGCTAACTATAATGAAATGACATAGGTAGGTACAGTAATTCAATAATAATATAGAAATTAAGCTAAAAACCTTTGTAGTTCGTAATGTATTTACAAAAGCAAGCCACAATCAGATATCACATTATTACTTATAATTTAATTGGCTTTATCTGAAAATATTGGAGCAACTAAATTACTTTAGGTACCTACATCAAACAAACTACCTAGGACCCTTTAAAATAATACCTAAATTAAACAACATTGTACTACAAACAGTTAGCTAGGTAACACATACAGCTATACAATGGATGTGATTCAGATTATAGCCAATCTTACATAGGCCGCACAAATTTATATGTAGAGAACATAGAACAAAGAAATGTAAATGATTCTTGGTTAGTTTCAGTTCACGATTAAATTTTTGCGATATTTTGTACGACCTTTATTTGCGTGAACGCTACATAGCAGACACAATTAAATTTTTATGTAGTAAAAGTAGTTCCGAACGTGACATAGGTATCTATGTAATGCTATTGTTAGCTGACATCACACGGCAATAACTTAATGAGTCTGATATAAAGTTACAAACTACAAGAAACAACGTTTGTACACCAAATACAAGAAAATTTTAAGCTGGGTGGGGTGATAAAAGGAAGATTTTTACACTTATTACTGGTAAATCCTTTTTCGTAAATATGTATTCTAATTTAGAAAAAAGACCATGCAGCAACCACACGTAGAGAATCAAAGACGTTCATATTATCTGCCAGCCAAAATATCACTATTACATTTATCCACAGTAAAAGAAACATAAATACAATAAAGATATCTACTAAAAACTATATAGTACACGTGTAATCATAGCAAGAGGACTCTTGCTGCTGCCGCCTCTCCTCGTTGGATATGCGAATGTTGGATGACGTACCGCCTGACTCCCAAAGGCCTGGAGTCTCGATTATCTGAGACAAGATGTGTATGTTGATGACTTTATTCTTATTATAGGTAAGCAGTTTTGCACTGAAGTGCTATGAATGAAAGAAAAGAAAAAAGGGACACTTTTGTTTAGCAATCGAACAAGAAATTTAGGCTAAATAAAAAATGTAGGAGCGAGCACAGTGGGTATGTTTAAAATTGTAAATAGGTAGGTAAGTTTCAAATCGATTATATTAAAAACATAGCCAAACACGTTTGTAGTTTTTGCTTGTTTGTGTTTACATTTCTATTGTAATAGGTAAAGATTGATGAAATTATAAAACCTACTCAGGTATACATTTTTGAAGAGTCTCTGTTAAATTGGAAAGGTTTTAAATTGGATACTCTACATATAATTGATAATTACCTATACAATGTTCGTTGCATATAAGGTATGTTGACCCATTAGTAAATGATCACTCTTACCTTCTGCACGATTTCTTTGAATGCCAGAATGATGCCTTCCTGCGTCTTGGCACTGCTCTCAATGAATAGCATTCTGTGTTTCTGCGCAAATGCTTGGCCTTGTTCCCTTGTTTTTAAAGCATGACATATGAAACAGAATATGTGCTCTTATCTCACCTTCTGCACCAGTTCTTCGAAAGCCAGAATGATGCCTTCCTGCGTCTTGGCACTGCTCTCAATAAAGAACCACCTGTGTTTTGTTCCCTAGTTCTTTGAATCATTTAGATGCCTAATAAATAACATATCTATGCATTCTTACCTTTTGAACCAGATCTTCGAAAGCCAGAATGATGCCTTCCTGCGTCTTGGCACTGCTCTCAATAAATAACATCCTGTGTTTCTGTGTGAATGCTTGGCCTTGTTCCCTTGTTCTTTGAATCATTTAGATACCTAATAAATAACATATTTATGCATTCTTACCTTCTGCACCAGTTCTTCGAATGCCACAATGATGCCTTCCTGCGTCTCGGCGCTGCTCTCAATAAACAACATCCTGTGTTTCTGTGCGAACGCTTGGCCTTGTTCCCTTGTTTTTTAAATCATTAAATACCTACTAAATAACATTATGCATTATTACCTTCTGCACCAGCTCTTCGAATGCCAGAATGATGCCTTCCTGCGTCTTGGCGCTGCTCTCAATGAATAGCATCCTGTGTTTCTGTGCAAATGCTTGGCCTTGTTCTCTTGTTACTGCGCGCGCCTGGACAAAAATAAACTGTTACTGTGTGTGTGTGTGTGTGTGTGTGTGGCACCAGGTTTCAAATGCATTAGCCTATTTATAACCTACTAGCGGCCCGCCCAGCGGTTTCACTCGCTGCTACTTACTACTGTTTTCCCGTAGAAATGGGATCTTTGCCCGTAGTAAAAAATCCATTAATCCATTCTAGCAGAAGTTACTCATCATGACCATGTGCCAGCAGAGGCGGCCTGTCATGGCGAATAACTTTAACTTTGAAGCCATTACCGTATCTCTTATAGTTTTGATGGGATGCTGGTGGTCTACATCAGGCACTCCAGACCCTCGTGACCATGTGCCAGTAGAAGCGGCCCGTCATGCTGAATAACTTTAACTTTGAAGCCATTACCGAGTCTAATAAAGTTTAGATGGGGTGCTGGTGGTCTACATCAGGTACTCCAGACCCTCGTGACCATGTGCGAGCAGAAGCGGCCCGTCATGCTGAATAACTTTAACTTTGAAGCCATTACCGAATCTTTTATAGTTTAGATGAGATGCTGGTTGTCTACATCAGGTACTCCAGACCCTCGTGACCATGTGCCAGCAGAGGCGGCCTGTCATGGCGAATAACTTTTACTTTGAAACCATTACCCTATCTCTTATAGTTTAGATGGGATGCTTGTGGTCTACATCAGGTACTCCAGATCCTCGATGACCATGTGCCAGCAGAAGCAGCCCGTCATGGTGAACAACTTTTTCTATGAAGCCATGACCGTATCTCTTATAGTTTATATGGGATGCTGGTGGTCTTCATCAGGTACTCCAGATCCTCGAGGGCTGACCATGTCCGTCTTTTATATGATAGTAATATCAGTGCCAAAATTCGCGAGGATCGGTAAAGCGGTTTGGCTAATTTGGGTAATATCTGCTTTATTTCCCCGTTTTCCTTCTGCTAACCGTTTTCCCGTAGGAATGAGGAATTTTCCCGTGGTAAAAAGTAGCCTATGTTACTCAGGGATGTTGTAGTTTTCTAATAGTGAAAGAATTTTGGAAATCGATCCAGTAGTTTCGGAGTTTATCGATTACATACAAACAAACAAACAAACAAACAAAAAAACAAACAAAGTTTTCCTCTTTATTATATTAGTGTAGATAAAATGGATGCCCTAACAAGTATAAATTATTGAAAATCTAAGTCATGTTTTGCTTTTGAAATCCACTATTTTGAATGTAAGTGATTTTGATATAGGCAGTGTTACTCGCGCTGCTGAGAAAAAGAAGAAGAAAAAATTTACTTGTGCATATAGGTACATACACACACAAATCGACATACATACTCTTGAAAAACATAAACCTGCTTTTGAAACAGTCAGGTAAAAAGTAACTATTGGATAAAAACAGGTTAATAAGCAGTTTTCCCTTAGAGTGCAACAGCAGATTACCAAGCAGATTGGCGAATGCAATGCAAGGTCATTGCATTCGCCAATCTGCTTGCAAAGTGTGGCACCGTGTATGGAATGTAATAGGGAAAGGTATATGTCCAGCAGTAGACTGTTATGGCTATTGACAAATGATGTATTTAATAATTAGGCTATACTACTACTAGACTGGAAAATCCACATAACAAATTGATCACATTACCAAGTTAAGAGAGAATGTTCAAGTAAAATATTTTAAATAACTTCTTAGACTAATAGAAATGTAGAAATCCACTTGTCTCAAACAACTCTAAGATAAAGATAAAAGATAAAAATACTTTAATTGTACACAAAAGGAAACATTTTACAAAGACTAAGTAAGAACTAGAACTAATTAGCGCACAAATTATGCCGCCTTATCGCCAACTCTACTGTTTCATATAGGTGACATACCTTGTCAATCTTGTTTCCAACCACCAAACATACAATGTTCTTCTTTGTTGAGTATACTTGTAATTCTTCTACCCATTCTTTTAGTTTTTCAAGGGTTCTTGGCTCTGACACATCATACACTAATATAGCACCATGTGCATCTCTGAAACAATAAATAATATTCAGGCCCGTCGAATGGGTTTTAGGACCTATGTTTAAAGTTTGGTAGTAAGTAGGTAAGTACATTAGATTACACATAAAAATATTAAATAATTTGTCAGAACCAATGGTTTGATGGCTTTACAAGAAAAATTTTTGTTCAAGAAAGTTAGAGCTAACTAACTGTTTAGTGTTATCAACTTATAAATTAACCTTTGAACTCATATCTGTTTATCTCACTTTCTTTTTAGATAATATGCTAAGAAATGCAGTGATTAGTTGTTACTCATTAATTTATGTTATAACAATGTTTAAAATATTTAACTTTAAGTATAGGGTATTGCCCAAATGAATACCTACTTATCCTGAACTTCAAACATAAAAATAAACTTATTATAAATGTAAGATTTAATAAATCTAATATACATGCTAAGAAGGTTAAAATAGGTAGGTACTAGGTACATAAATTACCTGTAAAAACTGGAAGTCAGTGTTCTGTATCGTTCCTGTCCTGCCGTGTCCCATATTCCGAGCTTGACTTTGACTCCATTCACCTCCATTGTTTTGACTTTGTAATCCACTCCGATTGTAGCGGGGAACTGGCCATTGAAGTCACCGGTTGTGTAGGCTAGGATTATGCTGCAAGAAATAGTAGTAAAAGTAGTGGGTTATAAAATGCTGCCGTAATGAAAATAAGTACAACATTTAATTTTGGTTCTTATTGTGAGCTAAGTTGAGGGCTTGAACATTAATTTTCATTGATATTGGGACCACAAAGTAAACTACATGAACATATTTTTATTTTTTGATTACTTCCTCTTCCACATTTTGACTTGAAATTTGGTCTTTTATGTGTTGAGAGGGACGGTTGTCGGAATCCAGCTCCTTCCAGAAGCGCAGAGGTCTCCTGAGACAGTCAAATCAACATAATGATCGCAAAGTTCACAAGTATCGAGGTATCTAAATAAACTAATCATCTTCATACTTAAAGCTATGCATGTACGATATGTATAGCAACAATGTAAATAGCGTGACGACTGTATATGGTAATTTAACCTCTAGTTTTCAATAGTGTCAAGGTTTCAATCCGCACAAGCCAATATTCTTTGTTTTCATACAAGTTTACTTAAAGTTTTGTGTATGGATGCGCTTAGTGGTAAACTATTAGCTAAATATTATCTGATATATCAATTGCACAGTATGACTCATGTATTACAACGACGAAATTGATACTTACGCCCTAAAAATAGGGAAAACAGTTAGAAAAAAAACAAACAATATTTCCAGTGATTTCCTTACCTAGACTTCCCCACACCGCTTTCTCCAATAACTAGAATCTTCAGTGTAGTTACGCAGTCCATTGTTTCCAGTCAATATACGCAATAAAATAAAGAATTTGATAATGAAATACACCAATTTGGTGTGCCTCACGAAACCCGGAAGTGCTTTGATTTCGTCCGCATAAAACTAAATAAATGCACTGTTTCTACAAATTTATAATTTTGAAACAGTGGGAATATAGAACCACTTGGAAATATTTGAGAATTCTCACTATTTTACGTAGATTTTGCGATAAAATAGAGCAAAACAAAAGTGACACTCGACTTTGACGTTTGTTTTGCGCATTGGCCTTTGTTTGACATTTGCGTTTCGTTTCAAAAGAATGTTGTTTTCAATTACTAAGGTTAATAAAAGGCTAATTTAATTATGAATCTTAAAAATAAAATATCATTGTATGCGAATTCCCATAATGTTCATATTTATTACATTCAACCAAAAATTACCATATTTATAAAACAAAAATATTTTCCTTTGATTACAGCAACAACGAAACGCGATTTAAAAGCGCGCGATGTTTGTTTGTTTCGTTGTGTTGGAGTCCGTTGGACACATTAAGTAGTTGGACATGGGTTTCGGATAAAAAGTTTCGAACTTTACTTTGCACAGGAAAACTTCTGATCCTTGGGGAAAATGGTCTGCCTACCTTGCGTGTCGTGGAGTTGGTAGATTTACCAAAATATTTACTTTCAACTTACCATCCATTTGTCACAAGGCTTGACTACCTCAGCATAAGACCCTAGGTGGGTAAGCTACATTATTAAATTCAATAAAATTCCTCTTTCCACATAGTTTCAACTTATGAAACACATCCAGTTCTTCATGCAGGTCTTCAAGACCCTCCAACTTCTCCAAACTGCAACTTCGCCACGGCCAGCGGAAAAATATCAGAACTATAAATTCATTTCAAAATATTTCACTAAGTTTGCCGAGAAACTTGCGAGTTAGAGAAAGGAAAATAAAGTTGCTATTGCTTTTGAATAAAATAGCGTTGTTTAGAACAACGTTCATAGAATATGCGAGGCACTCGGTCTGTAGGTATTGGATTTTTTTGTAAATACATTCTTAAGGAAGTAAGGCCGTGTGATGCCGGCTTAGAACAGCATCACCCCATATCCTTTCCGTGAATGTCGTAAGAAGCGACTTAGGGATTTGAGAGTTCATGTGTATTGCAATTTTTAGACAGGCTGACTACTTACCTACTTACCTGTTACTATGATGGATGATACGCAGTATTCTGAATGACTCAAACTGATCCATACCATCCATACCACACTATCCTACTTTATGTATAGGTAGGTAGGTATATAATGTAGGAGATTCCTAATGCCACCAAAAACTTTACTGAAAATGTGAAGGTCATAGGTATTAGTAGCACATCAAACTATTATTTTAGGAATTAACCCATGCTGGTCAGTTATTCTTAACTTGTATTATTGATTGATTGGTCCATACAGACCGACATATTTAATCCCATAAAGGGTCCCCACGATGTGAAATTGCTGTCAACTTAAAGGTCCTAACCAGAACAATATCTGACCTGCGTTCAAACAGGTCTACTGTTTCAAATAAAAACATTTATTAAGCCATGCCTGCCTCCTTCATTTTGTTATCTGATTTTATCTCTGACTATCAGTCTACTCTGGGAAAGAAATAAAATTATAATTTCCATTTCTCCTCTCACCTCCAACCTTCACAGAACCAGGTTGAATTCCAGCATCTGCATTCTGCCATTTTCTGCCACACAATAGGAGCTCCATGAATGCAGTCTAATGAAATAAAGAAACGTTTTGTCCCGCACCCCATTGAATGCCGTGAATGGGGTCCCTATCTTTTATCTGTACTGTGGCTTCGAAGTAGGTGACTGCGACCTTCAGTGTGTGGCCCAGATACGCTTTAATGAGGTTGGGTATGATTTCAGTTTCTTTCAGGGGGAAGTCGTTGGTGTTTTCAATCAGAATGCGACCATCTTAGCTAAATCGTTTGGATAAGTTACCAAGATGCGGAGCGCCTCTTGTCCTTAACCACTTGGTTACCCCGTGCCGTCCTTAAGGTAACCAAAAATTTACTGCCATGGTCAGACAATCAAACTGTCCAGTCCTCAAAAACTTATACGTACTGACTAAGGTGGTTGTGTAGTTTTGTACAGAAGATAATTAAAAAAAATGATTCCTAATATTTTAAGTACCTAAGTTCCACGAAGAATATAGTTCATTTTTGTGGAACGCTTGATCATCTAGGTAAATATTTGTGTAGGTACCTACAAATCCTACAATATCTTCTTTTAGACATAGGTACCTGCAATCAGTAGATACTGTGGTACTTAACTGTGGTGCGGATTGGAAATGATCAACCCATAAATGAACTCGAGGTCCTCATTGAACTGAAAACCTCTGAAGTCATAGATCCCGAAATAATGGTTGTGGCGAAATATCCTATTTCAAGGATGCCATAACAAGTAAAGAAGTGAAAGATAGCTAAACCCCTAATAATTCTCTTTTAACAACCACGTGATAAATTTCCCAACTACAGTTATTGCTATCTAGTTAGGTTCGACTATCCAATCTACTCAGAGTAAAAAAAAAATGTAGAGGTAGCGGAGTCCTGTATTGAGAACAATCTGGCGCTCTGTCTGGTCTGAAAACTAAAACTAGTACGAGTCCGATTCAAGTTTTATTTGCGCTATCATAGGTAAGGTACTTTACTTACCTACATAAGGAAATAAACTGTGTGCAAAAATAGGTACGACCCGTGGCACGAACACTTACCCTAATATACCTACTATTGTATTTTTGTGACGTGAATATCTTAAATAGAGATGATTTTAAAGCATCGTAGAGAACACAGCATGCTTAACAACTATGTACTTAATCCCAATTCATGCAAACAATAAAAAAAACAGTATAAGTTGATCTCTTTAATGGGTAGGTGGATTTATTGGCGATAGTACCTACTTTAATAGGCAGGCAGACTAGCAAGCCCAGAAGTCCTGTAACAGATCACCTAGATTAGATGCCTACCATGATCACTTTTTATTATGTGAGTGGACACAGGTGTGTGCCAATAGGGATGTATCTTTTTTGACGTACCATTAATCTTTATTTTGTCGTAGAGGGCTCTATCTACCACATTCTTTGCTCAGAACCTATCTTCCACTCTCTCTCCGCTCTAGGTGCAAACCAATTTAAAAAGCAATTATCTTCGTACCGATAGTTTTAGTCCATTTAACTTTCAAAATTCCTCACCGAGATCTCTATCTGTATTGTGCAGCTGTATTTTACTTCGGTGATGGACGTTTAAACCCATTTGAAGTCCGTTATAGCGTTTTTTGGGTTTCGTTTATTGCTGATTCGGCATTTTTTCATTTTTTCTCTTAGTAGCGGAGTGTTGATTATCTATGCCACAATCTTGGACCCATGAAATTCGGCGTAAGTACTTCCGTTACAAGCGAAACTTAAATTTTTCTTTACAGAAAAGATTCGGAATAATACCTAGTACTTTTCGAGGAAAATAGAAGTCATTTTAGGTAAGAGGTAAATCATAACAAACTTTCACATACCTAAAAGCAGTCTCTTTGTGACATAGTATTTTCTAGGTGAAATCCAAACAATTTTAGGGAAAAAGTCCCCTGCATCCTTTTTGTATGGGATGGCTTTACGTCGACTAACTCTTTTGTAGAGTATAGAGCGTCTTTTAGAAAATAATTGCACACGTTCTTTGGATTCTATTGTTGATGCAGGAGGTGTTATTTAGAATGTTTTATCTTTGGTTTCTACACATTGATAGGAAAAATACTTTATTTTGATGAAAAGTCTGGATTTTTCTATAGTTCCTTCGTTAACTACTTTGTTGGAAAGTTTAATGTACCTACCTATTCGATTCCCAACATGTAAGTACGACGCTTTCTGTGTCTCCTTTACTTATTAAAATACTTGTAAAATATGTTTATAGTGGTTTCTCTTCCACTTTCATCAAAATCTTATTTACCCATCCTATTTCATTACTGATATAACATGCGCCCACTAGGTATTTTGCAGGTATTTTGTCATAATTTGTGTTGTCCTTCCACCTACATCCCCTACCTACACCGACACACGCGCTAGCCAATACTTAGGTACTTTGTGTACACACGCAACCTACACTCCTACCTACTCCTACACAAGTACACAAGCATGCAACTAATTAGCTCAAACTGCTACAATTTCGGAAGGACCGGCGATTCCATTCACTCAGCCCATTCCATTCGGTCATCCGTTCAATCGGTCGCGTTAGGGATGCAACGATATATTTCGAGTTTTGATAAAATATCGAAATTTCCAGCTCAAACATATCGAAAAATTGAAGAGTACAAATCGATGTAGAATAAACCCAATTTGTCGAAACGAAATATAAAACCGAAAGGTACTTCGTGTTGTAATAAAATATGTTGCATCTCGGCCCAAACCAATTTGGGATTAGGGCAAGCAGATTATAATGAATTTACTTTACCTGCAACTGCAAAACTAATAGTGTTATGTTCAAAAGCTACAAAAACCGCGTTTGCAGGGTGTACTTATCTGAATTTTGAGGCCCTCTCTCTTTTTTGTGTGGGTCACTAAAAATATCGATTGAACAAGATATTTATCGATACCGATATATCGATAGTTGGATTCACATCCCTAAGTCGCGTTCAATGGCTCGTTTGAAGCGCTGACTCGCCCCTGTTTGTCACTATTCGTCCGCACGTTTTCCGGATGTATCGAATAGAAGCCTACAAGGTGCCAGAATATTACACTTGAAAGGAAACGGCTGTACTGAAAATTATCAAACTACGGGGTACAAGTTCACAAGGAAACTTCGATGTACATTGCGCAGCCGGTTAGCCATTAAAACTCCAATATTAAACCAGCTACGCAAAGCAGCAAAGAATATTCTCTCTTATAGTAGTTATAAGAATGTTACCTGTAGACTTGTAGTCTGTAGTTTGATAATATAGGTCACAGATAGCTGATAAAGTACAAACAAATTGCTGTGCATCCATGAGCTAATTTTCAAAGGCAGTTAGAGCTCTACGCAATGTAAAGGGTTTTGCTAGATTGGGGCTTGCATTTACTCCTATCCTATCTGTATTAGACATCTGAAGAGAAATAGTTCATAAATAATTGTACTGACGAGTGGAGTGGAGAACCACTGCAGGATTACAATTAACAATAGGTACCTACCTACCTACTTACCTACTATAAAATTACAACTTAACAATAGATACAATGTGAACACATTAATTATTTTGGTAACCGACCTGTACGTAATTATGTATGTTTTCGTTTAAAAAACTAATCGTAGTTTACTTAAGGATATCAAACTAAGCTTTCTAAAGTTTTCAACGACATTTCATTTCAGTTCTCTTTTAAAGGGTAAGATACTTACCTAAGTAGACTAGGAAACTACACTGTTTAAATTGTAACACATTGAGAAGTTATAAGCCGTCATGTCATGACGTGACACCTATTGCGACGATGCGACGAATTCGTGCTGACCGCATCCAGTGTAACCGAACCTTTACCTAAGCAAGTAGTTTAGTTTACAAATTCTTTCAAAGCAATCCTTTCATTGAAAACCAGAATGTCCTTTTCCTTTCAGCGGTGCAGCGCTAGAATGGCGCCGTGTAGCGTAATGAAGCTTTTGCCTTAATCCAGGTAGAACTGAAGTTAGACATTCGGACTCGATGCAGCAGTTGCTATAAAGCGACCGCTTTACGATAGAAACGAAATAGTGTACGGATTGGGTGGTGCAAGAAGACAGATTTAGCGATTGTAGGGCTTATCGAGTCAGTTTGGCTATTCAGTGTTCTACACTCTACAGAAGAAGTATACAAGTTTAATTTTGGTCAAGCCTATAGAGTCAAAACACGCCTTTAGTAGCACACTTATTCTTCGTTCAACATCTCTCATCCTTCTGCTGGACATAAGTTTCCCCCACCTGTCACACATATCTCCATACTCGAGAATTTTGGACAACATCTCACTACAAAGGTTAGGTGCTGTCCTTTTTGTTGCTTGGCTGCCACTTCAGAACCTTCCAGACCCATCGATCTTGGCGCAGAGTTATGTGGCCTGCCAAAAACCACTTCTGAATTCACGCTAGTCTCGGGCAAGGGTGACAAAAATCTTTTTCGACTTTTTTAGTCAAGAATAGAGCACGCTCGTTTCGACTTTTCATCACTTGTACTGTCAGCAAAATCCAGCTCCATCAAGCGAATAGTCCCCGTGCAAATTGACCACCTTTCATTGCTGCCATTACCAACATTGTATGGTAACGTTGCATGTCTCCCCCCAGAATGGGTTTTAAGGGCTTGTTCCGGTTGGCCGCGGTCCAAAACTGCTTGTCAGGATTCAGGGATTTGTATGAAATGTGACGGGTCGGTTGAATTTCGGGTGAACTTTTCGTTGTGTTGGCTTTAATATGAGTTGAACCGTGCTAGCTATTATAGTTTCTCAATAGTTTTCTAATACCAACAGTCATGTAACATTACGATTCCAATCATTCACGGTACTTCAAAACTCTGATTCAGACGTATCTTTGCCACCTTACGATAGGATGGGTATTTATTTTTTTGATTTTTAGGTTACTAGAATATTACTAGTGGGACTGAGCGGGACACGTCTGTTGCATGCATCCCGACATGAGGGCTAAAATAGTTACGCACTGGGTACCACAGGATGGTCGCCAACGTCGAGGCCGGCCTCGAAGAAGATGGCGAGACGACTTGATCGCATTTAGTTAGTGACTGGCAGTTAGAAACCGGAGACCGAGCGAGAAGAGTGGTGCAAAATAGGGGAGAAGCTTTTGCCCTATCAGTTGGAACAAGGAATAGGCCATAAATAGAAGGTTACTTGGTACTGATACTAAAAATCGTGTTTGGTTATTATAATTCTTATATTTGGAACATTCTTCTAGAAACTAGATAGTAGACAACACGCCTCAACTAACTAGCAACCTCTATAAACCCCTGTCTTCCCATCAACAGAGAGCAGCGGTAAAATCATGTCGTCCAATACCAATTTTATACCTGCATAGACGTTTATTGGTGAGGAAATTACGATCTATATAAAAATTTATAATGAGTGCTTTGTAAAACGTATACTTTGTGAGATTGGCTATAAAGTTACTGGAATCGCTCGTAACAACTCGGATTTTAAGTCGCCATATTTTAAGAGTATTTTCTCCATGATGTACCTATTCTACTAAATTCTACTACTACAATTCTATACAGGCTGTGTGGTTATATTTTAACTACCCAACAACTTTTTTAAACGCTAGTTTTATTCTTTTTGTTACCTACGTTATGATGATAGATAACTTATAAATCGATTTTACTACGCGATCCTAGCTTGTTTTGGTCCAAGGTTGTATGGTACTTACTATTAGTCAAAATAGCATCAGCAATACAGCAGTACTGACCATAATTATCTAAGTTGATGTAGGAATTAAGGTAGGAACATTTAAGATATTTATTTCTTTATTGTAGTGAAGCACCAGCATAGAAAATGGTAATGTCAAAGTCGGTAAATGTTTTACGGCCAATCTATGGGACCAATACTTCCGCGTATATTTCTGACGCAAAATGTTGGATTGTATGAATATGACATCAAAGATTTTTCCAACGAAAGTTGTAATATTTATGCAATCCACAATTCATCAAATAATTTTTGGCAGGTTCAAAATAGTTCAAATCCAACCTGAATAGAATCATCATCATCTGTCTGCCCTTATTCCAAATCAGTTGGGGTCGGCGCAATATGTTTTGTAAGAGTCATGTTCCAAAAGGTTTTGGCAATGTGTCCCAACTTGAATAGAATATGAGTCTCAAAATAAATGTGAAACACAAGATTATTTTCTTGAGCAAAGATATCCTACTAAAAACACAGGAAATAGTCGTTTCACGTCGTAAGAGCGTTGTCGCTATGCATCTAAAGTTACCGAATAAATACGGCACGATGTCACCATTTCCCACCGTGAATGCATCATTTCACACATTTCACACATTTTTTACAACTTTCACACAACACTAAACATGACGACACTTGCAAACGCCAATTTGCTTGGTATATTCTACGACGTTTATTGCAATTTTTCAAAACACTCCAAAAGTCTTTAACTCTATCCGCATAACAGCGAAATTCCTTTATTCCGTCGATAAAGTTTATATTGTCAACAGGATATTGCAAGGATTTCTAAACCTTCGTAGTAAATCCTATGTTGAAAGGTATAAAATCGAATTTGCTTTGACTCGACGGTCAAAAGTAGTTTGTAGAGAGCATTGGTCCGAAAATGTGATGGCCATATGCAACAAAGTTATGGTATCAGATACACACGATCAGATTTTACTCTTGAGACTGCTCTTTTTACTAACAGCTTCAAAAAAGCCGGTACAAACAAACTAAAACAAAATATTTCCTATCAAACATTGGATTGGTAGAGTGCTGGTATACGTTCACTTTGACATTATCTTACTCTGTCATTTTGCCATTTGCCATTTCCTTGTATACATTTTACTACCTAAATATTTTTTCCACTTTAGCGCTCTGGCACCATGAAATCCCCTCCCTTCCCATTTAGCCACTTTGGATTTTCTAACATGCGTTTGGATAGTGAGAAATTAATATAGGTACCATATTTTATAAGCAGGCTCACGCGCTTTTTCGTGTTTACTTGTAAAGATACAACTCGGAATGGTGTTTTCTAACTATTCTGAAACAAACGCAACGTAACAAAATAGAATGGAGGAAAAATATCGCAAAATTCAATCATACGATCATATCGCGCGCTATCAATCAACTTTATGCATTGGTGACAAAGTTTGCTCGAGATCATAACTCTTTTGTGAGCGGACGAGAGCATGGATGGACGGACGCGTTTTATATAGTTATTTATGGTTTTCATGATATACATACATATAAATAAATATAGTGGTAGAGTTCAGTGTGTCAGGCAATAATAGCCATTGAGATTTATTTGTTTTAGTCGCTGCATTTTAATGTCTCTTGGTCAAATGAAATGTCGCGCCCAATATCGAATTTATTATAATTCGTGAGGTTGTTTTTGTTTGACTGCATCTCTATTTTCTTCTTCTATCGAGTCGATGGAAGGCCCATACCTCAAACGTCATATTAGCCCAATATTCAGCCACGGTCACCGCATGGTCGGCCGTCAGCCGTCAGCATCAATTGCTCCCGCGTACAGGTGGTCGGACAAACGTGGCAAGGGAACTGCATCTCTATAAATACCATTAACGAATTTTATACTATTTTAAGCTGCTTTTCTCAGTTTTTTGTACCCACTTAAGCACTCTTTATTCCAGTTCAGTAGGCACATAATTCATCTAAGTTTTCCAGTCTCGTAACTATAATCGACCGTTTGAAATATTTACGCAGCTACTTAGCCTAATAGACTGTGTGATTTTTCTAGAAGCTCAACGACCGTACGTCTTTGCGTTAATATTAAGGGGAGGTATTCATCTTTTTGTCTACGCAATATATTTTGTTGAACGTCTGCTATTTATCTCTACATCGACGATGAATTATTTGTGGTTTTCTTGTCGGTGTACGAGGTGCCTTTGAACGACTTACTTTTGCAAAATAGTTAAACAAAAACGCTATAATAATTTGATCTTGAAATTGAACAACGTTTTGCATTGCGAGGACTAGGTCGAAGTATAACGATTAATTATTCCTAACAAGACAATCAGCTGACCTAGCAAAGGGACGCATTTTTTCACTTTGACCTATATACCTATGTTTCTTATAGGAGTTGCTTAGCGTTCTCATAAAGTCGGTCGTTTGGTATCACCCGAAATATTTATTACTCAGGCACAAAACTCGGAAAATCACATGAACAGACGGTTTACACCTACCCTGTTGGAAAAACCAAGAAAATTTAGTGAACGAAAATTCTTTTTCTTAAAATAGAAGGTACTTTGCCATATTTTTATAGATCAAACCTACTGGGATTTAGACATTTAAACAAAATTTTGGAATAAAAGACATTATGAGCCTAAAAAGGTAAGTGTGCACATAAAAAAGGCTTAATACAAATCTAGGTATTAGTTGTAAAAAAGCTCTAAAGATAAAAAGAACTTCAAAGTGCCTATCTTAAGTATTCTAAAAGGGTTTGTAAACGGTTAGTCTCTTTAAGTAATTTAAGAGGCTCAATAGAACCATACTGACGCCTGCAACATTATTTTATTAATAAGTAACTTTTTATACATATAAGTGGATCGCACATGCGCACAAAGCAGCTGCATGTGCTATGTAGGTTTCCTATGAGATTTCATAAATTACTTCTTGAAAAAACTAAAATATTTAAAAGTGTGAGGCTTTTGCTTTCCTCGCGTGATATTGGAATGTAGGTACAATTAAGAGCAGCATTAGGTATAAAAAGTGCCAAATCATATTGACGAAATCAAACGTCCCACAGGCGAAAAACAATAATACCTACATGTAGCTCTAGTCTTATACCGATTACTTGTTTCACGAAATAAAGAAGACTAGAATTACGTACGGTCTACTGCTCATTGTGATGAGACGAAATGTATTAAATAAGTAATCGTTTACCGATAGTAATTTGCTCAGAAAAGAAAATGCAGAAGTATTTTATTTTTTGTCTAATTTCTAGCTACAATGGCGTAGTAAAGTTGCTACGAAGATGCTACGAAAAAATCTCGTAGGGGTTAACTACAAACGTAGTAAACTTGTTAGGTGAAAATGACTGTTAATCAAAATAGTTACCTGCTGGTAGGAAAAGGAGCATTGCATAGATATAATAGGTACCATTGCCAGCAAATCCACCGACCAGTTTTAGGCACAAATTTATACACGTCTTTCATAAAAGTACTAAGAAAAACCAGTATTAGTTGATGGATTTGCTGATGATAGTACCTTCGACGATTTCACAAATAAATTACGTATGACGCGTGGGAGTAGTTACTTTCCTGCTGACTGAACCCCACATTTTTTGCGAACAATGAATGTCACTGTCCATCATAATATTTGCCTAGAGAGGAACTTTCCGCAAAGTAAGTATTGGCTGGCGCAAATCCAGAGAGACGGCTACAAGGAAACGTCGCTATACTCACACAGACATCCACACGCCATCGTTTACACGTAATCTCTAACCGGTTCGAACCGGCTAGTAGCTAGTGGCAACAGCATTCGGTGCGGGCGGACGGCAAAATTATGTCTCGCAAGTGCAGATATTTTAGTATAGTGTGTTGTAATGGTGTACGTTTGGTATATGTAACTAATGTGCCAGTATGTTTAACCCAGACACCGCATTTCAAAAATTCAGAAATTATAATGTAGCGGCCCTAGAGTGCAGGTTGGTATAAATGAAGGGAGTGGGTATCATAGACTTATATATATAAACTAGCGTTTATAGACCAACTGACAGCTTGATCTCGCGTGACCAATTTTGGTTTTGGTGCGCTTACCTCAGCTAGTGATGTACATTATTCAATTTGGAGGGTTATCGATAATTTCAAATAAAAAATGGTATGAAGATTTCAACTTTATTTATTTGTTCAATTGAAATGTTGACATAATGCTTTCTTTGCTGCGGCGGGTCATTTCCTTTTTTGCAGTCAGCGTATTTCCTACGTAGGTTTCTTTATAGAATTTGCTGAGAAGGTTGTTCGTAAGAATCCTGGTCAATAGGCACTATCTTCACAAATAAGACGTGCGAAACCAGAAATAGAATGACATCTGTCAGACAAGTGATCGCCGGTGGTCAAATACATCTTTCTTCATCCTTCAATGTTGAGACGTAGATGGGCCTATGTCAGGGTTTACGTACGATGATGCGAATCTCTCGTTAATACGACCCTGAAAATAATAGGTATTAATAAGTATTTCGCATGAGTCACCGAGTCGATCTCTAATAACTGGATCTAAAGTTAGTGTATCTGTTGGATGTAGATGAAAATAATGTTATATGTATTTGTAAAAAACTATGTCTGAATTGTTCAAGTAACTATTTAGCGAATCTTTAAAATTTGCATATTTTTTGTTGTCATACTATTCAAAGTATGTAAGGTACCTCTAGGTAACTATCGATAACTTTGTCGATAAATTGCAGTCAATCCCTGGCCTAATTGCGAAATTATTTTATCCCCAAATATTATGAAAATTACTAACTAATACACTTTTACATATCGAAAATACGAAAGGAAATATAAGGATTTGCGTATTTTATTATTTTACTTACAAAAAAAGGCACATTTAAACAAAAAATTCACGTGTAATCCGAGTGACGACTTTCTGAGAATTTACCTGTAAACTGTGCAGTTTTCCGGGTAAATGTGAAGATTCGCATCAAATTCGCATCCTGAATACATAACCATCGTTGCACACTAATCAAATTATAAAAATAAATCAGGATTTCTGAAAAAAACACCAAAATAATGTACAAGTACAAAACCAGCGGGTTGAATTGGGACGATCTGTCATACAAAACAGGTTACAGTGACATAAGGTTCGCTATTCTTTTCTATCTTACTGAGTTTCCATAAATCATTTTCTTCTCTTTTGCACACTATGTTCGTCTATCGTTTCTATGTCTATGGTGGGTATAGCTACTTTACTCTATACAAATATTTCTGCCATTTTTTGCGGGGGGAGAGGTAAAGCTGTCAAATCAAGCTAGTGTTGGAATCGACAATATCGATACTTAACCTTTCGATTAATTACATCAGTCTACTCAATATTGTGTCATATTATTGCATTTTCAAAAGCAACTTAGTTCTCAAGAATAGGATTTTGTAGTAAATTAAAATATTGGCGCAATAACATCATTTTAAATATTGCATAAGTTACCCTAAATTAACCAAAATATTAATTTCTTTCCCCAAAGACCAGATAATTCAATTATGTAGGTACAATCAATGCAATACCTACCTACTATTTACTGATAATTAAGTATCATAGGATATTATGTAAGGAATTTACTAAAACCATCTGCACAACAAGTCATACATAATAACTTCGACTATCCCGATGACGTTGTGGTTAGTACCCCTGTCTTCTACGCCGAGGCTCGTGGGTTCGATTTCCACCAGACACAAATATTTATAAAGTAAATTTTCAAATATTCGTGTTTTATCTGAGCACTCCGGCTGACAAAGGCCACCCGCGACTGGACCGAAACGGTCGCGAAACCGCGATGTAATAAGAAGTAGGTAAGTGCGAAATCCTTTTTATATATATAATTAAAGTTACAATGTCGCACTTAAGTTTAAACAATTTAAAGGACACCAAGTCGTCCAACGACCTGATGAACCCTGGTGCTAGAGCTTTTCAACCACCTACTGCATGAAGCAGGCCTTTGAAATGGTTGTGTAACGACAGCCGTCTAAGTGACCATAGACAGCAACCGGGACCGACGGCTGAACGTGGCTCCAAAGCACGGAACCATCTTGCTTCTCAGACAATCAGGTGGTTCAGCCTGTGTCCTGTGTCCTGACCAGTCTAGGAACATATACCTACACAAAGTGATAAATATCAACTTTGTGAGCGAAAGGAATTGAACAACAGGCAGTCAGACTAGCCACTGCGCCACGTCGGCTGACATCCGATGTCACCCGATCGGCTGAGACTGACATTAATTTTCAATGAAACTCGAACAAAATCAGGGTTTCCCAAAATCCATAGTAAAAGTTGTTCAATTTCATAAACTGATCATGCCTGCAAAGTTTTCAGTACAGACCGTCTTTACATAGTATAGGTTTGTAACTATGGCGATAGAAAAAGTATCGACGTTTTGTATTAGTTGAGTCACTGCACTAGCTTGGGTTCAGTGTGGCTCAATACTTCAAGTTAAAATTATCGTTTTTTCATTGAATATCGACTGGAAATGAACATCATTGAATAAGTAGAACAATCCCAAACTAACATTCTAATCTTACTTAGCAAGCTATTTACTGTTAATAAAGGCATCAATAAACTGAGATCGTTAATTGTTACCCATTATATGGTGGAATATTATAATCTTTATTTGTAAATTAACGATACTATGATTAACACCATTGTTCGACACAAAATAATAAAAATAGGAACCAAATACAATAATTTTATTGTAGATCCACCTAAAAAAAAAACCAAATCAGTCATTTTGTACGACTTACTGGCAACAATTACGTACAATTTTCAATCGCTAATTTTATATATTATTTAGTGATATTGTACTAGAGGAATACTTTCAGATGAAAAGTGATATTGTTCTGTTGTAAATTTGTATTTTTACATATTTTTTTAGGCATTATTAGCTCTACAATTCGGCTTTTTATCGGAGCTCATTTGACATGCGCGACTGGACTCGTTCTAGGAAATAATCTGACAGCAACTGGTTTTTGTAATAAGATAAGCCCGCGTGGGCAAAGGTCGTGACAGAGGGGAAGTGCTTCGTATAGCGTCTCCCGGGGGGAACGGGACGGAAGATCGAGTTGCTCGAAGGTATAAATGGTCGGGAATAGAGGCGAGCTGTCCTTCTGTAAATTCTCAATTTTTTGATATTTGCCTAGAGAGGAACTTTCCCCGTTTCGGCAAGAACCGATCACCTACCTACTTTGTATTTCGGTGCCCTTCTCGGCCGTAAACCACCGCTTTTATGTGATCTACGGGACTTCGCACATTGTACGCTCAAGATTTAGATGTAGGGAATTGAGGAGATAATTGATATGCTTTTCTTCTACGACATCATCGTCATCATCTGCCTGCCCTTATCCCAACTAGTTAGGGCGGCGCAACATGATTTTTAGAATACAAAATCATGTAGCAAAAGGATTTGGCAATGTTTTATGATCGACCGCCTGCCTGACGTCAACTCTCTTTGGGAATGCTATTGTAGGTGATATCACGGCCACCATGTGGTTGATAATGTTGACAGATAGCCAGCTGATGTCAAAAACTCTACGTCGCTTTTTACGAAACACCCTGAGTGGACTAGGGGTGGCAGTATTCTTAAGCCTGTACCACACGGCACATAAAGGCGGCTTCACAATCCTCACATATCTTCCAAATCTCCATACTTTCTGCATTCTCAGGACTTTGCACATTGTACGCGGCGGCTGAATTTTTATTAGACTACCCGGATTGGAATACTGAGCAGTTGCGTCACGAGTTCTTTCAAGACAATAACAATATTTCTTTAGGCCGTGCCATAGCGGAGTTAAAGAGGGTAGTTCGATAAAGTGTAGTATTTTGATAGAGCAAAATTATGGCACACTTATATTTTATTTTCTTGAACGTAGCACTTGGATTGAGTTCTGATAGTGTAAAGAAAAGTTGAGTAAAAAATAACGATAGAGCGGTGACTTGGGTCTAAAATGATTGTCGTATTATTTTATCTTTGACTGAATATTTATCATAATGAATGGTTCAATTCTAACGCTTTATTTTTAAGTAGTCTGGATCTAGAATTCAATGATACAAGAGACAGTTAGATATTAAAAAGAAAACGTATTATTTTTATTTTCAGTATTTGGTGCCCTTTAAGAACATGGATTACATTAAAAGTCATCAGTTTTGGAGAATTTCAAATCACTTTTAATCATCAGTCATAATATTTTCATAAATTATTATAAGGAATTCAAAGTTACTGATTTGCCATTAGTACATACCTATTGTTATTACGAGTAGATACATATAAATTTTAGAAATCTTGTGCATTTTCGACCTTTTACATTACAATGATTGCATTGAGCGTATTGTATGAAATCTAGTACTTTTCATTCAATATTATTATTTTGCGCTATGTCGTCCCTCAGAGAGGTTACAACTACAGATTTCGATTACGTCGCAGTGTTGCTTTACTATTATAGGGTTGCAACTACAATATTATAGCTCATCTTAAGATGGTGTAATGTTTATCCCAAAGACATGGCGCGAGTTAGATTAATGTTTGTTCTGGAGTGTATGTTCCCGACACCGGCTTGTCTAGCTGCGCTGTAAGCTGCTAGATAACCTAGCTGTTAGGGTTGGGGCTCATATGCGTATAGTTTATTTGCGGAATTAGAAGGTATGTATGAGAACTAGAGTGAAAATCACTGAAAAAGGTAACTATTTAAGCAGCTACAATATTACAGTCCATCTTATAATGGTGTAATGTTTCTGACACCGGCTTGTCTGGCTGCGCTATAAGCTGCTAGATAACCTAGCTCTTATAGTCCGGCAAGTTCGTGCGCGACCCTCCCTAGGGGTGACAGACGTTGGGAGGGGAGATGTCAGCGGGTAGCGGGAGGTGTAGCGGGGAAGGGAAGCGCGCGCATCCGCGCCGCACGTCATATTAAAATGACGTGCTTACTCGCCCCCCGACCGTCTGTACCCCGCGGGAAGGTCGCGCACGAATCTGTCGGACTATAGGGTTGGTGCTCATGTTCTTATGGTATAGTTGCGATATTATAGAAAGTATGAGACATGAAAAGAGAACGGAAAATCTTTGAAATCATGTCGACTGGACTGAACTACACACGGTGTTTTTAAGGCCTTATATTGACTTACATACGTAGTTGTGTCTAGTTTGTCTCCGTGGACTAACTGAATTAATTTGACTACAGAATATGAGGAACCTTCTTTCCTGATATGATCCGATTATGCTCTCTGTGGTAAAAATAGAAAAATTTAGTCTAGAATCCACTTGGCTCACATCACAGGTAAACTATTAGGTGTTTTGGTATAGTAATAAATTACTCGTACACTGTCCTAAGCTCATTAAAATTTCAACATCACTGGTACTTAAACCTGGGTAATTAAATGTCCTGAACATTGGTAATTAATTATGTACCTATTTTACGTGTGATGCCGGCTTAGAATAGCATCACCCCATTTCTTTCCTGTGGGTGTCGTAAGAAGCGACTAAAGGACTCGAGGGTATCATGTGTATTGCAATTTTAGGCGACAGGCTGACAACCTGTCACTATAGCGATACACGACAATAGCTAAAACGGCCCTCAAATATGTGTCAGACGTGGCGATAACGACCGTACTTTTACGGTCGTTGACGCTCTGCCTACCCCGCAAGGGATAAAGGCGTGGTGTATGTATGTATGTATGTATTTTACGTGGGAAACAGACGTCGCCAGTATTAATTATGTTTTGTTTTAGACTTGAATAATAATATTTTCTGTCAATATCATGTTGCTCCCACACAACTTTTTGACAGCAGCAACAGTACGTGAGATAGCGCGACTAGCGCGACGCTCGAAACCATTTCTCTCGTGAAGAGACTCGCGTCTCATTCCTGACGGCCGATGTCACAGTTAATATCTTACGTTTCACGTCTTTTTTGTGTAGATAGCACCTAATCGATGCAGTTAATACGTAGAAGAACCACTTTTCTGTCCGTAATTAATTACCCAGCATTACCCCATACAATGTGTCCTAAGCCGTATTCGGTTCACACGTCACAAACAATGGAGGTGACGCGTTTAATTATTTGCACATCTCTGAGTGCACCCACAATAATCCACATACTATAATACTAAACAACTTTTGTTACGCAGCCGTTTCGGTATTTTTTTAGTGTGCCTGGACTCTCGATGGTCATATTTCTTTAATCGCATTCCCTGTGAAATTGAGCTATATTCTCGTAGTGAAAAAATGTCTTGATGTTGACCAAGGCTGGTAACTACCTACCAAATAAAATTTTATTCAAATCCGTCGTGTAGTTTCGAAAATTAGAGCGAACATTCAAATAGACAAAAACCGTTGTCAATAGATGTCGCTGCAGGTATTCTAAAACACGCTATCAAACTGTCCTTCTGTGTGCGCAAATATTTACCCATTATTTAGCATTATCCCATACAATGTGTGCTAAGCCGTACCCGGTTCACACGTCACAAACAAAGGCGGTGACGCGTTTAATTATTTGCACATCTCGAGTGCACCCACTAATATTATACTAAGTATAATAGGCGGTTTTTTGATAAACTAATCCGCAAGATGGCGCCTCTATAGACTTGGAGGGATCAGCTGTCAAATTTTGACACTTATTCCATTTTAGTCTATGGCGGCGTATATAGCGTTTTGCGGTTTAGTTTCTCCAAAAAACACCCATTTTGAACGTAGCAATTTTCGTTAATTTAACATTGTAGCTGGACTCTTGTAGGTCATATGTGTTTAATCGCATTTCCTGTTGGATAAAGCAATTTTCTTGTATTAAAAAGTAGTCTAGATGTTGACCAGAACTACTAGATACCTAAACACAAAAAAAAACCAAATCCGTCATTAGTTTCGAAAGTTAGAGACAAAAATCAAATAAAATAAAACAGTTGTCAATAGATGTCGCTGCAGGTATTCTAAAACACGCTATCAAAATGTTCTTCTTTGTGCACAATTATCTCTTTACCCATTATTTAGTAATTTAGCATTATCCCATACAATGTGTGCTAAGCCGTACTCGGTTCACACGTCACAAACAAAGGCGGTGACGCGTTTAATTATTTGCACATCTCCAGTGCACCCACATACTATAATGGTGAACAACTTTCGTTACGTAGCCATTCCCGTAACTTTTATAGTGAGCAATTTTCTTGCAGTAAAAGTAGTGTAGATGTTAACCAAGGCTTGTTGCTACACACCAAATAAATTTCATCCTAATCCGTCGTTAAGTTTCGAAAATTAGAGCGAACATTCAAATAGACAAAAACAGTTGTCAATAGATGTCTCTGCGGGTATTCTAAAACACGCTATCGAAATGTTCTTCTGTGTATGAAAATGTTCGCAACTATTTACCCATTATTTAGCATTATCCCATACAATGTCTCCTAAGCCGTACTCGGTTCACACGTCACAAACAAAGGCGGTGATGCGTTTAATTATTTGCTTATCTTGAGTGGACCCACATACTATAATGGGTGTTTTTTGAGAAACTAATCCGCAAGGTGGCGCTTCCATAGACTTGGAGGGATTAGCTGTCAAATTATGACACTTATTCTATTTTAGTCTATGGCGGCGTACAACGCCATCTTGAGTTTTAAATTCTCCAATAAACGCCCATTTTGAATGTAGCTATTTCCGTAACTTTTATAGTGTAGCTGGACTCTCGATGGTCATATTTGTTTAATCGCATTCCCTGTGGGACTGAGCAATTTAGTCGTAGTAAAAAGTAGTCTAGATGTAGACCAAGGCGAGTAACTAGGTACACACAAAAAGGCATTTTAATCCGTTGTTTAACTTTCAAATAAACAGGCAGCCAAAAACAATTGTCGATAGATGTCACTGCAGGTTTTGTAAAACACGCAATCAAAATGTTCTTCTTTGTGCACAATTATCTATGTTTAGTTTTCGTATAAAATGGGCGCGCGGTGCTGGCAACACTGCTCTGTCATTGTCACGTCCTCTGCCGTCGCCCGCATCGTTGATGCGAATTTTAATTATAAATGGTGTAATTTAATGTGCTTTCGGTTTTCTCGTGTGGTTTTCCCTGTTCGGTGGGGAAGTGAACCAAGTGATTTTGGTTCCGGCGCTTTGATTGAGAGTCACGCGACCGCCGGCAGAATATAACCTCACTTTTCGTTGGCTCGCGTCGTGGCTGCCGATAGCTACGTATTTTAATTATAAACGATTGGAGGCCAACGGGGCCGATTTCTCATTCGGAGAGAAATCTTTTAGTTATTTTGTGTTAAAAAACATTATGTGATGTCGAACTGTGAACTATAGTGCAAATTGGAGGAAAGGAGTTCGAGAACGAGCGGATGTTCCAGTGCCGTGAGTTTAGGTTATTCCCTATTCCTGTGCTCCTCAAATATCCTGAATACCTGATTCCTGTCATACTTAAACTCACAAAGAAACGGCGTCATCGTTCGCACGGTAAGCAATTCGTTGCTGGGCCCTGTTTAAGTAGATTTTGGAAACAAGAATTTCTCGGCCGGAAACTTTCCGGAACAAAATTCTCTCATTAAATTTATTTTATTTAGCTATAGTAAAGAGCACTACGAATCGTAGTCAAATGTTGTTCCGAGGCTGATCGACCATTTAGTTTTAGATTTTAAGATAACTTTAACTTGCTTCCACTGCGCTAAGATCAGCTTCGGAATCAAACATTTTATGGTAGCAGAGCGTGGTTGCTTTATTGCAACATAGTTAGCCGTAATTTAGTATTAAGCGTGTTTTTTTTATTACCCACATATTTTATTAAGTTTGGAAAATATTGTTTCGGTTTTTTTTTTGTGACTGTATTGTTTGCCAAGTGAACGGTACCTTATCGGTAAGGTCTAGGCCAGTCAACTAACATTTATTTTGTGGTATTTGTTTATTGGTTTTTCGTTTTTATTAAGTCGAGTGTGTAAAAGTTGGTACCATGGCTCCCTCGATCGCCAGGTATAAGGCTGCTATAAAGACAGAATTAAGGTGGTTTACTACCACAGCGGCAATGATCGGCCGCGAGGACCGGGAGGACGCGCTCTTGAAAAGTGCACTACAGGCAGATGAACGGGTTCGGGTTGTGTCGGAACACCTCACAGAGTGCCTCATGCTCCTTGAGGAAGCTCCTAACCCTGAAGATAAGGAGCTGGTTGAGGGCGATGTAAGCCAGTGCTTGGAGCTGGCACAGGACATTGCGCAGGCAGCTGCGGACATATCTAGGCGACGTGACGGAAAGGAAAAGCCATTCCGTGGTAAAGTGGGACAAGGATTACAGGTGCCTCTTCCGCCTGTTACGGTTCCAGTCTTTGCAGGCGATTACGCCGACTGGCCGGCGTTTGAGGACCTGTATAGCAGTGTGGTCCACACACGGACGGACATAACGCCGGCGTACAAGATGGCTCAGCTGATGTCCAGGCTACATGGAGAGCCTCATGAATTGCTGACGCATTTGGCTGTCTCGGATAGCAATTATGAGGTGGCGTGGAAGATCCTTACCGACCGGTATCGAAACAAGCGCCTGATTGTAGACAGGCTGTTAGACCAGTGGCTGTCAATACCAACCATAACGCGAGGTACGGACCTCCGCGAGAAAATCTTCCACCCAGTCAGTGTCGCGGTCAGCGCACTAGAGCGACAGGGTTTGCCAGTGGCGGGCTACGGTTATATCTTGGTCCACACAGTGCTTCGCCGCCTGCCGAGCGAAATGGTCGCTCGATTCGAGCAGCTACATGGGGCAAGTCCTCGGACCACCTCCCGACCTACGAGGATCTGAAGTCGTTCCTCGAGGCCGAAAGCAGGCGAGTGGACGTCCAGGCTGGTGAAGCCCTCGCAAGGAGACCTCTGCCCTCGCCACCCGGAACGGCCGGGTGCACCGGCGCGAGGGGGCAACAGTGGGCAACCCAGGCGGTACAACACCGCATTGGAATCAGGTGTGCCTACTGCAGGGAGACAGGCCACGGGGTGGCAGCGTGTCAGGAGTTTGCTGCGCAGCGGGTTCAGAGGAGACGGGGTGTGGCACAGCAGAGGCGTTGGTGTTTTCGGTGCCTGGGGCCGCATCAGGTGCGAGAGTGCCCTTCAAGCACCAACTGTAGGTACTGCCAGGGTGCACACCATCCGCTGCTCTGCATGAATCGCTCCGGAGGCGCCGGGGCAGCGCTGGATCGGATCAGCGAAGGAGCCTGCCCACCAAGGGAGGAGCAACGCTCCCCACCCTCCAAGGAGGAGCCCACCTCCGCATCGGTCACAGGGACAGGCAGGGGACGTCAACAGACGGAGCCCACTTACCCAGGACGTGGGGACAATCCCCACCACGGCAGCAGGTGCCGGATTGGGGAAGAGCGGCACAGGAACGTGGCCAGGACACCCATCCCAGGTACGGGATTCAACGGGCGGGTGTCAGGGGAGCACTAGGCAGCCACCAGGGTACATGCAGTATTCTGCGGGCTTGAGCCACCTGGTTGGGTCTCAAGACCCACGCATGCCCCCGCCTATGCCTGAGTACCCGCGGCTACAGGCGCAACCTCGGTACGGACGTTTGCCGTCGGGGTACTATAGAACTCCAGCCATGGCCTTTATGGGCAGACCTTCCTACCAGCAGGAGTGGGACCCATACACAGGTTTGGGTAGTGAGGGGATACCCCCGCGGGACGCGGCCTCACCGCGTTTAGATTCCCGCTAGGTAATCGCCGCCTACTCATCAGCTTCGGCTCCCGTCCAATCACGGTACTTTTGCCAACGGCTAAGATTTGGGTATGGGGATACGGTGGCCGGACCATTCAAGTAAGAGCCCTACTGGATACAGGGGCTCAGGGATGTATTGTATCGAGTAAGCTGGTGAGTAGGCTAGGCCTAAATGTACGGCCAAGTGAGGATGAAGCTGTAGGCATCGGGGCCTAAATGTGCCTGACATTCGGGGTCAGACGAACTTTGAGTTCGCATTAGGTAGCACATGTACAGGGTCAGCTATCAAGTCTCAGCCGTGGTGCTGGATGAAGTGGTTGGGAAACTCCTCAGGTTAGGTTACCACCAACGGTACGAGGGTTAACCACAGGGTTGGAGTTAGCTGATCCTGATTTTGATACTCCTGGTACGGTGGACGTACTTCTCGGGTCAGACGTCCTCGGGAGATTATGGTGCGGTAGGAAGAAGGTACTCCAGGAAACTGGTTTGGTGGCCGTAGATACCACAGGGGTATGTTGTTTTCGGCCCAGTTTGGAGACCTCAGGACCTACCAGAAGGGGATCCGGTCCTCTATGGTAGTGTGCTGTCAGAGGTGCTGCAGAGGTTTTGGGAGTCTGAAGAGCCGCCCACGGCGGACAGACGGAAGCCAGAGGATGACGAGTGCGAGTTGTTCTATCAATACAACACTGCGAGATGCCCGTCAGGCAGATTCGTGACCAGGCTACCTTTTCTCCCAAACCGCCCCGCTTTAGGTAGTTCGCGACAGCTCGCGGAACGGAGACTACTCGGAATGGAGCGGAAGATGAGGCGAGACCCAGCACTTCGGCAGAAGTATATAGAATTCATGCGGGAATATATTCAATTGGGCCACATGTCGGTGTCCAGCCTGGATTGGAGGTGTGTCGAGCATTATTACATTCCACACCTGGCTGTCTTGAAGTCACCTGAGGCGAAAATACGGGTGGTGTTTGACGGTTCTGCTCCTACCTCGAATGGTGTGTCTGTGAACCAATGTTTGCACGCGGGTCCTAAATTGAACCGGGACATTGTGGACATTCTCACAGACTTTCGGTTACACCAGGTAGCGTTCGTCGCAGACGTCAAAATGATGTTTCGCCAAACCATGATACATCCGGATGACCGTCGGTATCAGCTGATTTTGTGGCGTGAGAGCCCAGATGAGCCGATGGTCACATACGAACTTAACACGGTGACGTATGGACTTAAGCCAAGTCCGTATTTGGCAGTACGTACGCTGCGAGAGTTGGCCGCACAGGAAAGGGTAAGATATCCTCGAGCCGCAGCAGTACTGGATCGCGACGTCTACGTGGACGATATCTGCACGGGTGCTGATAGCGTGGAGCAGGCGCTAATTCTACGAGACGAGCTGATCGCGATCATGGGTTCAGGAGGTTACGAGTTGCGGAAATGGTTGTCCAGTTGCCCAGAGCTCCTGGCTGGTTTGCCAGGCGAGTTCCATCAGGACCCGCACCTCTTTGAGGACCCGGACAATCCAAATACGTTGGGCATCCTCGGGGTGCAATATAGGCCAACGCATGACGTATTCACGTACAAGATCGAGCCCGACCTTTGGAGAAAACTTGGACTAAGCGGTCGGTACTGTCGACAATCGCTAGAACGTTCGATCCTAACGGATGGATCGCCCTGGTTACGTTCATGGCGAAGTGCTTTTACAAAGGTTGTGGCTAGCCAACTTAGGATGGGACGACCAACTCTCCGGAGAGTTGTTGAAGGATTGGCTCAAGTTTGTGACCACCCTACCAGGGATCGTGCACATCGCGATACCCCGCAAGTTAGTCCCATCGGTGGGATGTAAGGCTACCCTACATGGGTTTTGTGACGCCTCGGAGCGAGGGTACGCGGCAGCTGTATACCTTCGGACAGCAAGTTCAACGGGAACTGTGCACGTGCGTCTGGTTATGGCCAAAAGTAAGGTGGCACCAGTCAGAACTAGATGGACCATCCCCAAATTGGAATTGGCAGGGGCAGCTCTTCTAGCGCGCTTGCTAAATCATGTAACCTGCAATCTGCGTGGTACCATCAACTTGGATGAAACGGTGTACGCGTGGACTGACAGTCGGATAGTTCTGTGCTGGTTGCAGACGTCGGTACATACACTTGAGGTTTTCGTGGCAAATCGGGTGTCACAGATTACGGGGTCGGAAACTCCGTTAGTGTGGAGGCACGTAACGGGAGAATGGAACCCAGCGGACTGCGCTTCGCGCGGGTGCAGGGCACCTGATTTGGTGAATCACCCACTGTGGTGGGGACCTCAATGGCTGACTGAGTCGCCGCAGGAATGGCCATTCAACGAGTGCAGGGCGCCGCTTGGGCCACCTGATCGAGGTTTGCGAGTGAACGTGGGGCAACTCGTACCGAAGCCTAACCCAGCTTTCTTGCTGGAACGGTATAGCTCCCTCGACAAACTTCTTGGGGTGACAGGTTGGATCAAACGGTTCGTGAACAACTGCAGGAAGCCTCAAGCAGAACGGAACTTTACACCTGTCCTCTCGCCTGCGGAACGGAATGCGGCTCTACGCTCATTAGTTAGAGTCGTCCAGGCGGAACATTTTGAAGAGGAGGTCAGGCTGCTCTTGGACGTGGAAAGCTGAAGGGAGGAATTGTGCGCCTCAACCCATTCCTGGATGAGCAAGGTATGCTCAGGGTTGGAGGCAGACTTCGGAACGCTAGCCTGCCCTTTTCGGCTCGGCATCTACTGTTACTTCCAAAAAGGGGACCCTTAGTTGAGCTCTTAGTCAGGGATCGTCATGAGAAAAACTCGCACGCGGGCTGTAATGCGCTATTGGCCATCCTACAGCGCGAGTTCTGGATCTTATCGGGACGACGAACGGTACGTAGCGTTGTGTTTAGGTGCTTGCCTTGTTACCGCTTGAAGGCAGCCACAATGCAGCCACAGATGGGAGATCTCCCACCGGACCGGGTGACGGAGGCCTGGACGTTTGCAGGTGTGGGAACGGATTTTGCAGGCCCTTTCATGGTAAAGGCATCACGCCTACGGAACGCAAAGTCTATCAAGGCGTACTTGTGCGTGTTCGTGTGCCTAGCCACCAAGGCCGTCCACTTGGAGCTCGTGGCCGACCTATCTACGGAGGCCTTATTGGCAGCGCTGGAGAGATTTACGTCGCGACGAGGGCGACCAGCGCTGATCAGGTCGGATTGTGGTACCAACTTTAAGGGTGCTGATCGGTGTATGAAGGAAATTGTAACGTTCTTAAGGGAGAACGAAGAAGCCATCAGCACGGGCCTCTCCCGTCAGGGCATTACCTGGGTGTTCGATCCACCAGCGTGCCCTCACTGGGGTGGTATTTTTGAAGCGGTTGTAAAGTCCGCTAAGACGCACTTGTTGCGCGTTGTAGGGTTAACAATTTTGACTTTCGAGGAGCTGGCGACCGTGTTTTGTAAAATTGAGGCTGTACTCAATTCGCGTCCTTTGTGTCCGCTCAGCTCAGACCCAAATGATTTAGAGGCCCTGACGCCAGGGCATTTCTTAATTGGCCGCCCACTTAACGCCTTGCCGGAATATCCCTATACGGAGGTGAATAGCAATCGTTTGTCGCGTTATCAGTTGTTGCAGCAAATGACTCAAAACTTTTGGAAGCGTTGGTCGCTTGAGTACTTGCACATTCTGCAGCAACGCCTTAAGTGGACGGACAGGACTGAACCCCCCTGCATTGGGGATCTCGTTCTGGTTAAGGATGCCAACCTACCGCCACTGCGTTGGCGCCGGGGGCGCATTCTCAACCTGTTTCCGGGTAGTGATGGCACTCCTCGAGTTGCAGAAGTTCAGGTGGGGGATTCAGTCCTTAAGCGAGCAGTAGCTACATTATCACGCCTGCCATGCATAGAGCGGACCGATGGGTCGGTCCGGGGCGGGTGAATGTTTAGTTTTCGTATAAAATGGGCGCGCGGTGCTGGCAACACTGCTCTGTCATTGTCACGTCCTCTGCCGTCGCCCGCATCGTTGATGCGAATTTTAATTATAAATGGTGTAATTTAATGTGCTTTCGGTTTTCTCGTGTGGTTTTCCCTGTTCGGTGGGGAAGTGAACCAAGTGATTTTGGTTCCGGCGCTTTGATTGAGAGTCACGCGACCGCCGGCAGAATATAACCTCACTTTTCGTTGGCTCGCGTCGTGGCTGCCGATAGCTACGTATTTTAATTATAAATGATGGAGGCCAACGGGGCCGATTTCTCATTCGGAGAGAAATCTTTTAGTTATTTTGTGTTAAAAAAACATTATGTGATGTCGAACTGTGAACTATAGTGCAAATTGGAGGAAAGGAGTTCGAGAACGAGCGGATGTTCCAGTGCCGTGAGTTTAGGTTATTCCCTATTCCTGTGCTCCTCAAATATCCTGAATACCTGATTCCTGTCATACTTAAACTCACAAAGAAACGGCGTCATCGTTCGCACGGTAAGCAATTCGTTGCTGGGCCCTGTTTAAGTAGATTTTGGAAACAAGAATTTCTCGGCCGGAAACTTTCCGGAACAAAATTCTCTCATTAAATTTATTTTATTTAGCTATAGTAAAGAGCACTACGAATCGTAGTCAAATGTTGTTCCGAGGCTGATCGACCATTTAGTTTTAGATTTTAAGATAACTTTAATTTGCTTCCACTGCGCTAAGATCAGCTTCGGAATCAAACAATCTATTTACCCATTATTTAGTAATTTAGCATTATGCCATACAATGTGTGCTAAGCCGTACTCGGTTCACACGTCACAAACAAAGGCGTCTAAAAACATTACACTCCTTTTTTGTGGGCAGTCGTGTAAAAACAGTTGTCAATAGATGTCGCTGCAGGTATTCTAAAACACGCTATCAAAATGTTATTGTCTATGCGCATTATCCCATACAATGTGTACTAAGCCGTACTCGGTTCACACGTCACAAACAAAGGCGGTGACGCGTTTAATTATTTGCACATCTCGAGTAAGCGCATACGCTGTGGTAGTGTGCTTCTGCTATCAGAAGCACATCAACATACCCTATAGGTGTAAAGGGAAAATCTGCCGTGTGATACCGTCTTAGAATAGCATCACACTAATTGTGGATGTCTTAAAAAGGGCGTTTGTCCACCGCGCCGAGAACGAGAACGAGATTTTTGGGGCCGAGTTTAGTATGAAGTGACGGCGATCGGTGACGGTGGCGGTGGAAAAACGGCCTAAGTAAATGTATGTACTGCTACTTCGGCGCCGTCATCTGGTTCTCGTTCTCGGCGCGGTGGACAAACGCCCTAAAGGTTTATTTCCTTGAAATGGGCATCAAGGTTCCTTGTGATTAAAACACATTGCATTGTGCTTGCCAATCCGCCTGCCAAGCAGAATTGCAGCTGAATATAGCAATACCCCCGAGTAGGAAGGCCCATGTCCAACAGTGGACTGTTTTAGCGCTGCGTAACGCGTGGGTTAGGAAAATTAGGTTAGGAAAACACCTTATTGACATACAGATACGGTATAATGTGCGTTACGCGCAGTCCTCCTTATCCTAATTAACTGTATGAAAAACACTGTTGCTGTTTGCTGTGTGGTGCCGGCTTAGGATAGCATCACCCCATATCTTTCCTGTGGGTGTCGTAAGAACGACTAAGGGTTTTGTGAGTTAATGCGGATTGCAATTTTAAGCGACTAGCTAAGAACCTATCACTACGGTGATACCCAGTCTTCTGAATGACTCTCAAACTATTGTCAAACTTGGAGTAAATGGCCGTTTTTACAGCCGTTTACTCTCTGTTCACCCCGTAAGGGATATAGTCATGATATATGTATGTATGAGAAAACCAGTTTAAGCTGATCCCCTAATGCGCTGCTGATAGAACTTGCTTTGAACACAATGCGGTTATGGATAAATTGGAATCGATTTTGGCTGTATGCTTCCTTGAGACACTGATGATAATAGCCTCATTCATGTTTTCACCCGACTGCCTAAAAAGTAGTTATGTTTTTCGAGAGTTTGTATGGATGCATGTAGACAATTCTTTCACGGGCTTCAACTCAAACGGCTTGGCGGCTCTTGACTTATGAGTTGCCGTTAGATTTGGCTATATTAAAATTCCATAAATTCAAGATGGCGGATTTTAATCGCAAAATACAACTTTGAAATTACCGAAGTCAGTTTTTTGTTTTTAAGACACCTGCTTGAGTATAGTAGGTATTGATTCCCTATTTCAAGTAATAGACATACTTATAATACGATTTGATTGGATATAATATAATTCTATACCGGGAGTAACGGGTGGTAACGGAAAGGGTATAACAAGCCGAAATTAGATCAAGGTACCTACTCATGAAACTGAATAAAAAATCCCTATGGAACGCGGGACGAAATATAAAAAAAATTTGGACCTCCCATACTAAATCAATCAGCTGATCGGCAATTTTGCATGGGAGGCTCATTTTTTTTTCTATATTTCGAACCAACCTCCATGAAGTTGTTCAGTTTCATGAGTACCATGACCTCCTTTCGGTTTGTTATACCCACAGTTATACCCTATTACTCCCTGTATAGTAAAAAATCTAAGCAAATGCTTAGAGGTTTTTGGGATGAAATCGGTTTGTTTTAGGTATTGGGTAGGTAAACATAATTATCTTTCAAACTTCTCACACTGACCTATATTTTAAACCCACAGTTTCAAAAATAGAACTAGAGCTATTGCAATATCTACCCACAGTTTCAAAAATAGAACAGGCAGCGTGGGATTGTTAATCGAAAGCGCCAACAATGTTACATAGTGTAGATCCCATTAATTGCAGACCTGTCTTTAGAGATTCCACGAAATCCATAGCTTTAGCAAACATTATGTTACGTGTTCCTATTCCTAGTTACCTAGGTATTCTATTAGTACCTACTATTACAGAAGGTTCACTCGACCTAATTCAGGATTTTTGCGGTTGTCATTTGTTACATAGCCAGCCAGCCAGGGTATTAAACAAATGGCTCATCAGTACTAGCGACGATTTTAACGCTTATTAACTTTAATTGGAAATAACCGGGATCTCAGGGGAAGTCAACACAAATAGAGAGTTTACAGAAGGTTTACTCAACCCTATTCATGTTTTTTGCGATTGTCATTTAATTTTGTTACATAACCAGGGTTGCTATTATTAAGAATATCAAAACAGTAATAATAATAAACGTCATTATGATTCTGAGCCAATTTTAATCCATGAAATATGACTTTCGTGGCAACCAATTTCTTAGTTACCTTGACTTCCCCTAGATTCCGGTTATTTCCAGTATCTGCGTGAGTTCTATTCTGATTATACTGCCTATCTCATATTAAGCGAGAAATTGTCATTTGAAGGATATTCCTACTTATATTGGTTTTTCATGTAGGTATTTAGAATAACCTTTATAATTTTGATCCTTTTAAGAGGTAGCTCGAGGTGCTTCTAAAACTACCTACATTGCAATCGATTTGCGGGTTATTTTCGGACCCTATGATCCCTTTCTTTACTCAATAATAGGATTTCACCTCCGTTTTTATTGGAGGTTTCGCTATTTTATCAGACGTTTTATTTTAACCCCTTACATTGGGGTATTGTGTTGCTGGTTTTATTAGATGTAGGATTGTTCGCGTCTTTGTAAATAGAGGTGACCCAAATAGATTTTCTACGTATAAGATTTCAATGTATATTGTAGAGTAAGTAAGATACAAATACTTACTTCTTGTTTAATGTCAATTGATGCAATACTTTAAATTATAATATGCCTATTTTATATCATTGGGTAAATACATTAGTCAAATGACTAGATTAATGATCATTACATAGGTAATTTTAGGTCTGCTGTAGGTCAGCTGGAAGAAATTTCTTAGTAGAATAAGCTGTCCTGTTGTGTCGTTATTCTTTGTATGTGTATCTCTTGTAATGTTTTTGTGTACAATAAACGGTTAATAATAATAATAATTTTTGAGAAATCTTTTTGTTAACTAATTACTTAATATCGATTTATGCTTATTTTTGCTGTACCTATACTTGTTTATATTTCAATGATTATGCATTTCTGAAGTCAGAATACGATGCGTACCTATATTTTTCAGGCAAAGTCTTGCGTGCACCTGTACTACAATCTATATTTGTGTAATGTTGCAGCAATACACATAACCTTCAACAAAACGAAAGAATGTACCGCAATTTACTTATAAAATCTCGCAATTACTGAAAGGATATCCTTTCATATCGCATTATACGTCACAACAACGTGTAAGCTGTCTCTTGCGGCGATATGACACAGCGTGGGATAACATAAGACATGGCGAGACAACATGGGACAAGCTGAGACAACGTATGATGAGATAGGAATAAGGAAGATGGAGCAAGAATATGAAGCCTTAGTTTTTGGAAGTAATAGGTACTTTCATATACTTGCACGTAAAAACATTAGAATAGTTTTCATAATTGAAATTCGATACGACACAGTGTGAGATAGCATGGGAAAATCTGGGATAACGTAGAGTGAGGTGGGTACACGAGTAAAAGCCAATTTTTTTGCATTTGAAGTACCTTGTTAAATAATACTAATATTTAAATGCTCCGTTGATATGTGATATATTATAAGGCGAGAGACAACCCGGGGCAAGATGAGACAATGCAGGGCGAGAATATGGTAAATAGAGAAAGAATATGAAGCCAAGGAACTTAGTTTCCTAACTAATATCTACATTGCTTAAAATAATAAGAACAATCCATTGTTAAGCTATCTGAAACAACGTGACACAGGGCAAGAGACCATAATATGTGACTACGTGGAACAATATGGAAATAAAGTATTATGATAGTGCAAGAAATTAAAGGCAAATAACTTTAACATTAGACAATCAGCTACAGACGACAATATGAGGCAATGTAGAGGGTTATGGCGACGCGATGATATTTTAGAAAAGAATAGACCAACTTATCTACGTGTGGAGTTTTAACATTATGACGTTTATTCGCCAAGTTTTGTTTCCCAAAAAAAAGTGACGCGCAATGTCAGCCACGAATTGACGGACTCACAAGAATTCATCAAATCGTTGAAGTATCAAGTATTTTTGGCATTATTAATGTTAGGATAGGTATAGTCCAGATGAACTATGAATGCAAATCTACGAGGTTTTGGTTTCGAGTGTCTTGCGACAACTCTTGTGAGTTTCGTCCTCTACGGCTATGTTATGTAGATGAGTGGTTCAGCGCTTTGGCTTAAATGCTAACTAAGTCATTATGTTAGTGTGAAACGCACTGTCTACCATATTTTAGTTCTATGGACGGGCCAAGAAGAAACAAGCGCCACGGAGCCGCGACGCTACGTGTCAGCCGAGATTAGACGGACTCACGAGGAAAACGAGAAACATGGGTAAATGAAATGACATATTTTATTCGCGAAATTTGTTTACCATATTTTTAGTCTAACCACGGGCCACGAAGAAAAAAGTGACGCGCAATGTCAGCCGCGAATTGACGTACTCACAAGAATCGCATCAGATCATTAAAGCATCAAGTATTTTTGGCCTTACTATGTTAGTATGAACCACACCGTCTTCCATATTTTAGATCTATGGACGGTCCAAGAAGAAACAAGCGCCAGGAGCCGCGACGCGAAGTGTCAGCCGAGATTAGACGGACTCACAAGGAAAACGAGAAACATGAGTAAATGAAATGAGATAATTGGATGAGATTTTTGGGTAACATATCTACTTACTCGTAATTAAGAAGGTAAATTGAGCTATCATTTACACTTAATTTGATACCTAGCTAATTATTAAGCGGGACGTACACGCACCGAATGATACTGCGGTTCTTGACAGCCACTATAAATGACAACAAGTGAGTTTGAAGCTGCGATGGTGTCTGACTTGGTATCCAATTTGTTTTTGAACTTCATCTAAAAACTGCATCAGATAAATCACTGCGATGCGTGATAAGAGCCGTTACTAGTTAATTGTTTTTAAAACAAATAAAGAGGCTCTAGCTAAGTCAAGCCTGGTTGGCAGGCAAGTGGTGGTCAACCGTAGTTAAGCTACGCAAGACCTACGGAATCAAAGCTCTACATATTTTCACACCACAACTGCCTCTAGTTACACCGGTGTGGAAGCGGCTATGAATACTATTACTCCTAGTTTCCTCAGGGTGTTTTGTAAAAGATGTGTTTTGACCTCGGCTGAATATCTGTCAATTATGCTCAACCGAATGGTGGCAGTGATACTACCTACAATAGCATTCCCAAAGAGGCGGATAGATACGAACGGGACTTTAAACTAACCAGTGTTGCACCGACACCTATTAATTTAATATAAGGTAAGGAAGATGATGATACTGCCTCTAGTTCGTAACTTTTCATAAATCAAACTCTCCGTTAGGATATGAAATTATTTCATGTTTACGAGTACACTACCTACGCCCATGTTTTCTATAAGGTTTTCACACATCTAGTTTTGAAGATTATTAATCCTTCTTAATTTAATCATCATTATCATGTCATCCCACGTCTATCCATTGCTAAGATGCTGAGTATTGGCGTTAAATTTAGTGTCCAAAATATTAAGAAAGCATAGCCCGTAGATAACCTCAATACTAAAATCCCGGTCGGTTCGCACCGCCCAATAACGTAGAGGAACATTTTTACTAGAGCCCAATAGCTAGACAGCGAGAATATATTGCTCCGAAGTAAAACCTTTATTGGACCGTACAGAGAGTAAGCATACTTACTGCATGCCAACTGTTGACAAAATGGTGCAGGTACTTATAAAAAAAACCAAGTAAATAGGAAATCTAGGGTTTCTCAGTTCAAGTTAATAGCATAGACGACGCAACATCTATCAATCTCCTAGTCTTCTTCAGACATCTTCCTTCGTTTATCCCAACCAACTTTTATGTAAGCAAAATCGTGTGGCAAAACGATTTGACTGAATTTTACGACCCGTTGCCACAAATTAGGAAATTGGCGCAAGGGGCGCCTATACAGATGGCTCACTTAGTACTAGCGATGATTTTGATGCTTACTGACTTTTATCTGGAATCTCAGGGGAAGTCGCGGTAACAAAGAAAATGGTTGCCACGAATGTCATATTTCTTGGATTTAAATATGCTCAAAACCATATGACGTTCTATTCAAGTATCAGATTTTGCTGGTTTGAGATTTTTGATAGTCACAATCCTGGCTATGTAACAAGTGACAACCGCAAAAATCCTGAATAGGTCGAGTGAAGTGTAAGTCGCCTTCTCGATGTCAATCTTTTTCATAAATACTATCGTTGCGTATCGAGTAGTTAGGTGAAAATGTTTGAAAAAAAACATCTCAGAAAAAAAAGGTTGGAAAAGGACACTCTGAAAACGGTCCGTATAATTGCATTTGTTCTGAACACAAGACCATCTTCCTACATTATTTATCTGTTACAGTGCAGTACGAACCTTTCTTTCTGTACTTTATTGGGTATCGGATCGTAAAATGAATTAACCTGTTCAATTTCATATAAACGCGCTTCTTGTAAACAAAGAGTGGAATTAGGTCGGTTAGGTTGCGAGAAGGCGGTTATAGCAACTTGTGTGTGTTTTATTTTTGCTGGGTTATATTGGAGTAAATGTTTAACAAAGTTAATGAAAGAAAGCTAAATGTGAGCGTATTATACGGGGCGTAAGGGACAGCTCTTCGAATACTGATATTAGACCGACTTAACAACTTCGCGTAAGTTTTTTTTCAATAGACTTAAAAAAAATCATTTCCCATACGAAATTACGATCAGCTGACTGCATTTACACTATGGGGAGCAAGACGGGATTTTAAATTTTTTTTTACGTCTCCTGAAATATTTTCTTATAGAAAGTTGTTCAGCTTCGTGGTCTCAGTGCACCCTATCAGTGTTCGGAGAGCTGTCCCTTACTTCCAGTATAAATTCTGTAAACTAGCGGACTTATAAAATAAAAATATTTATTATTTTTATTTAGGTAACGTTACAATTACAGCAGCCACCGCAACGCTTTGGACAAAGGCCTGTAGTGGAGTAATGCCATACTCACCAAGCTCGACAGGCAGATTTCCAATGCACGGTGCAATGCAAGATATACACTGGCAGAGAAGGGAACTTGTGCAGGGAACGCTGCTGCCCATTTCCTGAATGAATTTATGTTTGAGCAGCTTTTTACGACACCCACGTACCTATACCTAGTATGGCGGTGATGTTATTCTACTTAAGCCACAACTGGTACAGATCACGTGGTAAGGGCAAGACGGTGAAACACTTTGAAAACTAATTAATCGCCAAATACCAGTGTTGAGTAGTATCGGCTTAGAATAACATCTCATATCTTTACCTTTACTTTAGTAAGAAGCGACTAAGGGATTTGTATTGCAATTTTAGGCGGCAGGTTGACCTGCCACTATGGTATTATACTGTGTTCTGAGTGACTCTTAATTTTTTCTCAGACGTCGTGTAAGTTGCCGTTTTGTACAGCAGTTTACGCTCTGCTTACCCTGCAAGGGATAAAAGCATGAAATATGTATGTACAATTGAAACTGCACATTTCCCAGCAATGAATCTCCGCAACAAGACAACAGACTGACCCTCTTACGCGCGCTGTTTATTTCGCAAAACTTGAATGCGTTCCAGACGCATTATACTACGGCCATTATTCCACTGCACTTATTGGCTTGTAGTCTGGCCACTTTATATTCCTCGGGAAATGGGAGGTGCTGGCAACACTATATCACCGTTGATGCATCTAGACAGGGGGAAAGCTAAAAAGTCGGGAGATTTTTGGGAATATTAAGTCGTGCGTCTGTGATTTGTGAGTGTAGCGTTGGAGGTGGGAATAATTGTGGATGGGTGCTCTTACACAGTGTGGCAGAAAACCGGCAAAAATCGCTATCTTGCGCCAAAATTGTACCTATTTATAAACGTGTTTCTTTCTAGTCATCCATTCAAAACTCTCATTATTACAACATTATTGTCCACCATACTTGCGTGTGCATCAAGGAACGCCCAAATTCTTCTTTTCTTTTTTTCTTGTTTTCGGATCAAACTTTTAAGTTTTTACGAAGACGTAGTAACCTACTACGACTTTGCTACGACGTAGCAATATACTACGATTATGAAAAGTTGGTGAAAAATTGGCTTAAAGGAAACCGACAGTGCTTTAAAAACCAATATTATGACCGAACCTGCCGTATAATAAACGCGAAGTTTATCACTGGACTATCGGGAAAACTGGGAAAAGGTAATATGGTCCGCAGCCACCGACGACCGGTGTCTCATAAACATGTTTTTGTGGACCGATAAACCGATAAACAGTGGGGAAATATCATTTCCCGATACTTGCTAATATGCCATATAATTTTGTTTGATAAAAATTTAGGACTTGCAGTTTGTTTGTGAGGGATCAATATAGGTAGATTGGTATTCCATACAGATACCTATAAAGAAAACTTAGTATAAAGCTAGAACAGTGTCTTTGTTGTTTTGCCTTGTTGATTTTTGGTGTAGGTATTGAAGAGCTAGAAAACTCCTTATTACCGCGGGAAGATGTTTCAATTCCGTTGGAAAAGCAGCTACAGGTAAATAAAACCACGGTGCGTAAAGCTAGTTTAGCATACCTACCTATATCTGACAGCCAGACTTAAACAAGAAGGTGTATTAGGTAGTTTGTAACTAGAATTCAAGCCATCTAGGCCAAACTCCTAAACTACTCTAAATTCAGGACCGGGGAATAGGGCGGGCGTTTATCAAATCCTGATATCAATATCAAGTGAGATAGTATTTCATTGAAATAGTGATCTTGTTCCGATGTCCATACAGAATTTACTGACCAGACGTGGCTGTACTTCTCTACAACATAACGCTCAAAAGCCAACCGTATTTGAACACGCTAAGGCATAATATTGAATACAGCCTATGCGAAAGGCCTGACCAGACGTGCTGTATCGCCTATTACACTGAACTTGAAGCAGGGCCTTGTTCGGCATACATCGCTGGTTTTCGTGAGTTTGTTGTATTGTATTTCATTAAATAATCAGCAATGTATGTAATCATCAGGCTTTTTTGGCAGAGTAGTGTCGTATCCACTGTAGTTCTCAGCCACATAACTTACAAACTTCAACTGTATCTGAATAAACTAAGGCGCAATATTGAATGCAGCCTATATAGAAGGCAATGTTGTAACTCGGTCCTAGAATTTCGTATCCTCTCAGCAGGGAATAAAGATAAAATTTCAATTCGCTTGCTATTATGAGCTGTAAGGTAAGTGCGCAGAGCAAATAATTTTGGAGAGAGATCTATAATTATGAAGAGTAATGGTAGGCTTAAAAACCAAGCGACAGCGACAACGACGCCGTCAAAATTTGACGGCGTCGTTGACGCGCGTCGTTGTCGCGACTTTGGAAAATAAGGGTACCATAGTGGTGCAAAAAGTGTGTCTCAAAGACTTGCACTCAACCAGAAATAAAACGCATTAAATATTCTGTAGGTAAATAGATTTAAAAAGAACGTCTGACAACTCCATAAAAGAAATCATCGAGAAAACAAGTCGCGCTGTGATAACCAACGCGGTGCAATATTGCATTCAGCTTGCCCCACAAAGGTATCAGGTTTAATTTTCAACTGGGGCAGCAGTTAATTGAATGATCAAATTAAATACCTCATGGTACGAGTCAAATGTACATCGTGTTGTATAAGTGCGAGTATTCTATGCCTACATTATTGTGAGTGTTCTAAAGTTTTGTTTTATAAATCCTTAGCTATAAGCCAAAAATAAACTGCAATATTAGGTATGTCTGCGCTAATATTGTTCGACCTGACGTTTCACATATTACAAATGTCTTGTAGAGACGCATTGAGAGCTCGGAAATAACTTTCTTGGCCTCAGGGCCCCAGATACCCAAGGTCTCAAACCCAATAGGCGAGAAAATGTTTGTGTCCGATATTTGTTCGTATTTACGGACTTTTTGAGCCTCGGCATTTGCCACCGCGGTGCCCGCTCGAGTGCTAGCTGCCTGTACGTAAGAGGGGGCCAACAAATGACTTATCGTTCTTACAGTCTCTCTAGATGTTTTGAAATAAGCACCAAGTGAATACCACCTACAGCTTCGAAGTGTGAAGATCATTTCCTGGCTACACTGAAATTGCTTTAAAGGTTCGTCTATACTTTTCTTTGCTCTAAGCCAAAAGTAAACGTAACACGGCGATACCTCGGTGTCACGGTAGTAAAGGAGGCAGTGGAAATGATAATAAATTACAATATGTTTGCCGAAACAAAGGTCGGCTTGGCATACCACATGTTATGAATGAATAACCTAACGCTCTAAATATTTTGAAATGTACACCGAGTGATACCAGAACACATAGATTCCAAGGTGAAGATCATATTCTGGCTACACTGTAAATGCTGTAAGGGTTCGTCTATACTTTTATTTGCTCTCATCCAAAAGTAAACGTAACTCGGTGTCACGGTAGTAAAAGCGGCAGTGGAAATGATAATAAATTGCAATATGTTTGCCGGGACGATTTGACGACGTGCTCCACCTAAAATATGTTTTTGCACGGTTTATATTTTCCGCCAAGCTCCTTGTTTGTTGAGGACATGACACGACAAAAAGGTGTGAAACAGCTGGCTGTGTTTTGTGATACCTACTTTTTATTGTTTTAAAGGTATAAACCTTCATGTTTTGCAATAAAAAACAGACAACGCAAGAAAAGAACGGGGAGGTTTTAAAAAATAACGTCATTTGAAGAGTATATTAATGCAGAGATAGCAAAATATGTAATTATGCAAGAAACGTAAATGAAAAATAAGGTACTACCAAGTGTAGGAGATAGTCTCTGCCTACTCCTTGGTAAAGAAGCGTGATTTAGGTGTACACGCTTAAAGCAGAATGTTATTGTCTTTTTCTAAATTATTTTAAATGAATATGTTAAAGAGCTGCTAATATTAATATCTGTGTTTAACTTAATTCTGTATCTTGCCTATGGGCAGAGTTCACAGATTCAATTGAAAATTGAAACTGATACAATCTGGATCACGATAAGAACAACGTTTTTGTCACTGACTGATTATATTTTGACTTTTTTACGCACGCACACGCCTAGGTACCTAGCAACGCTTAGATACTTATACTTGCACCTTGCACAACTTTCACAGTGTTACAACAATAACATATAATCTTTTTGTTGTTTTCAAAGCAACACATCGACATCCACAGCTGTCAATATTGGTAGGTGGGTTGGCTATAGTTACTTACCTACATTTCAAGGTATTGTATTCACAAGACTGTATTCACTTATATGCAAAAGAGCACAAGGTCGACCCAAGACAAAGTGGATAGATGACATCCGAGATTGGACCAGCCTTCGGTACTACCAGTCGAAAAGGGCGGCGTAAGACCGCGAAGATTTCTACATGCTGACATACGAACTTCAATTAGAAGATGGCACCCCATGATGATAATGTATTCTCAAAGACCGCTGATGTTAGTTCCTTAGGTTTATCCCTTTTAGGACACTCATGAATGAAGTGAAGCTATTCTAAGCACTACACGTAATTTTCACACCAAAGCAGAATCCTCATTAATTAGACAGTCTGTGGTTGCAAAACACGCAGTTTCCCATTCAAAGTGCAAGGTATGCCAAACACGTTCCGTTCGATATTCCGTGCAGAATTAATTGTTTTCTAGCGGCTCTGCTTCGTGAATTTGTTATGAACGGAACGTGAAGCTTTTGTCTTCGATTTCTCCCGATTTTCTGCTTTCTTTTGGATAATCCCAGCGTTTTAACACGTTCAAAGCGGCGGCAATTTTTGGATACTTTCCGTGACAGCGGGACCAGGCGTATTTCACCTGGTGCTAAACTTTCCGTTGTGGCGGTACGGGGTCTGTTAAACCTGGTAACGTTAAAAAAACTTAAATGCTTTTTTTGACATAATTTAAAATGAAAATCAAAAAAATATTATTTGACATCATTAATTTGAATTGATTTATATGAATCTGAAGGCGTACGTGAATAGCTAATTTGGTTTAGGAGCTGTAGCTAAAACAAAATACCGGATCTTTTGCACCTGGTACCGCACTGCACACAAGCAGTTTTGCGCAAATTTTAGTGTTGGGAAATCAAATTATCGATACCTTTTTGTAAGTTTTAATAAAAAAGCAATTAAGTAAGTTTAATATTTTTCATTAAAGCATGGGAGTAGGTACTGATTTTCACACTCAACACATCTCGTCAACTTTTTTTACTTTTATGGCTTCTTTGCGGTTTGGATTGGCTCTCAATTTTGCATAACACCCAATACAATTATTTTTTACGACCTTTTATAAATTGATCTTTTTGTGGAATCTTTTTTATCGTAGCCTTACGGTAAAAAAAAGTTCACGCATGCATTTTATCGAATACTATCACAACACTAGCCGCGCGAAGCTCGCGTGTAGTGCGGTACCAGGTGCTCGGGGAAACCAGGCGTATTCTACCTGGTGCCGCACTGCAATAACATTTTAATTCTTCAGTGCGGAATCAGGTCTAAAAAACCTAGTTATATGCTGACCACTTCTTCGATCTCTACGCTAGTAACACAACATAAAAATATATTTGTCTCCTTCCCACAACGATAAAATCTAAAGTTATGCCCTCCGCACGACAGAGAAGTCTATACTTTTCTTAGCCGCACGCTAAGCAAGTCATAAACCACGTATTTTTGACCTGGTACCGCACTGAACGTGTTAAAATTTAGATTGCACTTGTAATGCTCTTTCAAGATTGTATTGTTTATAATATTGGGTGTTTTACTAGCTAATATTATAAACACCCAATATTATAAACAATACAATCTTGAAAGAGCATTACAAGTGCAATCTAAATTTTAAAACGCTGGGATTATCCAAAAGAAAGCAGAAAATCAGGCGAAATCGATGACAAAAGCTAGTGACCGACAATGAAAACTCAGAACCAGCTGATGATAAGGAACAACTTTCTCCTAGGAAAATAGGTAGAAATATGAAAAATATAAGCTAAAAAATATAAGCTAAGCACGATTCACGATAAGCTGATTTCAGTTACAATTAGAGGTCCAATATTATATTTCACGTCCTATGCTCCTTGGGGAAAGTTGTTCCTTATCACCAGCCGGTTCTGAGTTTTTGCTATTGGTCACTAGTACAATTTCTTCCTATATTTTTTTAGAAGTTCCAAACTCGCTATTACTCGTTAATGTAGAATTCCCAAAAACTACGTATCTACGTACTTACTCAATCAAATACACGTATCTATGAAGTTTAGTCACGCAATTACAGATTATAGGTATACGCTGTATTACAACTTGTTTGAAAATCTTTGATGTCATATTCACATAATGAGAAATTCCGGGAAAACACAGGTGTGCGTGATGCGATGCGGAGCTTATTAGCAGAGTGTGAATTCGGTGGAAATCCCTCATTACATTACAGGTCGCATGTTTGCCTGTGCGGCGTCAACAGCACTGCAGTAGTTTATAGTGAAACTGTGGTAGCATGTGGTGTTGGCTTGGCATAGCACCACACTAATTCTACCTTAAAAAGAGACAAAGGGAAAAAAAACAAGGTAATGAGCTTATTAGCAGAGTGTGAATTCGGTGGAAATCCCTCATTACACATACAGGTCGCATGTTTGCCTGTGTGGCGTCAACAGCGCTGCAGTAGTTTACAGTGCGACTGTGGTAGCGTGTGGTGTTGGCTTGGAATAGCATCACCTTAATTGTACCACAAAAAGTGACTAAGGAATATTTTGATCCAAGTAATGCATACCTTGCCAAATCCTTTGCACTGCGCTCGTAAATCCGCCTGCTAGTATGGTGACTGGGGATTGTGCAACTGTAAACTTTTGCGGTTTTTGTAATGGTAGCGTTTTCATTAGTTCAATTAAATACACAATATTATCTGTTTAAGTCTCGTAGTAATATATTAAGTCTATCAGAAATTAAATTTTGTTAACAAAATAAGTATGTTGTTAAGAAAACATTACGCAATAAAGCTTACTATTTGTGAATCTACTTGGAAATAAAAGTTTTGAATCATGAATCTGTGAAATGGTCAAACAATCATGGGACTCTACTTTGAGCAGTGTGAGGAAGCTTATCAACAGAGTTAAGTAAGATAAGTTCATTGTAGATCCTATATTACGGGCTACGGGTCACACATTTGCCTGTGTGGTGTCAACAGTGCCGGAGTATTACACACACGACCGGCATGTGTGCGTTCATCCGCGATCGATACCATTTGCTGACTGAACGGTCATGATACGGTTAGTGGCTGAAATCCCGACTCGGTTGACATCATTAACCATCGCTATCCCATATACCTATCTCATTAAAATTTACTTTTAGCGATTTATTAAACTTCTACTTACCTACAGGCAGCACTTCTTCAACTTCTACTTACCAAAGCAGATCGTACACAATTTATTTTTATAAGGACTGTAACCATAAACTAGACAGTATACAGGAGGTTTACTCGACCATTATTTAAGATTTTCGTGACTGTCAATTGTTACATAGCCAGTGTCAAAAATCTCAAAGTAGACGAATATCAAAACAGCAAAATCTGATACAAGAACGTCATTGTGATTCTAAGCCAATTTTAGTCCAAGAAATATGACATCAAGGTAACTATGAATTGTTGTCACGATTCATAGTTACCTCGAGTTCCCCTGAGATTCTAGTTATTTAAAGCCAGTAATCGTCAAAATTACTGAGTGAGTCATTTTGCTGTAACCCTGACGACGTCTTTTTGATTTGTGCTCATCCCTAACGTGAAACTTATGATGTATCTAACAGCCATGGTGTGCCAGGATGTACCCTCTAAAACATCATTCTTTATAAAGAATTTTGGCATCCATGGTGTACCCGTCTTAACCAATATTACCCCAATGCATCGCGCAAAATAGGTTGATTCTCTATGGAAATCATACAACAAAATGAAATTATGTAGTAAGTATGGGATATGACGTAAAAAACTTTAAGGTCAAATTAAAGCAATCTGAAATTTTACAACTTATTAACTACCTTCCGGACCACCGGACAGATGGGCCGATGACTTATAAGTAGGTAGAGGGTGGCTTGTAGTGACTGGATGGCGAAAACATGAGATTTAGCTTATTTTGTACCCTGGAGGAGGCCTTTGTTCTGGCTGATGCGATGTGATGTGAGATGTTACTGAATGATACCTAATTATACCCAGGTGTGTATGCCAGTAAATAACTGGGATACCAATGCATACAGACCACTGCAACCCGGCCAGTACCACAAATAAGGGAAACGGCGCCGCGGACGCTGGGCGCCTATACAGATGGCTCACTCAGTACTAGTGACGATTTTGACGCTTACTGACTTAAACTGGAAATAACTGGAATCCGAGGGGAACTCAAGGTAACTAAAGAATATAATTGGCAAGAACGTCATATTTCTTGTATCTATTACATTATCATATGACATTCGTGTATCAGATTTTGTTGTTTTGATAATAAAATAATACACTTCTTGATTTTTAACAGTAGCAACTCTGGCTATGTAATAAAATAATTAACGCCATACGATTAAATAAATAAATAAAACAATTATCAATCGCAAAATTCTTGAATAGGGTCGAGTCTTAGGGTCGAGTGAACCTTCTGCGAACTGTCTATCTTGTGCAGTTGCCGACTATTTACCGACCGATCGACCGATAGTTAGTGTCCGAAATCGCGACCCGACCAAACGAGTCGTCATCAGTCAGCGGGTATCGACCCCCGCTAATTCTGTAGAAACATACGATTCGGCGAATCGGCGTGGATTTGTCAACGTAATGGCGGCATTACTCGCTAGCTCACCCTGCGCGCACAAAACAGAGGATTTGCAGAAGGACAGCTCGCCCCTTTCACGACCATTTATACCTACACTCTAGGGTTGCTACCTTTCTTTCTGAATTTTTGAAATGCGGTACCTGGCTTAAACGTACTTAGTTAAATTTTCTTACATTACATCAAAAGTTGACTTTATCAAACTATACAAATAGCCACTTGCGAGTCATAATTTTACCGTCCGGCTGCACCGGACTCATAGAACGAATCTAGGGATCGAATTTTTAAAAAAAGAGATTTTATTTAAGCTGAAAATATTATTTATTTGAAATGAATTTGATTTAGTAATATTTGATTTGAGAACTGGCGGCTGACCCGACCGGTGGTTAGAACGAGACTGGCGCGGAAGCGCGATGCGCTGGAGTCGCCTAGCTCTATTGCTGACGCAGCATCAGAAGGCGTCTGTGCTTAGTCAGCAAAGTCCCGTGGGAATCAAGGGTCTAACAGAACTCTGTTGACACTCGCTACTATCCGGTTCGAACCGGTTCGAGATTGCGCGTAAACGATGGGGTGTGGATTTATGTGTCAGTATAGCGAAGTTTCCTTGAACCCAGCTCTCTGGATTGACGCCAGCCAATACTTACTTTGTTTCCTGCTCTCCCCGCTTGCCCTGCTCGCCTGATGGCGCGAATCAATTCTCCTATTGTCTGTCTGACTATCGGTTTTGCGTTTCTCACGGACGATTACCTCGTTAGGTACTTCGCTGTTGGACTGAGCGATAAAAAACTTTCAGTGTCTGTCTAGGTATGCAACTGTGTATTTCTTTTCGCACTGTAGATGAGGTGTTCAGAGAATACAATCTTTGATGTCATATTTACACACATTTGTTTGGTTTAGAACGGAATTTTTGACATACATACAAAATATCTGATGTCATTTTAACACTTGACAATCTTTCTTTTTCGTGTGGGACACCGAGTCATTCAACGACCCGATGAACCCTGGTGTCAGAGTTTTTCAACCGTCTACTGCAAGCAGCAGGCCTCTGACATGGTTGTGTAACGACCGCCATCATAGACAGCAACCGGGACCGACGGCTTAACGTGCCCATCCGAAGCACGGAACCATCTTACTTGCGGACAATCAGGTGGTTCAGCCTGCAATGTACTAACCAGACTGGGAACAAATTCACAAAGTGATAAATATCAACTTTTTGAGTGACCAGTGACCCCACCGGGAATTGAACCCGGAACTTTTGCGTGGCAGGCAGGCATAGTAATCACTGCGCCACATCGGTTGTCAGGACACACTTGACAATGATCCTTCAATAAACTTTACCTAGGTATGTATAGTCGCATTGACGTGTATGGAAATTAGGCGGAAAGCGTTTGATGTTAAATTAATACTATTTCCAATACTGAAAATTTGATGAACATTCCAAATATTAGTGTTAGCCCCATTAAAATTATAATACATACCTACATTATATCGGAACAACAAAGCATAGATTTCGTTTCATTTGCATGTCACCAGGGTTTACCGGATCGTTTTTAGCCTCAATATCTCAAACTCTGCCTACCCTAAAAAATGTAAGGGTGTCCTAGGTGTAAATGTATATCTGCCACGAAAAAGACAGAGAGACCAGTTGGTCTCAAATAGTATTTTCTTCGCCGTGTAACAAATTCACAAGACAAGACGTTCTCACCACACGCTATCATAAAATCCTACCCTTCTCTCGCTACACTACACTAGCAGGGAAAAATAGGAAGGTTCTCGAAACCGGTTTTGAGTCTCCGTCATTGAAGCACTACTCCGGAATTCCGGTTTTGATGACCTTTAATAAAATAACTTTAAAAATGTCTTATAAATCGATCTTTTTTATCGGAAAATTATTCAGATTTAATTATTCATTATTATTCAGAAAGTTCTCGAAGGTGTCGTGAGCAGTTGCTTAGCTATTAACGCGACATACGCCTGCAAATAGGATACAAATGGTAACAGAGTAAGTTCTTTTCAATGCCTATACACCGGAAAAGATCAATAATTAAGGAAACAATAAAAATAAATTATTTTTATATCAAATCTAGTTCTATAAATATAAAGCTCCAGAAACTGGAATTGAAATATCTAAATATCAGTTTGATATTCCGGTTTTTATGTTCCGGAATTTCGGTTTCCATCCCCTAGAGACTAGTATCCAGAAAATAAAAGTATAATACCCAACGTATGATATTAGGGTTCTGGCACCGCCTCTGTGCGTGTAGAATTTCTATTAGATGGTAGTTAATGTAATATCTATTACCTAAGACCTATCTGAGCGGTTTGTTCTATATTTAGATGTGGCCAGGGTTTATGTAACGTTTAGTTACTACCTGTATTTGAAGCCAATGATAATTTTATATGATTTTATTAAGATACCTGCATGTTAGGTAAAGATCGTAAAGCGGAGTTTGAAAGTACCTATGGATATGAATCGTAGAAAAACTTGTTGTCATGTTCAAATAATCTCTTGATTAATAAAGATGCTTGAAGTGTGTTTGTACCCTAAGTCCTATGAATTGGACCTTCACTAGAGTCTGGCCAGCGAGTCTTTGGACACGGAAATGGCGCCAATTTTAAAAATCTTTCACATGTTAACACTGAAAAACTACAATAAAACAATTTTGATACTTACTATTTTTTTGTTTTCTGCTCTTTAGTTTGTGTTTACCTTGCCTACCGGTATTTATGTTTTATGTATCTACCGGGAGTAACAGAAAGGGTATAAACAAGCCGAAAGGAGGTCAAGGTACTCATGAAACTGAACAACTTTCCCTATGAAACATGGGTCGATATATGAAAAAAATATTTGGACCTCCCATACAAAATCGCAGATCAGCTGATTGATTTACTCTGAGAGGTCCAAATTTTTTTCATATTTCGTCCCATGTTCCATGGGGAAAGTTGTTCAGTTTCATGAGTACCTTGACCTCCTTTCGGCTTGTTATACCCTTTCTGTTACTCCCGGTAGATACATCATACATACATACCGGTAGGCAAGGTAAACACAAACCAAAGAGCAGAAAACAAAAAAATAGTAAGTATCAAAATTGTTTTATTGTAGTTTTTCAGTGTTAACATGTTGCCATTTGAAATATTTGAATTATTTGACGTCCAAAGACTTGCTGGCCAGACTCTACGAATTTTATTTTAGTTGGATTTTTACACATCGACAGAATGCAATTTTTTTTTACTCTTGGGAAATAAACTAACAGTACTAAGAATATTTTTGCAAAAGCATCTACCGACACCGACCTACATATTTGTATCTTCACAGATTTAATCAAATCTGTATGCACATATCTTTTTCTTTCGAAATAACCAAAAAATTGGTGTCCAACTTTTTCACGCGGTCTACATATGTATGCATGAGATTTTTACGGTCGTCTTGCGTCTAACCTTTGCATAATATGAAATGCAAAGTTTAAAACTTTATAGCTCCAACTCTCTCTTTTTAAGTCATCGATCTATTTTGCCGGGATATTTTTGTAGAATTTAAATACGATAAATAACATCGCTATTCTCGTAAGATAAAACAATGAAAATTCAAATCGACTCCATTCTAGAATAAAATAAATTATCAAAGTAAGTACATTAAACTGTTAAAAGATTAGTAAAACCCTATGAATTACAAGCTTCCATTATCAACTTAGCATTAACACAGAGCAATTAAGCGCAGAGTCTCCGATAGCGTTTATATTGACCGTAAAAATCGCAATAAAAGTCTTTGGTGTCGATTCGATGATACATTCTAATTTAAAATAGCTCTGTCAGCTTCAGTTGAATATAAAACAAGAATAGGAGTTGATTACGAATATAATAATTAAACACTCTTAGTAAAAAATTGTGTCTATTTTTGCGTTGCTCGCTAACTCCTTTTTAACCATGCAATGGATTTTGATGCGGTTTTAAGCATGAAATAGAGTGATTTAAATCAAAGATAAATATGCATGTATACCTGACACAAGCCGGGAATATGCCTTATTCCCTGCGAGAAAATTAGTTGCAGCGGGTGCAATCACTAACGGGCCGCTAGTGGTCTGTACTGCATATTTTTCGTTATCAGCTGACAAAATTAAATTAAAATTGAAGAGATAACGAGTAGACATAGAAGAAAATGTGCGAAGTCCATGAAATCTAACATCCTTTTCTTAATCTATATACCGGAAAGTGACACTAACTTTAGTCAAGGAATAATATCGAATCGACACCTCTGCCGCACTCTGCATAAGTAATTACTCTGTGATCATAATCCTCCGTTAATGTGATGGGCTGTTCCAAAGGATTGTCATTTCGTCCGTATATTTGTCAGATTATTCGTAAAATCGTTTGAAGGGAGAATAATTGAATTAACGGAAAATTCCATTGGAATTGGAAAACAGGGAACTACATGATACCTCCTCGATTGTGTTACTTTTCTGTGATTGGTCGAGAAAGCGTCAAACCATCGTATTAATAAAATTCGCATTTTACAACACCCATGGGTATTAGTGGGGTGATGCTATTCTAATCTGGCATCAGACGGCAGCATAAGTAATCACTCTGCGATCATAATCCTCTGTTAATGTGATGGGCTTTTCAGAAGGATTGACATTTTGTCCGTTCATTTGGTCGGATACCTACTAGTGCTGCTGACTTATCGATAGTACTATCGATAGTTTTCATTCGATAAATGCTATACAATCGATAGAATTGATGCTATCGTATCATTTTACTATACACCGAAACTATCAGTAGTTTATATTAATTTGAAACGGTAATATTGTATCGATAGTATTTCAAAATTTTGAACTATTGTTATTATAGATTAATATTTGATTGTCATGCGATAGCGTGTACTGTCAATTTAACCACTGGTGTGTGATGACAGTTGCCAAATTAGTACCTATACAGGGTGTTTATTTAAATGCGTGCCATAGCTTTACTATCGATAAAGGATGCCGTAAAAAATATTGAAAAAAATCCCAGTATCAAATATATTTTTTTTACTTGCCTGACATTTGATTCGAATTCCTATAACTCAGCCGAAATTCGTTCAATCTCAAAGTTGTTAAGACGAAAGTACTTGTATAGGCACTCTCTAAACAACAACAGTGTCAAAAATTTGATTTTTCAAAAAAGTTTTGCATCCTTAAATGATACTTAACCTACCCTGAAGCTATGGCACGCCTTTAAAATAACACCCTGTAAAAAACGCAAAACGCAAAACATTGATGTACTTTGCGGCGTGCTAATTCACATTTCTACATTGACGCCGCAATGTAGGATATCGAAGGTTGGTGTTTTATTTTGTCGGATGTATTGAAAACATATTCGAAAACACGAGGAAGAGTCATGCCTTTAAACATACTATACATTAGACGTCCCAAATCAGACGGCTCACGAACGCACGAAGTGATAACTAATTTATCGATAGACAATCGATGGTCGTCTTTAATACGGCAACACTAGTCCGTTCATTTTGTCCAATACCTATCAGATTATCCGTAAAATCATTTGGAGAGTGACGTTGATTGAAACTTACATTACTGTACGTAATTAAATGTATTGTAGCGAAAAGTAATTAAATGTATTATTTTTATAGCGGTTTACGTTCGGCCTATCCCGCAAGAGATCATCATCATCATTGGCCTCATACGTCTGTGACAGACGATTTATTCAGTGTCTGAGGCAAGATTTTTCATGGCTGTATAAGCCGATACGGGAGCGGCAAGACTTTCCGCACGCTCTACAAACGAAGGTGGAATTCGAGACTGGCACATGCATGTTTAGATGTCGTTTTTGCCTTTTGTTTGCGAGACCAGCGAACCAGGCATCATCGTGAGCTTTACGCCCATCAAACACACGCTTTCTCCATACATCCCTATTCTCGGCAAGCTTCTCCCAGCTTTGATGGTCGATGTCAAACGCAGCCATGTCCCGCTTGGCGCAATCTTTAAAACGTAGCATCGGTCTTCCAACTCCTCTTTTGGCGTTAGCTACGGCGCCAAGCAGGACACGCCGCGGTAGACGCGAAGGTTCCATGCGGTACACATGCCCTAGCCACCGCAATCGTCTTTGCTTAAGCAAAGCGGTAAAGCTAGGCAGCTGTGCAATTTCTAGAACTCGCTCGTTTGTGACTCTGTCCTGCCAAGTTATCTGCAAGATGTTTCTTACGCAGCGCATATGAAATGTGTTGAGTCGACGTTCTTGTTTTGCGTACGAAGTCCAGGTTTCAGCTCCATACAAGAGTATGCTTAGAACGCAAGTTTGGTAAACAATTATCTTGGATTTTGTGGTCAGGTGTTTATTATTCCATACACTTGTACTGAGCCTGCCGAACATGGTCGCCGCTTTGCCGATACGAGTATTGATCTCAGCATCGAGGGTGAGATTGTTCGACACAGTCGACCCCAAGTAGCAAAACTTGTCAACTATGTTCAAGGGAACGCCACCGAGCAAAATACGTGGTGTTTCTCCACCTTGAGCTAGCACTACTGTTTTTTTGGCATTAATGGACATTGAGAACAGAGAACACGCGTGGGAAAACTTATCAACAATGTCTTGAAGCTCACTTTGAGAATTAGCAACGAAGGCTGCATCGTCAGCGAACAAAAGGCTATCGACGAATAAGTCATCGCGGTTACGCTTTGACTTAAGAAGCGAGATATTGTACAGCTTCCCGTCAGCTCTAGTGTGCAGGTGTATACCCTGTTGGTCATCGCCGAAAGCAACTTTAAAAAGCAATGAGAAGAAAATACCAAACAGGGTAGGAGCCAACACGCAGCCTTGGCGAACACCTCTACGCATTTCGAACGGCTCGGATGTATTGCCGTTAAAAACAACAGATCCTTTCATGTCCCCGTGGAAGGATTTAATGAGGCTTAGAAGTTTTGGAGGGCACCCGATGTTTAAAAGTGCAGTATAGAGTCCTTCTCTGCTCACGGTGTCGAAGGCTTTGTTAAGGTCGACGAACGCCACAAACAGGGTGTTTTCTGCTCTCTACACTTTTCCTGCAGTTGGCGAAGTGTAAAGATCATATCTGTTGTGGAACGTTGGGCGCGGAATCCACATTGCGATTCGGGATATACACGATCAGCAAGTTTCTGGAGTCTTATTAAGACTAACCGAGCAAATAATTTACCTACTATACTTAAAGGGATATTCCACGATAACAGTTACAGTCACCGCGGTCACCTTTGCCTTTGTATAGGGTAATGATGTTAGCATCGCGCATATCCTGTGGTATATATCCCGCTTCCCAACATTTACACAACAGATTGTGCAGGATGGGTAATATGCACTTGAGCCTGATAATTTCGGCGTGGGTACCATCGTTTCCAGGTGATTTTCCAATTTTAAGCTGCTTTACAGCCTTGTGGTACTCCCTTATGGTAGGAAGATCATCTAACTCAGTCCAGGTAGCTAGTTTTGGCATGCAATCTGCAGCTTCTGGCATTATGTTCACTGGTTCTGAGTAGAGACCAACATAATGTTCTACCCATCGTTCGAGTTGGCGTTGAGCATCTGTAATAACAGTGCCGTCCGCTTCTTTAAGGGGGCTGTTTTTAGGAAAAGGACCAAGGGCCTTTTAATCCCAGCGTAAACACCACCAAAGTTTCCCATATCAGCGCATGATTGAATGCTTTGACAAAGCTCGGTCCAGTATGCATTTGCAAAGTACCGTGATGTGCGTTGTAAAGCTGATTTTGCATTCGATAGGTCGATACGCGTCTTTTCGGATGGGTTAAGGCGATGTTTTAGCGCAGCTTGTCGTTTGGACTCGAGCAGAGGTGTAATGTGCTCGAGATTTTCAGCGAACCAGTCCTGGTTTTGGCTTTCTGATGACCGAAAGCCGTACCGGCTACTTCTGTAAGTAGCTTCTTTACTTTGCCCCATTCCTCCTCTATTGGAGCGTCTACATCCCAGGTGGCAACTTCGTCGCGTACCAGCTCTTCATACTTTTGGACCACCTCATCGTCTCTGGTTTTTGGAAGATCGAGCTTCTTCCTACCAGGCAATTTGGATGAGTGGATCTTTTTGTGAGCTATAGCAACTTGTGATGCCACCAAGGAGTGATCTGTGTCACAATCAGCGCTGTGAAATGATCGCGTGTGCAGGGTCTCGCGGAGATTTTTCTTTTTGGTAAGGATAAGGTCCAGTTGATGCCAGTGTCCAGAACGAGGATGTTTCCAGGACACTTTGCGAGTTGATTTGCCTTTAAAGTAGGTATTGGTAACACACAGTAGGTGTTTAGAGCATAGCTCTAATAAACGTTGGCCGTTTTCATTAAGCTTCCCTATACCGTGGTTACCTATACAATCTGGCCAAGCAATGTTGTCCTGTCCGACCCTAGCGTTAAAGTCGCCCAGAATATATAAGCGGTCAGATGGTTTTAACCCGCGTAGAGTCTGGTCGAGCTGGTCATAAAACTGTGTTTTGGCTTCATCTGTTGAGGATAGTGTTGGTGCGTAAGCAGAAATCAGTGATACGTAACCATGGTCCGTATTTAATCGCAGAAACATAATGCGTTCCGAGATGCCGCAAGGAGCCTCTATAGATGTTAAGAGGTCGTTGCGTATGGCAAAGCCAACACCATACTCGCGCACAGCGCTGCTGTCCTTTCCTTTCCAGTAGAATGTATAATGTGTCTCACGCAAGGAACCCTCGTCAGGGAGTCTGGTCTCTTGTAAAGCGCAAACAGCAATGTTCAGTCTGTGTAGTTCGGCGTCGATTACGGCAGTTTTACGCAGATATTTTGCGTCAGTAGAAGAACCTCCACAGGTGTCAGGGAGGCCTGTCCTCATAGTACGGACATTCCATGTTGCAAATCGCATAGATAAGCGGGGTTGGTTTGTGGTATTTTTATGCCTGTTAGTCGCAGGTGTACAATGTAACGGCGCCGATTTTCCAGTTGAGGCTGGTGCTCTCTACACCCTAAAAGAGCAAACCAGCACCGGGGCGGATCAGTACCTTATTGGTCGGGGGCTGCCCAACTTGGAGCGGGCGGTAACTGATCAGTGGGTCTACGATGGACCCTCCCACTGACGGAAGCGACCCCTGGCGCCCGCACTTACGCCCATACGTGCAGACTTATAACCGGTCACTGCCACTTCCCGTGTTGTTATCCGCGAGACGCGGGTGAAGTTTCCTCTCCACAGACACTGTGTTGCCTGGGACGCAATTATGGAAAACGCAGGGCTGCCCAGGACCTGCGCCACCCTCTCGGCCTTCCTGGCTGACTCCACAGGAACGACGAGTCGATACGTGCGGAGCCAGGTCGGCTGCAGGAGTCTGCCGCACGATATATATGAGTTAATCGCACCTGACGGAGACCCCATTCCGGGTTTAAGTGTGGAGTTTTCCTTCTCCAGGACCCTGATCCACTTGGGTCGGAATGAATCCCTCGGTCGGCTCTTACGACCCCCACGGGAAGAGAAGGGGTGGTGCTATTCTACTCTGCCGGCACCACACGGCTAGCACCCGCAAGAGATATAGGCGTGTTAATTATGTGTATGTACGCTATATATAATAATATGTATTATATACGCAAAAGGCAGTGAAAATGGATCGCAGCAATTTGAAGCATGCAGTTTATGCAAACAAAACATATCACGCCTTTTTCTCTTGCAGGGCAGGCACAGCGTTAACAACTGTAAAAATAATAACGCTATTGCCATTTTTTACTATGTCTATAGCAGTCCACTGCTGAATAAAGGCCTGTGTCATGGTACGCGATACGGGTACGTTTTTCCGTCCTGACGCTACCAGCCGCCCTATTTAAATCATCGGTCTATCTTGCCGTAGGGCGTCCAACGCTATGCTTGCTCATATAATAAAAATACGGGCGCTATGATCGCCATTTCTCGCCAAGTCTACAGCAGTCCACTGCTGGACAAAGGCTTCCTCCAGGGTATGCGATACAGGTACGTTTTTTCGTCCTGACGCAACTAGCCGCCTTTTTGGGCCATAGGTTTATCTGGCCTAAGGGCGTCCAACGCTATGCTTGCTGATATAGTACTGCTTTATCATCAAACTGTTTTAGTTATAAAGCAGTTTTCACTAACAAGTTGCTATTACTGAAGCTTCAACATGTTATATTATAATCTAATTACGCTGCACCACAGATTAGTCTAAAAGTTAGACATAACATGGTGCAATTTGTTAATAGTTTGCCTACCTGGTAATTTGTTTTGAAACGCCGTCAGTACCAAATATTGTTGGAGCTTAGTGGATTTTGTTGTGCTATAAACTAGATTAAAGGACATAATCAAATCTAGGCCCCCCTCTCGGTAACGGCTAAGAACCTCATGAAATGTAAAAAAGATGATACGTTTTTTGGATCAAAATCTTATATTAATCATCTTCAGACGAAACGGGAATCACAATTTATGTTAAAAAGTATATTTTGTGTTTTATTCCGGTCAAAATTCTGGTTCCTTGATTCTGCTGACATCTGTGACACAAACATAAAGTAGGTACTAAGAGCAACTAAGAGGAAATAAGGGTAAAATGGAGCAGTTTTTAGAACCCAGGATGCGTAAAAACAACTACAGCGCAGACAATCTCCTGTGTATGCCGAGTGATGCCGGCTTAGAATAGCATCACCCCAATTCTACCCGTGGGTGTCGTAAAAAGCGACTAAGGGATACTCATCCAGGTAATGGGCAGCAGCGTTCCCTGTTAATGCACCATCATGCACTGCGCTCGCCAATCCGCCTGCCAAGCGTGGTGAGTATGGCAATACCCCCCGATAGGGGAAGGCCCATGTCCAGCATGTCATGTCATGTCATGTCATGTCATGTCATGTCATGTCATGTCATGTCATGTCATGTCATGTCATGTCATGTCATGTTATGTTATGTTACGTCACGCCACGTCACGTTACGTTACGTTACGTTATGTTATGTTATGTTATGTTATGTTATAGCCGGGTTCGTACGTAAGACAAGCAACAAAAGCGACTACAGCAACAATATTGATAGATTAATGATTTATATACTTGCAGACTTTATTAAATAAATAATAATAATAGGCAAGCTGCCACTGGCATTACAACGGCAAAAATATAACAGACCATGCCACAGGAACTGCATAGGGTGATTGATACGAATTCGTAATAGGAAACTTCTTTTGCAATGTCTTTAAACTTCTGATCAGGGGTAGGTACCATTTTACCCCATCTACCCTGCAAGTATTACATACTCTTTGAAACTCTCATAGAGAATAAAACTTCTGCATTTCCTCTTTTCCTATTGTCATCAAATTGTCATTTGGCAAAAGGAAGTATACCCGCACACCCGCAACGTACTCGCCGTACGCGCTGAATAATGCGGATGACCTCGCACACCTAACCGCAAGCACAGCCGCATCGAATAGAATTGGTGTTGCCAAGAGAGTACTTTCCTCCCGATTTAATGGGTAATTTTGCCGTATGTGTGTCTTTTTCAGAAATTTATTTCAACTAATAATTGCTGTCATTTTACGCCAAAGGCACGTTCAAGCAGCCAACTTTCGTAACTGCAGAACTTTCTCCGTGCACCACGCAGCTTCCCTTTGTTCCCATATGTCCAACTGATCACTTCTACATTATAACAGGTCCGAATATTTTCTACGTTCTTTGTTCTACGTTGGAACAAAACAGTTGAACATATTACAGGTCCCGCTGTTTCAACTTTAAAAAAATATTATTGTTCAAGGAAGTAGAATGTGCAGAAAGGCAAAATGCCAATACGTCAAAGTAGCAAAATGTAAAATTGCTGGAATGTAAATGTAACAAAATGCAAAGAAGAAGCAGAAAACATTTTGTCCCAATGTCCAAATGTAAAGGTAATAGAATGTCAATTGAATTTAAAAGGACGGAATCTCAAATATTAAAATGTTCCTAAGGTCTGCTGGAAGAAATTTCTATTGAAATAAGCAGTGCCTATTGTACTAATATTGTTTATGTCATTTATGTTTGTAATTATCTGTGTACAATAAATTGTTAAATAAATAAATAAAATGTCAAAAAAGCTTAAAATTAAAGTGGCAAATGTCAAATAAGCAAAATGTGAAAATGTCATTTGGTTATTCTTTAAGAGTGACATAGACTCCAAAATCTTCGAAACTTTCGAAAAGAAAAAATGGAACACGGACGGTGAACAGCAGACTTTACTGGGAGGTAATGTTAATGGGACAGTCTGGCAGCATTGACAAAAACTGAATCTTTTTAAATGGTTACACTGTCCGCGTGCGCTGATGACGTCATCAGCATTATAGTCTATGATTAGCACTGGCTGGGGAATCCGTTCGGTTAGGCGCGTGCGGCTCGGCAATATTTTCGAGGTTCCACAGATTTTCATACAAAGAATCCAAAATTCGGCGAGTGCGTTGTGGGTGTGCGGGTATAAATATTTTCACCTTATAACTCGTATCAAAATTCTTAGTTAGGTTAGGTATGCCATTTTAGGTTAAGAATTATTTTGCGTCGTTCCATCAGTTTACGGTTAGATAATTAAAAACTAAGTATGCCACCATGATCTAGATAGTGTAAGAAATACATTACTACGAGTTTAATTACTAGCCATTTCGATTTAGGCCCCCATTTCGAGGGGCCTAACCTTGTATGGGCATATGATTATCACCTTTAACTGAGTTATATGCGAGTTTATAGTTTGTATCAAATGCCCTTCTAGTAGAACCAATGACAGCGGATGAGCCGCAGTGCTTAGTACAACTGCCTGCGATGTAGAAGATTCCAGTTTTAATTACCGGTGGGTACACTCAAATAATTGATATTTATCACTTCGTGAATTTTGTTCCCAGTTTGGACAGGACATTGCAAGCTAAACCACCTGATTGTCCGAAAAGCAAGATGGTCCCGAGCTTCACAAGACATGTTAAGCAATCGGTCCCGGTTGCTGTTTATGATCACATTGATCACTTAGACGGCAGTCGTTACAATACCATATCAAAGGCCTGCTTCTTGCAGTAGGCGGTTGAAAAACTCTGACACCAAGGTTCATCGGGTTGGTGGACGACTTGGTGTCCCACTTGAAGAAGAAGTAGAGGAAAGAACTTGTCCAGCAGTTAACTGCTGTAACTGTTGTGTGTAGTAGAAATAGTAGATAGTTCAAACAATACTTGTATCTTATCTAAATTGTGGTGGTTTATAGTAGTATTAGCAGGTATTTCATTTTATAATAGGTTTCCACATTAATTAGAACTTCGTAATGCCTATCATGATAAAGTTCGAAGCCACTTACAAAGTTTAGCTAACTCGTTTAAGAAGCCAGTATCTTCTAGTACCAACTTAATTCAACTGAGAATCTATACTCAACAATTAAAGTAAGTTATGAAAACGTAATAGAAAACTTGTATGGGAAGGTATTATAGCTAGCAATCTAGGAAACAACTTTTACAAGTACTAAAAAAACAGTAAAGTTGGATCACTTAATGGTAGATAGAATTTTCTGTCGGTAGTACATACTTAAATCTTGTTAGTAAATATAATGGAACTTACGCTAAGAATGGAAAATATATTATTTTAACTGGACAAGATGGTTCTTTCATAAAAATATAAAATGCAACCAAAAATGTGTTCGATTTCCCAAAAATTTGAAAAGTTTCGCGGGAAAAGAGTTTTTGTAGTAAATAGAAGATTCCAATTTTTCTTACGATCCGTTTTATATTTTGAATTACACCAAGCGCATAAATACATTTTCTAAGTATAGAAAACCCACATCAAATCAGGACAGGTACTTACCAACTTATTTGCGAAATTAATATAAGCTATTTCGGTCAAACTCCGGAAACTATTAATATCCTTGAGCCCAATATGTTACGCTCTAAATGTTTCTGAACAGAAACCTTTATTGGCAGTGACGGTAACATACGACTCCCATAACTTGATTGGCCCTCGTCCGTATCAAAAAGGGAATCATAATGGCAATGGCATCTATGATATTCTTCTATGTATACTACCTACTTATCTTACTTATGGCAGGCTTAAAAACCAAGCGACCGTCAAAATTTGACGGCGTCGTCGTTGTCGCGACGCTTGGAAAATAAGGGTACCATTACTGTCCATATAGGATTGGTTGTGCTTCTTTGTCGGATATTTGTGCGTTACGCTTTCTGGAGACTTGAGAATTACGTGAGGAAATAAAAATAGTTTCTTATCCACATACAAACATACTTACCTACATACATACTCTCGAAAAACATAGCCCTCCTTTTGAGGCATACAGGTAAAAAACGACGATAAGTCTTACTGTGTAAAAACGAATACCTATTATAATGTCTAGTAATATTGTGTCTTATTTTCCTCATTTAAGTTTCAGCCGCGGGGCTATTCTGACGTGGGCCAATTCTATCCGTGGTCTATAGCTCCTATTTCTCTCGTTCTTTCTAAAAGATTTTTCTTGCTAATAATCAAACATCGTACTAAAAAATCACTATCTGCAATGCCAATAGATGTGTAACTGCTGAAAGTTTACAGAATGGGAGCTCGTTTGTCCATCTGGCAATAAAATTGTTCTCGCACTAAAAAACGAGAAAATACTACAAAAATCCTACTTTTTGCCAAACTAATCACCGTATTCTCATGTTTGCGGGCCGACCAAAAAATAGCGCTATAATAATGTGTAACACAACCTAAACAAACGCATTTAATGGTGGCGTCGGTGTTTGCTTTCTGCCCGTGTCAAACAAGGTCCGCGCCAGGATTATCCGGCTCGAAGGACCCGTGTGTAGTGACGTCACAATAACAGGAGCGCTTGTAAAATACCTACTAGATTAAATAACAGTTACTCATAGTCAATCTTTTGGGATGTTAATGCACTCACAAATAATGGTTCTTATTTTCTTATTTTCACTTATGAGTTACTCATTAGGTTTAACTACTTAATATGCCTAGATATTTTACTATCAAATTAAGAGCCGTACTGCAAAAGAGTTAGAAACGCGTAGAACGCTTGACCAGCGTTTTTTTTACGAAGTTTTAATTAAACACGTGTTCAATGCTTGTCTAACTTTTTTGTGAAAGGTGATAAATATTGATGTAAGTTTGCTTTCTGTCTGTGTCAATGAAGATCTGGCCAGAATTATTCGGCCCAAGAACCCGTGTCTAGTGCCGTCATAATAACAAGATGGCTCAGCCTGCAATGTCCTGCCTGACCAAATTAGGAACAAAATTCACAAAGTCACAAATATTAACTTTGTATGACCCAACGAGAATCGAACCCGGAACCTTGTGCGTCACAGGCAGTCGAACTAGCACTGCACCACCTCGGCCGTAAATAATTAAAGTAAGTAGGTAAGAAGCATTTAAACGCGGAAGTACCGGGGAATATCCCGATAGTATAAATACATACTGCTATATTCGGGCCATCCCTACCGGAGGTCTAAATGCGAAAAAAAAACTTGGAGAAAATTTCGCGGTAAATGAGAATTTCGGATTTATTACCACAACGGCCCTTATCCCGCCACGGGTCAGATCGGAGTGTTTGGAAATTAAACGGAAGATTTATATTGCCGGTTATGATCAAGATGATAATAGTCTTTGGCTTATATAAAATACTGAAGCATCTTTCTTTACGCCTGCTTACAAGTACAAGTTTTGGTTGCAGAATGTTTGATATTTGACATCAAAGATTTTTGGCGTGGGTCGTCATATTTCTTTGGCGAAGGGCGCCTGACTTTGGATATGTACTACGAAGAAAACTCCAGTTATTTGAATGTTTACTATTTTGTAGAAATTTTTTCTACAAGATAGTAATTTTTTGAACACTTGGTATTTTAATCAAACACTAGATATTGATATTAACTTTTTGGTTACAAAGTTGTTATGTATGAGCTATGCGGAAGTCCCTAATCTCGCAGACGCTGACGACTTGAACCTTTTTTGGACGTGATCATTCTACCTACGTGCAAACGTGTTCATGTATGGTAGATTACGGCTCGAGACACTGGAATGCAGGCGGAAGAACGTGCCCAAGAAGAGATGAATCTGCCGATTCCATCCACGTGCAGATTCAAGCTGACCACGGATGGCCATCACACGAAGTGCTGAGTCTACAGTTCGACCCCTCCAAGACTACAGCTGAAGACCAGTATAAAGCCGGGCTTCAGCATCGAACCAGCACTTCTGTCCTCACCCATCGAGGGCAGGGGTCGCCTAGACCTAATCTTAGTTTTAATGTTAGACTAAGTTTTAAATTGTAACATAGCTTTCACACATCGAAACTATGTTACGTTTAATAAATTATTATAGTTTAACTTCATCCTGCATTTTCTTCAAAGTCCTTCCCGCTGCGGTTCCATCATTGGCGCAGTCGGTAAGCACTCACAGGACTCCTGCGAGCTTTAAGGACAACCATGTTCGTGCTCGGGAAGCCGCCTGGGCGGACTACGTCGCCGCCTTGGAGTGCAAGAATCTACGGGGCTCTGTGGGAAGGAGGAATCCAGACATTGATTCACGAGGAAACCAGAGATGAAGAAAAATCATGTAAGTACACTTGAACCGTTCTCGTGTTGCTTCCCTTTTATCTTAGCCATTCCTTTTTTTTAACTGTCCCTGTTCCTATGTAGTTAATTAAATATCGCGAGACTGCATCGAGCTGACTCAGCGTGAATTAGCTATTAGGTAGGGAATTTGGTTTTAATTTGTATAGCTTTATAAGTTACGAAGTATTGAGGTCAAACATACCCTGCAATAAAATAATACGCAGGCTTTCGTTTGAGGGATGAAGGAGACCCCATCACCCTTCTTATAATATATTAGGATAAATTTTATAAAAGCAATATTTTATAACTTAGCTGTTCAATCGCGAATCAGCAGTAAATTATTGCACTAGGTTAGGTATTGCATCGTGCAAAATGTGCAATGTTAGCTAAAATCGTTACAATAGGTAGGTAACGTAATGAATGACTGACATTGACCGCTAGGTAATGTTATTTAATAAAATAATTAATATTCTGCGCAATTTTCTACGTGCATCGAGCACTGAATGAAAATTGCAGAATATGTTCTTTTGTATTAGATAGGTACCTATTTAGAAATTTCATGCGTGCATCGGGCTCCTATGGATAGACTAGATAGATAGATGAAATAGCTTCACTTAGATATTCTATTATAGATGCATCGAGCATTCTATAATATAATTTATCAAGTAGGTATTAGTTTTAAATTATAATAGAAATTGTTCAACTTTAAAGGGGCATAGACGATACTTTAAAAGTATGGTCTATGTGGCCTACTTTGAATAATTTAATATACTAGGTCTAGGTGTATAGGTAAAAAGGTAGTTAGGAAATTTTATAAACTTTATGCATTTGGTAAGTAGGTAATATGTCATTTGGAAATCAAGTAATTTAGTATTCCCTTACAGAGTATTTAAATTTATTTAGACTTTCCAATATTCCTATTAGAACCACCAAATCCTCATTCCTTCCTATCCCTTGATAGCAACTATCGAGAATTTGTTCGTGTACAGAATAAGGCAGAATGTCCGAAATTGAGAAGCTGACACCATCTCGAAAAGGAATATACCTACCTAACACCGACCAATATAAGTTCAAGATGACTAACTAGCCTACAACTGTGACGACATCGCTGCCCACCCCCATTATGATCCTGGAAGAAGATCAAGGTCGGCCGTTGGAAGACAGCAATATCCAGTACGAAATGAAGTCATCGAGAAGCAATCGCTGCTGTATCAACCCACACCCATCATGGATCGACATAGAGACGACAGAATCAGAACAGATTTCAGTAGAGCAGAAGAACATCTTACCCCAGGGAAACCTCCAGCAACATTTTCACTAAACGTTGGAAAATAGTTGCTGATCTGCGGGTGGAGATGTTATGTATGAGCTATGCGGAAGTCCCTAATCTCGCAGACGCTGACGACTTGAACTTTTTTGGACGTGATCATTCTACCTACGTGCAAACGTGTTCATGTATGGTAGATTACGGCTCGAGACACTGGAATGCAGGCGGAAGAACGTGCCCAAGAAGAGATGAATCTGCCGATTCCATCCACGTGCAGATTCAAGCTGACCACGGATGGCCATCACACGAAGTGCTGAGTCTACAGTTCGACCCCTCCAAGACTACAGCTGAAGACCAGTATAAAGCCGGGCTTCAGCATCGAATCAGCACTTCTGTCCTCACACATCGAGGGCAGGGGTCGCCTAGACTAGTTCTTAGTTATAATGTTAGACTAAGTTTAAATTGTAACATAGCTTTCACACATCGAAACTATGTTACGTTTAATAAATTATTATAGTTTAACTTCATCCTGCATTTTCTTCAAAGTCCTTCCCGCTGCGGTTCCATCATTAAGTTAATACAAACGAAGCAAGCGGAAAAAATTCACGGCACCGATGGGATTCGAACCGACGTCTTCTGACTAGCCGGGTCAGACTTTTTTCCGCTTGCTTCGTTTGTATTAACTTTGTAACCAAAAAGTTAATATCAATATCTAGTGTTTGATTAAAACACCAAGTGTTCAAAAAATTACTATCTTGTGAAAAAAAATTCTACACTCAACTGACAACATTACGTATGTACAAACGTAATGTTGTCAGTTGAGTGACTGTATAGTTCTACTAAAATGTCATAGATGGCGCTAAGCTACCCGTAAGTAGTCAAGTGACAAAAATATATGAACGAAGCAAGTGGATCACAATTTCGCCGCCTGGGCTAGAGCCTCCGTGGTGTAGCGGTCAAACACTTCTGACCCGGCTAATCAGAAGACGTGGGTTTGAATCCCATCGGTGGCGTGAATTTTTTCCAGTTATTTGTCTTTCGCAAAAATACATAATCCATGAGTGCGATTGAGCTTAATGACATGACAAGTGTTATAAATCAGTTCTGAAAATTTTTCGGTTTTCATAAACAGTTTAATGTAAAGTACTTACATAAATAATTCATGGGCTACAATTCAATACTAGCATTATACCTTCCACAATATTATCATTTTTGTAATAGTTTCAAGTTTAGACAAAAATATTTTTGTCCCTTGTCAAAGTTACAAAAAAAAAACTTGCGAAAGCAAAATAAAGTTTACAGAAGAAAAAGAAGCTCCTGTTAAACTTTTTTCAATGGGAGTTATAAATTTTGTAATAATACTAATTGGGAAAATTTGAAAACAGCCCCAGGGGAGGATTATGAAGCAAAACGCGTGTAACAATACTTACGACTGAATGTAAAATTCGTGTCAAACAAGAACATTTTGTTAATCTTTGAAGATGTTTTGTAACGAAAAGTCATTCATCGGAAAGTAGGAACCGTAAGTTATTTGAAAAAAATATCAAAATTTTGTACTTATTTGTAGCTCTTGAAATTTTATTATTTTTGTATACTCATACCTATTTGTGTAGTACATGAGTAATATAGTACCAGTATTATTTTTTTGCTTACTCATTAGAATCTATTCCACGCTTTGTTAAAGTTTTCTGTAACGACTGTAATGAATGATCAACAATATATTAACTTTCCTATTTAAGGAACCATTCAATCTTCGCTAGTTATTCTTTTACATGTTTAAAATCCGGTAAAATTTATCTTTTAATAGGGTATAGGTAAAATCTCTCCCGCCCTCTCATAAACAATCTAAAATGTAAGGTTTCGTTTTTTTTCAGACTGTAGGTAGTATTTACAGCAATAATTGTTACTTTTTCGGATGCAGCAACATTTATTGAATATTACCGAATAGGTAGTATTTGTCAGTCTTGTCGGTAACAATCGCCAAAAACCGAAACCTTAAAAATGGAATTGTTCATGAGTTAACGTGAGAGACTGTAGATACATGAGGGTCAAATGCATAATGCCATCGCCTTTGAATTTTATAACAAAGCCTGGATACCTGTCTCCAGCGATTGTCTTCCATCTTAATTTGAAAGATCAGATGTCTAAAGGGCAGCAGTAACTTCGTCAATGATATAACGTCAGGCCACCTTCTATCTACGGTAGGGGGAACTCAATTTACCAATTACTTAGTGGGGTGGCCCCCGGGGTCTTTTGTTTCAGCGGAAAAATCTTCTAGATGAGGCAAAAATAGGTATAATTTATTTAAAGCTTATTTCTCATTTAAAATTAATGTGATGGTAGGTATTAAAGAGTATACAATAAAATTGCGTTTTCGTGATTAAAGAGACTATGATATGCGACGACATGCAATTACGCAATGTATACCTAAACCCGGAAATATTATTGATGCTAACTCCAAAACATCTACCTGAGCAAACATTTTTTAATTTATTAAGTTAGTTTAATAGATAGGGTAATCTTTGAATTCATATTCTTGCGTCGATAACTTTGTAAATATCCGCAATCTTTGACTGAATAAATAGTATGGGATATGACAAGTTATGCGGAAAATAATTAATATTATGTTCAAACAATATGAAATGTACTGCTACTACACATGCTACACATGACACAAAAAAAGATGGTTTACATAAGGATCACTGGGCCCTGTTTAGGATTTTCGCAATTGTCATTTGTCAAGGTTGCTACTGCCAAAAATCTGAAGTATAAGCAAATCAAATCAGCAAAATATTATAGACGTCATTTGATTCTGAGCTAATTTTAATCCAAGAAATATGACTTTCGTGGCAACCAGCTTCTTAATTACCTTGAGTATCTCTAAAATTCCAGTTAAAGACAGTAAGCTTCAAAATCGTACTGAGTGAGCCATCTGTAAAAGCGCCCCGCGCGCTGTTTTCCTTGTTTGTGCGCATGAGGTGAGCTTCTTCTTCTTCTTAATCATTTTATTTTTAAATATTACGAAGATTCCAGCATATCTATATCTGTGTGGAAGTCAGTGGCCTTCCAGTAACGTAGTTAGGCAAGGAAGAATCGCATCGCTCCCCTTGCGTTGTCCGCCGGTTCATTGGGACGTTTTGTCCATTTCATGGTGAAGTAATTGAGTGAATTATTAATATATATTGCGTCTTTATTTACTTGCCCAAAAATGAATGTAAGAGATTGCTATAAGCACCTTTAGGCGCCAAAGATCTACATTGCGCGCGTGAGTTCATGACCATCCTGAAATATGCGCCTCCATATCGCACACGCCGGCATCACTTCAAGTATGACAAGGAGGCATTTTTATTTATTTACTAAACTTTATTGCACACAAAAATACAAAGGGTGGGCCTAATGCCACGCGGCATTCTCTACCGGCCAACCAAAAGGTAAACTGAGAGAGTTAAAGCGGGTGCAGTGATAAAAAAATATCTATAAAAGGAGGCATGACCATGAACTCACCCGCGCACTGTACTTGTGTACGTCATGCTACATTTTCTCGTAGTTATCTATTTTATAACCAGGTAGAGCAACATCGAAGAACATTAAACGGAAAATCTGCTGTCTGGGTTTTATGAGCTATTGTGGTCTTAGATAGCCACCGAGTTAAGGCCGCTATAGAGCTTTTCACGAAGCCCATACAATTTTCCCTGCCAGACCTCTCGGAGCGTCATTTTGCGAAAAACATGGGGATGTTTGAATATTTTTTACAGTGATATTATGAATAAAAATAAATATATTTTTCTGCAATTAGATTAAGTACATCTTCTCAAATAACATATATTTTTTTAAAATCTTTACTACTGTTATTTTTTCATACAGAAGCCGTTATAATGGCGCATTATTTTGCAAAAAATCGTATATAAAAACGTGGTATTATTCTATATTTCTGAATAAAATTGTAAAATGTTCACTGTAGACTTTGTTCTCAAATATATACTCTATTTTTTTGTATAATTGATATTTTTTTACAGTGAACCAAAACTCTAAAACTCACGCTTGATTTGAGGTCTTTTCCTGAATTTTGGTTTTGTCGCTTTAGATATCGCTGTTTATAACAGGTTTAAAACTAAAATGTTAATATTTACATTGTACATTTTTTAGATGAAGATATGCTTGATTAAATGTTCAAGTAACATATTATTTTTACATAACGGTTTTCGAGAAACTCACATGTTTATAAAGCCAATATTAGCTGCTAGAAAAAATTGAATGCGCTCTTAATTTATGTTTCATATGTTTTTATCTCAAAATATTTAGCACAAAAATTATGTTTAATGCAAAAAAATATATTTTTTTTTTGTATTATATCGATAACATCAAGATAACTTTTAAACATAAAACTAGTATCAAAACAAGTTCACTTAAACTTGTAAGACAAAACAGTATTATATTCAAGTAACTTTCAATATAATCTACGGCACTATTAGTAGGGTATATAGCACAATTAAGGGACACTAATGAAGTTACGACCACAAAGTAATTCTGTTATAAGGGCAGACAACGAAGCACAGTATAAGCGTATAAACTTCAGGCGACGTTATTGTTAAGAAGCTGAGAGTAGTATTAATATCGTAGGGGACTTATATTTTAATGTAATCATGCACTATTTAGAGCTAAAACTTCATAATGGATAAATTTCATCCGTAATGTGGTATAGTGTGTCTTTTACCTATCAATATGGGACAAATAATAATTGAAGGTTAATAGAAAGAAAGAAAACTATAATCCCGGTCACGGCATCAAATTGAACTTTCAATAAAATAAGTGTATGAGTTAATCGTTTCATGCTACGTCTGCTCAACTATTACGATTTTCATAATCAAAACCATAACTCCAATATAAAGTAGGTAACTTCTGGTTACCTGTTTTTTGTAAAATGTGCAGAAAAGTTAAAATACAAATTAATAAATAATAAATAAAATCTAATAATTATTAAGGAAATAATATTTGTCTGGAAGCTTGTGATTGGCATTTGTTTATACATTGGAATTTCACCGTGCTGTATAATTGTCATAAATATGATTTTACTATTTTCTTATTTTCATGTTTATTTTTCCCAAATAAAATGAAAATATTAATTTTGAATGTTTTATTTTTAATTTAAAACAACAATCTAGCGCCTAGTTTCATCCTATATAACAGCTCGTAAAACGCTCTCAACTCAACTGCCTCGAAGTCAGTATTTTAAATGCATGAGCTCGGAGGCCTATAATGGTGGTTGTCACACGACTCCGTGCCCACTTTGACATGTTAAACTAATGGACGTCTCAGACGAGAATTGGGCTCGTTACCTAGCTTACTCGCAAATAGAGTCCGAAATGCGTACGTCAAACAAGTGGATGGCCGTGGCAGGTCCGTGGCAATGATTTGGGTAAAACTATTTTTCAGGAAGAAGAAAAACAGTTTTAGATTCAATATGTAAACGAGGAACGTGAAATTTCAAATATTTTTGAGTGATCCTAGATTTTCTTTAAAAGATCACTTTAAAAAAAATGTAAGATAGACCCGCATTTTGTTTGCTTTCTCACCTGTTCTGTTGGTAAGTGATGGATGATGGGGTTCCTACTCACTTGCCTTGACAAGGTTCAAGTTACAATAAGATTATTTATTAGGAACTATTTGTGTCAACAAGCAACGGAGACTATGAATGCGACTGAAATGTTTTTATTTTACAAACAGCATAAATTATATCATTTATACCTCTGGAATCCAACAAATAAGTTCGTTAGCAATCTTGAATTGGCTTTTTTGCTCAATATTAACGACCCCATACTTATTATACTATTACTATTAATATTACTATTTTGTATTTGTATCTATGTTTAAATGTGTAAATAAAGTGTTTCTGTCTGTTTGTCTTATTAAATTTAGTAAAAAAAAATTGCAGAACTTAAGAGTAGTTCTTTCTAGATTTAAAATGGTCTTGCCGAAGTTATCTACAAGATGAACGTGTCGCCGGCTAAATGGGGTAAATGAACAATAGATGGCCATGTCTTAGCAATCTGCGAAGATTATCTGCTTTGACGATACCTGTTTCAGGAACCTAACACGTCTGGCCTTTGTGAGCTTGATTAATATGTACGTCACTTCAGTATCGTAAGAGACTGTTAGCGCATGGGTGAACACGAGCTTATGGTTAGGGCACATTCAGACCCGGATGAAATAGAAGACAACCTTGTAAAAGTTGAATGCAACTGTTTTAAAATTGTGGCCTATAAACGCGCCTGTGGGAGACCTCTGGTTCAGCTTGATAACGTTGGCGATATCATACGATTTAGGCTCACCTACACTACGCCATAAGACATCTTTCTCTCTCTTCGTGTGGAACTACGCTTGCCGAATCATACTAAAATTGGTCCTCCCGTAGTAACTCAAATTAGCTGATCGTATATTTTGTATGGACGGTCCAATTTTTTTTTTGTAATCCGACCTATGTTCGCTTAGGAAAAGTTGTTTCTTATCACCAGCTGGTCCTGAGTTGTCGCTATCGTTCAGTAAAATTTAACCCTATATAGGTAGATAATCATTCACCCATGCAGCGCCTAGTCGACAAAGCTCACGTTCTATGAACCACATTACCACGTTACAAGCATTTTCAGGAATTGATTCCACACAACCAGCAAATTCCTTTAACACCTGCGAACGCGGCACAAATTGTTCTGCCAAACAAACAAATTGATTTGGGCACACGGCTTTTGTTTTAAAACACAATAGGCTGATGTGAACAGACCTTGATTGCTGATGCCGAACGGCACCCAACGAATCCAATTTTAGTTCGAAAGAGATGTAGCAATAAAAAACAAGCTTTAAAAATCGCAATTGGAACGCGGGAAAAAATCTATTCGTTTAAGTTTATTCCATTTATTGAACTCCGCGTACCTACCTGCCTTGGATTGTATGTATAGATGCAGGTACTTCATAAAATTTGGTGGCATTCGACAGTCCGTAGATTAATAATAAAGGTAGAGGCACTAAACTTTAGAAGCTTATAATACCCAGATCGAAGGGTCCAAAATGTTTACATATTGTTCGAGATTTCCAAAGAGCTACCAGTCGGTAGTTAAAGTTGGTTGATCCTTTAAAATCTTTGAGATCTATTTTATAATTGAGGAAGTCTCTTAAAAATATGGTCAAACCAAAACATGTAATTAAAATATTGGTATTGTTAGATGCCACTGTAACCACACTCAATTTTGTGGTTTTAATACCCATAATAGATATCTCTACTGTATTTACCACTGGCAATACCTAACAAAACACGTAACGAAATAATAGTCTTATTTATTGACCAAAATCTACTTCCATAACTTCGCAGGCAACGATTGAACCGCGACAGCTCAGATGAAAGAGGCGTCTCCCGTAATAATGGTGAAAATCGCAGGTTCAAATCCTACTAGCGGTAGAAAAAATAGCAATTTTTCAACAATTGTGTTTATACGTACATACTAGAGAAAGTGTGTTATTTGGAGTCAACCTAACAAATTGTGAGTAACTGGTTAGTACTTATAGGTACTACTTTTCAGCTTTATTCAAACCCGATGATTCATACTTTATTCGCAGACATGTCATCCGTCTGGCAGACGTGGAAATCTGAATTGTTCAGAATAATTTCTACTTCCCTACTTATAATTCCTGCGTCGTCTCAACCTGTCGTCTCGTGAAGCTCTGACAGGGGAAAAAAGGAGGCAAGTGGGGGATAATTTAACGTCAATCAACATGTCATACTCTTCCCTTTGGAAGACAGAATATACGTTGGCGGATAATCTTGAATAGGTGGAGTTGCGTCAATCGAAAGCATTTATTTTGAGAAAGAGAGGCTTTCCAGTTATCGACACGACACTACGGTTCACTAGGTATTGTCTCTTATTCAAGCCTGAAATAGACACCGACACATTATAGGACTGGGATCCATTTGAATTCTTTGATAAGGTTTGATATCTACTTACGAGTATATCATTCTACTATATACGGGGTGTAAGGGACGGTGTAATGAAAACTTTGCAGGCGTGCTCAGACCATGAAACTGAACAACTTTTACTATGGAGCCAAAGGCGGGAAACAAAAAAAAAATCCGACCTCCCATACAAAGTTAGTTAGCTGATCGTGAATTTTGTATGGGAGGTAGGATGTTTTTTTTCGTTTCCCACCATTGGCTCCATGGTTAAAGGTGTTCAGTCTGATGGTCTGATCATGCCTGCAAAGTTTTCGGTACACCGCCCCTTACACCCCGGATTTAGGGTGAAATAAATAGGTATACTCCAAAATTCACGTCATTTTTGTGGAGTCACTCAGAGTAAAGTACAAGCGTCTAATATTTGAGGTTTGCTCTCTCTCTTATAAATTGCTGTTGCTGCAACAATTACATAGAAAAGCTTCAACATCCATTTTCCGAAATCTGCAGTTCCTCCAAAAACTTTCCCAAGACGTCGTCCAAATAAAAATGTCGAACGTTGCATGTAACAACAGCGTTGAAACAAAGCAACTACCCTCCAGCATTCACCAGACTCCACACAGGCTTAGGCGAATCCCACACTTGAAGTTTGTTGCTGCACAGTTTTAGCGCATCCGTAACCCATGCGTCTGTCAAATGCAATGAAATTTCGGTATTCCCTAAACTAAAAGCTGTCGTTGACGCAGAAGCAAGGCAGTAACTTCCGTTGGCATCTGTCTCTGTAATACTTATTATGGTGGATGCACCAACGACCAGCAAGTGTGGGTACGGCCTTTAACTCTATCGCAGCTGCCAACGCCTCGACAAGTCTAACTTTTAACTCAAACAGACGCCAGGATCCGATCGGGCTAAACTGGTTCTTTTCTAAAATAAATAGAGGCGTTATACGGACAAATGCTGCCGTTTTCGACACGGCGCATCGGCTGCATTGCACTTGAAATGTGGTGTAAAGGACAAGATGATTTGTGTTTATGTGCGAGGCGTTTCGCAGTTTTGTAGGTAGAAAAATATTTGGTTCTGTTTGAATAAAAGATGCTACCGGATATCTCATCTCTCATCTCATCCCACTGCTAGGGAAAGGCCTTTCTCTTCTTCTTTCACCTAGTTCTATCCTAGGCTTCAGCATTTCCGGCTTTTAAGAATTTATCCGATTGAATGGATTTCCTAAATCTTTGATTGATTTTCTTAAAAATCTTTCGTTTCGAAAAAGGCAGAACACTCGATGGATTAAACAAAGTCTTCAAAAACTATCGACACATACCACACGTTTGCGACAAGCAGCGTGACGTGACATGCTTTAGATAGCCTGTTCTGCAAGTTTGCCTAGAAGATTTTATTTATCAATTTTGAGTCAGAAATCGAAAGAAGCACTGGTTGGATCACTCCTACAAAATCCCACAATAAAAACTATCTGCTTGGCTCCGAACTTCTTCAGGAGTGTGGCAAAGATATTTATCAGTTGACCTACTCCACATACTACCAAGGTAGGTATTAATTTATACTGCCTGCTGACTTCTTCTGACTTAGACCAGGCATAGACGTATTCGAGGCCGGGACCGTCTGAACGGTATGGATTGGCGCGAGTAAGGACGCAAAGGTTTGAATCTGCCCTGGCGTTTCAACCTGCATTGGCGTTTCAAGAACCATCCAGTTGACTTACTCTAGAGACAATCCTAGCCACGTTCTTGTTCTTTTTTATATTGGGATACCGAGTCATACAACGAGATACCTGTTTAATACTGACCGCCAATTTCTCCTGACTTAGACCAAGCAGAGACGTATTCGAGGCCGGGACGTTCTGATCGGTATGGATTGGCGCGAGTAAGGACGCCAATGCTGCTGCGACCTACACTAACGAGATCCGTGACGTAGCTTTTGAATGTCGAACTCGCTTTTGTCTTTTTAGACAAGTGTGTGTAGTTAAGACCCGCTCCCAAGGCCGGTGACAGAGTAAGATGGTCAGAGACAACCAAAAGATTATAAACGACAAAAAAGTCAACCAGTATTGGTTTATAATTAAAGCAATTATTCATTTTGAGAATAAACTTAAAAGTTTCAGAGCTGTCTCCCACGCTGATGGTAGTTAACTATCTGGCTCCAGACTCATTTAAGAGTGGCCTATGATAAAAGAATGAATTTTGTGTTAGTACTTTTAAAATTTCCGGACGTCTCTCAAGCAAATGGCAGGCAACTACACTTACCCGTTAGGCTTTTCACTACGTTAAAAGTGTGGCTCTATATACCTACTTTTCAGTCGGATTATGCAACAGATTAGTGTGCCAACTATTTTAACTTCCTGCTCTTATGACTTGGACCAAGCAGAGACGTATTCGAGGCCGGGACCGTCTGAACGGTATGGATTGGCGCGAGTAAGGACGCCAATGCTGCTGCGACCTACACTAACGAGATCCGTGACGTAGCTTTTGAATGTCGAACTCGCTTTGGCTGCTTAGACAGGCCTGCTCACAAAACCCATGATAGAGTATTAGAGTAAGGTGGTAAGAGGATAGTACAAAAAAGACAGACAGACAAAAGACAAAATGAAATTATCCAGAATTAAAAAGTATTATCAATTTTGTGCTAGAAGTTGAAAAGTTTCCAAACTGTCTCCCATGCTGATGGTAGTCAACTATCTGATATGCTCTCTCCAGACCCCGTTAAGAGTGTGGCTCATTATACCTTTCTGTCGAATTATGCCACAGATGCCACATGCCGTGTGATGCCGGCTTAGAATAGCATCACCCCAATTCTACTCGTGGGTGTCGTAAAAAGCGACTAAGGGATACTCATCCAGGGAATGGGCAGCAGCGTTCCCTGTTAATGAACCATCATGCACTGCGCTCGCCAATCCGCCTGCCAAGCGTGGTGAGTATGGCAATACCCCCCGATAGGGGGAGGCCCATGTCCAGCAGTGGACTGTTGTGGCAGTTATGTATGCCACAGATTAGTGTGCCAACTATTTTAAAATTACCTGCTTTTGTGACTTAGACCAAGCAGAGACGTATTCGAGGCCGGGACCGTCTGAACGGTATGGATTGGCGCGAGTAAGGACGCCAATGCTGCTGCGACCTACACTAACGAGATCCGTGACGTAGCTTTTGAATGTCGAACTCGCTTTGTCTGCTCAGACAAGTGTAGTTAGGACCCGTTCAACCCTAAAACCGGGTCCAGATTATAACATCGAAGGTCACTACATGGAATGTCGCAACATCGACAACGCTGCATCGAATGGTCGCCACATCAAAAAGCCGCCACATCAAAAGGTCGCCACATCGAAAGGCATCACATCGAAAGGCTGCCAAATCGAAAAGTAGCTGCATTGAAAAGTCGCCACATCACAAAGCCGCCACATCGAAAGGCCGCCACATCGAAAAGTTACCATATCGAAAGCACACTATATCAAAAGGCCGCCACATCGAAACTCGTGACAGAGTAAGACGGTAAGAGACTAAAACATAGTATACGGCAGAACGAAATTACCCAAAAAAATATTTGTGCTATGCTGATGGTAGTCAACTATCTGTCAGACTCCGTAAAGAGTGTGGCTCATTATACCTTTCAGTGAGATTATTCAATAGATTAGTGTGCCAACTATTTAAGCTACCTGCTCTTGTGGCTTAGACCAAGCAGAGACGTATTCGAGGCCGGGACCGTCTGAACGGTATGGATTGGCGCGAGTAAGGACGCCAGGTTTGAATCTGCCCTGGCGTTTCAACCTGCATCAATTGGCGTTTCAAGAACCATCCAGTTGACTTACTCTAGAGACAATCCTAGCCACGTTCTTGTTCTTTTTTATATTGGGATACCGAGTCATACAACGAGATACCTGTTTAATACTGACCGCCAATTTCTCCTGACTTAGACCAAGCAGAGACGTATTCGAGGCCGGGACGTTCTGAACGGTATGGATTGGCGCGAGTAAGGACGCCAGGTTTGAATCTGCCCTGGCGTTTCAACCTGCATCAATTGGCGTTTCAAGAACCATCCAGTTGACTTACTCTAGAGACAATCCTAGCCACGTTCTTGTTCTTTTTTATATTGGGATACCGAGTCATACAACGAGATACCTGTTTAATACTGACCGCCAATTTCTCCTGACTTAGACCAAGCAGAGACGTATTCGAGGCCGGGACGTTCTGAACGGTATGGATTGGCGCGAGTAAGGACGCCAGGTTTGAATCTGCCCTGGCGTTTCAACCTGCATCAATTGGCGTTTCAAGAACCATCCAGTTGACTTACTCTAGAGACAATCCTAGCCACGTTCTTGTTCTTTTTTATATTGGGATACCGAGTCATACAACGAGATACCTGTTTAATACTGACCGCCAATTTCTCCTGACTTAGACCAAGCAGAGACGTATTCGAGGCCGGGACGTTCTGAACGGTATGGATTGGCGCGAGTAAGGACGCCAGGTTTGAATCTGCCCTGGCGTTTCAACCTGCATCAATTGGCGTTTCAAGAACCATCCAGTTGACTTACTCTAGAGACAATCCTAGCCACGTTCTTGTTCTTTTTTATATTGGGATACCGAGTCATACAACGAGATACCTGTTTAATACTGACCGCCAATTTCTCCTGACTTAGACCAAGCAGAGACGTATTCGAGGCCGGGACGTTCTGAACGGTATGGATTGGCGCGAGTAAGGACGCCAGGTTTGAATCTGCCCTGGCGTTTCAACCTGCATCAATTGGCGTTTCAAGAACCATCCAGTTGACTTACTCTAGAGACAATCCTAGCCACGTTCGTGTTCTTTTTTATATTGTGACACTGAGTCATACAACACTTAGATACCTGTTTAATACTGACCGCCAATTTCTCCTGACTCAGACCAAGCAGAGACGTATTCGAGGCCGGGACCGTCTGAACGGTATGGATTGGCGCGAGTAAGGACGCCAATGCTGCTGCGACCTACACTAACGAGATCCGTGACGTAGCTTTTGAATGTCGAACTCGCTTTGTTTGCTTAGACAGGTGTAGTTTTGGTTCTGTTCGGTTCTGGTACCACTGGGGTTTGTTTATTTTTAGAACAATAGAAGTATGCTCTTGTTTTATTTTTACTAACCACTCCTTTTTTACGTTGATCGTCCACCAGCAGGTAGCGACTGGATAGCGAAAGCAACTTGTGCCGTTCTCTGAAGAACGCCTACGTCCATCTTGAGTGGACTGCTATAGTCTGATGAGATGACATCTTCTTCAGTGACGATATAATGATCTCGATTTATGTCTTCATATTAATGCTGTTCGCTCGCTTAGCTTACCTAGCTCGTATGTTGTGATGAGACCACAAGTCTAACTCATAGAGTAATCGCCTTCGAGTATCTACTACCTATCTACCGTCCCATTCCGTGTCTAATTCTAAACTGCCGTTTTCAGACAAGGTTAGTTTAGGCTGTATTCCATTCTAATCACCATACCCAATTCATCAATTTCGGGATGACCTCTGAGATATGTGGCAAAAAAGGTTTAGAAAATTTGATCGGAAATTAACTTTATGTAAAAACTTTTTTAAGAGGTTTAAATTCAAAACTTAAATGAATATTTAATCACTTGAACTTCACTCAAAATTCCTGCAAACATTTTCCTAAATCGAGAAAAGCTCGCGCCGCTTTTTCGTTAAAATGTAACGAGGGTCACAGAAAATGGAATAAATATAATTTTGAAGTGACAATCATAATCAGCTTTGCTTCCATGTTTTCAATTTTATCAGAAAATGCTTTAACGTTTTGTACCGAAGCTAATAATGAAATTAGGTAGTAGTAGGCAGGTATAGTATGAAGTAACTACGGTATAGTTAAGAAAGGGAAGTGCTTATTAATCAGTGTATAAGAGGCAGACCCTGCACACAGACCACAACTTCCCACAAGAGTTTTTTTCAAGGCACAGTAAAATAGCTGTAAGTTGGTATTCTCAGTTACATATTGTTCCTTCTTCGCATAAGGTGTACGATAAAAATTTGTTATATCTTTATCAGTCAGAAGTAGTATAGGTAGCTTCTTACCATTTCTGTTCAATCAAATACCTTATACAAAATAAAAGGATGGTAACTTAAGAATTTCCAAAATATAATTCAAAGGGAGTTGAACCCTTTCTTTGTAACAACAAACTGGAGTTTCAAGTTAAGTATTTCTTTAGGTGGGGCGACAATTGAAATTAATGTAAATGAATGTTGCCATTTGTCACTTACTCAAAAGACGTAATGAAAAAACGTGGAATAATGCACAAAATTGCACCACGTCTGGAATCTACGAAGGAGTTTCTCGAAGAATAAAAGAAAATACTATAAATGCTTCATAGTCCGAAGTGAATTTAAGCACTAATGTTTACAATGAATTTGACAACCATGCGTGGCGTGACTCATACGCAAGGTATGCAAGCGACTTGTCATATTTAATTTTTATGGAAAATTACAATGTTGAATCAGAAGTTTCACTCAACCCTATTCACTGTACTGTCAAAAATCTCAACATTATCAAAACAGTAAAATCTGACATTAGAACGTCATATTCATATGATACTGTGTCAATCTTAATTCAAGAAATATGACGTTTTCGTGGCAACCATCTTTTTAGTTACTTTGAGCTCCCCTGTGGTTCTACTTTGGTGATCTGACTCTACGCTGCCGGATCCGATTTTTTTGTGAAGGTGGATAAGAAAAACCAAACATTACGCCAATAAACGGCAAATTACTGCCCCCACAGGTTGTCATTATCATTTGTTTAGAAGCTGTGATTTTACCTTTAAACTGATAAATATTATGTAGATAGGTATATATCTGCGACACCGCTCCTTAATTGTTCAATTGTTGCCGAAAATTCCAAAACGTGTACATTCAAGATGCGAATTTGATTACCTGACTTGCTCAGCAACCGTGAAAATTCATTACATTAAAATAATTACACACAGTACGTGATGAAAATTAAATACCACGCACGAACGAGAAAATATCATAATACCGAGATAAGTAAGATCGTTGTGTAGATATAAACATAAATGAGAGTGCGTGTGCGATCTTTAATTAAAATTGTAGAGGAGATGAGATTCAGAAATTTATTAAAAATTGCCTACTAAAATAAACAACTATATACAACGGCAAAAACTCGACAGGGCATCGTTTTATGTAAATACGAGTGTATTACACTTTTTAATGTAGGTATCCTAAGCTTACACACACCTAAACATAGTAGATTAGTATTCTTAGTTTTGCAAATAAATTTTTTGTTCAATTCCAAGTTAAGGTGAGAAAAATCCCATACAGAAGTCAAATGGAATTACTTACTTCTGTAAAGGAGACATAAGTCTGATTTAAAAACTCGATTGGAAGTCTCATGTTTGTATAAGATTTTCGCAAAATAATAATAAAAAAGAAACATTGGCGTCAGGGTTCCCTGAAAAAATCGATTCGTCACTTTACGTCAACAGATGAAGCCACTTGCTGCGATAAAATATGCTTCATTATTATACTGGAGAAAAATTTACTAAATTTTTAACCAGAGGCAGATTTGCGACAAATTTACATGTGACTTTTTTTTTAAATGTCAAAATCTGATGTGTAAGACGATTTAATTCCAGTTTTTCACCTTAAAAGACCTAACTTAAAATCACACATCAGTAAGAGTTAGGTAAATATGTTTATTGGATGGAATAACAAAAAATATCTCGGATAGCATTCCCCTGTATCTTTTCCATCAGTGTCGTAAGAAGCAACTAAGGAATTTGAAAGTTGATATGAAATGCAATGTTAGGCGACAGGCTGACAACCTATCACTATGGTGATACACAAGATTTCTGAATGACACTCAAACTATTTTAAGACGTGGTATAAATGGCCGTTTATGCCCTGCCTACCCAGCAAGGGATATAAGCTCGTAAATGTATTTATCTTTTCAGAATCTTCTTTTTGTATCCAACTTTATTCTCTAGGGTATAATCAAGGTAATGGAGACGGAGAAATTAAATTTGTTACGACTCAATCAATCATACGGTTTCTTAGAGAAAATCAATAAAATGTCTTCAAAGTGATTGATAAATTGTACCAATAAAATAAGAAACTCAAATCAAGTTAAGTATTAGAATATTATTTGTGTTTGTTTTCGTTTCAAAGACATTTTTGAATAAAACATGACAGACATGTTTTTTAAACTATTACAAAAAACGTATCAAAATTCGTTGCGTGGCTCAGGAGAAGTAGGCCAAAAGTAGGCGAATTCTACGACAAACAGACAGAGAAACGCAAAAATCGACTTTATTCTATACTATGTATTGTTTTCCTTAAATTACTTGAAAATTACGCCTTCCGCCGCTTAAACCATACATTGATGTAATTATCTTTGAGCTCAACTTCTCCATATAAAACGTTTAAGAAAACACGACTAAAATACACTCTTATTGTAAGGGGCAAGCTACACAGAACAGACGCGCGACGCGATGTGCAACCTGACATCTGTCAGACAAGCGATCGTCAGCCGTTATCGATGGGACGCGCGTCTTACGTGAGTATCTTCTGTTTCATACATTTTATATGGCAACGGTTTCAAGCGTCGCGATGTCGCACGTCTCACGTCTCCGACGATAACTTGTTTCTCACCTCTTACGTCTACTCTGTGGAGCTTACGCCGAAGGGATATATCTAAACGTGGCAAAGGTTTGATTCCGGGGTGAAATACACGAATGTGCCCCATCAAATAACATTAGTGAGTATATAAAGAACAAAAGGGCTGATAAGGGCTACATTAGCCCTACGTCTGCCGGTGTGTAAAGTAGTGTAACGTTAGAAAACTGTTTGTTTTAGGTTGGCATTATAATGCCTTCTGCTCATTTCTTCAACATCTGCCTGCCCTTATCCCAGTTTATTTGGGGTCGGCGCAACATGGTCTTTCTCTTCCATTCATCTCTATCAGTCATCAAATCTTCGTTTAACCCTTTTTGATTTATATTATCATCTTTTACACAATCCATCCAAACTTTTTAGGCCTTATTCTCTTTCTGCGTCCATCCACATTCATTACCTTTTTCGTCACATGATTTTCTGTTCATTTCTTATTGAGAAATATTGTTTAGGGTTTAATTGCAATTGTTCTGCTCTAAATATGTCGAGTAACTAAATTTGGAATCGGTCCCATATTATTTTTTTCTAGCTATTTCACATTATTACACGTAGGTACCTAGTGTAATTTTAATTGCTGCACAAAAAAAATTCGTGGTATAAAAATTAAGGTATGTACATAAAATTTCGCCCGGATTAAATTGTAGTTTAAAATGTACAAAATTCCCATATAAATAAGCAGATAAACAGAAATCATTATTAAGTATTTTTAGAAAAAGTAGACAATTGTAAGCGATTGAGGATATGGCGGGTGACAGGAAGTAAGCCAGTTGGCAGAATGGAGGAATCCAGGTGGTGTCGGGAAAAGGGTAGCTACCCGCCTGGCCGGGTGTTGTGGCCAGGAGACCGACTGGTCCACCTGGATGAGTTTGGAAGTTGTATATATGCGGTGCGCGGTGAACACTTCGATACCGCGTTTTAGGCCCATTGTTCTGTCACGTGGCGCCATCTTACGGAGTGTTGAGAACTTCTGTTGCGACTTGCTTGCTTGTGAACCACTTTGAGTGAGCTTCGTGTTGTAGCTCCCAGAGGTCGCTACAGTACTCCCCCTCAAGACCGGAGGTCGATACCGTGCGAACGAAGTGGGGCTGATGAGGTCATGTAGCGTGATGATGCAGTCTGGCTGGCGTGGCGATGCAGTGCTGGTTCCAATGTCCACGGTGAGTCGGGACGTCTACGGTGAGTCGAGACGATGATGGAAGACCAGTGAAGCGGCCGGTGCTGTGCTGTGACTGTGGTGGATGCTGATGACGTCGTGGTTGGCTCCGTGCTGCAGTGGTTGATCTGTGGTTGAAGGCTGCGAAGTCCATGGTAGGGGTCACCAATATGGCGGGTGACAGGAGGTATCCAGGTGATGTCGGGAAAAGGGTAGCTACCCGCCTGGCCGGGTGTTGTGGCCAGGGGACCGACTGGTCCACCTGGATGAGTTTGGAAGTTGTATACAGTATGTAAAAAAATCAACTGCAAATATTTTAAGGGGTGAACCAGCCCATGGAACTGAACAACTTTCCCCAAGGAACATAGGTCGAAATATGAAAAAAAAATTTGGACCTCCCATACAAAATGTACCAGCCGGCCAAGTCAATTTGTATGGGAGGTCCAATTTTTTTTTTCATATTTCGACCTATGTTCCTTGGGGAAAGTTGTTCAGTTCCATGGGCTGATTCACCCCTTAAAATATTTGCAGTTGATTTTTTTACATCCGGTATATCGTCACCCGGCAGTGAAAACCACGTAAAGGCAAATACCACAATTTTACAGGAGGCAGTAAAAACTGTCTGGTGAAAAAAAATGTATGAAGAATAGATCCAAGTTTTGTTGTTTTATTACCAGTAAATGAGTATATTTTAAGGGGTAGTAGAAATACACTAACTCTAGTAGTGAAAATAGATTAAAATAGAGTTACGAGGTTTTCCTACTGATAAGAGTGTGGCTAGGGTGTAGCCTCGTATAAAATACAAGGTTTTCCAATTTAAAGTAAGCAACTACAGCTGCCTTTCTTACCGCACCATCCTTGCCGATGCTGGATAATTTTTCATTGCTACCGAAATCCATCGTAAGCCTTTCATGCAGCAAGACCGCGCTACCCAATTACGCGCGGTCTTTTGCTACAAAGCCCTGGATACCTGCACGGAGACGAAAACTTCCGTGGCACTCTTAAAACTGAGGAGGATCTTTCTCCTTCTCCAATTTACCTCACCGACAATACCACCGCTGAGAAAGTACCCGGTTTCGGAGGTGATAGCACACCCGATAGGATCTCTTGCATCTGGAAAACTGACCGGCTTTAAGAAATACCACACCTGACTCTAGTGAGCTATCTGGCTGGCAGTTTGAGATTTGATTTGATGACTGAGTGGACACAACACCTGAGCGAGCTTCGGATACGCGCGGAACGTGAGGACATATAAATTGTCGGAGTTTGAGGAGCTTGGCAAGAGGGAGGAGAAATTCTGGGTATACCAGCGCTAATTTAAAGCGCTTAAGGCACCGGCTCCAAAATTAGCCGCCCAAGAGCGATCCTAAACAAGCTCATAACACACGGCTGAAAGATATTAACGGAGCTAACCACCATTGGCGACGTGGCGATACTTACACCAGGTTAAGGCATGCGGAGGACACATGTTTTTTGTTTACCTGACTCGAATGCCAAACTTCACTCTAAGCATCTATGACATCCATCATGGTGCTCTGGAGGAGACCGGAGCTGGAGCTCTGCATGACTGGAGAGATAGCGTGGGAATACCAGGACAGCCAAAACAACTAAAGGCCACCTCTTCAAGCGGTTCCGGCACATCTAGAGAAACTGCGTGATGTGCAGGAAGCAGCATACTGCTTGCGAATTCTCACGACTGTATGTGCAGTCAACCACATTCCCAACTGTGGGGGCTTGCATCCAGCTGACTACGTCAATCAAATCATGCCGTAAAGTACCGAACCGACCTGAACGATAGAAACAAAGCGGTAGCGGAGGAAACTCGCTTCTTCCAGAACGAGGAATCTTCGAGTTAGCCACAACGTGAGCCAAGTAATGGCCCCTTTTGATACGGTAGATGCCACTACCGGTATTCCTCAGGGAGAGATCCCAAAGCGTCAGCGGGCTGCAAGACAAAAGAGTCAAATAGCAGCGGTCCTAGAATATGCCAAAAAGTCCTGACCAATCAGGAGTTCAATTGAGGTCAAAAGGAGCCTTAGCGATCTAGTCTCATCCTACGGCGAGGTCCTTGCAGTCGAAGGCAAACTAGAGGCTCTCTGAATCAGATAAGTCTGCCACAGGGTAATACTAACGTGACGAACAGCTATCAACATCAACTACTCCCTGTCTAGTAGTTAGGATTGTGAACTTTTAGAACACAAGACAACGTGGAGAGACAAAACAAGGATGATGTAGGCCATTACCGGACCTCAACAAGAGGACAACTAGCTTTGCATCCCCGATAGGGAATCTTCCGGCTGGTTCGACTTCACCGTAGCCTGAAGGTGGACCTACATACACTTACGAAGACTAGACCCAAGGAGAGCCTATGTGCCGCCCCAGATATCCTCCTGTCTTCGGAGTAAGTGAGTTCAAAATAACGCCCAGATACTTTGCCTTGATTGGCAAGCGCGATGCAAAGTATTGCATTTGTAGGTAAACCTGCCGTCAACTCCCAACCATTATACTTTTAATGACACCTACGGGTACAAACAGGGTTTATGCTATTCCAAGCAAGGCATTCCACAGCACTCTGGTACCGTAGAACAGTATATCATTTAGATTTAAAATGAAATTAGATAATAACGAAAACCTCGCCAAAGTATTTATTACAATACTTTTTAATGCATCGCAGTCATCAATGAAAAACTTGCAACCACATTTCTGTGTAATTCTATTAGTCTGAAGACCTCGTAAACGGGTAAATACGAGGTTTTCATAAGAATCGCTCTGGCTTTAAATAACTTGCAACCGTACATGCGAGATTATCATACTAATTCTTTAATAGAATATTTTTGTAAAAGCAGTTACGTGTTTTTCGCAACAAACTAGAACACAACATAAAACACGGCTTAGTAAATACGAGGTTTTACTTGATTAAACGTGCGTGTCGTTCGATACCGAGGTTTTCATTTTCATCAATAGAAGGTGTTGCCAGTATCGTAGCTACGCCGTTGTTCGTCGGAAATGTGCCTTACGAGTTCTTCTTCCCAAAACTAAAATAATAAAAAAATCGCGAATTTGTGCTTTACGAGGTTTTCACTGCCGGGTGACGTTATGCGGTGCGCGGTGAACACTTCGATACCGCGTTTTAGGCCCATTGTTCTGTCACGTGGCGCCATCTTACGGAGTGTTGAGAACTTCTGTTGCGACTTGCTTGCTTGTGAACCACTTTGAGTGAGCTTCGTGTTGTAGCTCCCAGAGGTCGCTACAAGGATTTACTGATACACAGACACGCTATAACGGACATCATTTAAAAAATGAAGTTTTCCTGAGATATTCGTTTTTACCAGAACGCAGGGTGTTATGCTGACTAAGGCAGCGCTATCGGAATATTGCTCTTTGCGATCACTGCCGAACGTTTTTGTGCGTGTACGATAGAGACTGAACTTTATCTGCGTGTAATAACGCCTACAATGGCTTTTACTCAGAAAATATATACTTTTTGAAAATATTGTATAAATTACAAAATTTTAGGCACTGTAAAATATAGCTAGTATAAAATATATATTAAAAATTAACACAACACGCTCGGTTGTAGCGCCCGTCGGACTCCCGAAGATGATGCACGTACTGCATCGAAACGTCGAGACTCTATAAGCAACAAGACGAGTCGTGTTAATACATAAAATATCAGTTATCCTTGTTCGTTCAATAATTTAATAGCCGTGTAAACACTCCATAAAATCGCATGAGCTGACCTTAGGCAAACAAGACTGCTAGAATATAGGGATGAAGCACTAAGACAACCGCTGTTGGTAAACTTTAAATTATGAAAAAAAAGTAGGAATTTGTAAAAGATAAAAAAAAAGAATTTTAAACAATCTCAAAAATTCTTCTAGTCTAATAAAACGCCAAGAAAGCTAAAACATGCACAGTTTAATGCACGGCACGTGCAGAACATAATGTGACCTCTTTTACACTTGGCACAAATTTTGTAAAAATTCAACGCGCACTCAGGGAAAAATTAAGGCGGGACATCCTATACGGGTCTCGTTTCTAGCAGTTTTATATTTCGGGCCAAGGAGGATAGAAACTAAGGAGCGCTAAGATCCTGACCGTCCAAAACGTTTCTCTTTCCTCAAATATCGGTTTCTCTTTAATGACTGTTCTTGAGTTTTCAACCAAGTCGAAATAATCAGTCTTTTCATGCAAAATAGAAAACTAGTAAAAGTTCAAATCATGTTTTCATATTTTTGTTAATATAATTGGATATTTGTTTGGAACTTTCATGCACTCACAAAGCCATATCGTTCTTACAAATGTCTATAAAAAACAAACAAAGTGTCGCTTCGAGACAAAGAGATTGAAAATTTGGCAAGAGTTAGCTTAGTGACAGAGCAGTAGGACGGTTCCTCATAGGTACCTATGTCCCGCATTCAATCCCCAGCCAAACTTAAATTAATACAATTTCTGATTTTCATTTATGAGAACACGTGACCACTCCATAGTGTTTTTCCTCTATGTCTCCGTCGGACATAAAGACCGGTTATTCATACCGGGTATATCCTGGTGTGCTAGTTCACCCGTTTCCTGACGCGTTCGCACTACACGCCCGCGACCCCATACATTACGGTGTATGACTCTGTACGTCGTTAGAGGAAAGGGGTTGCGCTTTTGGTGTGAGGATCGGAAAGGAATTTTTGAGGGGACAGTTTACGTAACATTTTAATAACATAAAAGTATCATAAGTGTTATTATAAAAGTATCACGTACGTTAATCTTTGTATTTTTGTTTGGTTGTAAATAATTATTAAAGATTAGACTTATTTAGATGTGTTACGATTGCAGTGCTACGTGCTACATTACCTCTACGTCTTTTGTAGACAACTGCTACGCAAAAAGTAATATTAAATTATTTGCGCTTTGGTATGAATTCGAGCTAAAAAGTCCCCTGACTATTGTATCTTTATTTGCGCATTGACTCAATACACGTACAACGTCACAGTCCAATAAAAATATAATGCACATGCATAAGTACATAATATACATATAACAATTTACCAGTAACCTACATAATTGTGGGTCATTTGTGCAATATCTTAACAAATGTGAATCGCACACACCATGCACCGGAAAATATTGCGGTTTATGACTACCACTATGACAACTGGTGACAAATTGTCTGACAATATGTACGTTTACTTACGTGTACGTTTGAAAACCATCATAAACTTTCGTATTTATAGTAGATGCAATGAAATGTAGAACAAACTAGCAAAATGTTAATTAAAACGTAAAGCAGGTTCAATTATTCCCTCCCCGCGCTGCAATAGATTGCTCGTTATACACAAACACTACATTGTCCGTTGTGACGGAAATAATCCAATCAGCACGCGGGCTTGTGATTTACATGCATGTCGCAGGCTTTTGATGAAATCAGGTTTTTCATCAAAAAGCTAGGTTTTTGACAGAAGTGAAACAAATTTTCATTTTAAGCCTAGGTTTCTGATGAAAAACCTACACCAGTTCATTGTTATGATGATATTCCTCTTAAAAATATAATTTTTTGTCATTACACCTGCCCCAGCGTATCAATTCTTTATCGAGTAGATACCCAGCCGACAATATCATTCATTGGCATTTGTCAATGGGTCGATTACAGGGATCAACTGATATCTCCAGCTGCTATCTACACAGTGCAGGTTAGCCTGCACTGTGTAGATAGCAGAACAACGAATTCAGAACAACTTGCGGTACGTTTGAAAGCCGCCATTAGTTTTCGTGTTTTCAGTAGATGCTATGAAATGTAGGACAAACAAGCAAATTGTTAATTAAAACGTAAAGCAGGTTCAATTATTCCCTCCCCGCGCTGCAATAGATTGCTCGTTATACACAAACACTACATTGTCCGTTGTGACGGAAATAATCCAATCAGCACGCGGGTTTGTAATTTACATGCATGTCGCAGGTTTTTGATAAAATCAGGTTTTTTTACAAAAACCTAGGATTTTGGCCAAAAACAGGTATATGACAAAATCGATACCTAATGTCATCACACTCATCACATATCTAGGTTCTTAATAAAAAAATACTGCACCTGCTCAGTTCTATGATGAATTTCTTCCTAAAAACATGAGTTCGCTTGGTGTCCTGACTCCTGACAAAATATAGTGTGAAATTTTACTAGTGACCGATAGCGAAAACTCAGAACCGGCTAGTGATAAGGAACAACTTTCCCCAAAGAACATAGGTCGAAATACGAAAAAGATTTTTGGCCCTCCCATACAAACTTGCCGATCAGCTGACTTCAGTTACTATGAGAGGTCCAAATTTTTTTTCGTATTTCGACCTATGTTTCTTGGGGAAAGTTGTTCCTTATCACTAACCGATTCTGAGTTTTCGCTATCGGTCGCTAGTAAAATTTTACCCTATATATTGCTGAAAGACAAACAGCACAGTGAAGGTGGCAGCTGTCTACACCTGCCAGGCGTATTGATCGACTCATCATAATGAGTCGATATTATCGAGTCGATACCCAGCCGTCAATTAATTTTGTTGGCATCTGTCAATGGATGTCAATATTCATAGTGCAGTTAGTATAAAGCAGTTTATTTTGTCAGGAAACTAAGCAAACTCATGTGTTTAAGAAGAATATTATGATAAACCTGAACTAGGGCAGGTTTTTGATCAAAAACCGATTTTGTTCTGTTTGTGTTTTTTTGATGAAACCTTGTTTCGTTTGTGTCACATATATGATCAAAAAGCTAGGTTTTTGGTCAAAGACCTGATTTTATCAAAAATCTGCGACATGTACAATATACAGAGTGCGGCCATTACAGGGTACAAAGTGTCCGAAATTATTATGATTGGCACCTATTTTACGCAAATAATTAATTAAATTCATCATATTAGCAGTCCTCTGCTATTTCTCGTGTTTGCCATCTAGTCCTAGTCACTGGCAGCAGTTTTCTTTAAGTCATAGTTCCATCTGGTCGTAAGACATCCAACACTACCTATATAGGGTGAAATTTTACTAGTGACCGATAGCGAAAACACGGAACCGGCTGGTGATACGGAACAATTTGCCCCAAGTAACATAGCACGAAATACGAAAAAAATATTTGGACCTCCCATAGTAACTGAAATTAGCTGATCGGCAAGTTTGTATGGGAGGTCCAAAAACTATTTTCGAATTTCGACCTATGTTCCTTGGGGAAAGTTGTTCCTTATCACCAGCCGGTTCTGAGTTTTCACTATCGGTCACTAGTAAAATTTCATCCTATATAGCTACGCTACTTATTAGCATGCCGAGGCGTACATTCCTATCGAGACTTCACTTATACTTACTTCACAGTCCATTTGGATTTTTTTAAAGTTCATGACTTTCATGAGTTGTCACACCCCTTAAAATATCGTTAATATTTTTACATCGTGTGTATAGGTGCAAGTGGTTTACGTCAATAAAGTGGTATGAGATATTAAGTAGAGCACGTAACCTTACATATTTATTACACACACATGTTTGCATTTTAATCCAACCTAGTGCAAGGGTTATTTGCATGTAATAAATTATAACATAAACCTATGAAAGTGCACGTGTCGAATTCGAAAAGTTTCCTCGATACTTATTTCCAGAATTCTACCCAGATAATTATATGTTAGCCGATCTTTTCACATAAATTATGAATAATAATTTCGAAAACGGTTCAGGCGTTTTTCAGCATGCCAATTGTTTCAGAGTTTATCAATTTAGAATAAACTCTTTGTAACATTAGTAAGAGTAAAAAAAAAACCCTCATTCTAAGAAAATAGCAGGTACCTACTTCAAACCGGCAAACGCTAGAAAATTGGACATTGGGTCCTAGAAATAACAATTCTTAGTTGTCAATTTTCATTTCTTGAGCAAAATTTATTCTGCCGGCATTTTGATCGAAGCATCGAAAATTTCCTCGTTCAGTGCGTTGTAGATGACTTCAGTAAGTCCACTACAATTCAATTTGTTTATATGAATGCCTTTTGCATAGTGTTAAAGTGCTTAAAGGATCTAATAAATGGCACAAAAAAATCTATTTTACAACTGATATTAGTTTCAAACTTTTTATTAGAATATTACTGTAATAAAAAAAACACTTTGTCATGTTTGGTAGGTTGTATTTTATTCATTTTGGATATTTTGAAACGCTGTGTTAACGCGAAAAGCAACAAAATCACACCAAATGACTATGTTATTTAAAACGGGAGATCGTGTCTAAGAGAGACCTACGTCCAGCAATGGGCTAATAGGTTGAAGTGTTGTGATAATGATGATTGAACTTTTTAAGAGAGATAGAAGCACAAAAAAGATCAATGCAGATAGGAAGGTAGTCTAATTGTATAAAACTGGTCAGTTCAATATTCAGTAGGTGAACTGAAGCGATGTACATTTCGAATGTTGACAGTGACTTGACGACATTCCTTGGCAAACACAATTTGCGTTCCAACACCTCCTCGATTCGAAATTTGTTAGTTGTCAATATTTAGCTCCCTGCTTTACTTTATTTCTTATTATATTTCGTATTTTTAGTGAAATTCGTGCCAATTTTCGTTTAAGTAGGTGTTCAGTTTCATGGCTTATTGTTTTTATTACGTAATACAAAAAAATAAAAATACTGGGAATGCCTGCAAATTTCACCGAGAACATACATACAATTGATTTAATGATACCCTACTTAGCTACAGTTTCCAGCTTATCAATTTGTGAATTTGCTTCCAGTCTTGATTAACATTCTAGGTTGAACCACCTGATTCTCCGAAAGCAAGATGGTTCTGTGCTTTGGAGGGCACGATAAGCTGTCGGACTAGGTTGCTGTGTTTGATAACTTAGACGGTGGCCGTTACCCAATCATGTCAGAGGCCTGCTGTTTGTAGTCTTGTAGTCTGGCGATTGAAAAACTCTGACACCAACCAGGGTTCATCGGGTCTTTAGACGACTTGGTGTGCCACTCAAAAAGAAAAAGATATTATTACAAAAAAATATTTAAATATGATTATTTGAAAACAATCCAGATATACGTTCAAGGTCAAAGGGCAACTTGTTACCCCAAAGGCGTAAAAGAACCCTAAAACATTAACCCTCAAATTGTTTCGAATTAAGTCATAAAAATGTATGAGATTTACAAGCGCCATTATCATAGGATGCTGACAGACGGAGGCCCGTCCAAGCCGGGGAACATGACTCGAATAGATATTAGGAGCTTTTTGTACTCGAAGGGCACGATTCTGAGTGGCACATGACAAAGTTGAAGTTATTTCCGTGTCGACTAGTGAGTTTCATCAATTCTGGCGTCATGTTGGTAGCATTGGAAAGCCGCATATTATAATATTATAACCGCCATCGACGCCGTATAATACAAACGATGCTACCAACATAGCGCTAGGGAATTATAATATGATGAAACGCACTCTAGCTGTTGCATAGAAAATATATTTACCTACGTCAAGCTTTTGAGTAAGTCTCACCCGAAAAAGTCAGATTGTACTTGCGTAGGTGCATACTGCATAGATGTACCTACCTGTAATATAAATATTGCATCATTTTAATGACAATATGACGACGTCAAAGATTATTCACGTGTCATGTCATATTCATACAAACAAATTGATAATTTTGGGTCGACTGCACTTTTGACACTACATAAAGCCCTATTCTAACTATAAAGCGGTATCCATATGGGTACGAGAGTATCGGAAGTGGAAATTCATCTCTCGATATGTACTAAGCGGATACTGCTCATGTTTTAATGGGCGGACACTGCACACATGTAAATACTTAATAAGTAGGTATACTGGTATACTTATTATTACAGAAAAACAAAAAAAACATTAAAACTTCTACATTTTAATAAAAGCTAAGCGAAAAAATTACTTACCGTTTTATGGCAGTCAGACATTGTCTTTTTGTTTCGTTTAGCCATGAATTGATAGATTAATTTGACAACACTTTACTTGTCATAAGATTTAAAGAAAGTGTATCCAGAATCGAGGCCAATATCTGCTTTAGTACCAGTTAAATAAACATTGGCAATTTATTGCAAAAGATCTTTTTGACTTTCGAACGGGAAGGTTATCGTCCGAGAGTGATGTTGAATAATTTATAGGTTTTCAGGAAGTGACAGTTAAGCACACCTAAATATTTACAGGGCTAAGAACATTTTTAAATCCAGGCCACCTTTAGTACGAAATTAATAGAATTAAGTGTTTGACTTTATCTTTGTAGATTATTTGAGGTCTTTGTAAAGTTATTTGATTGACGAAAGAGCCGACGAACCCTGGTTTCAGAGTTTTTCAATCGCCTACTACTACTAATATGCCTCTAACATGGTTGTGTAACGTCCACAGTTGTCGTAGACAGCAACCGGGACCGATGGCTTAACGTGATATCGACCCTTCTGGCCTCAATTGGCGTAAATGACATAAAGCACTTTTTACAGGAGAGCCAAAAAACGAAAAAATAAAAATATAAATTGAGATATCTTTTTTGCCTTTTTAGCTATAATAATGCTTCTTTTATCAAAATACTTGCCCAAAAATGCTTCAAAACCTCATTACGTTTTCACAGGAGTAGAATGCAGATTTAAGAAGTTAGCATGCATATACGCCCTAATTTTTTTTTTATTGAATGTCATTTACTACCTAAAAAATGAGCGAAAATTTACTGTTTATAAACAAGTAGGTAGTAAAAGACAAGAAAACAACTAAACCGACAATAAATTGAGTCGTAAAAGCCTATTAAGTTGAACTTTAACGTCTTAATTTTTATTCTGAGTTAAGATAGCTGTGTGTTATTTATGTAGACTTTTCATAATTTGCTTGCCGATTAGCCTAAAATAAATTTTCTTTTAAAAAGTTATAAGTTTAGGTGTTTTTAAATAAAAGGTTAATAATTCATTGTGTATTTTGTGTCAAATATAACTGTTTTGTTATTTATAATTTATTTAAAATGTAGGTGTCCTTTTTTCAGACCATGAGCATTAAATAGATAGGTAGATACATAGGCAATGCCTGTATACAACAAGAAAATAACCTACTACCATCTTCTAAAAACGTTTATTTAAAAAATCTCATAACGGGTATGTAGATGTCTCATTTTTATAACATGAGTGAGTACTTCTTCTTTTTTCGTATCAACGGTACTAATCTTATTAGGTACTAATTGTCTAATCTACCTATCATGAATGAAAATATATATGATTATTTAATTATCCAATAAATTGAACATCAAATACTTCAACTGATCACTTTCTTCATCTTTGTCACTTTCCAATAATACATCCACAACTTGAGCTTCATTTGGTTGTTGTAAATATTCACTGATAACATCTAGGTATAGTTTGATTACCTTATAGGCGCTTCAAGTCCTTGAAATTTGCAACTGAAATCAGTAGGTAATCTGTTTAAGTACAGACGGCACTGTTTTAATTCTCTTATTTTCTTCTTTTTTCTCTTCCCTTTTCCTTTCCCTTTTACTTTGTGCTCAATATGCATTTCCATTATTGTTTCTGTAGCATCTGGATTCATGGAGTATTTAATTGTTGCAGTATCAAATTTATTTATTTCGAAAGATGCTTCTTGGTTTCCTTCGTTTTCATCTTTTTAACTCAAATTATCTCAAAATGTATATTCTCTAAATTAGAGTACTAACTGTTTGGGCTCATTCGCAGTGGCCGATATATTTTGTTTTGAGTCATCGCGAAAAAATACTCGACCATACACAGTGGAGGTCATAGAATATACAGAATTTTCCAATTTGGATGAAATTGCCAACAAAACATTTTCGACTGATACTGCTAAAAATATTAAAACGAAGGAAAACCCAGTGACAACTTTCGAATTAAATATATTAGAGACTGCACAAATTAAATCCTCCATGAAACCAGATGGTCCAAAAACAACAATGGAAATGTAATGGAAGAAAATAAGGGATGTAAAACTCATTTCAGTAGCAGTTGCAAAATTCAGAACTTGAAGTACCTTCGTGACAATCAAGCTGGACCTAGACATAACCATAGTGAATATTATTTACAACATCCAAAAAGCTCAAGTTTTAAATTTATTATTGGAAAGTGAGGAAAATGACGAACTGTAGGTACTTGAGGCTAATTCAATTACATAAAAATAATTAAATTCGTGATTTTATTATTTGCTTCGATATTTCCGTGCCCGGCGTGAATAAGTTGATATGTCTAAAATGATGATTTTACAGGAGATCGATTTTAAGGTTTTGAACTTATTTCCTAAATCCAGTTTTTTGTTTAATACAAAAATTTTACTTGATCTAGCTATTATTTTGAGAGATAAATCAAATGTTAATGAGCAATTATTGAATAAAAGCTTACTTTACGAGATAATAGACTTATCAATGGCGTTTTTTGACTGTTATAGTTGTATAATTAGACTTATCCATATGTTCACAATTTTCACAATCAACATATTCACTTATTAACCTTGTTGTTAATATGAAATGTTACTTGAAATAAGCGAATCTCATCAATTTTATGCCGTGTGATGCCGGCTTAGAATAGCATCACCCCAATTCTACCCGTGGGTGTTGTAAAAAGCGACTAAAGGATAATCATCCAGCGAATGGGCAGCAGCGTTTCCTGTCAATGCAACATCTTGCACTGCGCTCGCCAATCCGCCTGCCAAGCGTGGTGAGTATGGCAATACCCTCTGATAGGGGGAGAACCATGTCCAGCAGTGGGCTGTTGTGGCTGTTGGCATCAATCTCATTAGCCTATAGCAGTCTACTGCTTGGTGTAGGCCTCCCAGGCTACGTCACAAGTCACGATCTCCCGTTTTTCCCTTCCAGTCGCTATTGGCGACTCTCTTTAAGTCATCGGTCCATCTGGCTGGAGGGCGCCCAACGCTACGCTTGCCGAGTCATGGCCTCCTTTTGAAGACCCGCTTACTCCACCGTCCATTAACTCTGCGACATATGTGACCAACCGATTGCACAAATCAGCTTGCCACACTTCCATACTATGTCCGTTACTTTAGTCTTTTGGCGCATAATCGTTTAAATCTTTATCCATTATCCATTAGCGAGATTCTTTAGACCTTTCCATAGGCCTCTGAGTGAAATGTAGCAGGTGGCCCATTTTTACTGTCTGGTTCTACGTTTAGGAGTCATGAAAGGTAAGATGCACTGATCGAACACCTTAGTCTAGAGGCGTTGTGGCAAAAGTGACTCCAGAATATTATACAACTTCTGAAATGCTGCCCAGACCAGATGCACTCTTCCAGTGATTTCAGCCTCGAAGTTGTATTTTCCTAACTGCAATGTTTGCCTAAGGTAAACATACTTCTGGACAACTTCAAGGTCTACATATTCTACTGATTGAAGATGACCTTGCTATTGTCCAAGTTTCATCTCGAGGCTCACACGTTCCTCGACCTCGAGGTCGTATTTATGTGGCCGGCAAAGTGGAGATGCTTGAGATTTTCACCATTCACGTCAATGCCCAATCCCACAGTAAGGTCTTGAATACATCCCGCAGCAGCGTCATGTTAAAAAGTTTCGGGGATATAACGTCACCAAGCTTTACACCACGGAGTAGTGGTATGGGTCTTACTTTCTGGTTTTGTATTTGAACAGAGATGATCTTCATGTGATTTAGGTCATCGTCACTGATTTATACAACCAGCGATTGGCTATTTTACTCTTCTGACTTCTGTATGACCTGCAGTACAGTATGGATGTGGTTGACAGTGCTGAAGCCATTACGGAACCCAGCCTGTTTCAGTGGCTGGAAGATGTCAAATCTTGACGCCAGACGATTACGGCCATGAAAAGCTCATAGACGTTTTGCCCAGTAGTTTGATCGGCTCAATGTGTTTGTGAATGTGTCTGCTCCTTCGCCGCCTTCAGGGTTGTCCCATTGGCTATTGTGGAGTTTAATAGCCTTTTCCACTAGCTTTAAGCAGCGTAGCAAGGGCACTCCGTCTTCCTCGGGAGCCTTCCTATTATTACACTGCCTCAGATCACTCGATTCCGGCTATATCTACGTCCGGGAGATTGTCCGTAAAGTGGCAGGAAAGAGGGCTCTGTAGGCTGTCGCATCAGAGGAAGGTTTTTATTGAAGTCCTCAATTTCAGCGAGAACCCCTGGGACTGATGTGACGGTATTAACATTCAAGGCAGTTAGCTTTGTTACATGATTCCTTCCCAGTGTCTTAGTAAAGACTTTTGTCCGGCGATTGCCTCTTGTAAGAGTGTTTGAGCTTCGGAGGTCGCGTCTCATCATACTTCTGTCTCCCTTGCCTTCTCTATCTTTTTATGAAAAGATCAGAAGCATCTTTTTCTGGAAAAGCATCCTCTGGTGTTTCTCATATAAGTCGCATCAGTTCCAAGGTCTCACTTGAAAGTTTGGACTTTGTCTTTTCGTCCTTTGTGAATGTGTCTCACTCTTGTTTCTTATATAGACCTGTTTTAGCCTTCTAAGTTCTCGTCAGCATTTATAGTGTCTCCAGGAGTTCTTATTGTTGGAACTTGTGTCCGGCTTGAGACTTCTTTTCCACTTGAAGTTGATATTTATTTAGGATACCCTCTTACGTGTCTACCTGTGTATTAAACCTAATAATCACAGACACTTCCCTAAATATGTGCCTATTATCCATCATGAAGAACTCAATCTCACTCTTTGTCCTCCCGTCTGGGCTTTTTTAGTTCCAATTCTGTTGGGGCTTTTTCTGAAAAAGGTGTCCATACCGGGACAAAAGAACTTTGCTTGCTTATGAAGTCAACCAACATTTGGTTTCTGCGCCCAAATGGTGGTTGATTTCCTAATGTCGTGCGTAGCCATGTCGTTCGGCGACACATCGTCACAGCCTCCACCTCTTCGTTAGAGCTGCTCAAAGTCATAGCATAGTCAAGTGAGTATAGCCACTTTAACGATCTTGAGAGAGAAATGTTAGAAATTAACTTTTTGTTAAAGCAGGTGAAGAGACTATAGTTAAAGTATTTTATCTTTAGGCACAGATTTTGTGATGCTAAAGTAAGGTTCAATGAAGTCTTAGGTAACTTTGAACTACTGTTAAGCTAATCTCAGTCATGACTAATTTTGGGACAAAAAGAGATATTATTTGTGAACCCTTTAGAGATTTGAGAAACTATGGGCCTTACCACAAAAAAAGTTAGACACACGTTGAACGCTTGTCTGTCTGGTGTACCAATTTTTTGTATAGTGTTTAAAATTTAAACACGCACTAGTCTATCTTTTTGTGGGAAGGTTTGAGAAACTATATGAGTAGCTACTCGATTGATTATTTACATAAATTGATATATCGCATAAAGACTGCAGAGACTATTTAAACAAATGAACTTATTGAATGTAAGACTGAAGAGACCATTTAGATAAATTGTCTTATCAAATGTTAGACTGAAGATACAGTTAAAACAAATTGACATATCAAATTTAAAAATGAAGAGAATATTTAAACAAATTGACATATCAAATGTAAAACTGAAGATACTATTTAAACAAGTTAACATATCAAGTTACACACTTTAAGAGTGAAACATTTCTAAATGAGTAAATTGAAATATCAAACTTTAAACATGTATGTGGTGTTTGTGAATAAGTTGACATATCGACATGTTCTTATTTTTGTACAAAACTCATAAAATTATACCTTGATAAATAGTGTTGTCAACAAAAAAACGCAAAAAACAGAGTTATTTACTTATTACCGAATACGATATCTCGGCCTTTAATGAACATATCGAGATGATTTTTTGTGACATACAACTTCATAGCAAAAGAAAGCGGTTGAGCCAATAAAAAAAATATCATACATCTCGACTTATCAACTTATTCACGCCGGGCACGGATTTTTTCTTGATGATATACTGTATTTTATTTATTTCAAAACATAATAGGTAGATAAGGTATTTAGTCCTAAAGATAAGTCATGAAATACTCACTCATGTTATGAAAATGAGATATCCAAGTACCCGTTACGTAATTATTAAAATAAATGATTAAGGAAGGTTTTAGCAGGACATTTTCTTGTTGTATGCAGGCATTAGTAATGTACCTACCTACTTATTTAATGCTAATGGCATGAAAAATGGACACCTACATTTTGATTATAAAATATTTGATTCAAAAATACAAAATACTTTCATTTGACACACAATACACAATGCATTGTTCACCTTTTGTTTAATGAACACCAAACAAAAAATAATTTGCTAGTACAATTTAGAAGGCAAATCGGCAAGCAAATTATTAAAAGTGTACATAAATAACACAGCTATCTTAACCTAGAATAAAAAAAGACGTTTCAGTTCAACTAAATAGGCTTTACTACTTATTGTCTGTTCAGTTGTTTTCTTGTCTTTTACAACCTAATTATTTATAAACAGTAAATTTTTACAAATTTTTTGAGTAGTAAATGACATTCAATAAAAATTTTTTAGGGCGTATATGCATGCTAACTTCTTAAATCTGCATTCTACTCCTGTGCAAACCTGATGTGGTTTTGAAGCAATTTTGGGCAAGTATTTTGATAAAAGAAGCATTATTATAGCTAAAAAGACTAAACAGATATCTCAATTAACATTTAAAAAAAATCTTCTTCTGTAGAAGTGCTTTATTACATTTACGCCAACTGAGCCTAAAGTGGTCTATATGCTTTTATTTAGCTGAATAATACTTTTGAGACTGACATACAGCACAAAAACTTGTATTTATGAATAATATTGTCATTTACAACTTCCAAGATGCCATGATTATAAAAAAGATCTTTTACATATAAGAATTGTCATTTACGACTTAAAAGTCACGCAATGAATATTTTTTTCTTGTGAAGACGTAGAAGTAAATGACTATCTTTTTAATTACACACATTAAATAATCTTTTACAGCCTTAGACTATGAGACACACTATGAAATTAGTGTTGCATTTTGTAACAAGCAATGAAAACCTGAAGACGATGTATTGTGAAATGCACACATTAAATTATAATATCACGCAGAAAAACAGTTTTTTTGCCTTCAGGACCACATTTTTGGATTATGATTTAGGTTTCATTGGGTTGTAAACGACAACGTTTCGTAATCTTTAGGTTGAAATTGCGTTTTACGCCCTGTCTTCTACGATGAATTCTCCGGATAATCCTATATTCGGCATTTACGACTAACATTTTTGAATTTTTGTTACAATTTTTTGGGTCGTGAATGACATATTTTATTATTGATGGGCGCCAATGTATTTTGCGCCCTTTCTTTAACAAGCAATTGGTTTTTTACGACACATGATCAGAATTTATGTAAATGAAATGTCTTTTACGGTAAAATTTTAAAATATTTTTAAAATTGAGTCAAAAAAACCGTGGTAGTAAAAGACATTTTTTTGGCGATATCGAAATTTTAAATACACAGATCGATAGAGAAAAAAAAACTGAACAAAACTGCATTTTTAACTCATTTTTGCCAAAAATGTCATTTACGCCAATTGAGGCCAGAGGGGTCGATATGCGAAGCACACATTCTTTTTCTTTTCGGACAGTCAGCTGGTTCAATGTACAATGCTCTAACCAGACTTCTTCACAAAATGCCATCATCGTTTGATCAAGTCAATTCATCTTCCAGAAATAGGTACATACACACATATTATATTATATGCGTATTTGTCTTGCGAGGTAAGCAAAGCGTTAATGGCTGTAAAAACGGCCCCCTTGCCTGACAAAAGTATGAGAGTCATTCAGAAGACTGTGTATCACCATGGCGTCAGTAAGTCAACCTGGCCCTTAAAATTGCAAAACATATAAATCCCCTTTCTTAGTCGCTTCTTTCGAGACCCACGGGAAAGATATGGGGTGATGCTAATCCAAGGCACCACGTGGCACGGTATTCATCTTTCACTTTTTTGTTTTCACAGAAAATCTTTTAACACGTCATCGCTATTACCCGGAAAAGGGATTTTCAATACGCAAGCAAAAACGTAAAAAGGGAAAGGTTTCACTGCGAGGGTCATAGAATAAACAGCATTATCATTTCTATGTGTTAACATAACACTGGGCCTAAATCAATACTACTTAGGAAGGTGCCAGATTATCCATAAGATTTTATCAAATATGCTGAAAGAGAGGAGCAAAGAAATTGAGTTTTTTTCTATTCAATAGTTGGGCTACTTTTGGTTTTAGACTTGGTTCGACTTGATCACTAGATTTTCTCATTCAATGTGGGAGTTTTGGGTTCACCATTAAAAAAACCCCTTTGGTAAATAAAGAACCCAAACGAAGATTTTTTCACTCTACCGGTACTTCACTGCCAAACCATGTGTACTTTTATCTATTAAAACACTATCGGTGTTATTACAAAAAAGTTAGGCGCGCGTTAAGACAGTGTTCCAATTAATTTTAGATACGAATTATACCATGTCTAACTTTTTTTGTAATATCACATTATGTAGCTGATATGTTTTATTATTTTTTATATTTTAAATATAATAATTTAACCATGAACGTAGTGTCAACAATATAACAAAATAACATATTCCCAAAAACAATGACATTCATTTATGATACAATCGGAACCCAAAGACTTGGTGCTGTAAGTTTCCTCGCCATTTGGCAGACTAACCATATCGGTCAAACTATTCCTTCACGATTACCCACCTCTGCTGAAATTGGCAAAGCTCGTCAAACTTTGCGCATGAAGCGCTTGCCCACACTTTAAACAAGTTACACGGAGTATCGTACTTTATTCAATCCAGTAGTCAAATTTCGGGGAGCGCTGGCCAACCGCGGGCTTCCTTCAAGTTGACCACTCAAAGTTTCGAGACTAAATGCAGTTTCGCGCTAAAAGCTGGACAATCGCCTGTGCATTATGACTGGAGATTGAATTGGGGCTGCATCAAAGACCTATCATGTACTGCAGATAGTGTTTACTTTGCAAATTCGGCAATCCGAAAACTTCATTATAGTACAGTAGTCTATTTAAGGATTTACTACGACGTAGCGGTGTAGCAATACGCTACGCTTAGCATATTTTATTAATGTGTATAAATAATACTGTATGTACATTTTCGAGGTGATTTTTGAAGCTGATTGAAGCACAGTCCGTTATGAGTCTAGGCTTAGCTCTCGGACAAGTTATAGGCAGTACGGGCTGGTACTGAATTTTAGTTCGTGAATCGTCGTGAATTTTTTGTCATTCCGAAAGGAGCAACTTCGCTCGAAAATGCACATGCAATAAGAGAGTATGTCTTCCTTTAATTAATACAATTATTTATGTCATTGACGAATTCATGTGCCCACATTTCAATTTAAAATTGGCTGCAATAGCCACCTATGGGCGTATCAGCGCCGACTTGATTAGGAGTAGAAGGGGTCGCTTCGCTATGGCCGAAATCAGTCGAATCAGCATGTCTAAATCAGAAAACCGTAGTCTGTTAAACTAAAGGTCGATTGTTGGTACTAAACTAACCAAAGATCTGTTGCCAGTTGTTTTGGCTGTTATGGTGAGTAAGCGTAAGCGTAGTCTGATAATGTCTAGTCTAGGCTTGGCTCTCGGACAAGTTATAGGCAGTACGCGCTGGTGGCTCGTGAAATTTTCGTAAAAGCCACACAAATCCCTTTGTTCAGAGTTAATGAATTACTAAATAATGCCGCGTAAAGACCACATTAAGACCAGTCTGTTGTTGAGTAAAACTGCTCTGTAAATATTTAGGTAAATTTTGGGCATTCTGTGTGAGCTTATACGAATTATCTGAGTTACTAGTTGTTTTCTACGTATGGGAAGTAGGGAAAATTACTACCACTTTGATAATACTTAGCACTAATAGTAGTTTTGTCATACGCATACAAGGAAACAGGATAGGTTACGTATACTTACATACTTTCCGTGTCGAGATCATGTTCCAATGATCCAGTTTATGTTGATTTTTAGTTATGTAACTTGAAGTGCTTACAAAAGTTAATATCGAGTCAAAAAAGATAATTTATACTGCTTGTAAATTCTACACCTGCTATCAAACAGAATAACTTATCTACACGGCATTACCTTCTATTCTATTGGCATAAAGTGATACTTCTACACTGCATTCTTTATTAGTTTAAGCTCCGTGCCCCCCTTACTAAGAGTGGCACCTCTACACTTCATTATTTCTTATTCTATGTCATGGCCTCCTAGTGGCACATCTATACAATATTATTTATTACTCTATGCCGCGGCCTTCTATCGGCTCGAGTTGATTTGATTTCATGGACCAATACCCAAGCCGCGGCAAAGCCAACTCCGAGCCACCTAGTTAGTTAGTTCCTGTTTAATTTGTATTCGATATCTAATTGAGTGATTGTGCCAAAATATTCGGGGTTTGAGATTAGAATAGCCTATCTTATGTATAGTGATAGATTTGTCAAAGAGTAGGTAGCGCTTGTGAATCAATAAAAATCTTTAACTGCGCTTACCAATAAATAATGGCAGTTAGTGTGGTGAACTGTAATCATCGCTGCCATCTATATGTCGCAGTACGATGGCAGAATTAGGTTTTTGGCCAAAAGCCGGCATATGGCAGAATCGTAGACTTCCTTCGGCCATCGTCCTAAGCTGATCCAGGTTTTTGGCCAAAAACCTAGGATTTTGGCCAAAAAACTAGGATTTTGGCCGAAATCCTAGATTTGTTTAGTATTTTGGCTTTTTTGCATTTCGGGTGAACTTCTTCGTCTTCGAGTGGTACACCAAATCGCCCAACGAGCCGTTGGACCCTGGTATCAGTTTTCAACCGCCTACTGCAAGTAGCAGGCCTCTAACATGGTTGTGTAACGACCGCCGTCTAAGTGATCATAGAGAGCAATCGGGACCGACGGCTTACTGTGCCCGTGTGGTTCGGGGGAACGAGGAGTGGAGAGGTACTTTATGCACCTCCCTATGATCTTTTTAGGGTAGACTTGGCCACCGTAAATGGACACCCTGAAGGACGGGGGGTAACATCAGACAGCAGGATTGCCTCGGATTCCCTGAAGGGCAGGGAATCAGACGCCATAATAACAGGACGTTCCACTGAACGCTCTAGAGGATTGGTGGTAGCGTTGGACGCCCTGGAGACCAGGAGGTAGCGTCGGACACCCCCAGAAAATCCAAGGCAATCTTACATCCTCCAGAGTGTCCACGCCCTCCTGAGCGTTTCACGCTACCTCCCACCCTCTAAAACGTCCAATGCTACCTCCTGCCTTTCGAGGTGTATGCCCTAACTACACGGGCACGTTAAGCCGTCGGTCCCGATTGCTCTTTATGATCACTTAGACGGCGGTCGTTACACAACCTTGTCAGAGGCTTGCTCCTTGCAGTAGGCGGTTTAAAAACTCTAACACCAGGGTTCATCGGGTCGTTGGGCGATTTGGTGTACCACTCGAAGAAGAAGAAGTTCCCCCGAAATGCAATAAAAGCCATAATACTAAACAAATCTAGGATTTCGGCCAAAATCCTAGTTTTTTGGCCAAAATCCTAGGTTTTTGGCCAAAAACCCGGATCAGCTTAGGACGATGGCCGAAAGAAGTCTACGATTTTGCCATATGCCGGCTTTTGGCCAAAAACCTAATTCTGCCATCGTACTGCGACATATATTTGTTATTTATTATTAATATTACTAAGACAGGTATTCAAGAATGTTGAAATCTATTGCATGAAAAACATTCCATTTTAAGTCAATGTTTGCTAATTGGATTACGAGTATCCAAAAATGAACTTTATGCTAAAGTTTTGACGTGCTTAAGCGTAGGTATTCGTAACCTCATAAATGAAAACACGCGTTACCTAGAAAAACGTGCCATGTTTCCTATACTTTCTTTTCAACCATCGTTGGGCCTCCCCTTTTTAGGGGATATTGTCGTACTCACCACGCTTATCAGGCAGTTCGGCGGTATCAGGCGGTTTGAACGCTGATGCCCATTCTCTGGTTATCCTTTCTGGATATCCTTTAGTCGCTTTTTACGACACCCACGGAAAAAATACAATCAGGTATTATTTCCGTTAGAATTCTTTTTTCTCGGAAAGCATGATATGGTTTAATGTTCGAATCGCTTTTAGCAATTGATCCGATCTATTAAAGTACTTTATTTGTTGCTGCCGACACGTGTAACAAGCACGTGTAAGGATAATAAAACATGTTTTGAGAAAATGAGAAAAATTAATGAAATCTATTATGCACATCACATCATCATCATCTTCTTGCTTAGTTGGAATCGGTGCAACATGTTTTTAGAACACTAAACCATATAGTAAAATGATATGACAATTTTTATTTCCTACTAACTGCCTGACGTCAACCCTCTTTGTCAAACCCCGGGAATGCTATTGTAGGTGGTATCACCACCTAAATGCGGTTGACCATAGTCGACAGATATTCAGGCGAGGTCAAAAACTACACGTCGTCTTTTACGAAACACCCTGAGTGGACTAGGGTGGCAGTACCTACTCTTAGCCGCTACCCCACTTACCTACTACATCACATTTAATCAGCCTATAGTAGTCTACTGCTAACTGCTAGACTTAGGCACAGAAATACAGAATAAATAATAGACATAGGCTACCTAGAAATATGAAAAAAAACGATCTTCCTGTATTTAAACCATATTCAATATGTGCTGGCCGGTCAGGTCATATTGTATTGGAAAGGTCTAATTTATTTTTCATTTCACGACTAAGACAGGTTTATTCTTAAAATATTTGCAGCTATATTTTTCTTCTTGTATAAAACGGTGCAATCTAACCCAAAACTCCTAAGCAACGATCTCAGTTTCAGTAGCAGAAGAATAAGACGGTAGTATTCCGAAGGCCGTAATCCCCAGCATGTGCCGCGAATGGTCAGCGAGATAAGGAAGCTAATTTATAGCGTTTCAATACCTCCTGCAATGGGATAAAAACAAATGGAAGAGCCTTAGATTAGGCAAGTCACGATGTTCTGGAAATTGCTCTAGTCTTCTTCATCTTCGAGTGGGACACTAAGTCGCCCAACGACCCGATGATTGCTCTGGTGTGATGGGGTGATCTAGTTTTATTTAAACTTTGGTCGAAAAATTTTGATTTGTAACATCTATACCGCATGGTCACACACTTTCATACTCATCTATGTTACCGCGAGCGAGACTGATCAAAACCGCTGCCGACGGGATAAACGGCAGATATGCTCCAAATAAAAAAAAGGATCCATGCGCATTCAATCTCGACGGAGGATCACGGAGCCCATTTGGTAGTGGCATCGGCAGTACAGATGCCGAAGGTCGCAGGTTCAAATCCTGCCTGCGGTGGAAAAATTTGCAAGTTTTCCGAAAAGAACACCGTGCGGTAGTGCGGGTCCGTGCCTCCACAACCGCATCCGAATTACATCGCTCCGTATACCGAAGCGGAATCTGACGCCAGGGTAAGGTGCTCTTATCCGCGACAAAATTCTTGGTGCAATAAACTCACCAAGAATTTCAGGCCTGTTTTGTTGAGTATGTTGGTTGACATGATAGAGATAAAAAGAGGCATGCATAAATTTGTAGGTGAAACTACGTTAAAAAAACACTGAGCTGTGTTAATTTCACGCATTTTAGTCCGTAAGTAACGCAACGTAAAATACATTAGAGCTTAGGTCTCAATACATCCTAGAGGAATTTTGTCTCGACCGTTTTCGCCTTATTTAACAATTATGCCTACGACGTAAAGACTTACGGTAATAGAAGGACCCTAATCCTAACGGTTAGATACGACCTATTTGCTACAACGAATTGATGAAATTATAAGGGTCCTCGTATCGTTTGCAATAAATTACTCCTATGTGTATTTATATATCTCTTTGATTTGAAGGTAGGTGTATCGTAGTGATTTTGTTGTGTAGGTACTTTACGAAGTGCTACGTATAATTTTCGGTCGGAGCAGATAATTTGACCTTCTTTTTCTATCATGTGGGACGCAGATGAGAAGTACAAAGTGATGGACCCTGACATCAGTTGTTCTTGCACCATGAGAACATTTTTATTTGATAAATTATTAGGGAACCTCCATAAATGTGATTTTATTTGGGGTAATAAGCAGTTCATAACAAGAACAATGGTTAACATCCATATGATCTTAGCGATTTGTTTGCAATTATCATTGACATTTCCAGTGATTTTATACTTGCCGAAGAGCTTTTCTCAACGACCAGCAGATGTTGAGAATTTAGTTTCACCCACGTAACATGTTATTCTTACAAAGTTATTTGTTTCAGCCACTTCGCTTTGGCTGTTCTATTTCATGAACTTATTTTATGTATTGTTTTTGGTTTCGACGTTTTCCGTCGCTAGTAAAGTTTGGCTACCTACCTACTACGATAGGTATCTCTAAAGCTTTGAGTTGGTTTACTATCGCCAGCTAATCTACCTACCCATTTAAGGAATCAGCTCATACTGGTTTTGCGTAGTATTTTTATGGAAAAAGTATATAAGGTTAGTCCCTTAAATAGGAAGTTGGATTTGCTTGCAAGGCACAAGGCATAAGCCCTAGTCTATATTTCGATAATATGTACCTAACTGTGGAAGAAATTTTGTGTGAATAAAAAACTGCAGGGATGTTAGCGATGCTACAGAATTTGATTATCATAAGTGTTTGAAATGTCATCTAAGATTATTTGTCCAGGTTGTCATCATATCATATTATGATATATCGATATTTATTAAATCGAATTATGATGCAGATTAAAAGCCAACAATACACGTGATCCTTCGAGCAACGCATCTTCCGTCCCGTTCCATGTGATTCATAGATGTGATCCAATTAATTATAAAACAAATGTGACACTAAAAAATCCAATTAATTATAAAACAAATGTGACACTAAAAATTCACAAGCATTAGTAATACCAGTTAGGGAATCCCTTTACTAGCCCAGCCGAGACCGGGCCGGCTATAAACGCACTAATCCTAAAAGGATATCCCAAACTATATTACGTCCTGCTACCCCACGACCACAGTAGGCTAAAGCAGTAGCAAAACTTCATACAAACAACGTTCAGAAACTCAATCACACAGACGCTTGATGCAGCAGCACTACACGGCAATCTCACCGGTTCTCGCCGCAACAAGAAAACGACTGCATAAATACTATAAGGGAGCAAAAATTGGCCTAGGAGCTTGATAGAGGTGAATATAAGACATGAATGTGACTTTCTTAAAGAGAATCTTGTAACTTCCTACTGAGAAATAAATACTTTGAATTTGACTTTGATAATCTTAGCTCTGTATTTTTACAAGTTTAAATTAAAATAGGATTGAAAAGATACCTCAATTTTGTAAAAACTCACCGATTCTCGCCTCACCAAGAAACCAAGAAAACTTCAGGGAGCGAAAATTACGCTATGATCTTGCTAGAGGTGAATAAAAGACAATCTCTGTATTTTAACAAGTTTAAAGGTCAATCAATCAATTAAGCAAAAAGCTCAATTTAGTAAAAACCGAAAGTAACAAACCCTTATATATATTACCTACCTTTAATAGTCAGTAGTACAGGGTGTAAGGGACAGCCCTCCGAATACTGAAAGGGTGCATTCAAACCATGAAACTGAACAACTTCCCATAGAAATAAATTTCAGGAAACGTAAAAAATTTTTTGACTTCCCATAGTAAATTGAATCAGTTGATCTTGATTTTGTATGGGAAGTCGAAAATATTTTTTCCTTTCCTGAAATTTATTTCTATGGGAAGTTGTTCAATTTCATGGTCTGAATGCGCCCTTTCAGTATTCGGAGGGCTGTCCCTTACACCCCGTATACAAAAAACGTAGTAGAGTTTCGCTACTGCCTTAGCCTATATAATTTACTGTGCGACTACGTTAATTAACTTACCATCCCCAGAATCCCCTACAAAATTGTTGATATTCCCACCCCTATTGTCTAAAGCATAAAGTTGAGTTTAGCCGCCACTCAGCTGAATAGCTTTCGGATAAGACCAATTACAGTGGCTAACTATCTACATAATATTGTTATGGAAAGATCTGCCCTGGATTCGATTGACCGATACGCCTCGGGATCGCAATCTCATCAAGACGTATTGATAATTATGGAAGTATTTTTCTCAAGGAAAGTTAGAGTCGGGAGTCGGGACTCTTCTGAATATGGTTCAGTTGCGCAATTGCTGTGTCAGAGAATAATGTTTCTAGTACATCTCAGTCGGTAGGTACACACTTTTGAGCACATGCTAATCCTTTTTTCAACATACGAAAATAAATTTTGGTCCTCACATAAAGAGTGATTAGGACAGCAAAGTCCCAGGCCAATTATATTTTTTTATCATAAAGAAAAACTGCTAAGAAAAGTAGTTTTTCAGTTTTAAGTCCAAAACACGTCAAAAAGTTAGTACAAATATTTACCTAACACACAGTTTTTTCGCAACTGAAATACCTTGACTACAAATCTAGCTTTTAGAACATCCTGTATAGGAGGAAGTCGTATAGCAGTCGTATAAATCTAGTATAGTTGACAGACGTTGTGTAATGGAATCGCCGGGTTGGAAAGGAGTTACTCTGGCTTTGCTATTAGCTGGTAGCCGTCTTCATTGCTAGTTCATTATTCATTCAATGCCTCTATTGTTAATGAGTATCGTGTTTTGGAAGGTAACGGTTCAGTAAGTAGAACCTATGTAAAAACCATAACTTTTTAAGATCTCGCGATTGTTTTCGCAGATTTTAAGTATAGAACCGGGTCTATCATGATAATATTTAGGTAAACATTGATAATAATCCTGGGTCCTGACGTTTCAACACAATTTCAACACTGGGGGGCCTGTCTGCCTACCTAACTGGCGTGGAACACTAGGAGCATGGCTTAACTATAATAAATACGAAAAAGTCGTTAAGCATGGTGTTTCGCTTCTGTTGGCACACAAGGCAACATTAAATTGATAATAATCTTGTGTCCCGACGTTTCAACACAATTTTATGCATTGTAATTACCTATTTACATACAAAAAACGTTTAGTATGTCTTTGGTATTAAACGTAGTCCGAATGTCGTTTAATGTCCATATTTTAAAGCCCCTCCGTCGTAATATTTCTGACCTGAACGCTGGTTGAACCAAAGTATGTTTACCATTGCCATGTGTATTATATCCAATACACATATTTACCAAAACAAACATAACCTGCTGAAAACAGGTAAACTTAGGGCTCTACAGCCAATTTTTGATCTCTATAACCAACAATTACATACTAACTGACCTTTACCGACAATTTGAACATGTCTTTGGTACTAAACTGAGTCTGAATGTCCTTTAATGTCCATATTTCAAAGCCCCTCTGTCGTAATCTTTATGACCTGAACGCTGGTTGGATTAGCCTGGATTTATGGCACCTGGTCCGACCGGTGCAGCTTAACAGCCTCTAAACTAGGATTATGTCCTGACTAACTGTGGGAGACAGGGAAACATGGTTCTATTAATAGCTTTGCCTTTTGTTTGTTTCGTTTTTAATGGTTTCTCCTTGGTGGTAAAGGCCTGACTTCTGATGATATAGTGCAAAAAGAGACGAACACAAAAAACTGTATACAGAATGTTAGAAATTATTATCGCTTTCAATGAGGAACTGTCCGGGGCCACGTAATTGATAAGAAAATATAGATGGCGCTCTCGAGATCATTTAGTATTATTTCTTTAATTTATACTAGAAAATTCCCCATTGAGTTGAGTTACGATTGCGACCCTAGGCAACTTTTCAATTCTTACACACTACTACTGGTATGATGCCCAGAAAACTATCACCTTTCCCAAATATATTAACCAATCTTTATCAACTGTATAAAAAATGACCAATCAACCACTCGAATCCCAATCAATAGGTAATATCCGTCTGTACCCAACACTCTATTCAAGTAGGACACTGAACTATCTAACAACCCTATGGACCCTGGTGTGAGACCTTTACAACCGCCTACTACAAGTTGCAGGTTTTTGACATGGTTGTATAACGAATCATCAGCCTATACCAACCCGGACAAGATTAGTTTATATTGTAACTAAACATTCTAGATTTTGAGTAGGTACTATCGCCAGCAAATCCACCTACCCATTTTAAAGACCAATTTACACTGTTTTTTCATACCAATTCTAAGAAATACCAGTATTAGTTGATCTCTTAAATGGGTAGGTGTATTTCTGACGATAGTTCATGTAAGTAGAAGACGTAGGTACCTACGATTGCTCCCATTTCATGAACCGTACGATAGGCAATATTGGAGCCTTAATTTCCTGGGGGTTTTGATTATAACTAGGTTCTATTTCAATCAAATTGCTACAGTATCAAATTCCGTTAGGAAATTACTGTAGTAGGTTAATAATTCAAGTGAAGATTAGTGGAATTCCTAGTACGAAACACAGTGCCATAGGTTTGCCTACAAGATGTAAAAAATATATATTTGTAAATGATCTAAAGAATATTTTGTTAGAAACACTAAAAAAATCGGTCACGTGTACTAAAACTGAATACGTAGATTCACAATTTAAAGAGACATGGAGTGGTTGGCAGATAGACAGCGTTCTATTAAGTTCTTTAAACCTACAAAGTAAAATTGTTAATCGAATGCCTTCAACATTATTTACATAGGTACTTGCATCAGCTTCGCCTTTTTTTACTTCTGAAAACCAAAAATAATAATCCCGTGCATAAAACAAGTAGTCCTCGTTTTTCGTCTTTGATGTTCGAAAGCAAGTAAAATCATTATTATGTTTTCGTAAGTAACACACGACATCATAAGCGTAACAAGGCAAGAATGGAACGAATTTTCCCGTCGGCTTATTTTCCTTTTTTAAAAATAGGACAATAACATCCTCCGAAACATAGGAGGCGGCGTATTTACGAAGCCATAACGCCTTAAGTATCTTAAAGCCCCATATAATCTCTTCGGAAGTTACCTAACACCGGGGCAAAGGCAGAATCGATAATGCAAATTTTATGTAAAGTGACTGCGAGAGGGCAAATTTCGGTAGGGAGGCGAGGGAACCAATCACTGAGTCTTAATAATATGTATCGAATGTTTAGTTTACGCAGGTTTACTTTGCCCCTACTAGACAATATCGTAGTCAATTGAGTGTAACTTGAATATTTAGGGTATCTGTGGTGGCTTGATGGAAGTTTGTCGGAAGTGGTATCGAGATTGGCTGATAAGGAAAATCTCGTACTATGGGGCTATCCTCATTCTGTGGTGTCACACAGCAATACAGGGCCCACCTGCTGACCTGCCCGGCATGTCCTTCAACAGAGTATGAGGACTTTTGGGATGCCACCAATGAGATTGTCCGCGTTGCTACACACTGGTACATTTTTTACTATTACGATTAGCCATATCCATAGCTATCATGCATTGTGATTGTGAAAATGCTCCCAGATATCATTGGTGTATCAAGATATCAGATATCATGTGTGTACATGCAGTAGGATACGTCGGATACCATTTGCCGCCAACATCTTTCAACATATTTTTACAGCACATGCATTGTCACCTCGGATTGTCACATTTATTTGAATCATTTGACGGTGGTTACGTTAAAGAATATTGGCAGCCAACATATTGTTCTTGCGCACATATGATTAGGTACCTATTACCCACATCAGAAGCAATTTCCGGCTAGTACCCTAGTACTATTATATATTCTGTGCTATCGATAACTTTTCTGCAAGAGTAGGTAGGTACCTTATTACGTCTAAATTACGCATTAGGTACATACTTACTGAAATAGTTGATAATATGCCAAATGCCTATTTAAGATTTCATAAAGTTACGAGTTCAATACTTTCTGCTAACAGTGTCCTCTAGACTAGACTGTTCAACAGAAATGTTTCTCCCCTTGGGTTTTGAAACACAACACTTTGATTGATCATCCCAATAACAAATGGATACTGCCATGACTCTTGTTCAATGTTTTTTGCAATCATAAAAGAGCTGATAAAAAACCGTAGCTGTCACATAAAAACTAAAGACGTCATCTAGATAAAATACAAGAGCGTTTTTCGTAAACAGCGACCTATACAAATTGAGAGAGAAAATGTCTGAGCGAAAAAGCGAATACCGTTTTCCTGCACAAGGCAAGATGATAAACTACAGAAGGCTGACTCAGCTGATTCCAAAGTCATGCAAAGAATTATACGTTCAGTTTCCTTGGTAGGGCCCGTATTATTAATACGTGCAAACTCGTGTGTAACGCTGAGTAACGTTTGTGTACAAGTATGTTTATTTCAAGGGTGTATCGATATCCCCCAGCCGATATGTTGGGTTTAATAGAAAATTGGAATTCGGCCCGTTTGGCAGCGTGCCTGCTTCAAACTTGTGCTAGAAATGATGGTGGACTGTCAGTTATCGTATTTTAGGCGGGCAAATTTGCATGGAAGTATCTATCTCGTTATGAACGTCAGCTGCCGAATATGGGGCGTGGAAATTTGTGAAACTATCTGCGCCAGACGCCTGCTCTCAGCACGCTTACCTAGTCATTAGTGCTTGCTTCAGGGTGGAAAACGATTATAACAGATAGGTAAAAACTTGTGATGGAAAACTGTCATTAAAATCGTTGTATCTGAATTGAGCCAAGTGCAGCTTGCTCGACGTACTTAATTATTCAGACTACCATATCCTCTTGACTCAAGATCACACTTGATTGAAGGGAAAAGACAATTTAAAAAGGACTGGTTTATTCACTTCACTATACCGCAGGACGCGCAGAAGGCTTTGAAAGTTCAATTTTCAAACATGTAGGCACAGCATTTTAAATAACCTCAAATGAAACTTCAAATATTCAGATGCCAAAGTTATCCAAACTAAATCCCAAACCAGAAGATCTCGTGCTCGTATAAGATATCGTAACAAGCTTAGTAACAAGTGTGAATCTAGTTAGCGTCATGGGGACTCCGGCGACAAACTCCGGGGGACTCGGGGCGACTCGCAACTGGGTTTGGAAGTTGCGTCCCAACGCAGTGAAGGCTCAATGTACGCTGATTGTGCATGGGTCAAGTTGGACTAGGATATATCACGGAGCGGTTCCGTTCATATATCATAAGGTTTATAACCATAAATACATTTATAAGATTTCTTAAAAAGCGACTTAATTTGCAACTGGGTTTGGAAGTTGCGTCCCAACGCAGTGAAGGCTCAATGTACGCTGATTGTGCATGGGTCAAGTTGGACTAGGATATATCACGGAGCGGTTCCGTTCATATATCATAAGGTTTATAACCATAAATACATTTATAAGATTTCTTAAAAAGCGACTTAATTTGCAACTGGGTTTGGAAGTTGCGTCCCAACGCAGTGGAGGCTCAATGTACGCTGATTGTGCATGGGTCAGGTTGGACTAGGACATTATCACGGTGTGGTTCTGTACATATGACATAAGGTTCAAGAATTATTAGTATTATTAAATTGACTTGTATCGTATCTAACTGTGTATCGAACTTGCGTTCCAACGTAGTGAAGGCTCAATGTATGCTGATTGTGCATGGGTCAAGTTGGACCCGTACATATGATTTAAGGTTCATAATACTTAAAAAATATGAAAAAAGCGACTTATATCGTATTTAAATGAGTATCAAACTTGTGTAACAAGTGTGAATCAAGTTAGCGTCATGGGGACTCCGGCAGCAAACTCCGGGCGACTCCGGGCGACTCGCAACTGGGTTTGGAAGTTGCGTCCCAACGCAGTGAAGGCTCAATGTACGCTGATTGTGCATGGGTTAAGTTGGACCAGGACATTATCGTGGAGTGGTTCTGTACATATGAAATAAGGCTCAAGATTTGTTAAAAAAGCGACTAATATTGTATCTAACGGTATTCCGAACTTGTGTCTCAATGCAGTGGAAACTCAATGTACGCTGATTGTGCATGAGTCATTTTGGACTAGGACATTAGCATGTTGCGGTTCCTTACATACGACGTAAGATTCATATCATAACCATAACACCTACATAAGATTTATTAAAAAGAGACTCAATTAGCAACTGGGTTTGGAAGTAGCGTCCCAACGCAGTGAAGGCTCAATGTACGCTGATTGTGCATGGGTCAAGTTGGACTAGGACATTATCACGGCGCGGTTCTGTAGTTACGATATAAGATTCATAATACATAAGATTTATAAAAAAGAGACTCAATTTGCAACTTTGTTTGGAAGTAGCGTCCCAACGCAGTGGCGGCTCAATGTACGCTGATTGTGCATGGGTCAGGTTGGACTAGGACATTATCACGGCGCGGTTCCGTACATATGACATAGGTTTAGAACCACAATACATAAAATTTATAAAAAAAGCGACTCACATCATATCGAACTGAATTTCAAACTTGCAAATCAATTGTGAATCTAGTTAGCGTCATGGGGACTCCGGCGATAAACTCCGGGCGAGTCGGGGCGACTCGCAACTGGGTTTGGAAGTTGCGTCCCAACGCAGTGACGGCTCAATGTACGCTGATTGTGCATGGGTCAGGTTGGACTAGGACATTATCGCGGTGTGGTTCTGTACATGTGACATAAGGTTTATGATAATAAATACATAAGATTTATTAAAAGAGACTCAATTTGCAACTTTGTTTGGAAGTTGCTTCCCAACGCAGAGGCGGCTCAATGTACGCTGATTGTGCATGGGTAATTTTGGACTAGGACATTATGGAAGTGCGGTTCTGTACATGTAACCTAACATTCAGAACTATAATAGGTACATAAGATTTATTAAAATGAGACTCAATTTGCAACTGGGTTTGGAAGTTGCGTCCCAACGCAGTGAAAGCTCAATGTACGCTGATTGTGCATGGGTCAAGTTGGACTAGGACATTATCATGGCGCGGTTCCGTACATATTACATAAGGTTCATAATACATAAGATTTATTAAAAAGCGACTCAATTTGCAACTTTGTTTGGAAGTTGCGTCCCAACGCAGTGAAGGCTCAATGTACGCTGATTGTGCATGGGTCAAGTTGGACTAGGAATTAACACGGTGTGGTTCCGTACATATGACAAAAAATTCATAATCATAATACATTAGATTTATTTGGATAGCGACTCATATCGTGTCTAACTGTATTTGGAAGTTGCGTCCCAACGCAGTGAAGGCTCAATGTACGCTGATTGTGCATGGGTCAAGTTGGACTAGGACAGCTGTATCACGGTGTAGTTCTGTACAAGCGAAATATGATTCATAATACACAAGATTTATTAAAAAAGCGACTCAATTTGCGACTGGGTTTGGAAGTTGCGTCCCAACGCAGTGGCGGCTCAATGTACGCTGATTGTGCATGGGTCAAGTTGGACTTGGACATTATCACGGTGTAGTTCCGTACATGTTACCGATAGGGAAAGTAGACTCCGTCCGCTTTCTAGGAGTAGATCTGGATAGTCAGTTGAGGTGGGTCACGCACATTGATCGTATCAAGAAAAGACTAGCGAGCGCCTGTTATTCGCTTAAAACTATGCGTAGTCTAGTAGATTATGAAACCCTCAAATTAATATATTTCTCCTACTTTGAGAGTATTATTCGATACGGCCTTGAGGTCTGGGGTAATGCGTCAGCTATAACTTCCGTACTAATCTTACAAAAAAAAGCTATACGTATTTTAGGTGGTGCGGCTTTTCTTGAACATTGCAAGCCTATTTTTAAAAAGCTTAAAATTCTGACTGTAGTTTCTTTATATATTTATTTATTAGCAGTACAGATGTATGACATTAAGGATAAGTATCTTGAGGGCAATCAGGAACAGCGTAGGCTACAAAACCGAGGCAGACTTGTTCAACCGAAGTTTAAATACGGGTATTCAAACGTAGCTTTCCTGCATAAGCTTCCAAATTTACAATAGCTTACCATTTTGTCTACGAGATAGTCCAAATCGAAAAGAATTTACGCGGAATTTAAAAACGTTTTTATTGGATAATCCTTGCTACAATCTGAAGGAATACTTTGACTTTTGTAAGATGACATATTGATATTAGCATACTCAAATCTGACTTTTAATAATGTATAATGAAATGACTGTGTTTTAATGTAATGTTTCAAAAAATAATTATAATGACATGGTGTATAATTTTTTTTTTGTGTCTATATTTTATTATTTTCTATTAGTAATTTTAATTAACGAATGAAGTGAATAATTTAATTTAATTTGATGACATATTTTATTATCTGTTTTGTAATTTTATGCTTTCTTTTAATTATTTTCTCATGTTTTAGTGTTTATTATCTATTGTTATAATGATTTGCATACCAATATGTAATTGTGGTTTTATGGCAAATAAATAAATTTTATCTTTATCTTTATCTTTATGTGACATAAGGTTCATAATTATAAATACATAAGATTCATTAAAAAAGCGACTCAATTTGTGACTTTGTTTGGAAGTTGCGTCCCAACGCAGTGGCGGCTCAATGTACGCTGATAGTGCATGGGTCAAGTTGGACTAGGACATTATAATGGTACGGTTCCGTACATGTATCATAAGGTTCATAATTATTATAAATACATAAGATTCATTAAAAGTGACTCATATCGTATCTAACTGTGTTGTAAACTATTAGCAATAGGCTTTCAATACTGCGTTTGCCCGCAGCGTAAAGAGGAAATTTACTTTTACTAAACAATTGCTCAAGTAAAACTAGAATAAGGTGCAGCTCATTATTCCTACTTTCAGCGCGCCTACCAGTATGTAGATACCTAATTTGTAGTCAATCTTGCTCAAACCTTGCTTTAAACCTTTAGTTAGCCCCACGCTTTAGAAAAACAATACTTACTTTACATATATTGGTCTAAATTATAAATCCAGTAGAAAATAAGTTAGAAAACCGCTTGTAGTGCCCTCAAAGCAAGATATATTGAATTCAAACGACATTCAACAAAGCAATGCCCCTGGGCAACTGGCGTGCAATTCGTCTCGACAGTTCAGCTCCAATACGCGTGCAATCCGTCAGAGGGCGCGTCCCGGAAGAAATTCAGTTAGAACCCGCATGGAGGGATGAAATAGTTAAATCATAGTGAAGATGTTTAGATGTGTGGAATACTTAGTTGATCTAAGATTTGATTTTCATTGTTTTCAGTTTTTTTTAATAAGCCCGCAAATTCAACTCCGTAGTTTACGTACACCTGACGGAATACGGTCAAGTTGCCTCTTGTGGTCTCAAATTTAACCATTTAGAAAAGTATACAAAATTTATTTTCATAAAAACACTGGTTCTAGTGTGGGAAAACTCCTCCAAGGGGAGATACATGGCCAACAGTGGACTCTAGTGGCTGATGACGATTTTATCATGTAACCTGTTCTAGACATAGTTTGATCTTTACCAGTTCAATTTCAATACACGTTTAATCCGTCAGAGGGCGCGTCATGGAGGGATGAAATTGTTAAATCTTGGTGAAGGTGTGAGCGGCTGAGATTTTGTTTATAGCTAGATCTGAGATTCTGTTTCCATAGGGCCCGCACACGTGATGTTTACCTAAATTAAATTTTGCTTTATTAATAGTCTAGCGTCAATGCATGTGCAATGCGTCAGAGGGCACGTCTCGGAAGAAATTCGAGAAAAAAGATGGAATAGTTGCATTGAAGTGAAAATGTTAGTTTGGATTTTGTTTACATATCGGTATATCTGAGATTCTGTTCGTCTAGGGCTAGCTCAGGCGACATTTGACGAAAGATGTATTCAGGTGACAAATTCGAATAAATTTTACTATTAAAAAGTTCAGTTTCCATTTCAGGGCGCGTCCCAGAAAAAAAAAACAATTAGAACCCCCATGGAGGGATGAAATAGTTAATCCATGGTGAAGATGAAACGCCTGGATTTTGTTGAAAATACTATTTGAGATTTTGTTGCATTGTGGTGCCGGCTTAGACTAGCATCACCACCGATTTTTACCTATGAATGAGTGCCATAATAGGCCAGTTAGGCATTGATCCACGGAATGGGCAGCAGAGTTCTCTGTGATTACCTACAAAACCTTGCAGTGTGCCAATCCGCCTACTACGAGTAATCGTGATAAGTGTTGAAAATACCCCCCTCAAAGGGAGCTATGGACTATTGTAACTATATTTTTAGATTTGGTTAGACTAAATGGAACTTCCGTAAATTCTTTGCTGTCTCGTCATATTAATACAAACTGTAAAAATCAAAGTATTGAATAAAAGGTTTGTAGGTTCTTCAGAAATAAAACTTGTGAGTAGAACATATTACTTTGTTTGGGCTTAAGTCTGGTAATAATAATTTACATTCAACATCTTCTTCAGCGGAACCCTGAAACTTACTAAAGCAATATCCATATTCTGTGAACACAAGGGCATCTGATTCTGATTCCGTATGAAAGTTCTCGATTTAATTTATGTACTCGTTCGGTTTCACTCTTATCACGTGTCGAAGTTTCGAGAAGTCAAAAGAACGTGACTCGGGAGAGCTCACATACGGAAAAATCTTATTTTGCCACAGTTTTATAAGTATTAGTTTTGTCATTTTGTCCCTTCCGCTGACCTACTTACATACAAAAGTGCACTTGATAATACTGCTCTAACAATACTTGATAAATAGGGTATGACTGTGTACCTACCTACTTACATCAACCGATTGCAACTAATACTTATTTTTAAAGTGAGTTTCTCTTGAGAAAATGAACAACGTTCCCAAAAAAACATATGTAAAAAATTGGACCTTCCATACAAAATTATTTTTTAAGAGTTTTGTATGTGAGGTAATACATTTTTTTATTACGATCTTTGTATTGGAGAAAGTCTACCTCACCCTAAAAATATTTGCACTGACAATACCGTACAGAAAATCTAATATTTATTTCCACAAATTAGTAACTTAGTTTTTGCTATCAGTTTATCATCATCTCAGGAGCAAAAACGACAATTCTCTGCGAAGTATGCGAAAAAGTATCCTAGCATTTATTTGGTTCTGACGTAAATAAATTAACTTTTACGTCAAATAGACTTGCCAAAATCCCATATCAGCGATGGGCCCACATGCATAGATTGGACTTGGGTCGGCTAATTATAAGCATGTAACTTTTTTGTTTTATGTTATCTGAATTAAATTCTATTTACATGCCGTGTGGTTAGCCTGGCCAGCCCCGAGGCAGTGCCTTTATTTTTATTTTTTTATCCCGCCCGAGCCGCGTCTACACTAGGACCGCAAAATTGTTATAAGAAAAAGAAAATTGTGTCATTCAATTTTCTTTTTTTTTACAATGACTTATCATTATTTTGTAATGACTATCAATAAGTGATATTTTTTGTATCCAACATTGAATAAATGATTTTGTATTTTGTATTTGTATTATTTGGTAGGTACATTCAGTCTGACTATGAAACTGAACATTCTCGTAGCAGTATTTCAAGGAATACGAAAAAACGTCCTCACCTTTTTCAGTAACTTAAATAAATGAACTTCTACGCAAAGTGGACTTGCCAAAATCCCGCAGCTGCGAGAAACCCACATACATACACAGAATGAGACTTGACTTTAAGCTGACATGGAAAAGTTTTCCAGAAATTTCCACAGGAAGTCCCTTTGTGTTTTGATTTGCCAATATTAAGACGGCTTTGTATGAACTTTCTTTTTAAGTATGCAAATTTTGGAGTTGATAAAGATATTACTTCTTCAATGAGTGATTATTTTTGTTCTCATTCTACATCAAGCCTGAGAGTTACCAAGCAAAAGAATAAAGAGTATTAAAAAGTTCTCGTCTACGTTTTTTAATTCTTCATGAAATCAAAAATATCGTCGAAATGAATCTAGAGAATTTTAAGATGATTATAAAAAGCTAACTACTTACTGAAAAGACTAATCTTCTAAATTTTGTACAATAGTTTAAAAGACGCAAGATACCAACATGACCGATAAACAATTTGCAATCCCGATAATGAGGCAATATGCATAGAAGCATCGATTATCCACCTTTATGATGTCGGTGAAAAACAATAATAATGTTAACTCTGGGTGGTGAAAACGGAAGATCGTGCCTTGTGGCGTAGGTACCCTGGGAGAGGCCTATGCCCAGCAGTGGACTGCTATGCGCTGATGTGATGACATGAAGTGAAAAACATTGATTTTGCTCAAATCATAGGTTAAAATACACCCCGGGACATAGCGGTGTTGATTTTGGGTTAAACAATTTCACACACTTTGTTCGTACGTAGCTAGTTCCAGCACTTGTGGTAACATTTTAAACTAAATTAAACATCAAACCGTGTTGCCGTTCAGCTTACGGACCACTCCGTTTTGGCCCAAGCAGACCATAGGCCGAAAGCAGAATATCGGTTTTTTATACCAAACCCAGTTACTGGTTTTAAAATTTGGTATTCAGAAAATATTTGTTTTTTGTGTGATGTAATCGATAAACTTTGAAACTGCTAAGATAGGATGGACGGTGGAACAAAGCAGTCACGGAGTGGAGGCCAAGAGGAGTCAAAAAATCAGTGGGCAGACCATCAGCTTCGTAGTCAGATGACATCATCAAAACGACCTGGTCTTAATCGACGACATTAGCACAGAACCGTGAGGAGTGGCGCAATAGAGAAGAGGCCCATGCCCTGCAGTGGGTGGGTGTGGGCTGATGATGATGGATGATGATTAGAACTCTACATAAATTTATCGTAAGCTACATTTTTACAATAGATAATGTTTATTTCGCACGGAAAAACTGGTCCTTATTTTGTTCCGCTTACGTTTCACTTTATATATTTAATGCATTTCCGAAAAAATAACATCATTTAATTTGATTAATCTTGAAAACAAAACCTTTGTTTTTATTCTTGCAAAGTATTTCTGACTGTGATTTTTCGACAAAAACTGTAAAATTTCACGATTCTGCCTTTGACCTATTTGGGCCGAACCGAAGTGGGCCGAAAGCGTAACAACTCAAACAGTGTTGCCAGAGCTTACAGTTGTTCATACACTGTAGAAGCACCTCAAGTTAGCTGTTGTTAATAAAGTTGTGAAGTCTTGCCAGATCTTTTGACATGTTTGTTAATATAGTTTGAATTTTGTTTTGCACCCGCATATACTGGCGTAAATAGAGAATCAAATCAGTACAGTAGCACCGAGTCTTTTTTAAAAAGACATAAATAATAGGAAAGTGAGCTCTATTTAGATTTAAATAAAGTCGATATTGGCTAGAATGCCGCCTGTTAGATTGGCTGGCCTTGCAAGCTTTTTCAAGGGTCAGCCAAATGTTGACTTTGTTTCAACCATGATAAAGCTTCTTTTTAGGGTTGCGACTAACTGCTAATGCCAAATAAAGCCAGATTTGGGACAATTAGTTTCATCATAATCTTCCTGCCCTTAACCCAAATCAGTTCTTCTTCTTTTCGAATCAATTGCGATCTCTTTTATAACTCAAAATCACGTAGCAAAAGTATTTGGCTACTTTTTATGACCGGCCGCTTGCCAGGAATGCTATTGTAGGTGGTATCACCATGCAGTTGGCCATAGTCGACAGATATTTAGCCGCAGTAAAAAGCTCTACGTCGTATTTTACGATAGATTCAAGCGTGTACGATAGTGTACGGGTACCAAACACACCTTAAAACATTAGTTTAATAAAACGAAAGTGCAATATTACTGGTTGGGTGGATAATACTAACAATGTATAGGTGCTTGACATGCGCTTTGCCACAAAACAAGAAGTTTCGTTCTGAAAGTTTCCCAGAACTCAAAATGTTCTGCTGGCATCAAAGTGGAAACCCAAATCCCTTAAGTCTCGAAGCCAGAATGCGTTTACATTGATAAGCGAAGGATGATCGTCTTTATTCAAATTAACTTGCCACTTTGTCTTCTAGTGCAAGGCAAGAAAATAGTTTTTGAATACAAACCGAAATAAAGGTGTGATTCGTTAAAACTACAGTAGTACGTTTTGACTTTTTTGAACTGAAGCAACTGCTTTCAGCAGGTGATGCGAAGGATTGGTGAGTCGTATCACGACTCTACTTAAATATTTTGAATGTTTATTAAATATTTAATAGTAGAGTCGTTTTTTTTACTGCCAATATAAAGCCTGCCAAAAGCAGTTACGTCAGTTCGTGGAAGTCACGACAAACATAGTTAGGACGTAAGGACTAAGCTAAGTCCAATTGCAAGAAATGATTTTGCATAGAAACTATCTGGCATAGACCTGAGGGTGATGATAAAGATGTGATGTAAAAAGGGTGTCTGCGATTTACTATCATAATTGAAATAATTTGAGCTTCATTTTGTGAAAAAACTTTTATTCAAACCAATGTAAACTTACCCCTAGCATCAAAACAACACATCGATGCAGCCATATTCACGTATATCCAAGCAAATTGTTCTGCTAGCCACAAAATCAACCGCAAAACTAACTTTGTCAAACTACTGGCAACTTTATTTTAGGAAGCGACAATTGCCTAGCGGTTTTGCCAACTAATTGTACGGATTAAAGTTTAGTTTCGCAACTCCCGGATTCGATATTTGAATTTAAATCTCACTTTGGGCTTAGATCGAGGTACCTACTAATAACTGAATGGAGGCTGAAAAGTTGGAATGGAGTTTGTCGTCAAACCGATTATTATCATAATCTTCTAGCAATAAACACTTAAAAGTTTTGAGACTTGGTTTGTGTTGGCTCGACAACTGTACGTACCTACGCTATACCTCATGAAACAACTTAGCATATAAGCGGTAGGAATATTTTAAAACTGAACTCACACAACCCAATGCATGTGTGTCGGATGATAAGCACAACAAATAAAGTATGGAATTTTTAGTTATTATTGATTGTTTTTCAATCAATAGGATCAATTGTGTCCCCTGCACAACACAATTCGAATGAAAACTATCGATAGCAGTACTATCGATAGTTCGGCAACACTAGTTTCAATACCAATGATCAAAATCGATATTGCTTGAACTAGGTACGTAAAAATTCTCTTGCATCTGCTTGTGTCAAACTTGTCTTTCAAAATGTGACTTTGAACTCATACACGAATCGCTGCTGAAATTGGAGTGAGGTTATTATTAAAAGTAAATTAGTAAATAAATACATCCCACTTCCCTCATAAACAGAAAACACCACTGTCGCAACGCAGGGGGTGGCAAACAGATATTTTATTAAGACAAAGTAAACAAACATTTTGCACCGCCGAGCGTCCGACATTAATTCCCTAGATGCTTTAAAACAAATTAAAATGCATTCCTGCTGCAGTAATAAATTACATGGTTTACGGACCATCGGCCTGCTAACTTATATGGATAAAAAGTTTTTATTTTCACTCATCATTTGTCTTTTACAACGAATGGGAGCAGAAATGAAAAGCAAATGGGGTGAGGTATGGATTTTTAAAACGGGATTGCGCTGCGCGTAAATAAAGTCGGATTTATACGATTTTTAAGCTATGATGTGTTGTAATTACAACATAGAGTATCACTTCAGTTTTCTGTGGTGTAAAGCGGTAAAACCAAAATGCAAATTTCTTTAGTAGGTATATAAATATTATTTTCGTAGGTAACCTCTCCCGTCAAGTTTGCGGTAACTAGAACGAAAATTTTTCGTGTTCCTATTCGGTACCTATACCTACAGAGTAGTACTGAATGAACCCCTTTCCCGAAAATGCTAACCTTAACAGGTCAAACTGAACAACTTTCCCAAAGAACCAAAATTAAAAGCCTAAAAAATTAATTGGATCTCCCATGAAAATTACTCGGACAGATATTAAGATTTTTATGATTACCTACAGATTTATAAGTGTGGACCAATTTTTTTAGGCTTTGAATTTTGGTGCCCAGGAAAAACTTAGCGTTTTCGGCAAAATGGTTCGTTCAGTACCACTCTATAAAGGTATCGAACAGGAACTCAAAATTCCTATGAGCTATGTATTAGCATGTTTCGTTCTAGCTGACGCAAGCTTGCGTAAAAGTTAAAACAGTATTTTGCTACTCTTAAACCGCCCATTAGCCCGTAATTTGCCAACTTTGCGTTCGGAGCGCTCGATCGCGCTTATTGCGGGCCAATTTTGAGCTAAAAACCCCCGCGTGGCCACATAAAGCACCGTTCCAAATTTCTATGAACTGTGTATTCATATTTCGTATAGCATGTTTCGTCCAACCGAGTACCGAGTACCGCCATTCGAATAGGCCATATTTGACAGCTGTCAAACCCTAGGAAACATGTCAACAAAGAAAAATAGACCTTATGTCATAGCATTAAGATGATTTTGACTGCTGTCAAATATGGCCTATTCGAATGACGGTTCTATTGCTAACGCAAACTTGCGTATAAGCCAAAACAGTATTTCGGTACTCTTAAACCGCCCATTAGCCCGTAATTTGCCAACTTTGCGTTCGGAGCGCTCGATCGCGCTTATCGCGAGCCAATTTTGAGCTAAAAACACCCGCGTGGCCACATAAAGTACCGTTCCAAATTTCTATGAATTGTGTATTAGCATGTTTCGTTCTACCGAGTACCGAGTACCATTTTTCGAAAGGACAGCTGTCAAACGCATACTAGGAAACATGTCAACAAAGAAAAATAGACCTTATGTCATAGCATTAACATGATTTTGACAGCTGTCAAATATGTCCTATTCGAATGACGGTACTATAGCTAACGCAAACTTGCGTATACAGTATTTCGGTACTCTTAAACCGCCCATTAGCCCGTAATTTGCCAACTTTGCGTTCGGAGCGCTCGATCGCGCTTATCGCAAGCCAATTTTGAGCTAAAAACCCCCGCGTGGCCACATAAACTACCGTTCCAAATTTCTATGAACTGTGTATTAGCATGCTTCGTTCTACCGAGTACCGCCATTCGAATAGGTCATATTTTACAGCTGTCAAACCCATACTAGTAAAAATGTCAACAAAGAAAAATAGACTTTATGTCATAGCATTAACATGATTTTGACAGCTGTCAAATATGGCTTATTCGAATGACGGTACCATAGCTAACACAAACTTGCGTAAGACAGTAGGTATTTTAGTACTCTTAAACCGCCCATTACCCCGTAATTTGCCAACTTTGCGTTCGGAGCGCTCGATCGCGCTTATCGCAAGCCAATTTTGAGCTAAAAACCCCCGCGTGGCCACATAAACTACCGTTCCAAATTTCTATGAACTGTGTATTAGCATGCTTCGTTCTACCGAGTACCGCCATTCGAATAGGTCATATTTCACAGCTGTCAAACCCATACTCGGAAACATGTCAACAAAGAAAAGTAGGCTTTATGTCATAGCATTTAAATGATTTTGCATCTGTCAAATATGGCCTATTCGAATGACGGTACTATAGCTGACGCAAACTTGCGTATAAGACAGTATTTCGGTACTCTGAAACTGCCCATTAGCCCGTAATTTGCCAACTTTGCGTTCGGAGCGCTCGATCGCGCTTGTCGCGGGCCAATTTTGAGCAAAAAACCCCCGCGTGGCCACATAAAGCACCGTTCCAAATTTCTATGAACTGTGTATAAGCATGTTTCGTACTACCGAGTACCGAGTACCGTCATTCGAATAGGCCATAATTTGACAGCTTTCAAACCCATACTAGGAAACATGTCAACAAAGAAAAAGAGACCTTATGTCATTAGGCATATGCATATCATCTTATCTATACATACTTACCATTGTTTAATTAGATACCTGCTACTTTGCCTTGTGAATGAATATCGATTGATGTATATTTGTTTTGTTAATTATTTACTTAGTTTGCATGCTTTTATAATATCTTGTGCACACAAGTGCACAATAAAGAGGTCCGTAGAGCCCTTCGCAGTCTGGACGTGAACAAGGCCAGTGGTCCTGATGGCATACCAGCAAGATTGTTGAGGTATTGTGCGCCTGAGTTGTCTCCTGTACTGACACGCTTGTACCGCCTCTCTCTCGTGTCAAAAATTGTACCAAAATCTTGGAAGCTTGCCAATGTGCAACCTGTGCCCAAGAAGGGTAGCCGTGCCGACCCTAGCAACTATCGACCGATCGCCATCACTTCCATACTCTGTAAGGTTATGGAAAGAGTTCTGAACTGCAAACTGCTTTCGTACCTCGAAGACAATGATCTTCTCAGTGATTGTCAATATGGCTTCCGCCGAGGGCGTTCCACGGGAGATCTTCTAGTGTACGTAACGCATTGCTGGGGCGAGGCCATTGAAAACCACGGCGAAGCAATAGCAGTGTCGCTGGACATTTCAAAGGCCTTCGATAGGGTGTGGCATGCGAGTCTGTTGAGCAAGCTTCCAGCGTACGGCATACCCACTGGCTTCTGTAGCTGGGTGGCTGACTTCCTGAGTGAACGGTCGATCCGAGTGGTCATAGACGGCTGCTCCTCTGACCTCAAGGCTATTGACGCCGGAGTTCCTCAGGGTCTGTACTCTCCGCGACGCTTTTCCTGCTGCACATCAATGACCTTCTATCTTCAGGAATTGTTGGGTACGCAGATGACAGTACTGTCACCGAGAAATATCTGTCCGGCGCAGGAGCCAGTGGTGATGAAATCCAAAGATTGAGAAAGGCTATGATTGAGCGTACGAGCCTGACGTTAAGTAACGTCTCCCAGTGGGGCGATGACAATCTCGTAAGCTTCAATGCTTCAAAAACGCAGGCGTGTTTTTCTCCGCAAAAGGAGTCCTTTCACCTTTTCTCCTACTTTTCGGGGTACATCTGTTCCAGTGACCAACACTCTTCAACTCCTTGGCATGGAGCTTTCCTCTGACCTCAACTTCGGCACCACCATCGAGTCCAAGGCTCAAATTGCAGCTAGAAAGTTGGGCGTCCTGAATAAAGTCAAGCGGTACTTCACGCCTGAACAGCTTCTAACTCTTTATAAAGCTCAAGTCCGATCTTGCATGGAGTACTGCTGTCACCTTTGGGATGGCTCGGCTAAATACCAACTTGCTGCACTGGATTCGGTGGAACGCAGAGCCAAGAGATTAATAGGTGATAAAAAACTGGTGGCGACCAAGCTTCACAGCCTGGCTCACCGCCGCAAGGTTGCTTGCCTATCGGTCTTCTACAGATTGTACTTCGGAGAGTGTGCGCGTGAGCTGCATGAGCTCATACCACCGTCTCCTTTCTTCCATCGGACATCCAGACGCACGGCCGGCTACCATCCGTTCTTAGTTGATATACCCACATTACGCACTAAGCGCTTCAAATCATCTTTCATTATGCGCACGGCTAAAGAATGGAATTCCCTGCCTGCGTCTGTATTTCCGAGTGCATATAACCTGAATCTCTTTAAGTCTAGAGTGAATAGGCATCTTCTGGGCAAGCTCGCTCCACCGTAGATCCTATCTCTGCTCTAGGGTAAGATTGGGGTCAAGAGTAAGCCCATCATAGATAAAAAAAAAAAAAAATCTTTATTAAATTTTGTTATGGAGTAGCGGAGTCTCCCAACACAGGTGTTTTTAAAATACTTAAAGGGAGTCTCCAGTAACTATATTGTAAACATTCTTGGTAATGAAAATAAAGATTTTTGTATTTGTATTTGTATTGTATGTCAAAGGATTAACATGATTTTGACAGCTGTCAAATATGGCCTATTTGAATGATGTTACTACTACAGCTAACGCAAACTTGCGTATTTAAAACAGTATTTCGGTAGTCTTAAACCGCCCATTACCCCGTAATTTGCCAACTTTGCGTTCGAAGCGCTCGATCGCGCTTATCGCGGACTAATTTTGAGCTAAAAACCCCCGCGTGGCCACATAAAGCACCGTTCCAAATTTCTATGAACTGTGTATTAGCATGCTTCGTTCTACCGAGTACCGCCATTCGAATATGTCATATTTCACAGCTGTCAAACCCATACTCGGAAACATGTCAACAAAGAAAAGTAGGCTTTATGTCATAGCATTTAAATGATTTTGCATCTGTCAAATATGGCCTATTCGAATGACGGTACTATAGCTGACGCAAACTTTCGTATAAGTTAAAACAGTATTTCGGTACTCTTAAACCGCCCATTAGCCCGTAATTTGCCAACTTTGCGTTCGGAGCGCTCGATCGCGCTTTTCGCGGGCCAATTTTGAGCTAAAAACCCCCGCGTGGCCACATAAAGCATCGTTCCTTTCTATGAACTGTGTATTAGCATGTTTCGTTCTACCAAATACCGCCATTCGAAAAGGACAGCTGTCAAACCCATACTAGGAAACATGTCAACAAAGAAAAATAGACCTTATGTCGTAGCATTAACATGATTTTGACAGCTGTCAAATTTGGCCTATTCGAATGACGGTACTATAGCTGACGCAAACTTGCGTATAAGACAGTATTTCGGTACTCTGAAACTGCCCATTAGCCCGTAATTTGCCAACTTTGCGTTCGGAGCGCTCGATCGCGCTTGTCGCGGGCCAATTTTGAGCAAAAAACCCCCGCGTGGCCACATAAAGCACCGTTCCAAATTTCTATGAACTGTGTATTAGCATGTTTCGTTCTACCGAGTACCGAGTACCGTCATTCGAATAGGCCATATTTGACAGCTGTTAAACCCATACTAGGAAACATGTCAACAAAGAAAAATAGATATAATATCATATCATTAACATGATTTTGACAGCTGTTAAATATGGCTTATTCGAATGACGGTACTATAGCTAACACAAACTTGCGTAAAATTCAAAACAGTATTTTAGTCTCTTAAACCGCCCATTAGCCCGTAATTTGCCAACTTTGCGTTCGGAACGCTCGATTGCGCTTATCGCGAGCCAATTTTGAGCTAAAAACCCCCGCGTGGCCACATAAAGTACCGTTCCAAATTTCTATGAATTGTGTATTAGCATGTTTCGTTCTACCGAGTACCGAGTACATCATTTGAAAAGGACAGCTCTCAAACCCATACTAGGAAACATGTCAACAAAGAAAAATAGACCTTATGTCATAGCATTTACATGATTTTGATAGCTGTCAAATATGGCCTATTCGAATGACAGTACTATAGCAACAGTATTTCGGTACTCTAAAACCGCCCATTAGCCCGTAATTTGCCAACTTTGCGTTCGGAGCGCTCGATCGCGCTTATCGCGAGCCAATTTTGAGCTAAAAACCCCCGCGTGGCCACATAAAGTACCGTTCCAAATTTCTATGAATTGTGTATTAGCATAATTCGTTCTACCGAGTACCGAGTACATCATTTGAAAAGGACAGCTCTCAAACCCATACTAGGAAACATGTCAACAAAGAAAAATAGACCTTATGTCATAGCATTTACATGATTTTGATAGCTGTCAAATATGGCCTATTCGAATGACAGTACTATAGCAACAGTATTTCGGTACTCTAAAACCGCCCATTAGCCCGTAATTTGCCAACTTTGCGTTCGGAGCGCTGGATCGCGCTTATCGCGAGCCAATTTTGAGCTAAAAACCCCCGCGTGGCCACATAAAGCACCGTTCACACTGGAGCGTTTAAGGGGCTTACATTAGTCGCTCGCCGGTCTCATCCCAGCACTCGGCGTAAAGCGTCGCCGATAACATCAACACTCTCGCGGCATGCACTGCGCTAGTGACGCACGTAAAATTATCGATATGTTTTTCATACTTTTTTTCTTTGTATCGATGTGGCTATTGAAATTGTTTTTTATTATACACTGATGGGTATTGACATCGCGTCCGAAGCTATTGAAACATACCTAAAGCATATTAGTCGCTCGCTGGTCTCATCTTTAGCACTACTTAAAGTGTCATCTTCTAGAAGGCCTGTCCTCCGCCATTAACTACAATTATATCAAGGGCAAATCTTGCGCACCCTGTGCTCAGGAGTTTACTGCTAATATCCGCTACAATAGCCACCTACGGGCGCCTCAGCGCCGACTTGATCAGGAGTAGAAGTGGTTGCTATGGCCGAAACTGGCCGGAGAGGTCAATCAAAAAGTCGATCAAAGTGTTACCGTTAACTGACATGACTAAGATTGTTTTCTAAAAGTATCGATAGTCGATAACGCTTTACATCACTAGCCGCAACACGGTAAGTGGCGCGGCTATCGTGCGATGCATCACTCTCTGTAACGTCGTTCCAACAAAATTACTGTGATTGTTTTATAAAAGTATCGATAGTCGATAACGCGTTACATCACTAGCCGCAACACCGTAAGTGCCTCGGCTATCTAGCGATGTATCACCCTCTATAACGTCGTTTTGACAAAATCAATATGATTGTTTTATAAAAGTATCGATAGTCGATAACGCGTTACATCACTAGCCGCAACACGGTAAGCGGCGCGGTTATCGTGCGATGCATCACTATCTATAACGTCCTTCTAACAAAATTACTGTGATTGTCTTTAAGGATTGTTTTATAAAAGTATCGATAGTCGATAACACGTAACATCACTAGCCGCAACACGGTAAGTGCCGCGGCTATCGTGCGATGCATCACTCTCTAAGCTGCTCTCGAGAACAACATTTGCCGTTCCTACGATCTGATTACAATAAAGGCAACTGAAAGAAAATGGTTGAGGCAGTTGCCTAAAATGGTCGCTTTTTTCGACGATTCTCTTTAATTTCTGTATTGAATTTTTTATATCGTTTCCAATAGCGCGATAGTATGACTAGCAGTACCTTTGTTTATAAGTTTAAACCATCTAAAGTGATCCTTTATAATATAGCAGGTAAGTGCCAATACCATGGACGTATAATAGGGCCCTTTTATACGTCCATGGCCAATACTTGATTTGTGGTACCTACCGACTACATTTTAAAATGAGTGTCACTCATATCATTGCTACAATATTTTTGATGGTATCTTTTGATAAGTACTTAGTCTCGTGTATGTATGGATTATTTCGAAATAATTTATTTTCATATTACCGGGAGCAAGGGTCGATGGACCGCAAAATTTGAAGCGTAGAGGTAATCTGAGCACCTTGAAATAGTTTTTTTTTCTATGTAGTTAAACGGTGGGAAACAAGAAAGGAAATTAGAATTTTCGACATCCCATAATAAATCTTGATAATCTGTCTTTGAGTCTTTCTATGGAGACTTCAATATTATATCGTTTACCAACATATTTTCAGACATTTTATACCTATTACCACCTACATTGTAGTTAAACAACGCACAACATATAACAATGTCCCAGAGACCGCATTGTTTGACTTTATCTCTTTGTTCTGCAACTTCATAAACTTACTTCCGTGATAGCAGTTCACTGGGAAGTGTGACGCCAGTTTTGTTCATAAATGTGGGTCGTATTTATAACATGAGTATATCATATTACAGTACATTACACATTATGCTGAGTTTTCTCTGTCGCGACGCGGTGCTGCATTTCGGGGTTACTAGCGCCGTAAAGTCACTATCAGAAGCATATCCAACTACCTATTAAGCACTTACTAACATAAGTTGTTCTTACAAACTGCGTGTATCTTTCAGATCGTGTATGACAGGACTAATCCATGAAAAAGAAACTGCTTACTCGTATTACTCTAGATAATTTTACTCTTTTTACTCGTATTCCTACTTATTTCTTATTTATTACAGATTTCTATAGTAAGTATATACTCGTGATTCAAAAAGTTTGCAACTTATCTCTTCTCACCGCGTTGCGTTTCGGTGTGAACTGACCCTGTAATAAGAATTATGAAACAAAATTATTATGTAAATTTTTTCAGTTGCAGTAGATTCAAGACAAAACACCGATGCAAAAAAGTCTTTCTTCTTTCCTCTGACATTTTCTAAGCCCAGCGCCGTCGTTGTGGTATCCAGAATGGTATGCAGCTCACAGCCTCAACAAAAAACTGTGTGTGTATCCGTTTTGTTTCTCTCACCACAGCAAGCCCCGCTTATGAAACATATTTCAGCCAAATTGCTCGCCCGAGATCGCGAAAAGTGTTTCGGAGGTGGCAAAACTAAACCTAGAGGGTATGATTCTTGAGTGGAAGCCACGCCTCGGAAAGCTAAAGTTGTACACCATGGCCATATTATGAAATGATAATAATTAAAAAAAAAATTGCAATTCTCATCTGACATTCTACTGGGGACGGTCAAAATTACCATCCACTTGAGAATCTATCGAGATGAAAGTGATAAAAATATGTCTGCTTCCGCACTTATGATGACAAGACTGCCTGATTCAGTCCGAGCTCAGAATTGACTGTAGAAGATCTCCTGAGGATGCTCCGTGGAGGAGTGAAACACGTATAGCGTTAAACGGTGGTTGTGGTATAAGTGAGTGCATCGCTTGTGAATTTCCATTAAGTTGCGGTTGTACGTGTGGTTCACTCAGCAGCATAACTTACCATCGCAAATGTGGAAAAAGCTTCAATTTCATCAAGATAGACTTTCGCAAAGTAGCGCCTGGTACTAATAGTTACTACTTAAATAATATATCGAGACACAATTGAGACGCTTTTCAAATAGCAGGATACTGGCCCTGAAACCAACGTCAAGGCAGGTGTTTGTTACAGTACTATTTCCATTAGACGCGTAGTTTCCCACATCGATGTACGAGCAGCCTCTTTCTATTCTACTCACACGCTGTTTCACATTCCGCTTAGTCGCACAAGCGGAAACGCTACATACAACCCTGCCCGTGGACATTGCATGAAATTTAATATCACTGACCAGAAATATTGTGTATTGAAGCTTTGCTAACCATGTGTTTTATGCTTTCACACTATTTGTTGACACCAGTTGGCGACCGTTGGTGACTTGCGGTGTAGAAGCGAAGCGATTGTACTACAAATACTACAATTTACTTGACCAATGAGCTGTACTGGGAATGTTTATTCTCATACAATTTCGACTCGTGGAACTGAACTCAACTCAAACTACAACACTGTGGGGTGGGATATTATTTGCTATCCTCACTACAGTTGGCAGGTGGATTGGCAAGCGCAGTACAAGAGTGTTGCATTCACAGAGATGCACAATCCCTGGATTCATCCCTTGCTAAAACATTTTGGCAATATATTGGTATGTGTTGGCCAGATTTGCCAATACGCTTTGCAGAAGCACTTCAATCATAGTTACCTACTATGATTTTAGTCTTGGAATTTTGGTGAGTGATTTGAAATATGACACAACAGTCTATATTGTGACCCTACGTGCTGGTTGTGTTATGTGTGGGTGGACCCCACACCACACAGCATCGGAAATACTCAACTCAGATAAAACATATCTGTTCTAGCCTATTTTATTCAATCCTGTCAAACGATATGTGATGTAATTTATATTGAATCGATAAATAACTCTACAATATACATAGTTTGAATTTAAAGCAATCTCATTAGATTACCCATTTTTTCAATCGAATATTCTCCTGGTGACTTTTACCCTTAGACAGGCCAGCAAAGTAAAACCATTCTATTTGTTTTGTGTGATGCTACTAAAGGAAATTTGAAAAATTGAATTTATGAAAAAAAAATTAATTTTAATACAAAAATACTAAAAATATATGTACAATGTAACAATTAATTTAAAAACTAAACGTAGGGTAAAATAACTTCTTGATTTTTGACTGGTTTTGAATGTGATTTAGCGTATCTAGTTTTGATTTTTTTAATGATAGGCCTGTACTTCATTAACGGCGCTCTTGTTGTTGGTGTGAACTTTTTCTGGTTGAAGTTTTCTGTAGTTTTCTCTTGATATGTTTGCTGTTGTTGACCGCTGTTCTCAGAAAACTTTCGCATTAACTTTTCAAAATTGGACAATCTCATGTTTTTCTTCTTCAGTGGAACGTTGTATTTCTTTGACTTACTTATCTTTATGTTCGCTGCTTTTCTCTTTTTGTTCGATATTTGATTTACATCTACCTTTACACTGTAATCAACTGTAACGTTATCCCTGTCTGCCAACCGGCCGATTTCGGATATGTAATTGTTGAACCGTACTTCGGGGTGTGGTCCAGACACGAAAAACTTTTTTGGTATCTTATTTAGGAGGGGCTCTTGCATTCTCAAGTGTTGGGTGTGTCTTTCTGAAAAAAGAAAATGAAATTGAATTGTTAAAATACTTATTATTGATCTGTAAATTTACAGTGAAACATATCATGTTGCTCTTATCCTTCAATAATAATAAAAACATTTCCATTGTTATCCAAATTATGAGATTTCTAACGTACTTATACTTCAACTATCGGTCGTTGCGTTTGAAAGGTTTAAAGGGATAAAGAAATGCAACGAAAAAACACATTGTTCAAAAAAGCAAGGTCAACCAAGTACTTGCGATATTTACCTATATACTCACGTTCAAAATAGTCTTGACAGGACACGTATCCAAGTAAACAAACTAAAAAACTGTAAACAAAACTTTTCACAAAATACACCCCCATATTTCTGAACTGAACGAATCTGAATAACAAAACACACTCTATGGGCACAGGTGGCTTATATTGAACTCTAATAGGCAAAAAAAGTAACAATAGCATTTGTTCGTAGTGCTAAGCTGATTAACACATTTGATGGTGATGGATTTTTAATGGTCTCATCTAGTGGGATTTGCTTTTTCATTTCAAACCTACTACATTGGATTAAAATAAAATATGATAAAAACAAAAGAAATTACACATTGGCTTTTGATGATCTTTTAATGGAAAATAAAGAGGATTCCAGATATGGAAAATAATAGTTTTTTTCATTTCATACTCGTTGCGTTCTACATTGAATTAAAATTAAATATGATAAAAATCAAAAGAAATATTTCCATACCATAAAATTTCTAAATTCAAAACAAATGCCTCTTCCTACATTTAGATTCTTTGCCATACCTAAACATGTCACATATGAATTCCACGCAAGATGTCACATCTTAAGTCATATAAAATCTGAAGTTCTTTGACTTCATAATTACACAGGTTAACATAATACTATCTTAACGATAAGCTAAGTTTTAGCTTGTCAATTGAGACTCAATCCAATACTGTTCAACCCTTTACAAATAAAAGAAAATCTTATGCGTGTGACGAATGTTCCTGGCAAGCATATTAAAATACTGCAATGAGCAGTCAATGTGTTAGGATCATCAAAATTTTTATCCTACAATGTTCATCAGGTGGCATTGTTCCGTGTAATACGTAACTATGATGGAAACGCACGTGGTTTAATGGAATCTTCCTCATCTTATCGGATATAACGCTTGTGTGGGTTCGATTAGCAGGCACCTGACGTGGTTGTGTAAAGAAAGCCGTCTAAGTACCTAATCATGGACAGGGACCGGGATCGACGGCGTAACGTTCCCCCAAAGCATCTTTCTTTTCGGGCAATCGGATGGTTACGCCCGCAACGTCTTACTGGAAGAAAATTCACAAAGGGATAGGTAATTATCGACTGTGAGTGAACCACCGAGAATCCAACCCGGAACCTTCTGTGTCTCAGGCAGTCGCACTACCACTGCGCCACATCGACCGTCGGAATACCTATGCTGTTTTTGTATGATGGTCTGGTCTGACTGTAGCCTGAGCCAGGCCTGGGGAGAAATGTCACACATATCCAGAAATCCAAAAAGTTGCAAGCAAGATGGCCGCTTAAAAAGTCTAAAAGCACGTTTGTAAGTTTGATTCAGTAAAAATTCCAGAGGTGAGGCATGTAGTATCCTTTTTAAAATACGCTAGTGAAAGAACTCTGAATATTACTTTCAAATATTGTTTTCTGGGAATCAAATCCATAACCACTTTATTAGAGCATTAAGCTTAGATTACGGGGGTAGTTAGCAAAGTCAATTAAACTCTGTCACACGCCAGAACTTTCCCCTTCAACTTCAAAAACTGAAATCTGAAGTTGGAACTTGTTTTCGTAATTATACGTTTGCAACTGTACCAGTGTACCTACCTAGCTGTACGTAACGATTGCAACCAACACCTAATGATGGTAGTTTCACAACTGCTAGAACCAAGTTAACCCAATTTACTAAATATATTTGAGAGGAAAATTGTTTCGTTTTTAAATTAAAGTTTCTTTATTTAGATGTGGAGCAAATTTAAGTAATTATGCTCGTTGTTGTCTCGTCCTCGATGATAATAGAAAACAAGTGTAGTCCCGGTTTTTGACTCACTGGCGCCAACACAATTTAAAGCTGAAAGAAAAAAGCAGCCACGGATGTGCTGCCCCCTACTGTCATTTCGCAATACTGCATTCGTTTTTTGTGTCACTTAATGGCGCCGCGCATTTTTTCACTCATCGCGTTTTTTATTAGGAAAAGTGTGGTGATTCCTCATAATTATGAGCAAAAAGCGTTCCTCAGAAGACGAACGAGAGCACTTGCTCAGAAAAATCAAGAAATTGGAGAAAAGGATATATGATTTACCCGATTCCGATATGGAAGAGGAAGGTGAGGTTATGTTTGTAAAACATTATCCAACATGTGCATTTGTTTACATAAAATTGTTGTTTAAATACGACAATCCTACGAGATGTATGTAGACTATGGCTTGGGGACATTCTGCGGGAATGTACAAAAGCTAATTTATGACCTAGGGGTATTCTGCGGGAATACACGTGGTTCTGTTTTTTCGAGTCCAAGGGGCATTCTGCGGGAATGTACAGTGGCTCTGTTATTCAAGTCCAAGGGGCATTCTGCGGGAATGCACAGGACTGGTGTAATAAATACCTGCACAGTATTTGGATATGCTACCAAAAACATAAAATACAAAATACTCCATGTAAGTATGGTTTGTATTTCATATTTCAGGTAGTAAAGAAAATCAGGAAGAAATGCAAGAAAGTGAGCTACTTGAAGGGTTTCTTAGTGACGAAGAAGAAGAAAAATTAGATGAAGATGTATTGGATATATTGGGCATAGCCCCTAATCCTAAACCTAAGAAACCAATACTGCGGACAGAGATAGCAGAACGTTGGCAAGAAATATTAGAAAAAGGTTTAAAGAAGGAGGAGAAAGAAGAATTAACCAAACTCAACCCACCGTTTGAGAATTGCCCGAAAATGGTTGCACCAAAATTAAACAAAGAGGTAGGAGCCGCACTAAATGACAATGGTAAGAAAAGAGATGCCCTTATAGAACTGAGGCAAAAACAAATGAGTACTTCTCTTTCCTGCCTGGGACAAGCCCTACAACTTTGTATAAAGAGTACTATGGATAATAAACTAGATATCATCAAAAAAATTGAATGATTCCTCACGCTTATTATGCGATGCCATGTACTTGGATACAAGAGGCAGGAGGACATTAGTGCTGTCATCAATAAATAAAAATCTTAAAGATTCCTTGCTGGAAACAGAACCAAATGAGTTCCTGTTTGGTGATAACCTGACGGACAAAATTAAGACTGCAAAAGCAGTACAGAAATCAGGAAAAGAATTAAAGACATTTAGTGATGAAAAGAAACAGAAAAAGAAACCTGAACCTGAGAAAAAGAAGTCTTTAAACTGGCGGGGCCTCCTCAGACCACACAGATCAGGAAAGGGGAGGGGAGCAGACTACCCGCTCCAGCAGAAGAAGAAATACGAGAAGAAACCACCCCCGAAGCATTAAATCAGGTAGGCAGACTGCCCAATTTTCTTGCAAAGTGGAAACTTATTACAAAAGATCCAGTTATTCTAGGGTGGGTTACTGGCTACAAGATACCATTCACAGAACAGCCATATCAGGGTTCTATTCCGCTTAACAACCGCTTCTCAGATTCAGAGTCAAAACAAATAAGATCTGAAATTGATAGCTTACTAAAAAAGAAAGCTATTGAGCAGTGTGAATCTAGTGATGATCAGTTCTGTTCACCAGTATTCATTATTAAAAAACCTAATGGATCTTTTAGATTTATTCTGAATCTGAAGAGGCTTAATACCTTTGTACAGACCGAACACTTTAAGCTTGAGGATTATAGAACAGCATGTAAGCTTATACAACCTGGTGATTTTTTAGCATCATTAGACCTAAAAGATGCCTATTACATGATCAATATTCATGAAGAGCATAGAAAATATTTGAGATTCTTTTTTGAAGGCAAATATTACCAATTTAATGTTCTTCCATTTGGTTTGTGTACAGCTCCTCTCACATTCACAAAGATTATGAAACCAGTAACAGCTTATTTAAGAGGAAAAGGTTTAACATCTGTTCTATATCTTGATGATTATTTATGTATTGGTAGTTCAGAGACAGATTGTCTACATAACATAAATACTACTGTGGAGTTGCTAGAAAATCTTGGATTTATAGTAAACAGAGAAAAGAGCATTTTCACTCCACAACAAGAGTGCAAATTCTTAGGACTTGTATTCAACTCCATAGATATGTCCATTAGCATTTCTAATGATAAAAGGAAAAACACTTTAAAACTAATTCTGGAATTACTTAGGAAAAAGTCATTTTCTATTAGATTTTTAGCTCATGTAGTAGGAAAACTAATATCACTTTGTCCGGCTATTAAATATGGAATTTTGTACACAAAAGAACTGGAGAGGTTAAAATACTTAAATCTAAATAAATTTAATAATAATTATGAAGCGAAAATATCACTAAATACTTCTTGTAAACAGGATCTTCAGTGGTGGTCTAAGTCTGTTATGATATCAACTAACAATATAAGGAAAAATAACTATCAAACTGAAATATATAGTGATGCCAGTTTATCTGGCTGGGGTTGTTCATGTGGTACTCAGAAGACAGGGGGAGCATGGACAGAGTCCGAAACTAATCTACATATAAATTCATTAGAGTTGCTTGCTGCCTTCTTTGGACTAAGATGTTTCGCTTCCAATCTCAAAGATTGTGATATTCTTCTTCGCATTGATAATGTAACAGCTGTTTCATACATAAATAGACTGGGAGGTACTCAGTATCCTCATTTGCACAGTATAGCTAAACGCATATGGCAGTGGTGTGAGGAGAGAAACTTATGGATATTTGCTAGCTATATTAACACAAAAGAAAATATAGTAGCTGACTTTGAATCAAGGAAACAACTAGGTTGTACAGAGTGGGAAATAAATGATAGGTGTTATCAAAATGTAATATTAAATTTTGGTACACCATCAATTGATTTATTTGCAACAAGAACTAATGCAAAATGCCCATGCTATGTTTCTTGGCATCCCGATCCAGAAGCATTCGCTGTAGATGCATTTACATTAAGTTGGTCGCATTTACAGTTTTATGCTTTCCCCCCCCTTTTTCTATGATTCTTAAGACTTTAGAAAAAATTATATCAGATAAAGCGAAAGGCATTGTAATTGTTCCCTACTGGAATACACAGCCATGGTTTCCAATTTTTAATAAACTATTATTAAAAGACCCTATAGTGTTTGAACCATCTAAAGAGTTGCTTATCTTACAAAATTCCAGGGAACCGCATCCGCTCCACAAGAATCTCAGACTGATGGCCGGTCTATTATCAGGCAGGCTTTCCTAAATTCAGGAGTTTCAGAGGAGGCAGCGGATATAATGTTGGCTTCTATATCGCTCAACACTCTCAAACAATACAAACCTTGCATAGTAGGATGGGCCAGGTATTGTGAAAAAGAAGGAATTTCTCTTTTCAACCCCAGTATTTCTAACATAATTTCATATCTTACTCAGAAATTTAATGAAGGTTTATCTTATGGTAGCCTGAATTCATTAAGGTCTGCATTATCATTGATAGTTGGTTCTCATCTAGGTACTGATGAAAAAATCAAAAGATTATTTAAAGGTTTCTTTAAATTAAGGCCCTCTGCGCCTAAATATAATAATACCTGGGATGTTTCAATTGTTCTCAATTACATAGATCAAAAATATATTGACAACAATAATTTAACTGCCCTGTCCAAAAAAGACAGCTTCTTTATTAATTCTAGCTACAGGACAAAGAGTACAAACAATTTCATTAATTGATATAAAGAATATAGAGATAAAGACTGATTGTATAACTATTAAAATTGATAAATTAGTCAAAACATCAGGACCTAATAAATGTCAACCTTTTCTAACACTCCCTTTTTTCAAAGATAGAGTTGGTATTTGTCCTGCTAAAGCACTATGTGATTATTTAGAAATAACTAAAAATCTTAGAACATCAGACATGTTGTTTATTTCCCTAAGAAAGCCACATAAGAGTGTTTCCACCAGTACAGTCAGCCGTTGGATAAAGACATGTATGGAAGAGAGTGGAATTGATATTTCTACCTTCTCCACTCATAGCACAAGGCATGCTTCTACATCAGCAGCATACAAGAAAGGGGTAAATATAGATGAAATCAGAAGGACGGCTGGTTGGAGTGGTGAATCCACAGTGTTTGGCAAATTTTATAATAGACCTATTATAAATAATTCTAATTTTGCACAAACTATTTTTAGCAAAGATTAATAATTTAGAATAAGCATAATTGTTTTGATTTTTTTTCTAAAATGAATGATCATTGATCATTATGATCAGTCATGTTTGTTACCTACATTGAAATAAAAAGTTACAAAGTAATTGAAATTTTTTATTTAATGGTTATAATACATGATAATTTTACAACATATCTTTAAACATCTACACTTGTTTTCTATTATCATCGAGGACGAGACAACAACGAGCATAATTGATAGTCAAACGAACTTACCTGTAAGTGAAGTTCGACTGTAATTATGTGAAGTTGTTGTCTCGTCCGAAGATGATAAGTCCCCCCCTACCCATCAACTTACAATTAGGTAATTAATTGTAATAAAACCCTTGTTGTAAAATTAAAAATTCACTTTAAACTAAATGAAGTATTGCGAAATGACAGTAGGGGGCAGCACATCCGTGGCTGCTTTTTTCTTTCAGCTTTAAATTGTGTTGGCGCCAGTGAGTCAAAAACCGGGACTACACTTGTTTTCTATTATCATCTTCGGACGAGACAACAACTTCACATAATTACAGTCGAACTTCACTTACAGGTAAGTTCGTTTGACTATCAATTAAATTGCATTCAGTACAAAAATCAAATTGAAATAAAGTCCGTGTGCTAATGATTATGCACCGCGACTTTGATTTTATCGACACCTAAGTACTTTCATGTCATATTTTTTCACTTTTTTTATCCACTCTACGTGATTTTACACGTCTGATGTCTGCTCGCCCGTGAGATTAGTTACTCTACAGTGCACATCATAAGCCGATTGCTCCGTTCAGCCGCATTTCGGATTATTTAAAGTTCACATGACACCATTCAGTGACACCGAATAATTTCCGCATAAGTTGTCATATCTCAAACCAAAGATCTTGTTCCCACTTATCTGAAATTCCATTACTGGTGTAAACGCAGATAACATGAGGTGTATTAAGCGTTCTTCTTATTCCCAATCGCACTGGGCGGAAATGCATTATTTATCATAGGAACTTATTCTGAATAAACAATTCCACACAGAAATAGGCCGGAATACCCACTGGCTCTAAAATCTCATCCAGCACTTTGAAAGTTAAGCCTGCTGGGATATCAACGCTGACCAGGAACACAACTAACTTTTTATCTGTAATCCAGGGGGAGAATGGATCCCGCAGAATTCTGCCGGGATCCGTGGAGGGGCACAGAAGTGGTAATGTTTTGGTTGGTCAAGGTAGAAAAGGCTCAGTGTTCGTGCAGTTTCGAAAAAGAAAAAGAAAATCCAAATATGGTTCATGCGAGAATGCTCATCGCAATGATCATCCAGATCAGCCACTATGTAGTGAAGTGAGAATGTTCAGTAATGAAAAGGATAATGCATGCGTTAGAAACTCCTGGCTTTCTACTTTGATTGGCTGGTTGGTATGGTAGTTTAGTTGGCGAGGTCAATAAAACCAACTAAATCTACTTCTATTAGATGTGTTCTTACGACAATATTGATAAATTATCACTGAACAATGCATTTGCGGTGGCACGGCATGAACCTTCTGGTATTAATGATTATTATATCACAATGACAATGACTGCTACAGACTATTTGAATGATACAGAGAGTAGAAACATTATTGTACCTTATTGTTACTCTGTCACCGTTTATTTATTTAACTTTATGCATTAAGTACATGGACGGACTTTATGCCTTAGGCATTATCTACCAGTCTACCTTAGGGCATCTGAAAATAAATGTGCTTAACTAAATACTTACATTCTTACACCGTCCATCGTATTCATCGTGTTGTTCGTCAGATAAGTGTACCACACCAAGAAAATAGAATAAAGGAAGTAGTATTTCATGTCTTATCTCAATAAAATGTCGTTCTGAGTTCTGTGCTGGAACCGAGTGGTAACTTTTCAATACGTATTGATTGAGCACCGTGTCCCAAACTGAGTTCCAGTTCCGTGACTGGTGACTGGGAAGAGTGCAAGCTTTAACTTTGCCTCTAGGCAAAGTAAATCTGTAGTGAAATCTGCTTTATATGATCAATGACCTAATATCACGTTTTAATTGTTTTCGAATTTGAGGCATGACTTTATGTATTAAACGACTAACCTTGCTGTTTCAAGTCGAGGCTTATAGAGTCTCGATATTTCGATGCAATACGCAGGTACATCATCCTCAAGAGTACGACAGGTCGCGCACGCTCGGTAGTAGCGCTAAGCTACTTAAGCCTCGACTTGAAACAACGAAGCCAGTCGTATAATACATAAAATATGTGTTATCCTTGTTCGTTTGATAATTTCATGATTTCATACATTCTTTTCCGCTTTCGATAGTCACTCTCCACAATTTGGTGTCTGGCATCTGCCACATGTGAAACTACTTATTTTGCAGGGCTTTCAATTGATGCGTACGAAATCTTATCAATAAAAGGAGTGTTTTGGAACGATAAACATTGTTCAAATTCAAATTATTCTTACAATCTTATCAGTTAAATATTTATTCGGTGTAAATAGAATTTGAGCTTTTTAATAACTTATTCTAAAGTAAATTATCCATGCGTAAAGATGCAGATTCAATATAGGTTTGAAAAGAATAGAATTCATTTTATATTCTAAAAATTGAAGAAAAGAAAATATTTTTGTCGCTGTTCACCAGACTAGAAAAATAGCAGACCTCGAAAATCGAATCGAAATTCACACGGAGCGCTGCTCGTGGATTCGCTCGTTTCCCTAATGAAACTGCGGGACACCTACATGACATAGCGGTATATTCTCATTTATACTCCTTCTCCTACCACAAAATAGAGAGTATACAGAAAGTTCACTCGGCCCTTGACAGCCGATGTGGCGCAGTGGTTAGTATGCCTGCCTGCCACGCAAAGGTTCCGGGTTCAATTCCCGGTGGGGTCACTCACAAAGTTGATATTTATCACTTTGTGAATTTGATCCCAGTCTGGTTAGGACATTGCAGGCTGAACCACCTGATTGTCCGCAAGTAAGATGGTTCCGTGCTTCGGATGGGCACGTTAAGCCGTCGGTCCCGGTTGCTGTCTATGATGGCGGTCGTTACACAACCATGTCAGAGGCCTGCACTTGCAGTAGGCAGTTGAAAAACTCTGACACCAGGGTTCAACGGGTCGTTGAACGACTCGGTGTCCCACACGAAAAAAGAGACTCGGCCCTTTTTTGGATTTTCGCGATTGGCACTTGTTACATAGCCAGGGTTGCTTCTGTCAAAAATCTCAAAGTATGAAAACATCAAAACAGCAAATCTGATAAAAACCGTCATGATACTAAGCCATAGACAAATGAAACCTTTTTCGCGCATTTGGTGCTCTGTGTTCTAAGCCTATTTTTAAATCCAAGAAATTTGACGTTCGTGTCAACCACCTTCTTATTTACCTTGACTTCCCCTGAGATTCCGGTTATTTCCAGTTAAAGGCAGTAAGCGTCAAAATCGTAGCTAGTACTGAGTGAGCCATCTGGTAAGGCGCCCCGCTCGCCATTTTCCCTTATTTATGCTCCTACCTAGAACCAGGTGTAAGGAGCTTTCGTATGATATTGCATATACAGGACTTTTTTCGAATAAAGAAAGGAAAGTTTGTTTCGAATAAAGAAATAAGTAGGTTTTGATTTTGCCGTGTGATGCCGGCTTAGAATAGCGTCACCCCAATTTTACCCGTGGGTGTCGTAAAAAACGACTAAGGGGTAATGTTACATGGACTAGGCAGCAGCGTTCTTTGTTAGGTAAATGATCTTGCACTGCGCTCGCAAATCCGATTGCCAAGCGTGGTGAGTATGGCAATACCCCCCGAGAAGGGGAGGATCATGTCTAGCAGTGGACTGATGTGGCTGTATAGGAAAAGTTAAAAAGTGTAGAAAGCCTTTTGTTTTTGAAACCTTATTACAACAGTCAAATCGGGAACACACCGTGTCTCAGTCACCCTTTATTGAGCACAACCTACTGCCTCAGATTTACTTCTCGGTAACTCAGAGTAAATAATGGTGCCTCATTTAGAGGACTCCCTTCAAATAAAATCAGAAGAGTAAAGAAAACACAATATTAACAAATAAGTCAATAAGTAGTGCTTTGATTGTTTTGCGATGACACACTTCAATGTCTAAGGTTTCAAAATATCGTGGGAAACTCGTGTACCCCGAAAACCTTTGTGATACAAGCTCTCACTGCTCTGTCTTTAGCAGAGCTTTGATTGTTTACGATGACATACTTGGATGTGAAAACTGTCCTATTAAATTTATGAGAAAATGAGAGACTGATCTAGGTTTCAAAATAGCGTTGAAAACCCGTTTACTCTGAAAATCTTGTTGATATGAGCTCTGCTTCTCTTGCGTACATATTTCGTTTGATCAAGTTTCAAAGCTACACACTTTACCAGACACTAGAGTGTGTATCTGCGCAGCGAACCCTTTTCTCTAAAATATTCTTTGCTCTAAGACCTCCTTAGATTTATTCCTTGGTATAAATTGAAGAGACAAATTCCCTTCGCGAGTGATTTAGCGGTTCGCACAGAATTATTTTCGTTACGTTTGCTACAATTTGCGTGTCTGTTTTAGAGGCGTGCTGGTTAGATTTTGTTGTAAAAAGGATTTAAGGTACATAAAGATAATTGTTGGCATAAATATGAATAATGTCTACGGTCACAGCAGTCCACAGCTGGACATAGGCACTCCCACGTAAAAAAATAAATAAGTACCTAAATGAATCTACGTTGCCAATGCCACGGCAACCTACATTCGTACTTCTATTTATAATTTTACTTAGATTTATAATTAGTATTTAGTACTGCTTAATACTATTTAAATACTACTAAGTCTCTTGACAGTTCAGTATCACGGTGGTCTTGGATCCCACAGTCAGCAAATTATTGCCAAAATCAAAATACCTATATGTACTTATTTTTGGGCAGTTTTTTATCATAATTTGTTTTCGATTCACTCATGTTTATCTAGCTTAGAAATAGTGTTATAAAAAATAGTTAAATAAAACACATATAGGATGTAAAAATATCAACTGTTAATATTTTAAGGGGTGAACCAGCCCATGAAACTGAGCAACTTTTGCCATAGGTCAAAATATGAAAAATTAATTTGGAACTCCCATACAAAACGTAAACCGACCCGACCGTGTCAATTTGTATGGGAGGTCCAAAATTTGATACATTTTTCGAAATATGTTTCTTGGGTGGGGAAAATTGTTTAGTTTTATTATATATGGGCTGGTTCACCCCTTAAAATATTTGCAGTTGATTTTTTTACCCCTTAGATTTTTAGCATATCTATAAACACATTTGATACTGAGATATTTTTTCCACACCATTAGCCAGATCACGTGAATATTTGTGACGAGACGTCTGTCAGTTACCAGTGCGAACCTGATACGGATATTGAGGGCAAAATACCCCTTGCTGAGCATAGCCACGATTGGTAACGGATTTGTGTATGTACGTAGCGGAATAATATGAGGAAAACCACGAATCGATTATATATACGCACTAAGCGCTTCAAATCATCTTTCATTATGCGCACTGCTAAAGAATGGAATTCCCTGCCTGCGTCTGTATTTCCGAGTGCATATAACCTGAATCTCTTTAAGTCTAGAGTGAATAGGCATCTTCTGGGCAAGCTCGCTCCACCGTAGATCCCATCTCTGCTCTAGGGTAAGATTGGGGTCAAGAGTAAACCCATCATAAATAAATAAAAAAAAAAAAAAAAAAATATAAAGTAAGGCGAAAAACACACGTGACGTTTTTAACTAAAATCATACAAATAGTATTAGCTATGCTACGGCCATTAGAATAGGCAATATTTGACAGCTGTCGAACCAATACTAAAAATCATTTCAATAAAGATAAATAGACTGTCAGTTACCAATGCGAACCTGATACGGATATTGAGGGCAAAATACCCCTTGCTGAGCATAGCCACGATTGGTAACGAATTTGTGTAATGTACTTAGCGGAATAATATGAGGAAAAACCACGATTCGATCTTATAAAGTAATGCGAAAAACACACGTGACGTTTTTAACTAAAATCGAACAAATAGTATAAGCTATGCTACGGCCATTAGAATAGGCACAGCTGTAAAATATGGCCTATTTGAACGGCCGTACTGTATGTAAGTAGGTAGAAAACAATACAACATCTGACAATACCATACCATAGTAGGTATTGACCTTGCAATTCAGCCAAAGATTCTTTCATTGCAGTGCAAAAATGTTTTTACTGGCCTGAATTCTCGTAGCGATAAAGTATTGCTATAAAAACGCGTCTATTCCAGTACAGTTTCCAAACTGGCGACAGTTGTGCGGCGTCAGAAACTTGGTCCTTAATAAAACTGTGGTTATCGATATATTCATTGGCGATAGCTCTCTTGGGCAAAGTTCTGGAAAAACATGGCCGACGCCGGGCTTTGGTGAAATTAATTTACGATATCTAGTTTCGGATATTGAATAATCTTGTTGTTTTGCTGGAACACGAAGTCTTAGTTTTGGTATCATTATTTACAAGCCACGTTCTCTAGAAGAGTTTCACTTTTAAAAATAGCACGCGGTCACTTAAGGTACTCATCGTTATTAAAATTAGATACGAAAGGAGAATGGTCACCAAAATACTACATAAAGTCATAAAATTATTTCCACCATAATGATGATATCGACCCATCGATTTCGGCCATAGCGACCACTTCTACTCCTAATATGATTTTATTACTGTTGATGTACATCAGAGTTCTTTGATTCACTTTCTCTTTGATAATGGTTTATCAGTCCAGAAATTCTAATCACGGGCTTTTGCTCAAGTGTTCTGAGATTCTCAAGTCCAGCAATCTTCCGATCCACGGTCCTTCAGACTTATCTTTCGTTGTTTTGTACTCATTAGTCCTTCATCCGTAACATACTCATAAAGAGAAACACAAATAAAAGGATCAATGCTGGATCAATGTAAGCCCCCGTCTATTATTAGAGCATCAATCGCTTGTCTAATAACAATATTTGTTAACTTGTTTCCCGCAATACTATGAGAAAGTTGTTTGTTCTTATGTTTGTTTAGGAAAGGGTGCCCCATTTTGTTTTTGTTACACCGATCAGTTAGTAAGACGTGATTTTCTGGATTTTTCAGGGATTTATTTTTGGGTAAGAGGATTTTGTACCCTAATTATTTATTTTCTCTAGATGTACCAGAATAATTACTTACCTACATGTACACTGTACCGTCAAGTTGTGGCTATATTTTGGACCGTACTTATTCTTAATCAAGAGTCTGATCGGGAGATTGACGACATTTTAATGAAGGTAGGAAAATAACTTACAAAAGCATATTTAGGTGAAAGTAGGTATGGAATTGTAAATTTCCAAATGGAAAGCCGATGGGAAATGACCAGTATTGACCGTCCGCCACTGCTATTCAGATACATTTTTAGGGTTTCGTAGTCTACTAGAAACCCTTATAGTTTCGTCATGTCTGTCTGTCTGTCTGTCTGTCTGTCTGTCTGTCTGTCTGTCTGTCTGTCTGTCTGTCTGTCTGTCTGTATGCCGCGCCCTCATATCTTCGTCAGTTTTAGAGCTATCGACATGAAATTTGATGGTGAGAAGATAGATCGTGTTGACCCAAATATAGAAATGTTAAGAAAAAAATATTTTAAATGTTTTTTGGACCCCCTCCCATACAAGTGAAAGGGGGGCAAAAAAAATTTTTTTCTTCTGTTATATTGAGTAGGGTATCGTTGAATAGGTCTTTTAAAACTAAGGTGAGGTTTCTTTGAAACAAAGTCACTAAAATGTTTCTGTCACGAGATATTTGCTTTTAAAAAGGGCGTTTTTGACCCATAATTTGTTCCAGCTGTAACTTCTAAAGTATAAACGCTAAAAATTTGAAATAAATATGGAATATAGCTTACAATCTGAAGTTACAATGAAAACTATAACGGATATCGTACTCTTAAAGGTTTCAGAAAAAAATGAGTTTTTCTATTTGCGGTTGGTCATCATACTGCTGCTAACAAACCAGCAACAAAATTAAGTTTGTAATGCTGAAAAACCTGATATTTAAACGTTGACTAGGAAACCCTCTTTGTGGGCGTGTCTGACACGCTCTTGGCCGGTTTTTTTATTTCAATGTTTTGCAAAGGTTTCCCTCTTCTATTATTATCTGTCCTTTCTCCCCACTTCTTCGCATTTTCACGCACTTATTCCTATTTCCTTCTTCCTTCCTCAATATCCATCAGTATCATGTACGAATAGGGACAGGATGGGCACACGATTACGTGACGGAAGTTTTATATATGTTTTATATAGGAGACGGTGAACATGATCATACCATGAAACTGAACAACTTGTTCTATAGGGCCTTTGTCGGTAAACAAGCAAAAAAAAATACGATCTCCTGTACAACATTTTAAAAACTGGGACCTTTATAATTATTTTTCGTATTCTAACATAGGCTGCGAAATACAGTAGTTTATTTTCGTGGTCTGATCATGCATGCCTTCGAAGTATTCGATACACCACCCCTGAAATGTTAGCTGGGACATAAAATCTTTCTTTGTGCGTTCATACACTTCGCAATTTTGTACTATATTTAACACAAATGCACTCGCATTACCCACCGTTCCAAAAATTTCATATTCAAGTGAAGCTTCTTTTGACTCAAGTATGTTGCCAACAACCATACAAAATATCTTATAAGTATCTAATACAGTCATATTTTCATAAAATTGGTGAACAATTTGGCCCGAAGCTAAACATTTACCGCTGTTTGAAGTTCCAAGTTTTGTGAACTGACACACTTTTCTAAACCATTTTCATCCTAGATCGCCAGAAAATCCAACTACCTTTTTAAGGGATCAAACTTATACTGGTTTTTCTTAGTATTTGTATGAAAAAAACAGTATAACTTGGTCCCTTAAATGGGTAGGTGGATTTGCTGGCTATATAGGTAGGTACCATGAAATCGGCGGCTTGTTCACATAAAAAGCTTGGCAATATTATGAATGTCGCAGTTTAGTTGAAAGATTATGCAAGTTATTATGTGTCCGGCATTAATTTAGATCAATATATAGAGTACCTATATGTAAACAAGTTATAGAATGCGCATATTGCCCTGCGACGTAAGGGCAGTTGCTCCCTAGATACCTACGTCAAATGTGTGAGAAATAATAGTTCTTCAATAGTGTTCTCACTGGCGTTTTGCTACTGATGGACAAAGAGATTTTGTTCTGACTCCAGCCAACCGTTCTAACTTTTTAGGCACACTCTATGGCTTGCTTACATATACTCTAAGCAGTAAAATATCCGCATTTTCAAATTCAGTGGCCCCTTGTGATTTGCCTGATACTACGACCGAACCGCAACCCCGGCAAACCTATTCAATAATATCGTAAGTATGTGTACGCAGAACCGAATCACACACAAATGTAGCGAGTGGAATAAAAAGAAATCATAAAAATAAGACCCGACTCGACTACTGAGAAATCGCGCACTGAAAAGTAAGAAATATTAGCTGCACCATATTTAACTCTTCAACCTTCTACAAAGTTGATACAAAGCTACCAGTATGTTATATAAATTCATAGTGGTTTTCATGGTGATAACTGTGGTCGTATGCAACGTTGCCTCTTTTTTTTAAATTCACAAATGGTTGCTAGAATATGTGGCATTCGATTACAGCTATTACCTGAAAACTACTAAGTAAATATATAAGTTTTCCATTAAATAAATTAGTATGGGTTTTGTATCAATTTCGTAGACAATATAGGCATTCAGTGATGTGTGTGTGAGTGTGTATTTCAGATTCTTTGTCTCCCGGAGGGGTAGGCAGAGACTACATCCTTCCACTTGCTACGATCCTGACAAACCTCTTTCGCTTCTTCAACGTTCATCAATCTTTTCATGCACGCTCGTCGGTTTAGGGTACTCTTGACCTGGCCTTTCTTTAAATTAATAAATTATTTGTAAATTATTTTTTTTATAAACAGGATGGAAACAGAAGAGGGAAGCAGTGGGACAGTTTATAGGTTAATTAAGATAAGAAGAAGAAGAATGGAATAAAGCCACATACATACACTCAATAAACATAACCCTCCTTCTGAGCGGCAGTCGGGTAAAAATTGAAGCGTGGATCAAGACGCAGATGTGGGAAACGGTCCGCTGCGACAAATTGTTTTATCGAAAATTACTTTCCTGAACGGAAAAAATGTGGATCAACCGAACTGTAAGACGTGTAATGTGTAGTTTGGTTGGCTGGATCGATTTTGTGATTTATTTTTGAGCATAGAACATGCCTTTGTATTCGTGATGTCTGGTTTCGATTGGACAGTTCCTCGTACAACACCTACTCGTATTTATTTTTGAAGTTTCTTGATTGTTCAGCATCACATTTCGTTTGTTCTAAAATAATACATAGTGCGAAAGAAATAAGGTTCAAATATGAAATAAATTTGAAACTTACACACTATCTAATGGGAGTCGCATTACTTTTGACCTATAATTGGAAAAAGTTGTCAGTCATCTTTGGATAGACAGCGAACCTATTAAGAACGGGATTATTACCGTGATTAGATTTTTGTTTACCTCGATATTAGAGGTATGTCCCGTTTTAAACAATAATTTAAGTGTTGTGAACTACCGTGAAAACCTAAAAACTTACAGCGTATTAAGAGATTTGTCCCTTTGCTGATGCACTTTGTACAAATCGACATCTCTAGATTAATGAAAGTGGATTCTCTTCCTCATTGTAATGGTAAAGCTTTAACACATCTACACTCTGCCTTAATCAGAGAATGAGGCGGATAAATTTCCATTTTTCTAATGGAATGGAATCCCAGCGGGGCGAGGTGTTACATTACAATTAGGCGTTCGCAACTTGGATTTAGGTTGGACTTTTTGACAAGTCTGAAGAGGGTCGGCAACTACGGGAAGGACTGAAATTAAAGGCCCTTATGGCTGTACTTGAGCTTAGAAATTGTTTTCGTTCAAAGCAATTTGTGGCGAGCGTTTCTGGGAAGACTAATTTGTATTTGACTGGGCGGTGTACCGTACTTTAACTTGTCATCCTATATCTACTTCTACCCGTATGTGGTGTAAAAGGCCACCAAGGAATAAGAAACGTTCACGATGAATCTGCTCTGTTTTTCCCTTGTTTAATTAGTACAAAAAAGACGACTGTGAATCCTAATATGCACTGCACGCGGAGCTAGTGTGGCTATACTTTACACTCCAAATCGAGATCACTCATGATTGACGTTTTGAATAATCAGAGTTTAAAAGTAGACAAATGTGGGCGTCCGTGCATAAAGGGTCCAGTTGTAGGGTATTGAGTTAAGACCAGTTCCGTAATCTATACATATAATAAAACAGTAACAAGTACAAAGTCTGTACATGAAATAGATTCAAAAAAGGATTTTTGTTTTGGATTATGTTTAAGATAAAGATCTCAAAACAATAGCTAAAAAAATTTTTGTCTGTTTGTCTGTCTGTCTGTCTGTCTGTCTGTCTGTCTGTCTGTCTGTCTGTCTGTTTGGTTGTTATTCTTTAACTCAAAAAGTACTGAGCAGTTTGTTACCAAATTTTGTATCGTGGTAGCTTATTACTCGGGTCAACATTTAGGACACATTTTACTCCGGGAAAATCTCTCATTCCCACGGGAAAACGGAACAAAGTTTTTTACAGTCTATCTTATTGAGTGAGGTATCGTTGAATAGGTCTTTCAAAAATAAGTGCAGGTTTCTTAGAAACAAAATCGATTAAATGTTTCTGTTTCGAGATATTTGTTCTAAAGATTAATTTGTAGCACATGTTTGCTTTGGGAAAATTAGTATAAGAACCTACGTGGATAGGTACGAATGCTTGGTAGATTAAAAAGCTAGGTGTAGTGTCTATGCGGGTATTGTTGATGGTTATGTTATGTTACCGTGTGATGTCGGCTTAGAATGTCATCACCCCATATCTTTCCCGTAGGTGTTGTATGAGGCAACTAAGGGATAAATTCATCCAGGGGTTCAATCCCTGGATGAATTTTGCTATAGCATTGCAACATTTTGCATTGCGCTTACCAACCCGCCTGCCAAGCTTGGTGAGTATGGCACATACCCCCCTACTATAAGAGGGAGGCCCTGTTCAGTTAGTGAACTTTATTGTTGCTGTTATAGTAGGATGTTATGGTAGTAACAAGAGAGTGAAAGGTGAAAATAACAGCAAGAGCTATAGATGAGCCAGTGTTTTCGATACCAGAATATATAGTTGCTGATGCCCGAAAACGAGCATAACTAACTACATACAAAGTATGTATTTCATTTAATAATTACGTGTTGTCAATTACAAGAGCAATGTTGGTGTTAGCCTTTTTCCTACCATGCAAGGGATAATACCGTGATACGTGTATGAACGTAACTTTTTATATAGGTAAATTATCATTGACTGAGATTTTGTTATTTGTTTAAGTAGTTCTAACGTCTTAACGTTATATTGCAGAAAGTTTGTATTATAAGTAGCTACATGTCTAGCTGTCTCCAAAAACAGCGGCGGTTTACATTGCAGCGGGTCATCGATCATCATCATCATTGGCCACATACGTCTGTGTCAGACGATTTATTCAGTGTCTGAGGCAAGATTTTTCATGGATGTATAGGCCGATACGGGAGTGGCATGGCTCCCGCTGCACGCTCTCTACAGACACTGCATTACCTGGGACGGAATTATGGAAAACGCAGGGCTGCCCAGGACCTGCGCCACCCTCTCGGCCTTCCTGGCTGACTCCACAGGAACGACGGGTCGATACGTGCGGAGCCAGGTCGGGTGCAGGAGTCTGCCGCACGATTTATTACCAGACACTCGCGCCTGACCCCGGGTCATCGATAAGGATAGGATATAAGGATATAAACTGATAATGACACATAAAGAAAAACCTTTAAGTGTGTATGTCTGCGTAGTCGTTTTTCTTCTTCTAATAGTTACAAGTTAAATTGAAAGCAGCTGTTTTTTGGCCAAATTGGCTATAGATTTGGTGCAAATAACTAGAAAAACAAAAAAAAACTATACACCAGCGTAATATGTCTGCGTCAGCCAGGGGTACCTTATTATATCTCAGCTTCTGGATCAAAAGTTTGGATGTGGTATACGAGTAGGTACGCAACTTCGGCTTCCCAAGCGGAAGCCTATGTTTAAGTACCTTCCATTAGAATCACAGAGCTTACTACCTGTGTTCCTGTCCCAAACTCACCACATTCCTTTCCACTCCTGTTCCTACTTTCCTTCTCTCCTAGAACCAACAAAATCTGTTTCGGCGAAAAGGTAACCCAATGCAGATAGTGCCAATGGGCTTGGTGGACTCGGCGACTCAGCAAGGTAAATTGGACAACCTGGGGCGAAGGTAGAGGGCGCTTGCAGTTACTGTCGGCCAGACACTGCATCCGACCTCTTCGTCAGTCGTAGCTTTTCTCCGTTCCACTGAATCAAGGAGGAGGACGACTAAGTGTCGTCACTTGCGTTTGCGCAAACGTCTGTGCACCTTAATATATCCTGTGCAACTGACCTAATTGACTACGATGTAGGATACAAAACCACCAACAGTCGAATCAGTGTCGACTTGATTAGTAGTAGAAGTCGTCGCCATGGCCAAAATCGGTCAGAGAGATAATCATTTGGGAACGTGTACCTAAGTATCCGAAAGGCTGTCAGTCTAACGATGCTAGGATTTTATAGAAATAATCGGTTACAAGTAAACCATTAAATTATGGCAAGCTTAACAAAATTAGCTAAGGTGATGAGGTTAATTCGTTCCTTTGAGTGCTTCAAGAAGCATGGATGTAAAACTTCTGAAGAATCAGGCTATATTTCCCTGTCCTCTAACCCAAAACGCGATGTAAGTCCCGGATAAGCCCTTAGCGCAATAGAGCAGTCGCACAATCACCATCCTGGTAAACATAAGTTAGCAAAGAACATGATCAACACGATTACCAATTCATCGCAAGCGCCGCACTGAGTCTCGGGCTTCTAAGATTATGTATAAGATCTTTTAGTCCTGGGGATACTGATACTCATACTCATATACTTATTTATTTGCCTTCAAATGGTACAATAATATCTTTAAGTTTCACATTTGATGCCATTTGTAGGCACAGCAAGAGTGGAGCTGATTACCAGTCTGCGAGCAGCGCAGGAATCCCACCCAAGGAAGAAGAGAAGACCTATTCTTAGTTCGCACACCCGACGAAATTTGACTCAGCCCTAGCCGCACATTTAACTTATGGCTGATTTCAAAATCACTGATTAACAGTGTAACAACATGTAGATATAATATAACTAACACAAAGCCTCTAACACCTTGCGTACGAAGTCGCGGGCACCAGCTAGTCTAGAATAATCCTTCTATCATTACCACTACAAAAAAGACCATATTTTGAATATGTATTTTTTTTACAGGCATCCAAAGTTGTAACTCTAAAAAAAGTGGTTTCGAGAAAATTGAGTTTAAAGGTTTAGGTTAGAAAAAAACACAGTTCTACTTATTTGTTTCATAGGTCATCATTTTTTCATAAAGTTCACACTTATGTGCATTCAATAATGTGCCTGTAACTTTAATTTAAATAATCAAGGTAAGAAAATCAAGCGTGTCGATTTCAGAAAACACTAAAGCCGACTTCTGGTACCTTTTTTTGCATGGATGTTTTGCCCAGATATTAACAGCCATTATGTTATCCTAGAACTCTCTTTTGCCTTTTATAGTGTTAGATTAAATATAAAGTATAAAATTATACTAAATTTTATAGATTTTCATAAGATTTTACGAAACACCGACAAGTGGACCCTTTTAAAACTAAACTTTAGTTAGCGTTCAGCGATTTGCTATTTACTAAAATCCCAAAAACTATATCGTTTCGTACCATTTTATATACTTCAAACTTCAAACCATTTACTTCTTTGTAGGAATTTACAAGATTCTCTTAAAGAAAGTCACATTCTAATACACTTAAAAAAGAGAAAATTTCTAATGCAAAATTTTCTCTTTTTTATAACAATTTGAGTTCCTATTCTAAACGCGGCTCAGGCGGGATAAAAAAATAAAAATAAAGGCACTGCCTCGGGGCTGGCCAGGCTAACCACACAGCATGCAACTTTATGCCTCAATGAATGACAATTAAATGGAATAACATTCTGTCAATAATTTAAAAAGGAGCTACATGTGTATGGTTAGCCGTTATACTTACAACAACTTAATTTAAATGTTTGTTTACACACGGTATCTCGACACACATTATCTCGATATATGTTATTTCAACACGCGTTAACTCGACACACGTTAAATCAACACAAATTATCTCAACACGCGTTAAGTCTGCCTTTGTGCCTCTTGCTTTTTACCTCTTTTACCAATATTGTAAGTATGTTTTGGAAATTGCCTATATCTCTGTTCCAGTGACAGGTAGACGTATAGTTGTCATATATTTTTTGTCTTTTGCGTTGTCCTCTACTCAAATATATAGGTACCATGCGTGTAACACCTAGAAATAAAAGACGCCAAAATCAGGCATTGGCTTTTGACAAATGTCAATAATTGTACCCCAACTGTTCCTAGATCATGGCAAAGCCTACAACTTCCTCCAAGCAACTGGTGGTCTAGCGCGTATGGTTACCGAGATAAACATGTTTAAAGTTTGACAGCTGTCGTCAAAAATATAGGTCAAGGCCTACAACTTCCTCAAACTAACTGCTAGTCTAGCGTGCATGGTTACCGAGATCATCTTCCTCAAACCAACTGCTAGTCTAGCGTGCATCGTTACCGAGGTCATCTAAAATGTAAATCTTGTCAAGGGTAACATATCTTTGATCCGAATTGTTACTTCTCGAATTTTGATAACCCGAAAATGGTTCCTAGAATGCTTTGTTTCCACATATATTGGTTTACAGAATGACATAATGTCGGACCTACAATTTACAGAAGTATCATTTTCCAGAAAAACTTATAACAAATTATCAAAAATATACTTTTTCTTTTTTTTGGAAAACTTCCAAAATTTTCAACGCATGCAGGATTTGAACCTGCGACCTTCGGCATCAGTACTGCCGACGCCCTAACGAAGGTCACAGGTTCAAATCCTGCCTGCGGTGAAAATTTTGGAAGTTTTCCAAAAATTGTTTACCTAACACGAGAAGTGTTTTAAAATTTGGTATTAAACTTTTTCTTTTGACAACTATTTCGTATGACACCAGTTTCACTATACCAAAACTTTTACTTCAATAGGAGAAGGACCTGGAGAGGCTCGTGAAGGTCGTGAGAGTACGGAAATTTGCGGCACCCCGATATATGGCATACTTTCGAATTATTAAGGCAGAAGCCAGAGGAGGGCCGAGTGCGAGCGAAGCGAGCACTGATACTAGACTAACCGGGTACGAGCGCAGCGAGCACGGCACGGGACTTCTGGACACCTCGACTTCGGATAGGTTAGGTTCAGAAGGCTATGGCGGAAGCGAGCAGGCGAGCGTAGCGAGCGTTCGCTTCTGCCATAGCCTTCGGGTTAGGTTGACATGTATGCATGCCTGCTTGTGCTTGTCTGCATGCATGCTCTCTTGCTTGTTTGCTTGCGTGCTTGCAAGCGTGCTTGTTTGCATGCATTCTTGCTTGCTTGTTTGCATGCATGCATTCTTGCTTGCTTGCTTGCATGCATGCACTTGGAAGTTGTTGCGTGCTATAACGTGTTTGGAATAAAATATATCTGGATTTTAAAATGTTGAGAAGTGCATACGGGTCAAAAATATTTGGAGAAAAAAATTGTTGGATTATGATATATTATATGGATTTTGTTACTGCGGTATTTAGTTGATCTGGAATTTAAATCAATAGTCATATGAAAAAACAGGAAAATGAACTTCGGGATTTACAAAAGTTGGAAAACGTTACTTTGGCAAATCATAACGGGGAAAGTAAAAAAAGGCGAACCGTTTTCGGGAATATCATATTCGAGTTAACCCTCCAACACAAAATAAACCAGACCACCAAATCATTTTGTTTTTATCTCATCTCTCCCCATCCCACCAAAATTTGCTTCACCCTGCCCCACATAGCCCCACCTTGCCTCATCTTACCTCACCATGCCTCACTCTACTAAAGCTTCCTCTAACCCTGCCGAAGCTTGCCCCACCTCGCATGTGTCGAGATAACACGTGTCGAGATAACGTGTGTCGAAATACCGTGTGTTGAGTTAACGCGTGTCGAGAAAACGTATGTCAAAATAACGTGTGTCGAGATTACATGTGCCGAAACAACGTGTGGCAAGTTACCGTCTGTCGATATACTGTGTGCCAAGAAGGCGTGTGTCAAGATTGCATGTGTCGAGATAACGTGTAGGTATCGAAATCTGTTGAGATGCCATGTGTCGACATATCGTTATGTCGACCTGACGTTGTCCACTCCAGTTTGGAGTGACAGCACAAACAGTATTTTACACTAAAGTCATGAAAACATCGACTTGTCAAGACGTGCCGACATCTGGACCCTTTTCACTGAACTTTATCACTAAAAAAAAAACATACTTAGAAACAAAAATTAAAAGTGATGATTACATGAAATTGTAGTAAATTGTTTGTATAATAATATTCTTTCAAAATCTCAACATGACATATTTTCACCCAACTTCATAAAAACGCAAATATCTCGGAAACTAAAAGCCGACAACTGGACCCTTCATGTGCGGACGCCCACAAATATCCTTGGTCTAATGAGTTTATTTTTGCTTTTATCTTCCTCTTAAAGGTTTCTAAGTACTTAAGAAATCCGTTTTTTTTTTCTTATCTTTAGGTAAACTTATAAACCTTCCAAATTAAATCACGGGACTTCGCAAGAGTCTTGTGTCGCAATAGCTTTTAACAAAACATTTAATTAACCTTACGTAACTCCGTAAAATCCAAGTTTTGCATAAGAAAAAGTTTAGCGATTTGTTAGTTCAGTTTGTAAGGAGAGTTCCGTAGGTACGAAGGAGTCGACTACGTGAAGATATCTTAGGTTCTAATGGTTTGAGTGAGACCTAGCACCTTCCTGATTCTAGATCCGAGACGCAAACATTATGTTAATAATATTTTATTACCATCCTATATCCATAAGAATCTGTGCGGGTTTCTGATTTGATTGGAAGAAATTGAAAGAACCATAATGTACAATTTTTAGGTAAACAATTTTTAGAAAACTAGCAACATTTTCTCTTTGATAGTTTTAGTGACCACTTGATACTGGCGTCAACACAGTAGATACAGATGCCAAAGATCGCTTTTACAAATCCTGCCTGCAGTGAAAATTTCGCAAGTTTTCGAAAAATTGGTCCTTTCAATTTAGTGCATGCGGCATGCGGGACTCTAAAAAGAAATTAGGATAAAAAAGTTAATCGTTAAAGTTAAACGAGTCGTTGTCAACGGCTTAGGGTGTGCTGAGTGATTGGGGAAAGTTTCTGGTAAAACTCTGTGGAAGAAAGGAACATGAAAAAACTTAAGTACCAAGTTAAATACTATCTGAATAATGGTAGAAAGGCATGTTCAGCCTCTCCCGCTCACTCATGAACAATCCAAAATATAAGGTATAGATTTTTTTAGACTGGAATATTTTACAGCAAAAATTTTAACTTTTCTAGAGAAAGCAACATTTCTTGAATCGTACAACATAGTTTTTGTCCGGCTTGTCCGTATCAGTCACAAGAAAAAGAGTTAGCGTGAGTGACTGTACCAAGTTTTCTTACGCACTGAAGCACTGAAGTGTTCTCCGTTGCTGCAACAGGTAAAACACTTCAGCGCTTGGCTTATGTGCTAATTAACATCGAACAATAAACAAAGTACCCACCTATTAGTCGGCCATGTGGTTGTAGCAACATTAGCAGCTATTATTTAGGTTAAACCAGGCAGCCTGCTCAGTCAGATTTCCGCTTGCATAGCACAGAGCAGTGACTAGCCATTCGTTGGTGAATTTTGTACAAAAATTGTACAAATCATTCTTATAATCATTCAGATGTCACACAGTCATCTGCATAGATCTTTGAAGTGACAAAATTATTGAAACACCACCAATCAGTGCTCTTATTGTCACAAAGCGATTTATCTAAAATGCAGCGAGAATTTCTGATTAATACAATTTCTATCGTCTGCCACTTAAAGTCTTTCCATCTACCTTTAGTCACAAAATAGAAAATTTACAGAAGGACAGCCCCTTTTTACGATCACCAATACTTACACTCTACAAATGCTACTTTTTCTTTCTCGTGGTTTTAAAACGAAATAAGTGCATAGTTTATACCTGCAATTGTCGTGAAGCTCTATTGTTATGATTTTTGAGAAAACACTCGTTTCACAAAATTATATTTGGGAAAAAAAGGGTTTTTTTGTTCCTACCGTCACAGCCGAGGTTTGTTTACTTTTTTAAATGTTATCAACGATTATTTCACAGCTATAAATGAATCGTGCTGTCTTTGATGTTTTTAAATAGTTTTATTGTATGTGGAATTAGAGAATGCTCTGAAAGAAATAAGTTGGGACATTGTAGGCCTATCAGAAGTAAGAAGAGAGGGAGAATGCACAGAAGAGAGAGACAGTAGTATATTTTTCCATTTTGGAGTCGCCGGTGGCCAGCATGGTGTGGGTTTCTTGGTGGCTAAAAAGTGGAAAAATAATATTATTGAATTCAAGGGATACTCTGAGAGAGTTGCCGTGTTAAAGTTCCGACTTTCTCACAATAAAATTCTCACTATTGTCCAAGCATATGCACCAACATCAGCATATAGCGACGACGATGTGGAAGAATATTACGACCTTTTAAACAAGGCTTGCGACGAAAATCGAGGCACGTGGAATATCGTCATTGGTGACTTCAATGCCAAAATAGGGAAACGCCATGATCGAGACAACAGAGACATCATTGGCCCTTTTGGCAGCGGCTCTCGCAATGAACGTGGTTTCAGACTAATCCAGTTCGCCTTTGGTCAAAGTCTAAGCGTCGGAAATACTTTCTTCTACAAAAAGTCGCAGCGTCGTTGGACGTGGGTTTCACCCGATTGCCAAACGAAAAACGAAGTAGACTACGCTCTTGTTTCTAACAAATCCATAGTGAACGATGTAGGGATAATTAATAAAATCAAATTTAGCAGTGACCATCGTCCACTTCGAATTAAATTACACTTCAATTTTAGGCTTTTGCGCCAGCAACAATTTAAAAATCAGATAAAAAAACTGTCTAAAGAAATTATTGTGAGAAATATCGATCTGTTTAACCTAGAATTAAAAAATAGCTTCAATGAACTAAATTTAGACACAGAAAATCCCCAATCACAATATGATAATATAAAAAATTGTATTAAAATTGCATCAAATAAAATCAAACAAACAAAGCCAAAAAACAATAGACTAACGGGTGAAACACTACAACTTATCGACAAACGATCAACTTCCGGTATAACCTCAGCCGACTACAGATCTTTGGACAGAGCAGTCAAACGATCCATTAGAAAAGATATTCGGAAGTATAACACTGACCTGGTCCAGATGGCCCTTGAACAGGGCAAATCTCTCAGAGCCGCAAAGCAGGGTATATCGAAGGGTAGAACGTGGATCAGCAGTCTTCGTGACGAGGATGGAATAAAACAAAACAGCCGTGACAAAGTCACAGACATTTGCACACACTTTTATAGAAACTTGTATTCAGACTCGTCACGAGACTGCTGCTCCAGCGAGTACTCCTGTGCGGATGACATCTCTCCATTCACCGGTTTGGAAGTAAACCGAGCACTTAAGGATATGAAATACAACAAGAGTCCAGGAGACGATGGCATCAGCACAGAAGCTCTCAAATTAGGAAAACAGATACTACTGCCACAAATCACAAACCTTTTCAACAGTATATTGTATTCCGGTAGAATACCAGTTGAATTCACAAAATCTCACATCATTCTTTTACACAAGAAGGGCGACAAGGCAGACGTAAACAACTACAGGCCCATAAGTTTGATGTCGCACGTTTACAAGCTATTCAGTAAAGTCATCCAGAATCGCATCAAAGGTCAGCTGGATAAAAACCAGCCACCCGAACAAGCCGGATTTCGACCTTCCTTCTCTACTACAGATCACCTCCATACAGTTAACCAAATCATAGAAAAACACAACGAATTCCACAAACCACTGTATCTGGCTTTCGTGGATTACTCCAAGGCATTTGATAGTCTCAAACACTCTGCCATATTTACATCCTTGCGCAAGCAAGAAATAGACGAGACATACATAAATCTATTGGAGTTGATCTATGAAACCAGTACAGCCTCCATCAAACTTTCCACTCCAGGTCCTGAATTCAGAATAGAGAAAGGCGTCAAACAGGGCGACCCCCTCTCCCCAAACCTATTCACATGTACACTGGAGGAAGTTTTTAGAAAACTGTCCTTATCTTGGCAGTCAAAAGGAATCGTTGTGGGCGAAAGTAGACTCACCAATTTAAGATTTGCCGACGATATAGTCTTGTTTGCGTCCAATGCGGCTGAGCTCCAACTAATGCTCCAAGAACTGAGCACGGCAAGCCTTGAGGTTGGACTTAGGATGAATATGTCGAAGACACAAGTGATGACAAACAGCACGAAACGTAGGGTCGAGGTTGACGGACAAGATATACACTATGTCGATGAATACACGTATTTGGGCCAGATAGTCTCCTTCGAGAACAGGCAAGAGAAGGAAATCGATCGCCGTGTCGAAAACGCCTGGAAGAGCTTCTGGTCCTTAAAACAGTTTTTAAAGGGTGACCTTCCACTTTCCTTAAAACGAAAGCTCATCGACATGTGTATTCTGCCCGTCCTAACCTACGGTGCCCAAACGTGGTCACTTACAGAAAACCAGAAGTCCAAACTCAAGGTTTGTCAAAGAGCCATGGAACGCAGCATCCTAGGTGTCAAGCGAATAGACCGCATTAGAAACACCACCCTGCGTTCCAAAACAGGTATAGCTGACGTAGGGCGCAAATCAGCTAAACTTAAATGGGACTGGTCAGGACACGTCAGCCGGATGCACCCAGAACGGTGGGCTAGGATCGTTACAGAGTGGAGACCTCATGATGGGAATCGTCGACGAGGTCGACCCCGCAAACGATGGTGTGACGATCTCAATGCCTACCACAAAGACTGGTGGGTGCTCGCACAAGACAGAGATAAGTGGAAGAAGGAAGGGGAGGCCTTTGCCCAGCAGTGGGACACTATAGGCTATTAATAATAATAAATTTATTGTATCACGCGAGTGTACGTTCCTCTGATGATGCTTATTTAAGCGAAAACGGTTGGGACCATATAATTTTGTGAAACGAGTACAAGTGTTTTCCTCAAAAGTCATAATCATGAGATACGTGCATTAAACATCCTTATGTACACTTAAATTATATCACACTTACCTACATCATAAAAAACCGCAAAAAAATGCATTCGTCATTTTGCCCCCCGCTCGCATCGAACTCTGTTGACACTCGCTTCTAGCGGGTTGGGGTCGCACGTAAACGACGGCGTGTAGATGTATGTTGTGTGAGTGTAGTAAATAAATAAATATCCCTGGACAAGACACAGCGCTATCTAGCCCCAAACTAAGCAAAGCTTGTACTATGGCAACTAGATTACTGAAATACATACTTGTTTCTGTAAATAAATACATATCATACATTGAAAACACCCAGCCTAAACACAAATATTTGAAAATTGACTTTACAAATATTTGTGTTTGGTGGGAATCGAACCCACGACCCTCGGCGTAGAAGGCAGCGGTACTATCCACTACGCCATCCCGTCACGATCCCTAGTAGCCATCTCTCTGTGTCGGGCGCCCGCTAATACTTACTTTGTGCCTCAGTCTTCCATTTCCTCAAATTGAGCTGAGTGTCTCAAGTGAAGTCTCAAAGTTAGTTCTGTTTGACTTCCAACTGGGCCAGGTCAGTTTGAGTTATTATTTGTTCAGTTATAAAAGACCCCGGCGAAATTTATTTCACTCTGAATTCCTTATTTAAATACCTCTCAAATTTTCAATTTGTGCCGTTTTGATAATGGCGGAGTATGAAAGAGTGGTGGTGGTAGACGGTAGAAAGTTTGGTTCATAGGAAAAAACGATATAACAACGAATTGTACACAGAACTATATTGCAAGGCTTGCAAGTATAGTAAATGGAAAAACATATTAGGTAAGGCGCATTACGCACATAGCGTCCGTTTGTGCGTTATTTTTGCGCAGCGCTATCCCTTGCGTTTAAAAAATACGATTTTCCGGCGCCTAACTTTAAATAAAAATTCTCATAGAGATATAATGAAAACGCGTCGCTGTGACTCTTTTTGGCTAACTTCAGCTGTTGCTGATGGTACGCACTTAAGTAGTAAACAATTTCACTACGATAAGAACAATGGTTTCAGGCACAGGTGGCCATTTCCACCTAATTCGTTTGTTTGAAAATTACGTAAGATTTAAAGCAGCATGCTTGATACCTTTTAAATGTTGAGCGACTTTAAAAATTAGGTAATCAAACCTAAGTAAAATAAGTGTAAATTTCAACAAGAACATGAAATAAGTACCTACCTAAAAGTAATCATTTTTGGGAACGACTAAGAATACTGCCACCCCTAGTCCACTGACTCAGGGTGTTTCGTAAAAGGCGACGTAGAGTTTTTAACCTCGACTATGGTCAACCGCATGGTGGCGGTGATATAAAGAGGATTGACGTCAGGCAGACGGCCGGTCATAACACAAAGCCAAATTAAGTTTGCTACATGATTTTGTCACAAATTAGGGAAACGGCGCGTGTGATTTTCATCATTGGCCTCATACGTCTGTGACAGACGATTTATTCAGTGTCTGAGGCAAGATTTTTCATGGCTGTATAAGCCGATACGGGAGCGGCATGACTTTCCGCACGCTCTACAAACGAAGGTGGAATTGGAGACTGGCACATGCATGTTTAGATGTCGTTTTTGCCTTTTGTTTGCGAGACCAGCGAACCAGGCATCATCGTGAGCTTTACGCCCATCAAACACACACTTTCTCCATACATCCTTATTCTCAGCAAGCTTCTCCCAGCTTTGATGGTCGATGTCAAACGCAGCCATGTCCCGTTTGGCGCAATCTTTGAAACGTAGCATCGGTCTCCCTACTCCTCTTTTGGCGTTAGCTATGTGATTTTGTGTTCTATCTAACTAATCATGGTACGCAACTTGTCTCTTGTTGCAACTTAAACCTCCGGAGGGGAAATATCGTTTAAAAATTCACACAGTTCATCAAAACTGCAGCGTGATTCCACCCCCAATTAAGCGCGTTATTTATGCAGCCGGTTACATTTAGCAACTGAAAAGTACTTATTCTGGTAAAAAAATATTTTTGTTTTCTTATTCTGTCGGTTTTTGTAATAAGTACCTACCTAGACAACTGTTTCGCTTTCGTTTGAACTCCTTAGGTTAGGGCGTATCATTACATTACACTAAATCTGGATATTTTTTATTACCCTCAAGATGAACTTAGAAGAATTTTTTAATGATAATAAGGCTTCGAAAATCATAACAAAAAATACTCACTCTTTGTTTACGTTGTTAGATGTGGCATTTCAAGATCTTTTATTTTTAATAAGCTTATTTTGATATATGCTTGCAATTCAAACCTGATTTCAAGAAAGGGGCAGCCATACCTCAAATTTTAGTCCTGACGTACCTACCCACCTATAACTTTCTTTAAAACTAAATTAATACCAACTCGAGTTTGCAAGCATATTTCCACTAGATTATCCTTATTTATTAACATGGTACCTGTACTGAGTCCAGACACAATTCGTATCCATCTCTTTGTTTTAGTTTCAAACTTTTACTTGAACCCGAGTTTTTCACAAGCACTTCTTGCTTTTGTTGCTCAACACTTACTTTCATAGTTTCTAGTTAGCAAAGAGTTTCTAACTAAACAAAGGTTTAATTTTGTATCATTCTTTTGTTTTCTTTACTACATCATTACCAGAGTTTGTCACTTTCATCCTTTGAAGAGCAGAGTTATAATTTTTCTCTCAAGCTCCTGTTTTTATAGAAAATAATCTTTATTACCTACTTTTATTTAACTATCTGCGCTTGCTGAAGAGGGTTTGATAGATATTAGGCAAAACAAAATGTCTTCAAATTATGAATTCCTTACATTTCTTAAACATGCAAGTAATGTCAACTGTTTATGTTATATGTAAGTACTTAAAGAAATCACCATTTTGACGATGAAGTACTTACTGTAGGTAACCTGCTATCTTAAATGACCAAAAAGTAAGATAGGAGGTTATAGTACTTCATTCGATTTTAGATTAATTTATTATGAACCGTATGAATTCAGTATTAATAAAAAGTATTAAGAGTAAAAGAATATCTTTCCATAATTGCTTTCAATGCGCACGCAACTAACATCATACGTTTTCTCATGAACATCAATGTCAAAGTAGGCATTGTTAAAAATACCTATGTGTGCATCACGCAGTGAACAAAAGGTGATCTCTTATGTTTTTTGCGCATTGAATGTACAAATAGGAAAGTATTTTTTTACTCTTCAGTCTTTGTATTGGTATAGAATAAGTCCTTGGATTCAGCAGGAAACATGAGTATTTGGCAAGCGAGTCGAGAGCCTTGTATCACTTTAAATGAGTCGGTTAATCGGCCGTACGCCAGCTTTTTCAAACGGTCGCTTAATGTGGGAATATTTTTAATATATATTTTTTAAAGAGCTACAGTAAAATGAGCTTTTTTCTCCGTATATTGGCTAGCACGTTGGTCCCTAATGGTTTCTGAGAAAATGTGCAAATTTTTGAAAAATAGATTGTCCTCACACATCTCAAAAGTTACCGAACTAATAAATAATTATTATTTTTTTCGTTTAGGAATTGTTTAAATAAGTAGTCAAAATTAATTTCATTATGATAAAATTATTGGTTTTCAAGTCATGGGCTGTGTTAAGTAAATTTTTTATAAAATGGCTTTCTTAATTTATAAGTTATTTTGCGTTCACATTCTTACAGATGTACGGCAGCCATGTGAATTACTACGGACCATTTAGATACGGATGCATTTAAAAGGCCTTCTTAAAATTTACGAGGTAAACGATGGAGTGATGATCTCGATGCCTATCACAAGGAGTGGACTGGGTCGGCTCTGGATCGAAAGAAGTGGAAGACCGCGGGGGAAGCCTTTGCCCAGCAATGGGATCTGGTAGGCTAAATATATTATTAACTTAAATATTATTAATGTGCTGGCTGGCTGTTTCCAAACGTAAACAAGATTATAAATATACCTACTTACCATATGAAATCAATTACAACTAAAACATTTTCATAAGTTCGTTCGAAAACGTCTACCGCACGATATTGCGGCATTTGACAGCCAGAAAGCTTCAAATGTGACAGCGGCATTAAAGCGTCACATGTGTTTCTACCTGCGGTTTCAAAAAACTTCTTTTGACACTTCAAAATACCGCAAAATCTAGCGGCAAATATAAGAAAAAAGGTTACCTTAAAAAAAAGGAAATAGAAAGGAAAATTATCTCCCGAGGGTATCAAACCGAACGTGATCAGTTAAATTATTTTGTATTGAAGATCATCTATCATTGTTTGGTAGAAACGCGATCCACTTTTCCCGTAGATTTTATACGATCTTCTTTCGCATTTTGAAGTTTGGTATAAAGCAAAAATTAAGCTGTAGGTATTTCAGGTAGGGACAAACAAACATTAACTTTTAACACTAGATTTTGTTTTAACTGTATAGGATAAAATTTTACTAGTAACCGATAGTGAAAAACCCAGAACCGGTTGGTAATAAGGAACAATTTTCCCTAAGGAACATAGGTCAAAATACATAAATAGTACAGAAATGTCCACTGCTGAATGTGGGCCTCGTTCGGGGTACGTCATAGAACACAATCTACCGTTTCTGTCATCCAGTCACAACCAACCGCCTACCTATGTAAATATGAGTGTACCTAGTTAGGTAAAGTTTCTACATTCATTAATACCTTCAAATCTGGAACAATTACATAATAAAATAAAATTCACAGAAAATAAATTTCTAGCACACTAAAATATTTTCTCTTTAAGGAAAAACAAAATGAAATTAAATCATGATTGAGTACAAGAAAAACAGGTGTTTTAAATTCACGGCAAGTAAGAAAAACTCCTTTGAAGGCTACTATTTTTATTTTTGGGGATTCAATGTTCTAAATATAAATCTGGCATTTTCCAGTTTCCGCAAAAAATGTGACTTAGATACTTTAATATAAATAAGAATATTTTGTACCTTTGAAATAAAAACTTATTTAGCAATTCGCTGCCAGCCAATCATAGAGCCTCAAATCAAATTTAGAACATCTGGCCGAGGTAGTAAAGTGGCTGCTACGTTTATACAAAATTTAATTTGCCCATCGACTTTACAAGGTAATTTTGCTGAGTAAAATATTTTATTTAACTTAAAACCACCTGAGCACTGAAGAAAATACGAACGTTCTTCGTTTTTAAAATTTAGTCCTACTACAAGCAGTTTTCATAATTAGGCCAGTCACAACAGTGCAATCCTGTAACGTGTGGCCAATCGCACGTGGCTGATGTGGTTGTAGTCGTTTTATGAAAGTGTTTGGTGCAATGTATGGTACTCCTCGAACGCGGCGCTATTCACTTTCATACACTATACAACGATTGAGAACAAGGAGAAGCAAAGACTGCATTTGATCACATTAAGTGATATTTGAGGCATCTACCTTTTCTCGAAGTGCTTCGTCATAATTTGAGCCAGCAAAACTTTGGTTTCTATTTCTAATTATAATGTTTTACCGAGTGACGTATTCCGTACACTACTACAAATTAAATGTTTCTAAACCTATATACGTCGAATCCAAAGTAAAATTTTGCTGTAACATTCAAGACCTAGGCGGGTCCGGGATAGATATTCCCATAACAATAGATCAAAATCTATTGTCAAGATTCTAAGCTAAAACCTTTATTCCATTCGCTAGAACGGGCCGAGTCATTAGTACAAAAAGAATATTGGAGACGAGCCTACCTGAGGTTTTACACTTGACGATGTTAATATTTGATCAAAAATAACAGCATTGTAAGAACCTGTGAATGCAACATCTAGCACTGTGCTCGACAATCCGCCTACCAACAAGCTTGTTGAGTATGAAAATATCTTTCATGGTTCATGTTTCACTAGGGGTTGGATATGACCTTGTCGAGGCTTGCTTGCCTAAAAAAAACCCGTATGCGTGACGTGCACGTAGTCACGGTGTCACTACGCGCGTAGAGATAACGTTGTATCGTATGGGATTTTATGAGACATCGCGCGCACCACGCGCGAGTTACCTACCTATAAAAAAAACTAAATAAAATAAATCATGCTCTATTACAAAAATAAATGCTCCTTTTAGTTACACACCTAAATAACTATCTAAGTCTCTGACCTTAAGGAAAAGTGTGCTTTAAGAAATGGTGAAGCAATAATAAGTACAAGTTTACTTCTTGCAAATCGTGCAGTATAAAAATTACCAGGCGCAGCACGATCTGCATTCTGAGTTCAGACAATAATATCGATGATTTTCAACGTTAACGATCCACTTGTCTCCAGAGTGCATTGTCTACTCGTGCTAGAATAATGTGGATACGTTTTTTTACTGATTCTTCTAGTTTTTTGGGACAGCTACAATATAGATACCTACCTATACTTTTTGTCGCATAACTTAAAACATGATCACGGCCACCAAACACCAAAATAATACGATATATCACACCCATATCCCTTGCGGTGCAGGCAGAGTGTAAAAGGTTACAAAAACTCCATTTACACCGCGTCTGACAAAATTTTGCTTGTCATTCAGAAGACTGTGTATCACCATAGTGGCAGGCTGTCAGCCTTTTGCCTGACAATACAATAAACATCAGACATCAACTCTCAAATACCTACGTCACTTCTTATGACAAAAACAGGAAAGATATAGGGTGGTGCTATTCTACACGGCACTCCAAAATAAAACCTAACAATTTTGCATTTTCAGAAATGGCTTTAGTTGGCTTATGGTTAGCGGGTTCTTAAAGGAAATTCGGTGGAAATTCAATTGCACTTACGTTAATCTCATTAAATATACCAACAATTGATTAATATTATTAAACTTGATAAAGATCACTGTACTGGACAAACAGGTACAAGGAGTAAATCAGCTAAATAGGTATTGCAAAATTTTAATAGCAGTAAAATATTTTCGTCTTTTACGACTTCTAATTTTCAATCCTTGGCTAGAGCTTAAAACATTATTTATTGAAAATCAAAGCTTTTTTACTTTTTCAGTAGTTGGATCTAATAATGTTTAGAAAATAGAGACGTTTTTTTAGCAATATCCTTGTTACTCCTTTCCCACGCTGCCTAACAGCGGAAGGGAAGCGATGCCGGTATAAAAACCGTCGACTCATTCAGATATCGAGTCAAATGAGTTACGAGCTCTATCGCGGGAGGCCTAGCGGGCACTACTAACATCTATTACAGCGCTGCTGGGATATACTGAGAGAAAATACAGGGTGTAAGGGGCAGCTTTCCATTCAGATCATGAAACTAAACAACTTCCCATACCAAAATATTTCAGAAGGAACACATTTTTTGGAACTTCTCTCAGTTAATGCAGTCAGTTAATCGTGATTTTTTATTTTGAATCCAAAACATTTTAGACGCCGGCATAAACAAATTTCTTATTCCGAGAGCTGTTTCTTTTCTTACCCTACGACGTATAATTTTTGGTTAATGAATAATGATAGGTACCTACTGAAAATTAAGGAAAAACAAAGAACAAAGGTTGAACTATGAAAAAGAAACTTGCTCTATCGCGGGAGAGGGCTAATAGGCACTACTAACATCTACCTATTACTGCACAGCTTAGATATACTAAGAGAATGGAGACAGTGTCTCTAGTGGCTGGTAGTAAAAAAACGGGCTAGTCTCGCCAAGTGATAGCATGGTTGTTTTTTTTTTATATTTGAACTTAGAATAATAATATGGTCTCTGCACGCATTTTGGAAATGCAGCGTAAAATGTAGCTTGAGAAGGCCTCTTGATAAGGCCGCGGGCAAGGTTTGGCTTAAAAAGCCGCCTGGAAGAGGACTAGGTCACGCATAGTCATTTCATAGCTGTTGATGATCATACTAATATTGACCTATTTTGATCCTTAGGGCATTCTCCAAAACCGATTCTCAATTCCCAGAATCGGTCACTAGCAAAATTTCATCGTATGTTTGAACTAGGTCACACGAATGGCAGTGAATCTTTATGGCTGCGCTGGTGTCGCCGTATCATATCGTGAGCTTTAATAGGCGTTATGAAATCATAATCTTTATTTTCAGTCTGGCTTTTGGTCTAGTTTCGCCAAGCTCTTGAAAATTCTCTGGGGGGTTAAGATTATAATACTTCTCGTGATAAAGCTTGGTAACAGAAATAAGATTAGCAGGATGTGACATTAAATGTAAGTAAAAATTTACGTATTAACAGCACTGCACATCAAGTTTATGATACATTTCATGAGTCCAGTCCCTCTCTTTAACAGCTGCAAAGAATCATGCCCAGTCTATTATGGATGTTCGTCTATCGCTTGCCTCACTACTTGCAGGCCTCGCGTCAAAGCCAAAGTTAAATAAATATGAAGTCTAATAATTGCTTAACATTTTGTAACTGAAAATTATTTAATTATTACAGGAGTTCTGAAGTTATTGAATGTTAAAGTTGGGTATCGGAAGAGACAAAAGTTCTGAAGTTTGGCTGTATATCGAGTATTTCGTTCTTAAATCGTTATCGTTAGCTATACCGAAGTAAACAGTGCAAAAAAGGTTCACACCACAGTCAAATCTTTGAGAAAAATACCTAACGGTAGAAAGACCTTTAACAGTTAAGGTTAGTTTCCCTGTTTTGTACAACAATTGCCGTAGCTATTCTTCATTAGAATGAGGGATATTACATATTGCTTTAATTTTCGTTTTGAGGCGAGACAATTTCTTAGACCAAAAATTTGCTATCTCCTTTCTTGGGTTTACACTGGATCCAAACCTAAATTGGAAAATCCATGTTCAGACACTATGTGATAAACTGAGTAGCGCAGCATATGCCCTCAGAAAATTGCAACCAGTAGTGTCACACGCCGTACTTAGGCAAACGTACTTTGCGCACTTCCAATCTCTAATGAGTTATGGTTTATTGTTGTTCGGGAATTGCACAGATTCCAACCGGGTTTTCATACTACAAAAACGTGCAATCCGTATATTGGCCAGACTAGGACCTCGTCAAACATGTAGGACCCATTTTAAAGAAAATGGTATAATGACGATGACTAGCTTATACCTATTTGAATTAATTTCATATGTACGCCGCAATATCGATTAATTCGATCGACGGCTTTGTGGAGGGCGGTCACTACGTAATAGGGTTTTCTACCCGGGTACCCGGGTCCGGGTATACCCGGGTATTTCAGACTTTTGGTACCCGGGTATAAACGACGCGCGTACCCGGGTACTCGAGAAAGAGATATATAGACTGATGTTATACAAATAAAAGAGGAAAAAGATTAAAGGATTTAATTATATTTACAAAATAATTGTTTCTTTTAACGAAGTGACTTCATATTATACAGGGTGGACCATAGAGTGACGCCAATAAAAAGAAATTAGATTCCTCACATCTTGTTGTTCCGCGATTATTTTTAGTTTCCGAGTTATTCAACTTTTAAATTTGTATGGGAAAAACTCGAATGGCAGAATTTTTTTCTTTTTTTGTGCGCTATAAAGTATAAATCATAAAAATTATGCTATGCAATCAACCGCGCAAAATGCCTTTATACGAAAGTAAAAACAGGAAAGGAAAAAATTACCATTTTTTTTATTTTACCATACCTACAACTTTACAAGTTGAATAACTCGGAAACTAATAATAATCGCGGAACATACATGGGGTATTTTCGAATACCCCAAGATGTGAGGAATCTAATTTCTTTTTATTGACATCACTCTATGGTCAACCCTGTATTTTCTACACAAATTGTATATCTAGTTTTCTATAGTAGGTATATTTTTAAGAGAAAATATTTGTATTATTTTCTGGGAGTATTTTTGTAGGTTTATAACGAATTTTCTCAAAACCTGCGCGTACGATTTTAAGATTTCTTTTACCTTTAGAATGCTAGGTTACTCATCCTGGAATTATATAAGATAGATGCTTTTTACCATGGAGAAATATCTTACTCCCACGTGAAAACTGTTAAAAGCGAGTGGAAATGAAAGTAATAAAAAGTGAGACTGACTAAAGTATTTTTATACCGGTTTTGTTTGTCTAATTTTACTAAATTATTCCCACTTTCTGATCTTGAATGATAGGTATTATAATTAAGTATAAATAGAGTAAACTTTTAAACCTTTGTTTCTCAATTTCGAACCCATTTTTACTTAAAAAGGTAATACCCGGGTGCCCGGGTATACCCGGGTATTTAAAAAATTCGTACCCGATACCCGGGTATCTAAATTGGTCGGGTATTCGAAAACCCTACTACGTAACGTAGGTAGGCTGGCCTGCGTACGTCGCCGTACAGAAATGGCCACAGCAAACCCGCGTGTAATAGGTCCCACTTATTATGAGAAGTTACCGGCGAGTCTCAGGAATGAAGAGAAAGACGAAGCATTTTATCGCCAACTAAAATGTCTTTTGCTGGAAAATGAATTTTACTCTGTTAATGAATTTTTATTATATAAATTTGATTCAACTACAAATATGTAGTACCTAAACTGACATGTACCTTTTGTATTTAATTTATTTTATATAATTTTATACTTTGACATGTGTTATTTATTTGATAAGTTGACATTATTATAGAAAGGACATAATCAAATTTAGGCCCCCCTTTCGGTAACGGCTAAGAATTTCATGAAATGTAAACAAGATGATACGTTTTTTGGATCAAAATCTTATATTAATCATCTTTATCCGAAACGGGAATCACAATTTATGTTAAAAAGTATATTTTTGTGTTTTTTCCCGTCGAAATTCCGGTTCCTTGATTCTCCTGACATCTGTGACACAAACATAAAGTAGGTACTAAGAGGAAATAAGGGTAAAATGGAGCAGTTTTTAGGACCCAGGATACGTAAAAACAACTACAGCGCAGACAATCTCCTGTGTATGCCGTGTGATGCCGGCTTAGAATAACATCACCCCAATTCTACCCGTGGGTGTCGTAAAAAGCGACTAAGGGATACTCATCCAGGGAATGGGCAGCAGCGTTCCCTGTTAATGCACCATCATGCACTGCGCTCGCCAATCCGCCTGCCAAGCATGGTGAGTATGGCAATACCCTCCGATAGGGGGAGGCCCATGTCCAGCAGCGGACCGTTGTGGCTGTTATGTTATAGCCGGGTTCGTACGTAAGACAAGCAACAAAAGCTACTACAACAACATTAATGATAGATTAATGATTAATGACATTTTTATGATTTATATACTTGCACATTTTTATGATCTATATGACTTTATTAAATAAATAGTAATAATAGGCAAGCTGCCACTGGCATTACAACGGCAAAAATATAACAGACCATGCCACAGGAACTGCATAGGGTGACACGAATTCGTATTTGGAAACTTCTTTCAACAATGTCTTTAAACTTCTGATCAGGGGTAGGTACCATTTTACCCCATCTACCCTGCAAGTATTACATACTCTTTGAAACTCTCATAGAGAATAAAACTTCTGCCATACTTCTGCATTTCCTCTTTTGCTATTGTCATCAAGTTGTCATTTGGCAAAAGGAAGTATACCCGCACACCCGCAACGTACTCGCCGTACGCGCTGAATAATGCGGATGGCCTCGCACACCTAGCCGCACGCACAGCCGCATCGAATAGAATTGGTGTTGCCAAGAGAGTACTTTCCTCCCAATTTAATGTGTAATTTTGCCGTATGTGTGTATTTTTCGGAATTTTATTTCAAATAATAATTGCTGTCATTTTACGCCAGAGGCACGTTCAAGCAGCCAACTTTCGTAACTGCAGAACTTTCTCCGTGCACCACGCAGCTTCCTTTTGTTCCCATATATCCAACTGATCACTTCTACAATAGAACAGGTCGGAATATTTTCTACGTTATATGTTCTACGGTGGAACAAAACTTTTGAACATATTACAGGTCCCGCTGTCTCAACTTTTAAAAAATATTATTGTTCAAGGAAGTAGAATGTGCAGAAAAGCAAAATGCCAATACGTCAAAGTAGCAAAATGTAAAATTGCTAGAATGTAAACGTAACAAAATGTAAAGAAGAAGCAGAAAACATTTTGTCCCAATGTCTAAATGTTAAGGTAACAGAATGTCAATTGAATTTAAAAGGACGGAATCTCAAATATTAAAATGTCAAAAAAGCTTAAAATTAAAGTGGCAAATGTCAAATAAGCAAAATGTGAAAATGTCATTTGGTTATTCTTTAAGAGTGACATAGACCCCAAAAACTTCGAAACTTTCGAAAAGAAAAACTGGAACACGGACGGTGAACAGCAGACTTTATTGGGAGGTAATGTTGATGGGACAGTCTTTCAGCATTGACAAAAACGAAATCTTTTTAAATGGTTACACTGTCCGCGTGCGCTGATGACGTCATCAGCATTATAGTCTATGATTAGCACTGGCTGGGGAATCCGTTCGGTTAGGCGCGTGCGGCTCGGCAATATTTTCGAGGTTCCACAGATTTTCATACAAATAATCCAAAATTCGGCGAGTGCGTTGTGGGTGTGCGAGTATAAATACTTTCACCTTATAACTCTTATCAAAATACTTAATTAGGTTATGCCATTTTAGGTTAAGAATTATTTTGCGTCGTTTCATCAGTTTACCGTTAGATAATTAAAAACTAAGTATGCCACCATGATCTAGATAGTGTAAGAAATACATTACTACGAGTTTAATTACTAGCCATTTCGATTTAGGCCCCCATTTCGAGGGGCCTAACCTTGTATGGGCATATGATTATCACCTTTGTTAACTTCTGTGATTATTTTGTTTAAGTGCTTACATTATTATTTATTGACTTGACATTGTTATTTAATTTTAAGTTGACATTATCCTAATTTTGTTTGGCTTTTTGATCATTTTCTATACTTATTCTGTTTGACATTGTTATTATTTATTAATTTATAATTTTATTTAAATTTTATTTAGTTTGACGATTGTATTATCCTTTGACATTTTTATTTTTTGTAATCCAATTACCTACTGTAACTATGAATTTGATAATACAGAATAAATAATCTAATCTAATCTTTACTAAGAGTAATCAGTAAAAGTTGAGCTCTTACAGATTTGATGTGATGCTCTAGCCTATCATAGAACAAAAAATAGTAGGTAGGTAATCCTAAAGGCTATGGATTTTAAATTAGCGTATGCTAAGATATTTAAAATCAATTACATGTTTCTTACAGAAATAAAAAATAAATAACAAGAAATAAAATTTTGACAGGTGAGTTTTAACCGTTATTTGTTTTATTTCTTCTTATCTCCCGATGTGCTTCCAGCTTTACCGCTAGCTGCCCAGTTGCAATCAGCGTCGAATCAAGGGTTTAATTGACGCGGACTACATATCCGTTCAACCTCTATCCACTGGTTTCATTTTAACCTGGGAACAGACTATACCCTACATCAAACTTTGTTTCAGATTTTTGTAACAGAATATTTGGTACCTGCGTCCTGCGTCGAAGAAGCAAATATACTGCACGACTTACACTATACAACATAAAGAGTTGGCTGGCACATACGCGTCTAGAACGTTACAAAAAGCAAGGCAACAATAAGTTATATAGTGGTAAAAGAAAATAATGCACTGTAATTTTTCTGACACCTTAGCCAGCCAAGACAGTAAAATGAGTAATCCGTTTATGTCTTGATCTGAACAGTTTTCATTTCAAAACATTCAGCATACCCATAGGACGATTTCACATCATTATATCCTTCATACTGGTAATTTGTTGGTCCAAAATTGAATAAAAAGCTTTCAGGTATATTTTTATAAAATAAAGGTTTTACCAATATCGGCCTTCGGAACATTATGAAGTACCTTTTGGAGCCCCAAAATGCTTACATGCTCCGGTATTTTTACAAATTTTCACGCTTCAAAAGCAGGAACCAAAGGGTATTGAAATCGAAGTTATAAAAAGTAGGGAAACCGGAAATATTGAATTGGAACCAGATTGGAGCCTTTTGGGCGCAATATGTTCCACCAAATCTCACTTAGGAGAATAGAGAAACCAATCTGTACCTATGCCTCTACAAACTCACTTTTGAAAGCAATATGCATGTAGGTATTGTAGGTGCTCTGACTAATGGAAATTGCTTCGTATTCTCAACATTTTTAACATTCTGATTAGTCCGGTTTATTAAAACTAAGATGTGTAAGAAGAAGTGGTGTAGGTACCAAAAACATTGCAGGCATGATCATACCATTCATATTATTATTATTACCTACTCTTAAGACAGAGTTAGAATAAAATATCTATAAAAGTAAAGTTGAAATAAAATTAACGACATAAGTATTTAACGGTTTACTGAATAATTTGCAATAATTTTAATTAGAATTTGAAGCATCTTTCGGTTTAATGCCGAAGAAATTTACGCTTCATAAGTACCTACTTCTAATTAATGGCTGGTAAAAGTAAAATCATCTTTAATGCGATTTTAAAATGAAAAAGTATTATTTTTCATTCATGAGCAAGACTGACGCATAAATACATAAAGCAGAATCTTTCAACCCAAAATCGAGGTGTTAAAAGGTATTAGTTAGGTTTTAATTATAGATTTTATTGAACGGTTTTGTCTTAAAGAAACTGAACAATCAAATTAAAGAGAAGTTAAAATTTTATGCACAATGGCTGTGAAATCTCCACAACTCCCTTAGACGCCTCCGTTGACCACGATTTTATTCCAACTGCATTTCACGGGCGCATACTAACATACCCTAGGAACTTCTATCTGTTTAAGAGGTAGTAGATACCTATATATGAAAAACGCACGCCTTCAGTTTCAGCATTAAGGAGCTTAGCCACTAAAGCGGGCATTACCTCCCGACCCCTAATAAACCTAGTCGTAAATCTTTCCACGCACTCGTAAAAGAACGGCTTTACGATGCATTTACCGCAAAATATACGGTTACCTAATACCGCGTGTGTGAACCGCCACTGTAGTGATTAAAGAGGTGAAGATTATAATTCTGTCAGTCAAAGAGTTGTTTTTTAGCCACCTGGAGAAAAAAATCACGTGACGAAAAATAAAAGACTGTTCGAAATTATGTTCCATTGTTATTTCCATTCCATAACCGCCGCGCTACCGTAGCGGCTAAGAATACTGCCACCTCTAGCCCACTCAGGGTATTTCGTAAAAGGCGACGTAGAGTTTTTGACTTCCGCTGAATATCTGTCAATTATTGCTCAACCGCATGGTGGCGGTGATACCACCTACAATATTATTCCCAAAGAAGGTTTGCGTCAGGCGAGAGGCTGGTCATAAAATATTGCCGAATCCTTTTGCTACAGGATTTTGTGATGTTGCGCAGACCCCAACTAATTTAAGATAAGAACAGGCATAGGATATAATAGAGGAGTCAGGAGAATCAGCACACATGTTTGCCTTACCGGCTTAATTAATGCAATTCGATAATATAGTCTAGGTCAGGTACTTCACCCATTCGGCAAAACTGATGAAGGTTTTGCTCTTGACTTTAGTCACGACTTTAAGGAGAGAATAACGCATTTATCAAGTAATCTCAATCGCAAACTCCACAGAGTAGACGTAAGATGGCATTTGTCAAACAAGTGATTGCCGGAGACGTGAGACGTGCGACATGGCGATGCTTGAAACCGTATCTATTTTAAATGTATGAAACAGAAGCGACAAAGCGTGACACAGGTGAGACGCGTGTCCGATCGATAACGGCTGATGATCGCTTGTCTGACAGATGTCATGTTGCGCGTCGCGCGTCTATTCTGTGACACGTGTCCCTGTGTGAAGCTTGTCCCTAAAGATTCACTATCAGGATAATAAACCAATGAGCTAGCAAACTGAGGATTTGATGAATCCACTCCCGACCGAATTTTTTTTCAGCGACATTTCAAATATTTATCAATTGTAAATGTGGTTGTTATGGTGTGGTTGAACAAGTAAAAACAGTAAAATTCTCAATTTCTTAACCTAGTAGATCAGGAGGAAAGTCGGAACTGTGGCATGATTAAAACGCCTGAGATTATGTTTATTGATACTCATGTGTTCGCGTGTTTCATGTGTTTCATTAAACCCCTCGTGTGCGGTTGTAATTAAGTCTACAGCTATGTTTATGGCGGAGTCGCTGAATAATAAAATGTGAGTCACTGAACTGCGCCATATATTATACGTTTTATTTTATCAAACCGGTAGCAGCTTCAAAGACAATCTACTGCTGGTTATCCTTGAAAAGTGTGTGAGAAACCAGAATGTGGTGATCTACGACAGTCAGACAGAGAAACGCAAAATGCTACTTCACTTTATACAATGTAGGTAGGTATTGATTGCGGAGAGCATACAAAAAGCCATGCCGGGAGGTATCGGCTTATACAGCCATGAAAGTCTTGCCTCAGACACTGAATGAATTGTCTGATGCGACGATTGATGCCAACGATGATGAGGTGTTGATTTGCTAGTGACTAAATAACTTGGTTTCATCTTTCGCCTTTGGCTAGTTTATGTTTTGCCTATTCTTTATCATTATCACGTCCTTGCAGTCAGCTCATCTGTTATTGAAATCGCACTCCAAGCAAACGGAGATAAGAGAAAACTAAAGCTTCAAATATTTTATTTATGATAGCAATAAAATTTTACCATTTCAATAACTCTACCCGAAGCTTATTCGTTTATGTGGAGTAGATATGAACGCATGGCCTCATGAATTGCATTACGTGAAGATATTAAATTACCAAGAAATTCGAGTCAACCACAGACGAGTTAAGTGTAGTTTTTCGTATAAATTATATCGAAAATAGGATAAGCTACATCGAGACCCTTTAAAATGTACTTTATTAGGTACCTATAGATATGGTTTGCTAATACCTTACTAAAGTTGACTAATCCCTTACACTCATGTTAATTTTTAAGAATAAGGTAGGTATCTAATCTGAGAAAAAATAAGCCTATACTGAACTAAAGAGTACATGACGCATATCGTTATCTGCTTGTAAGGCACTATCTCCACACGTGAAACTTAAGACTTGAGACAGCGCGACACTAGAAACTGGTTCTATATGAAATATCTATGAAAAAGAACAAACACCGCCCGCCCAAATGACGCGTATCGAAGCCATCGAAGGGATGTTAAGTCTCAAGTCTCATGTCACGTCTCATGTCTTCGTCTTAAATTTTAGAGGATGCAAAGGTCTTATTGCGATGCCATGTATGTTAAGCGGCCATCAATAAGAAGAAGACCTTTGCAGATTCAGTTAAGGACAAACTTGACCAACGACTCAATATGGTGTTTAAACAAGTGAGAGCATTAAAAATAACACTACTTTGAAAAATTTTCTTGTCCATAATCATATAACTAACTCACATATACCCACTATGGTTGAAGGATTCGCACAGCTAATACTAATTTTGATGGAAATGGATTGGACGGAATAAACTCATCTACTGGACCGTATCCATAATTCCCGCTTTGTACGAAAGCCTACAGGTAATCAGCACCCATCCATCAAAATGGAATTGTAATAGAACTTTGTGCCAAACAAAGCTTTTAAGGCTTTTGTGCACTTTATCCGTTCCGGTATTGAGTGGAATACAGCTGAAAATACCTACCATCAGAAACACAATAGAGTTACACCATTTATGAGTTCCGAATATACTGGATTTTTATTCTAGGAGAAATTTTACTGCTGACCGATAGAGAAAATTTAGAACCGGTTGGTGATAAGGTACCTACAACTTTGTCCGAGGAACATGGGTCGAAATATGAAAAATAGAACTTGGATCTCCCATACATAATTGCCGATTAGCTTTGATTTGAGAAGGTCCAATTTTTTTATACATTCTGACAGTTGATCCTCATCACTAGCCGATTCTGAGTTTTCGTTATCGGTCACTAGTAAAATTTCACCGTATTGGTTATTTATTATTAAGTATAGGTACCAATGTACGGTCGGCGTCAAAAAAGCTTAGTTGAAAATATTTCCTAGACGACATCATTACTTTAATAAATTATTTCTTTTTTTGTCTATAAAGATAGTTAAATTCTACATACACAAGTAAAAATGCAATGTGTATATCTTGGATATTTTGAACCGTTTGAGGACGTCATAGCTATACTATTTTAACCTCGATCGTATGCTGATACTGCTTACTGATGCGGCTTACAATACGTAATGTTAACTCAACTTGCTGCTGATAGGTATATCGTATAAAGTATTTATGTGTATGTATGTTGGAGGCTTACACATCGGAATGATAACAGACAGACATGCAGCGAGTTGAATAAAATTATTAACAGTCTGCTAACTAAGTAGCGCTCGTCATGGTAACCATATTTAATACAGGGAATTACTTTGACAGATGAACTACTCGGAATTATGAAGAAAATTCATAATTATGACACAGATGTTGTGGGATTTATGCTAAGTGAAACAAAGCTATCTCTATGATATACATATACGTCGACCATAGACAACAACATATATAAAAAACTAAACGTTGTTAATAAAGCTATTGTGAACGTCTTTCCTGCCTTTCTTTGTAAATGTCTTACTTCCGTAGGTCAACTGGAAGAGATTTATTAAAATAATAAAAATAAACTGAACCTGCTGTGGTGTCGTATTTTTTTGCGTTAATGTTGTTGTGTGCAATAAATCATAAATAAATAAATATAGTTGTAAAGATAAAAACACTACAACACCATTATCCAAACTGAATCCTACAAAATAACTGCCTGCTTATTTGCTGAAGCGTCTACTAACTCTACATTAATACGGAACCCATTAATGGGGTCATCTTTGCGGTGGCTGGTCACGCAAGGTTAACCACGTGATACGGGTCCCTAATTTCAAACTTGACCTATGGGGATTAATGTATTTTATTTCACCATTTAGTTTAGGATACTAGTTGTTTTATTTCTATAAACAAAAGAGACCTAGAGAATGGTTAAAGGTTAAACGTAAAAAGGCTAAAAGAGTTGATTCTAAGAAAAACAAAAGAGTACTTACAAGAAGTCGTAACAAAATCAGCAAGTCGTTGGAAATGAGCTGAGAAATTATGAAGTGACACGAATAGCTTCCTCAAGAAAAATAGGGACTTGAAAAACTTTATGAACCCCGTTCGAACAAGTCTCAAACTTCTTAAGTCAGCAAAAGGAAGTCAAACTTGCTACTTGACGAAGAAGAGGGTGTCAATTACTTTTCAGTAAATCCATCTGAAACCCAACGAACTCCCTGAAAGAACATGGCCGCTCTACTAAACAATATTGGATTTTGGAAACTTAGCGAGGCTTGAGTCCGGCTCTCGCCACCGCCGGTCTTCTCAGTAGCAACGGACTCCCCGAAGACATCACTGCATCCACTCCTTATATACAGAATCTGGAAAAAACTCTGCCTGCGCGTTTCAGGCCTCGGCCTCTGATTGGTTCGTTCAAATGAAAGTGAGCGTAACCGTTCCGTAGAGTGCGCACGAGCCGGAGATTGCGAGTGATTTATATGGACAAAAAACTATAATTTAATCCGCATTATTAGTATTGTGTGTGTCTACAATGAGTATCCAATTAGAAACATACGTGAAGTAAAGAGCAAGATTAGTTTTTATTATATTATAGGTATTATATTGACTACCTACTATCGTGAATCAATAAAATTAATATGTTAATGATTGAGCCATGTCATTAGATGAATGAAGTATTCAAAGGATTTTTGCAAAAGATGTCAAAATTACCCAGTTAATTCATATACACAACAATAAAGGCTTTACCACAAAAATGTTAGACATATGTTGAACTCATGTTTTAAATAATACTCCATACCAAAAATAGCTAGACACGTGTTAACTAGCATCTAAGTTTTTTAAGGTAAGGCCCTAAGCTTTTTATCGTTAGTATCGCTCATCCCATCTACATAGGAGCGCTATCGTAATTTTTTCAGAGCACTTTATTTTTATTACGCTCAAGCTTACCTCCAGCCAGCATCACCGCAAAATCGTGATACTATCTGAATTTCGAAATTCGAACAAGCGCTTGAGAGCATTTAGCGTAATGGCGGCAAAATGGATTGCTTCGTGCAATCTCCGGATATGGATGACGTATCGCTTCTTTGCAATCGAAAGATATTTTGAATGCATTCGATAATTTAAATTCTAAATTCTCCTGCTTGTTACACGTGTATTATGTTAGGAAATATTGGTCAGTCAAAAGATTATTTATCATATCAGAAGATCTACCTACCTAGTTTGATTATTGTAGTTCTGGCAAAAAATATTTAAAGCTCGTGGCAACTATTAAAGTTTACTTGGACCAAGGAGATTTGACTGCGTACTTTGATTATGGCAACCAACCTTCGAGCATTTCCGTCCGTCCCGTCGGGGGAGACGCCATACGAAGCACTTCCCCTCTGTCACGGCCTTTGCCCACGGGGGCTTTTCTTATTACAAAAACCAGTTGCTGTCAGATTATTTCCTAGAACGAGTCCAGTCGCGCATGTCAAATGAGCTCCGATAAAAAGCCGAATTGTAAAGCTAATAATGCCTAAAAAAATATGTAAAAATAGCAATTTACAACAAAACAATATCACTTTTCATCTGAAAGCATTCTTCCAGTACAATATCACTAAATAATATTTAAAATAAGCAATTGAAAATTGTACATAAGTGTTGCCAGTAAGTCGTACAAAATGACTGATTTGGAGTTTTTTTTAGGTGGATCTACAATAAAATAATTGTATTTTGTTCCTTTTGTTATTATTTTGTGTCGAGCAATAGTGTTCATCATAGTATCGTTTATTTTTCAAAAAAAAGAATTATAATATTCCACCATACAATGGGTAACAATTAACGATCTTAGTTTATCGATGCCTTTATTAACAGTTAATAGCTTGCTAAGTAAGATTAGAATGTTAGTTTGGGATTGTTCTACTTATTCAATGATGTTCATTTCCAGTCGATATGTAATGAAAAAACGATAATTTTAACTTGAAGTATCGAGCCACACTGAACCCAAGCTAGTGCAGTGATCCAACTAATACAAAACGTCGATACTTTTTCTATCGCCATAGTTTCAAACCTATACTATGTAAAGACGGTCTGTACCGAAAACTTTGCAGGCATGATCAGATTATGAAATTGTACAACTTTTACTATGGATTTTGGGAAATCCTGATTTTGTTCGAGTTTCATTGAAAATTAATGTCAGTCTCAGCTGATCGGGTGACATCGGAAGTCAGCCAATGTGTCGTAGTGGCTAGTCCGACTGCCTGCGACGCAGAAGGTTCCGGGTTCTATTCCTTTCACTCACAAAGTTGACATTTATCTATACAAATACAAAAAAAAACAAAAAGCTTTATTTGCAAAATATGTTAACAAACATGGTTGAGTCCCCGGTAAGTAATGAAACTTGTGTTGGGAATGACTCTCTCTCCTTATGTCTAAAAGCTATAAGCTATAGTAGTTAATTAACGCTTTATCTCTTTATGAATATGTTCCTAGACTGGTCAGGACACCACACAGGCTGAACCACCTGATTGTCCGAGAAGCAAGATGGTTCCGTGCTTTGGAGCCACGTTTAGCCGTCGGTCCCGGTTGCGTCTTTCCGTTTCCGTGTTCAGTAGGAGGCATTTCCGGAAACGGAAAGACGCGTCCCGGTTGCTTCTTGCAGTAGGTGGTTGACAAACTCTGGTACGTTTACCAGGGTTCATCAGGTCGTTGGACGACTTGGTGTGCTATAAATTGGTTAAACTCAAGTGCGACATTTTAACTTTAATTATTATGTATAGGTATAAAAGGATTTCGCACTTACCTACTTCTTATTACATCGCGATTTCACGACCGTTTCGGTCCAGTCGGTGATCCTTTATCAGGCAGAGTGCTCAGACAAAACACGAATATTTGATTGTGTCCGGTGGAAATCGAACCCACGAGCCTCGGCGTAGAAGACAGGCGTACTAACCACTACGTCATCGGGACAGTCGAAGTTATTATGTATGATTTGTTGTATAGGTGGTTTTTAGTACACTCCCTTACATAATATCCTATGATACTTAATTATCAGTAAATAGTAGGTATTGCATTGATTGTACCTACATAATTGTATTATCTGGTCTTTGGAGTAAGAAATTAATATTTTGGTTAATTTAGGGTACCTTATGCAATATTTAAAATGATGTTATTGCGCCAATATTTCTATTTACTAAAAATCCTATTCTTTTAAACTAAGTTGCTTTTAAAAATTCAATAATATGACACAATTTTGAGTAGACTGTTATAATTAATCGAAAGGTCAAGTATCGATATTGTCGATTTCAACACTAGCTTGATTTGACAGCTTTACCTCTCCCCCCGCAAAAAATGACAGAAATATTTGTATAGAGTAAAGTAACTATACCGTCTCCCCCGGGGCCGGAACGGGACGGAAATGCTCGAAGGCAACCAACACACATCAATGCGCACTCATAGGCAAAGTATACTTTGACAGTGTCAACGTTGCTTGCGTACGTGCCTTGAGTAAGATTGTTTGAATAATAAATATGACAATCGAAAGAAAGAGTTGTCACATCTCATCTCATATCTATCACACTTTCAAAAAATCCGCGATTGAAAAACCACCGCGCGCCGTTTTCCTAATTTGTGATTAAACTTCCTACCTACACGCATAGTTAGTTCTGACCCTAAAAGGTACAAATTTGTTACCTAATTATCAACAACAGACGAACCTAATACCACCATTGACCTTGACTTGTCGTTAAAGAATATTATTATTGTATTAAATCTCCAACATCAGGACAGCGATTTCAATACAAACCACAACAATTTGTTCACTTTTTATATTTTTAAATATTAAAACCACATGAACAAAAAACAATCGTCTGCTTACATCAGAAATTCCCCCATGACAATCGGACGGACGTTTACGAAGCCCGATACAATTCAAACGTTTTTGAAGAAAGCTACCAATAATCTAACAGGCGGCCATTCTGCAGGAGGGATGACCCCATCCCCAAAACTGTTCGGCCATTCACTGCTGTGTATGTCCTCGTACACCTACCTGTATTTTGAACTATATATTTATAATCATGTTTTATTATCATTATCTCTGACTATTTCCTTCATAATTTATTTATTATAACTTAAAACTCACGAGAGTAGGTATTTTATAATGATGGTGATCCTAAATTTGACAACCATTAAATTTTACAAACAAATAAATCAGTGAGGTACGTAAAAAATTGTTGGAATATTAAAAATACATTAAATTATAAGAGACTTAGTACTTATACTAAATGTAAAGCAATAATTACAACTATATACCTAAATGACCAATTTTAATTAATGAAAAATTGAAATGAAGGATGCTATATAGTTCGTTCTAGTAAACCATAAATAGTATTTTCTTATGACATTAGATAAGCAATGGAGACTAAGAGTTAAATAAACATTTAACTATTAATACAAAGTAACAAAGTTTTTCTTTTTAAATAGAATTTAACATTTTTAAGCCTCTGAGGCTCTAACAAGACAATTTAAGCCTTGACACACTGGGGCCAGTAAAATAATAACATAATTATCTTTTGGTGTTAAACAGTAACAAATTCTAACAGTAGAATAGTAAAGTATTGATCTTAAACAAACAAGGGGCATCAAATTACACTGCTTTCGATTTAAAACAGTACAACATACTCCACTCGCATCTCTAGTAGGAAAATCAAGTCTTGTAGTGACACACTGGGGCCACTACATTACATTATTTACGATTTTGAACAATAACAACACATCACACTAGGGAACTCAAATCATACACTGACACACTAGGGTCATTAGAATTTTACATTACAGTTTTTTTTCATTTCGTTGAATAATAACAAGTCTCATATCACACTAGGGACCTCAACTCAAGTCTTGTTATGATACTGACACACTGGGGTCATTACTTTCAATTTTACTAAGTAAACACATATTGGCACACGCACTGGGTTTCCACACTAGGGGAAATTGTAATCATAACCGTCCACCATACTTTGGATCAATTCTCACACCATTCTTGAGGTATCACATAGTGCCCATCTAGGCTGAAGTTCCATTACAACTGCCATTATGTCTTCCACTCTAGGGGATGACACACATAACGTCGATGGCACATGGTCTGTCTTCAGTCTGTCCGTACAGGCATCTATGCTGTAAATGTGAGGATAGGACGGTAGGATTTTAATAACGTGTCCAAGTTAAGTGATTCAGTTATTATTAACAAAATGAATAAATACATCACTTAAATATATAAATCAGTTAAATAGTATATAAATTGTACATATTTGTTAGTATAATATTTAATCTGAAGAAGACTCGTCGCTATCCAAATCTATATCACTACCACTACTTGGATTATGCATTGTAATCCAGGCTTTCAAATGATCTGCAGGGTAAATATTTTTATATTTGTGATTAGAATGACCCTGTATGCTCGATACTTCGTATCTGTCATTATCTAAAATACGCGTAATCTTGAAAGGACCGCGGAATTTAGGTGCAAGTTTCTTGCTTTTGCCTTTGGGGGGGTTGTGATTAGGAATCATCACGAGATCTCCTTCACAAAACCGCTTCGAAGGTGTTCTATTTTTATCAAAATTTTCTTTCATTTTGGCCTGGTTTTCTTCTATGTTATCTCGTACTGAGAGTCTGAGTTCTTCTCTTTCTTGATCAGTCATTTGTTGCGTTTCCTCCAGAGCACTTTTAATAATCCCATCCGAATGTCCAATTGTTCTCTGCCCGAAAACGATTTCAGCAGGAGACTTTCCCGTGCCTTTATTTACGGTATTATTTAGGCTCCACTGTAGTTTGCCTAGGTTCAAGTCCCAGTCTTTTTCGTCTAGTCCGTGGTTCATTGCTGCCAGCGAGTTTAGAATGGTTCGGTTGTACCGCTCTATTTGTCCATTGGCTCGGGGTGTTGCCACTGCGTTACATACGTGTTTAGTACCAATAGAACTGGTAAAGCTTTTGAACTCACTGGACTTGAAGCTGGTTCCCTGATCCGATATTATAATTTTTGGGTAACCAAATACGGAGAATATTTCCTCTAAAACCTTAATGCTGGTTTTTGATTTAGTGTTTCTGACACCCTTTACAAAAATAAACTTACTAAATGCGTCTATGACACCGAGAATGTAACAGTTTCCTCTCTTACTTTTTATAAAGGGTCCCAGATGGTCCAAATGAACAGTGTGAAAGATAGCACTGACCTTTGGAATGGGGTGTAAAAACCCACTCTTTTTCCCCGATTGCTCTTTATTGAACGCACAGTTTATGCAGGCTTTCACGTATTTCCTAACAAAACGGTTCATTTTAGGGAACCAATAGTCAGCCGCAATTTTTTCCAACGTCTTTTCAACAGAAAAATGGCCTGCCTCGTCATGATTCATTTGACAGATCCTCCATCGTGCAGAATTTGGTACAACCCATTTAAGCTTATTGCCAACCTTTCTGTACACTCTGTCATCTTTAATAGTATAGTTGTTTATTATATCCTTAATTTCGCTCTCTTTTGTCTGCAAAATATGTTTAACGGTCTTCAGATGTGGATCCGTCATTTGAATCGTACGAAGCCAGTCATTATTTGTTATCTGTAAAATTTCTAGCTCTTTTGGATCTGAGTCATCATTGGCAGTAATACGCAAAACTTCTAGTTCTAGTAGTTCTTCAGAATCCGGGGCGGAGACTGGGTTGCGACTCAATGCGTCCACGTGCTGCATGTTATGGCCTGGGCGATACTCGATCGAAAAGTTAAATTCTTGGAGCATCAGCCACCACCTCGCAACCTTAGGCAATAAATCCCGTTTTGTTAAGGTCGTTCTCAAAGCATTACAGTCCGTGAACACCTTGAATTCAATACCTATTAGATAGACTCTGAATTTCTTTAATGAGAGTACCACAGCCATTGTTTCCAGCTCATACGAGTGCCAAAACTCCTCCTCTTTTGTCGTTTGGCGACTAAAGTAGGCAACTGGGCGTAACGGCGTCTCATTATCAGGTTTCTGTAAGAGTATCCCACCCATTCCTAGTTTGCTAGCGTCGCAATGGACCTCAGTTATATAGTCGGCATTGTATAAAGCCAGAATGGGTCTAGATACGAGCTTCGTCTTAATAGTTTGAAAAGCAGTCTCCTGTTCTTCGGTCCAAGTCCAGGTGGCATCCGCTTTTGTTAGTTTAGTCAATGGTCGAGCGAGAGATGCGAAATTATAAACGAACCGTCTAAAAAAACTAGCGAGCCCTATAAATTGCCGAATTTGATGAACATTAGTGGGTCGGGGAAACTCCGAGACAGCTTGGGTTTTCTTACTTCCCGGCTTTAGACCCTCCTCTGATATCTCAAAACCTAAGTAGTCAATCTGTGATTGGAAAAATTGGCATTTATTGACATTTAAGGTAAGGTTAGCCTGTATAAGTAATTTTAAGATCTCTTCCAGCTTATCGAACATTTCCTCGGTTGAACCAGCTGTGCAGAGCAGGTCATCTAAATAAGGTATGGCCAATTCAAATCTTTTGGCTCCCAGAGCCTTGTTGATCATGCTCTGAAAGACCGCGGGAGCATTCACGAGACCGAAAGGCATCCGGGTATACTCATAATGGCCATCAGGGGTAACAAACCCCGTGATGTGTATTGAGTCCTCAGCCACTGGAATCTGGTGATACCCAGATGCCAGGTCCAAGCTCGTGAATACTGATTTCCCGCTAAGTCTATCTAGTTGATCCTCAATCAACGGCATGGGATAACTATCTTTTATTGTTTTCTTATTTAAGGCCCGATAGTCCACGCATAATCGATAATCTCCGTTCTTTTTACGCACCAAAACGATTGGGCTAGCATATGCTGACTGAGATTCGCGGATAATACCGTTTGCCATTAATTCACCAATCATTTCCCTAACCTTAGCTCGTTCACTGAATGGAAGCCTATAAGGTTTGTAAATAACTGGTGTGCTGTCGTTTAAATGAATTTTCATTTCAGTTATGTTTGTGAATCCAAGCTCGGAAGTGTCAAGGGCAAAACAATCCCTAGATTTGTTCACTAACTCTAGCAATTTCTGTTTGTCGGAATCAGTTGCTTTCGGTCCAATATTTAACATATCCATTGTAATTGGAATTTTAGTTTTTGGTACCGAAGTGTGTATGTCCTTCGTAAGGTTGACAGTTTTGACGTCAGTCGGTTTAGTATCGGGTAAAAACACTCCACTTTTAGGTACTTTTACTGCGCGAGATATCAGTTTATTATATTCCAAACATACCGTTTTAGTTGATATGTTTACGGCCATGATTTGACCCTTACCGGTGTGAAACTGATACACGCCTTGTAATATGACATATTCGTTCTCTGGTTTTGTGCACGTAGTCCCAGGTATAAACAGAGGACCTGAATATTCCGTATCACAGTGAACTTGTACACTGTTTAGGCCGATACCTAATGACGTCTTGCACGAAATGTAAAGGTTTATTTTCTCGACCTCCGTGTGATCGCAATAAAGGATAAGAGCTGAACTAGTTTTGTGTGCTGACACTCCGGGTAATTCAGTCAGTGACTGTCCAATCATTACCTCAGTATCTAACAAATGGTCTTCTACTACGTAAGCTTCTACATCAGCTTCAACCGCATCGACTAAAACATTCAATTGTGTTTTACCAAAGGGAACAATACTACCTGAAGCAAAGCCTTTTATTATAGGCAGTCCTGACTTACATAATGGTAAACTCAATTCATTTGCAACAGTTTGACGTACAAGTGTGCATTGACTGCCAAAGTCAACATATGCAGATCGTTTAGTGTTATTAACAGTAATAGACTTAAAGTACTTGCCATTGGTTTGGTCGCTCGTGTCTACTCTCAAAACTTTCTTTGTCGTGTCAGTATTCGTATTGGCTTTATTGTCTTGACTACCGTTGTTAGTTTTATTACGATAATTGTTTATCGCGTCACATTTTTCGCCGTCGTGACCAAGACGAGAGCACTTGTCGCATCGTTTTTTCGGCTTAGTGCACGTGCGTGATGTATGACCAATCTCCAAGCAGTTGTAGCATTGAATATTCTTATTTTGGTCACGAGGTTTATTAAACGGCACTCTCTGTGATTTCGTAAGCGTAATTAAATTTGTACCGCCATTTTTTGATGTACTGCTTAGTTCATTTAGAATCTGATTTACTTTGCCTGGTGGTTTGTTGTTTCTTTTTGAAATTCGTCGTAAGTACGTTAATAATTGAGAAGGCCTCTTAAAACTAGAGCCTTGGGCATGCAAGCGAATATTAAGGTCAAAAATCCCGTTGATGATGCAATCGACAGCGTTACGTCCGGTTATGTTACACATTTTTACCAGCCTAGCCTTATCATGGTAATAATCCTCTAATGATTCCTCTCTTCTGCTCCGTCTATCCAGCATCTCGGTAAGCCGGTCGGCATAGTTGCGGTCATCTGGAAAAGCTTTAATAATCTTCTTCTGCCACTCACGCCAACTTAGATCAACAGTGCTTCTACCTTGATACCATTTCTTTGCCTGACCAGCAAGTTTAGGGATAGCGTAAAAGATAATTTGTTTTTCGCTCCAGTGGTAGATTTTTGCTGTTTCATTTACTTTGCGTATCCAGTTTTCTGCTGATTGTTCATTAGCATCTGGATTAAATTCAGGAACAACATTTTGGGCGCCTTGAAAATGATCACCAGACTTTTTAAGCATATGCGCTAATGTCCTAAGCGCACTGGAGTCTCGAGTCGAGTGCGAGCTTCGTCGCTTCCTTCTCTTAGCATGACTTCTTGTTCGCATTCTCGAACGAGAATCTCGCCCTGACGAAGACTCAGACGCGAGCGAACTCTCCGAAGAAGTTGTGCTTTGGGAATGGTGACGTTTTCTCTTTTTAGCATAAGCCCTATCATCATCGCTACTAGAGTCACGACTTTGATTCGAACTTGTAGTAGTTGAATCGCTTGTCGATGTCTGTCGACGACGACGTTTGGACACATATTTTTGTTCCCGTGATCGCTTAGTTGATGCAGATCGACGTGATCTACTGCGGTAAGTCTGTCGCTTGTGACGTTGACGTCTATCACGCAGACTAGTTACTGAACGGCGCCTTTTTTTTGGCTGATCATCCCGATTCTTACTGCGGGATCGTCTGTCCCCCTCGTCATCACTACGGCAATGCGGTGGTGTATAGTGCGAGCCTTCTTTCGAAGCCATTATATCTCAAAATGTGACTTTATGTGGAGACTATGTTGTGAAATTTATTGGTTGTAATTCATGTAATTAATCATACAGTTTAGGATTTAGTATGGGAAATAGGAAGAAAAGACAAAAAGAACAAAAATAATATTAGATAGGTAGTTGATTATGATATGTGAAATTCATAAACTCAGTAGTTTTATAATCGGGTAATTAAAATTGGACAAATAAAAAAGATAAAATTCCTTTTATTTTCTTTTAGATAGTAAAATATTAAAGGTAAATAATAACATATATTTTTTCCATTGTGCAAGTTATTCCTGCTGTAGACCTTTATGTTTCTTAAAGTTGCTAGTATTACTAGTAAACCTAATCAAACTATTATTTCTATCACCAGCAGTAGATAATTAATTGGTAGTGCATTCTAAACGTAATCTTCATCTACTACTGATAATAAAGAATAGGTGCTATACTGTTCGTAGCAAACAAAACAGACCCTTAATATAATTGGACTAGGGTATATATATAAACTACCTACTTATGTACTACATCCACATCACTGTAGGTATGAAGTTATTGCATCGTTGTAGTTTTTATAAATATTAAGTATGAAGATATTCTTCATAGGTAAGTATATAAGTGTTAAAAGTTACTTTCTCCTGTGCATCTTGAGTAGGTGTGCTCGACATGGTTTGATAATGCGCAAAACAATAGGTTCAATGCCGGTAGTTATTACCTACAATAACTAAATTAGGTTCATATTGTAGACAAATTAATACTTACCTATTAACGGTGATTACCAGACAAACAAAACCTATAGTGTTGATAAACATACTGTTTACCTTATACAGCAGGTTTATACTTCCTATATCCATGAGTTCCCAGAGGAATATTGATACGCAAGGCCTAATTTTTACTAATAGGTACAATACATTTAATACTTACTGGCACGGAACGTAATAAACAAATTAGTCATAACAAAATATACCAAAACTACGTAGGATATGACAATTTATTCCTATTTTTCGTACGATTACATATCAGTGTAGGTACGGTTGTACACATCTTGGGCTTTGCTGTGAGATGATCTCCAAGCCAAGTCCGTTTACCTCAGTTTAGTTACTTAGAGATCCTGGACTTGTGCGTTGGGTAAGGGTCCTAAATGTACCTACCTACCTCTGGCGGCAGAGGCGCGATCGGAGTCTGGACATACAGTGAGACGGACGGCGGCCTGCCGTCCGTGAACGTACCGGTGTGGTGTGGTGGTGCTGAGACCGCGTGACACAACACGGCTCACACTCACACGTCACACCTACTATAAGCCTTATAGGTAGATTAGTGTTCATTATATACGTTACGTGCGATAGATTTCCACTTCTACCCACCATCTAATCAACGTTACGTGTTTTAAAGTATTAACATGTAGTTAGGTGGTAAGTACTAAGTATTCTTCGTCGTGAGGGACATCGCGTCGACGAATGGTCCGGCGACAACTAGTAAACATTTTACAAGAAGTAAAAAAAACGGTCAACATACCAGCAAATTTTCTCCAACGGTCTTACCACTTCTGGAATATTAAATCTCCAACATCAGGACAGCGATTTCAATACAAACCACAACAATTTGTTCACTTTTTATATTTTTAAATATTAAAACCACATGAACAAAAAACAATCGTCTGCTTACATCAGAAATTCCCCCATGACAATCGGACGGACGTTTACGAAGCCCGATACAATTCAAACGTTTTTGAAGAAAGCTACCAATAATCTAACAATTGTGATGTCAAATCAGTGACAAGAGATGTTTTTAATGTACCTACTCTGTTCGATTTCCCGCTGCTGGGCAAAGGCCTCCCGTCTTTCGCGCCACACCCAGAGGTTTATTTGTGAAAGATAATATTATTATACATACCCGTTGACTTTAATATTGGTGAATCAACTGCTGCACCGTAAACGCAGCCGTCATGTGATAAATAATTTAAAAAGAACTATCCACTTCAGTTTACGGCTCTCTGTACTTGACACGGACGAAACAAAATAGAAAACTTAGTAGAAAAGATGTAAACCACATGATTTTACATTAATATTATCTACTGAAATAGCGAAATTAGGTGGTGGACTGGAATTCATTATCTACCTTAAACTTATAGCTTACAAACTGAGTCAGTTTCCACGTGCTTAGATGATTATAAAACTTTCGAATCCGTTAAATTTTGAACTCTTCCTAATTAATGATCTAGCGACCTATTCTTGTGGTGGCTTGCTGCTGTTCTGACATTCCCAGAAATAATGATTTTTTTAAATGGCTTTCAAACTTATGTCAAACGTTTTGATGGCCGTTTTTCACAGGCGTCTCTGTCTACCCCACAAGTGACATAGGCGTGATATATGCATGCATGTAGATATAAACACTTCACTTCATTCTTCTGTGCCGTTTTTCTTCAGATGTAACGACTTCTGAGGAGATTGTACACGTATTCCCTGCTGTGGTTTTCCTTTGGCGGGACGAGATAGAAATTTTCATAGAAATGTGTTGAAATAATCGTGTCAGCGTCGAAGTTGGTCGTGTATGAAGCAACATGCTGCATAGGTAAAATACCAGGTACCTACCTACCTTGTAATGCATAGATAAATTACTTACTAGGCCCTTAACAGGTGAAAAATGTAAAAGTCCCATACAAGGTGGGGTTTGCTAGACCCTAAATTCAAACATAAATTTTGTCGAAATTTGAAGTCGCACATAAGTTTTTTTACGTAACATTGAACATATTTTTATAAAAATTATTTTATTAGTAAATTGAAAATACAAGATAACGTAAACGAGTCGATTCAATGATTTAAAAAGTTTATTGTTTGGGGTATAAATACCCCACCTAGTGTGCGGAGGTTCAATCGTTCAGCTATACTTTTCTGATTAAGAAACCATTTCGGAAACTTTGTATCTTGAAATTGTACCATTATTCGCCAACATAATTCTCACATATGAAATTCATTGAAATACATTATTATTTTGGAAAATATCAACACGTGGTCGTGAATTCAGAATAATAAGTAGGTAGTCATTCAATCCAATCAGTAAAAATACGGAAAAGCAAGTCCGGCAACGTCGACTTCTGAAAACATTTCAATAAAATGAATATTAAATAAAGACTGCGATAATTTCAATATAAATTTTCCAGTCAAATGGTAAATAATATTAAATTTTCGAGCAGTGAACGTTTCCTTCCTTTGTGCACTCGCGGACAATGAAACTGTTATCCCTTCGATGTCACTACTCGAAAAGAAAGACTCTTATGAAAAAGAAAATTAATAAATTGAATTAAAAATATATACTTGTGACAAATTTTGAATTCAGACAGAGCTGTGATACTTTTGATTCCTTTATTACCTACCTACTTTACAGATGAGTTGGAAAAGTGACCAATACAATACCTACTAAAGATTGTCCTGAGTAAAAGTGTACATGAGTAAAGTTACCACTAAAAGTGGACCACTAAGTTACCACTAAAAGTGGACGTGAATGGTCAATTTCCAGGTGAAATTAGTTAAAATAGAACGGCTTTCGTTAAAGTGTGACAAAATGTCATTCACATCACAACAACTCATGGGAAAATAAAAAAGTATCAAAGGCATATAACGATATGCTAAGAAATATTCAAAAACAGGTACCTAGGTTTAAATGTTATATAGGAGTTAGGAACAGTTTTTTGAGACTCGGTTCACCGACTTAACTGTATGTCACGCTGAAATCATCACTGTCATACCTATTTAGCTGTCAAAAATGTGAATATAAATAAAATATTTATAAAAATATCAGAAAGAACTAGGTACAAACCATAGCCAAATTTTTATGCATGGATGCAATTTGATGGTCACATAAAGCGGTCGATTTTAGAGTCCATGAGTGCATAAAAGTTTTTCCGTGTTTTCATGCACTGAAACTCTTACTAAAATATAAACAGTGCCTGAATGGAAATGAAGGCAAACACCGTGAAAGTTGCATTTGCTATTGCTAAAGCTTTTTTCGTACGGGCTGCGATGGTAAGAGTAAGACATATCATGCAAAATTATTATGAAGTTTACACTGTGTTATGGGAATCATCCAGATTGGATATTCAACCATCATTTGTTTAAATTGATAAATGTACCTATTGATAAAATAATGAGTGTTGTTATTTGATTTGAAAGGGAAGGGTGAAGGTATGTGGAATTTGGTAAACGCAAATAAATCCGCATCACATTGTATGAAATACGAGAAACTGAAGCAGAATATTTTTGATGTCATAAACATACGAAATCCCACAATTAAACCACCATGACACAGAAAATAAAAAAACCACCATGCCACAGAAAAACTCGTTTGTCGACGATAAATTATTTTCGTACAAACACGGTTATGTCAAATGGTTTGACAGACGCATCTGCTAGTGCTGCGTTTTGCACAACGCTGCGTCTAAGGATGCGTCCGTCAAACCGTTTGAAATAAACAGTATTTGTATGGGAATAAATTCAAAATTCGTATTGGCCTAACGCATGCATTACGCAACGCTAAATAAGCGCAACAACGGCGGTAACGTGAGATCGCCGCCTTAGAAAGCAAAGTTAAATTAATGAAATCCGTTGTATAATACGAAAGTTTACCTTGCTCCACGTTCTACCTCCTTACTACACACAGGTATGCGAGAAACACACGCAACGTCCGTTTCATACATATACCTACGGTTTATGTCTAACGAACGGCATCGCACAACGCTGCGTCGACGGCTACGTCTGTGAAACCCTTGACACATGCCGTATTTGTATGAAAATAAGGTGGAAAATCGAAGAAACGACGTACGTCAAATTACGTTATCGTGTTCGCCACCTCGAGCAAAGCATACCGTGTGGTAACGGTTACCACGTCTGACCCGGCTTGTAAGAAAACGTGCATCGCCATCGGTGGCGTGAATTTTTCCACTTGTTTTATTTGTAGGTATTAACAATAATATGCGGATCTGTTTCCGGAACGTTATAATATAACCTAGGCCTTTTCAAGACGAGAGTGAATAGGCATTATCTCGGCGAGCATGTTGCATCATAGTTTGCATCGTCACATGAGGTGAGATTGCCGGTTGGGATGCCACCCTTATATCGTAGACATCCCGCAAATTCGCACAAAGCGCTTCGCTTCTACATTTTTAATGCGAACTGCTAAGGAGTGGAACTCCCTGCCTGCGGATCTGTTTCCGGAACGTTATAACCTGGGCCTTTTCAAGGCGAGAGTGAATAGGCATTATCTGGGCGAGCATGTTAAATCATCGTCTGCATCGTCACTTAACATCAGGTGAGATTGCGGACAAATGCTTACCCACTATTTATAAAAAAAAATTATAATGTTATTATTATTATTATTTTTATTTATTTTTTATAAAACAAATTCATTATCTAGTGTTCAATTAAAACACCAAGTATTCGAAATTACTATCTTGTGGACAATTTCTACTAAACAGTAACTGTACCTAAACATTCACGTTACCGTGTGTTTCTCGCCGAATGCAACTTACCGAAACTCAGTGAACTGTAGTTGCGATTTCAACTGCTACCGTAAATATTTGTTCGCAAAAGACTGTACCTATTTGCGGGGAAACCGAAATTAATTTACACAACTTTTACGCGCTACGTGAGTTAATTGGGAACAATTTAATTTCATTATTTAGAACAATTTATTGTTTATTGTTCGCCATGTGGTGAAGGCTTTGCCGTGTGGTGCAAGCTTCGAATTAGCATTACCCCATCTTACCCGTGGGTGTCGTAAGAAGTTTGAGTATTGCAACCTGTCAATTTGGTAATACACAGTCTTCTGAATGACTAAAACTTTTGTCAGACGTGGTGTAAATGGTATTTTTTGCAGCCGTTTACGCTCTGCCTACCCTGCTTGAGATATAGGCGTAACATATGTATGTATGTATGTATGTAGGTATTTAGGTAAACCCTTTGGGTAAAGCATTTTTAGAAGCGTCAGGCTAAAAACTTGTGCATCCTTCAAAATATACTGCTTATTAGAAATCGTTTGACACTTTCTATCCTCGTGCTGATGTGATGATGGCGGCCACATGTCATTCATCATGTCTTCGCTTTCAAATGTCATCAGATCACGTGTGAAATATTATCCATCGCATCACTCGGTTTTTGTCTACTTGTCAGTTTATCAATATACCTTCGGAGGCCACATGAAATTTTACATTACGTAGATACTAAACTTTTACGATACATAGCACGTGTACTTTAATCTGTATTTATATAAAAGATTTCTTTATTTATAATATTATTTTTTTTAAATATTTAAATATTTTAATATGTAGATTTGTTTTGAACACTTAATTCCACACACACTCTCCCTTGAGTGACATTGTTTGACACTATAACCCCTTGCGTCATCCGGTCTCTAGCTGTGACGCGTTACTAATATAATAACCCATCGCAGTACACGAGACATTTCAGGAAATCTATGTACACAGAATATTCCTAATTCCACTTTTCTAAAATACTGTTTTCAAGCTCGTATCTATATTATTATCTCCCAATCGTCTGATAATAGAATACACCGAAATTCACACTAAGCAGTCTAAACCCTTTATGACATTGTTTGACACCCTAACCCCTCGTGTCACCCGGCCTCTAGCTGTCAGCCGGTTACAATAACCCGTCGCAGTCCAGGCACAAAATAGAGAATTCACAGAAGGACAGCTCGCCCCTATTCCTGACCATTTATACCTACACTCTAGGTTTGCTACTTTTTATTTCTTTTCTTTCTTCGTGTGGGACACCGAGTCGTTCAACGACCCGATGAACCCTGGTGTCAGAGTTTTTCAACCGCCTACTGCAAGTAGCAGGCCTCTGACATGAATTTGAATTATTTCTGAATTTTTTAAATGTGGTATCTAGGTTAAGCATGCTTATGTACATTACTTACATTATATCAAACTTTCACTATAACACACTATACAAAAATACTTACACTTGCGAGTCGTAGTTTTGCCATCCGCCCGCACCGTATGCTGTTGACACTCGCTACTAGCCGGTTCGAAGCGGTTCGAGATGGCGCGTAAACGACTGCGTATAGGATATGTATGGTCCAGATGGACTATGAATGCGAATCTGCGAGGCATCGGTCTCACGAGTGTCTTGCAACAACTCTTGTGAGTTTCGTCCTCTACGATGATAAGCCACTTGTACACATTACAGTGTAATCCTTTTTCACTTAGTCAGCACTTAAGCTGAAGCGATGAGTGCCGAAACACCGATGGCGAAAGGACTGCGTATAGATGTGTGTGTGAGCGTAGTGACGTTTCCTTGAAGCCGTCTCTCTGTATTGGGCGGCCAATACTTACTTTGTGGTCCAGGGGGACATTTAAGGGGATTTATGGTGCTCGTTTATTTGCGCGCAGGTGCTTCCGATAGGATTATTTGCGGTCAAGCCGCGACTAAACAAAGGGTGATGGATGTAGGAATGGTTGAGGTGGTAGTTTAAACAAGAAGTAGGAAGTGGAAAGACTGAATAGTAAGAGAGTGGATAGTCTATCTGGACTCCTATCCTAAAAGGTTGTCGTATGGACACTTCCATACCTGATGAACCGAAATGAAGGTGAAACAACCGGGACCTTTCGCCATCGGTACTTCGGCACTCATCGTTTCAGCTTAAATGCTTACTAAGTGAGAGGGTGGACATTCATTCAAATGGATGGTTGGATGACATAATCAAAATTTCTGGGACTACTGGCTACGAGTAGAAGTGGAAAAAGAAGTAGTAACTATTGACAGCGACGGTATTTGTCTTAGCATGTATGTACCTACCTACTATACCCGCAAATCAGCCCGCTAAAGATGGAGGAGGAGAACGTGTAATTATAGTAGGTATCAGTTGCGATAAGTTAATAGACGAATAAGTAGTGCATTTCAACGAATTGTTGGTGCTTTTGTTGCTTTTAGATTTTTGCGTTGCATTGCCAGATGGAACTAAGAAATTTTACGTCAACTACGCTCTCCAATAAATCTAACACTAGATCATTTTCGTGCTTCAACTATTATATTTTTTCATGTATAACAAAAACACTCTCAAAACGTAGGTATTGCTGCGTACTCGTAGATCATGCATGACATAGTTTTCATGTTCAAAAAGTTGCCTTCTCTACATTTTCTTACATTGCACACATCTTTATAAGTAGCCAGAGACCGTCACAAGCCCTTTGTTGTGTCGCCTACTTAGTGTTGAGGACAATGAGCGGCTAACACCCTGACACCCTAAGGATAACCCATTTGTAGTACTGTTATAATATAAAACTAGCCAAGACTTTCTAACTAAGCTACTATTTCAGAAAGAGAGTTTCGGAGTTGGCCTACAAGAAAAAGGAAGAAAGAAAGGTAGTTTAGAGGTGCAACTCCACTTAAGGTTATTATAATAAGGTACGGACAGAGTCATTTGATGACTCGGTGGTCCACAAGAAAGAGGAAGAAAGAAAGGTAGTTTAAAGGTGCAACTCCACTGAAAGCAAAATATTAGCACCTTAATCTTGCCTTAACAGTCCTTTCGCTGGACTTGGACCTCCCACCACCTATCGAGGGGATATTGCCGTACTCACCACGCTTGGCAAGCGAATTGGCGAGTGCAGTGCCGTATTCATATTAAACACGTCAACACAGAAGACTTCCTATGGTATAGATAATGATATTGCAGGAGGCGCAAATGTGCCTAAATGACGTAACAACAACCAATAAGAAGACTCTAAACTTTGACATTGACACTTGACCAGAACAAAGGTGACTCGCTGAGAGTGGCGCCGTTAGGTCTCCAGTTCTCTACCTCATTGCAAAGTATTTCAATATTTCTTTGTTTGCTTTCATACCCATACAACTTTTATCAAATAAAAGACTTGGAGTAGGTGAGTATAGTTTTCAATAATCCTTTGAAAGTTTTGAAAGCTTTCAGTATCTCCTCCGGTCGGTTGAGAATGTCTCAAAACAAATACGAGAAATCTAAACTTTATTGCTGCAAAGTTCTTTTGTTACCGACCTATATGAAAGTACTCTAGAGGACGAGTGGATAGAGTTGCTGGAAGAGTCCGTAAAAAACAGATGGTTTCTTGGTTCTACAAGAAATTAAGTCAGACTTCTTGCTAGTCGCATAAAATTTTAGATAAATGATTGTCTCGTTGCGCTCGGTAGATTGAGCACTATCCAAAAACACCTTTAAAAAACCTGCCAAAAATTGTATAAACCGTTTATTTACAATGGATACTTCAAACTATGAATTTTGACAGCTCGAGATGCATGGTTAAAATTATTTGGTAACTGTCAAATGAATAAACATATGCCGTCTCCGTCATTTCATTGCCGCACTTTAACCGAGCGCAGCAAGGCAATCATTTATCATGGATAAAATCTCACTAAAACTCCATCTTATTGGGCTGAAGTTGTCAACAACTTCAGTCTATACCGGGAGTAACAGAAAGGGTATAACAAGCCGAAAGGAGGTCAAGGGACTCATGAAACTGAACAACTTTCCCTAGGAACATGGGTCGAAATATGAAAAAAAATTGGACCTCCCGTAGTAAATCAATCAGCTGATCGGAGATTTTGTATGGGAGGTCCAAACTTTGTTTTCATATTATTTTGACCCATGTTCCATGGGGAAAGTTGTTCAGTTTCATGAGTACCTTGACCTCCTTTCGGCTTGTTATACCCTTTCTGTTACTCCCAGTATAGGTATTATGCTTTTTCTGGTTTTGTTGTTTTTCATGGCTGTTCGCTGTTGTTCTTTTTTCGACTGGTTGTCTTGCTTGGTCGGTCAACTTCAAATCCTATTTGTCTACGACAATCTAATTCATTTCTGCGTACTTAAAAGAAGAAAAATATTTAGCACTCATCCAGTATTTTTATCTCCACAGCGCGTCGCTGGCCAGTTTGTTCGCAAAAGATGGAGTGCGGACGCCCGTCGAATAATAAGCAGTGGAAAAGATCACAGGACTCTGAAATAGTGTGAGCACTGCAAGTTGTGAGCTAAGTAGGTAGGTGGAGGGTAGACATATCTATTTGAGAGAACGTTATATGAGTAGGGTTGACCTAGACATACAGGGCACAAAAATATTAGTGGGGAAAAGTCATAGAAATCGCATCAGATTTACCTTGAGTGGACGACTGTGAGCAGTGTGAGCACTGCAAGTTATGAACTAAGTAGGTAGGTAGAGGGTAGACATATATATTTGAGAGAACGTTATATGAGTAGGGTAGACCTAGACATACAGGGCACAAAAATATTTCGAAGAAAATGTCGTAGAAATTGAATCAGCTGGGCTTTGAGTGAGCGGCTAAAGATCATAAAACTCTGAAATAGTGTGAGCACTGCAAGTTGTGAGCTAAGTAGGCAGGTGGAGGGTAGTCATATCTATTGGAGAGAACGCAATATGAGTAGGGTTGACCTAGACGAACAGGGCACAAAGTATATCAGTGGGGAAAAAGTCATAGAAGTTGCATCATTTGGGCTTTGAGTGGACGGCTAAAGATCACAGGACTCTGAAATAGTGTGAGCACTGCAAGTTATGAGCTAAGTAGGTAGATGGAGGGTAGACATATCTATTTGTGGGAAGGTTTATGTGAGTAGGGTTGACCTAGACGTATAGGGCACAAAAATATTTAGAAGAAAATGTCATAGAAATGGAATCAGGGCCTTGAGTGAGCGGCTAAAGATCATAAAACTCTGAAATAGTGTGAGCGCTACAAGTTGAGCTAAGAAGGTAGGTGAAAGGTAGACATAACTATTTGAGGGAATGTTATGTAAATAGTGTAGACATACGGGGCACACAATATCAGTGGAAAAAGTCTTAGCAGTTGCATCATCTGGACTTTGAGTGGAAAGCTAAAGATCACAGGACTCTAAAATAGTGTGAGCACTGCAAGTTGTGAGCTAAGTAGGTAGGTGGAGAGTAGACATATCTATTTGAGAGAAGTTTGTATCAGTAGGGTTGACCTAGACATACAGGCACAAAATATTTGGAAGAAAATGTCATAGAAATGGCACCAGCTGGGCCTTGAGTGGACGACTAAAGATCACAGGACTCTGAAATTGTGTGAGCACTGCAAGTTGTGAGCTAAGTAGGTAGGTGGAGGGTAGACATATCTATTTGAGGGAAGGTTATGTGAGTAGGGTAGATCTAGATATACAGGGCACAAAAATATTTGGAAGAAAATGTCAAAGAAGGTGCGTCATTTGGGCTTTGAGTGGACGGCTAAAGATCATAATACTCTGAAATAGTGTGAACACTGCAAGTTGTGAGCTAAGTAGGTAGGTGGAGGGTAGACATATCTATTTGAGAGGACGTTATATGAGTAGGGTCGACTTAGATGTACAAGGGACAAAAATATTTGGAAGAAAATGTCATAGAAATGGAATCAGCTGGGCCGGGAGTGGGCGGCTAAAGATCACAGGACTCTGAAATAGTGTGAGCACTGCAAGTTGTGAGCTAAGTAGGTAGGTGGAGGGTAGACATATCTATTTGAGGGAAGGTTATATGGGTAGGGTTGACCTAGCCATACAGGGCACAAAAATATTTGGAAGAAAATGTAATAGAAATGGAATCAGCTGGGCCTTGAGTGGGCGGCTAAAGATCACAGGACTCTGAAACAGTGTGAGCACTGCAAGTTGTGAGCTAAGTAGGTAGGTAGAGGGTAGACATATCTATTTGAGAGAACATTATATGAGTAGGGTTGACCTAGACGTATAGGGCACAAAAATATTTAAAAGAAAATGTCATAGGAATGGAATCAGCTGGGCCAGGAGTGGACGACTAAAGATCACAGGACTCTGAAATAGTATGAGCACTGCAAGTTGTGAGCTAAGTAGTGTGACGGGTGACCCTAAGTGGATAAAAATAAGAGAGGGTACTCGTCATCAGTTACAAAGATTTTATTCAAATATAAAAAAAAACAACCGGAAGGGTCGCGGTAGGTACGGCCTAAGTAGTCTGTTTTCGCTGGCGTAGAACGGTACTCCCCTGGCGAAGAAGGTCGACAGGCGGCTGGGTCTTCACTTCAGTGTAGAGGTCTCGCAGTCGCAACTAATAGTGAGCTGGTACTGCAGGAAGCGTCTTCACTTCGAAAAATCCACCGTCATGGGTGTAGTGCGTAACGGAGGTATTCTTCTGGATGTTTCTTAACCCGTAGGGTAACAAACCCGAAGGTAATTCCCTGTGAATAAATGTTCACGCTGTAGAATGGTGCTAAAATTCCTCCGCTGATAGTGAACCCATGAAGTGCGTCTTCTTAATAAAGGGAAGTAGCCGAGAAAGCAGAAGGTGTAAGCGTTCACTATCAGAACGTAGGTGGAAACTATTTGAGGGAAGGTTGTGTGAGTAGGGTTGACCTAGACATACAGGGCACAAAAATATTTGCGAGAAAATGTCATAGAAATGGAATCAGCTGGGCCAGGAATGAGCGGATAAAGATCACAGGACTCTGAAATAGTGTGAGCACTGCAAGTTGTGAGCTAAGTAGGTAGGTGGAGGGTAGACATATCTATTTGAGAGGACGTTATATGAGTAGGGTTGACCTAGACATACAGGGCATAAAATATATCAAGGGAGAATAATCATAGAAGGTGCTTCATATGGGCTTTGAGTGGACGGCTAAAGATCATAATACTCTGAAACAGTGTGAGCACTGTAAGTTGTGAGCTAAGTAGGTAGGTGGAGGATAGACATATCTATTTGAGAGAACTTTATGTGAGTATGAGTAGGGTTGACCTAGGCATATAGGGCGCAAAAATATTTGGAAGAAAATTTCACAGAAATTGAATCAGCTGGGCCTTGAATGGGCGGCTAAAGATCACAGGACTCTGAAATAGTGTGAGCACTGCAAGTTGTGAGCTAAGTAGGTAGGTTGAGGGTAGACATATCTATTTGAGAGAACGTTATATGAGTAGGGTTGACCTAGACGTATAGGGCACAAAAATATTTAGAAGAAAATGTCATAGAAGTGGAATCAGCTGGACCTGGAGTGGACGACTAAAGATCGCAGGACTCTGAAATAGTGTGAGCACTGCAAGTTGTGAGCTAAGTAGGTAGGTGGAGGTTAGACATATCTATTTGAGGGAATGTTATGTGAGTAGTGTAGACATACTGGGCATAATAACAGTGGGAAAAGTCATAGCAGTTGCAAAACTCACAGGACTCTGAAATAGTGTGACCAGCTGACGTCTCTGAATTTGATTTATTAGGAAGCTAGGAGCAGACTGATTTCAGGATAACGTGCCAAAGATACAACCATGTTTGGTTAGGTACAGAATATGTAATAAATTATTGTCTACTTGTGTATTATATTCATAAAAAGCACTAGCGTCCCATAAGCGGTAATCCCACGGAAAAAGTCATGTTCCCGGTATGTGTTATGATATACATACAAACCTTTCTCTTTAATCACCCTATCGATTACAAAAAACCGCATCAAAATTCGTTGCGTGGTTTAAAAGGAGTTAGCGAATTCCACGACAGACAGACAGACAGAGAAACGCAAAAGCGACTTCATTTTATACAATGTACATATTGATGTATTGATTTGCCACGAACTAAACACTTGATACCAAAACTAAGCGATAGCCAAGTATCGGGTTCAATTCGCTAGACCAGCTGACGTCACGGAATTTGATTTATTACTCTGAACTTGGACCCGGTTCTTGATTACCAACTAGCACAGCTGAAACTGGGTCAGAAGATGTTTCAAGTTATTTGTTGTGAATTTGGTAATATTGCATAATGTGATTACGTAGGTAAATGGAAAGGTACCAGTAAGTCGCTACGTCACTTATAAAGGTAAGACGATAGTAACCGCCAGTGTGCGGTGGGATTATTAACTATAGAAAACAATAACAAAGATCAAAGGTCAAAGATAGAAAATCATGGCAATGGTTAAATTGAAGACTCAACCAAACGAAAAGTTTTAAAATCTCATGCAAAATTTTATTATCAGTTATCTAACTTTGTACGGGAGGTAAAAAAAAATGTTTTTCTGTGTTGGTTTCATGGTGGAAATTATTCAGTACGATGCCCAAAATATCATCTCGATTTAATGCAGTTCCTCCAGAACACGGTGTAAATCAGCGATAGAATGAAAGTGAGCGTCTGAAATGTCTAAAGACTTTTCATCTCTTGATTTGTGATTTTAGAGTTATGATTTTTCTTCTACCTACAGTTAGAGATAACACTTTATTTCTTCTTATTTCAAGAAAAATAATTAAGACGAACTTCGATACCCGCCAAAGGTAGTTTCTGGAACAAATTAAAAAAAGTGTAGTTCTAAAAGTAATCCCAGTTCTGGTTCGCCTTCGTTCGAACTCGACTTGGACAAGTTTGAACAAGTCTTTAAAGTTTGAAAAAGATCAATAAGATTTCATTGCTTCCTTGAAGGAAGTCTGAGGTATCAGTTTTTATTGCGTTAGTTCATTTGAGGAAATTATCTGTAGCTACAAAATTGAAAGAATTGTAACAGTTATTTTTGCGAATTTGTACTTATTATTTAGTTTAGACCCGTAGTAATAAATCGTACTCAACTTTGAGATCAATCTTATGAGCGAGTTTGAGATTCTGTTTGTAGGTACTGCTGAAATGTGTCAAAATTGATCTCAAGATCGATTTTCATCTTTCAGACTGTTATAGCTGTATGTAGTAGTGAAGTATTATGATAAGATACTCTGTTTTTTATTCGAATAACATCTAACCTCCAACAATTACACGGCCAACGACTTCGCTAACTATGCAAAGAAAATTCCCTTGGGAAATCAACGAGGCGTAAAGCTTTTCATAGCTAATATTTTGATTATTACCAGCAATTAACAGAAACCCGCCATTACATCAAAATTTCAAATTCAGGGAAGACCCGGGGAGGTTTATTTATCTTAACGCTTTTGGCTTATAATTAGGTGCGTAATAGTTTATACACACACTTCTCTCTGCCACAAAATGTCTGTGCACAAGTAGTTATTTTAGCAAGGTTTTTCTGTTTTTTGATTTGCGTGTACTTTGTGTGTGTTTTTTTGCTTGTAATTGTCATTCCAACCTTCGGAGATTTTATGTCTAGCATTGAGTTTTTAAAAGGTCAGTCAATCACTTTAATTATTAAAATTCCCATATTAAGCTAAAGTTGTAGAATACATAGATAGATAGATAGATAGAAAGCTTAACTTGTTTATATACCTACACTTAAAAACTTTAAAAAACAACAATACAGAAAAACTTAGAGCAAGATGTAAGTAAAGGCGGCCTTATCGCATGCAGCGATCTCTTCCAGGCAACCTTTACCTTGAAAGAGATGTTCAGAATTATCTTATTAAGAGCAGTTGGCTAAATTGGTTTCATCAGTAAGCTAAACAAAATTTCAGAATTCATCCGCACTAACGAAACAGATTTCGATAGTTGCGACAAATAGCCTAAAATCAACTCTAGGTAACAGATTTGAATTCAAAACTGTTCACCGCCGAGTTAGCGTTGTCTACCTAACTAACTGTGGCAGGGCAGATTGGTGCAAAGGGGTTCTGTATCCGTGAAATCGCATTCATCAAAACTTGGAAATTAGCTTCGTTCCCTAATTAAACCTGTCGGTTGTTAACTTGCCCCGGTTTCCCCTGGGACTCGGAAATCTCAAGCAAATATTGAGTTTGATAAAACGCGCTTCTACGTCATCATCTAATTTGAATGCGGAAATAGGATAAATATAAGTACAATAGGTTTAAATTGGATAATATGCTTTGTACGTAATTAAATTATTATATGGCAGCTTTTACCAACATAAATGTAACAAGATAAAATAAGCTGAATATACTATGAACGTCAAGCAAGGGTTTCAGATCAGACGTCAAAGGACTGTATCTGAACTGTAAGGACTAGGACATACAACTGTTAAACTGTTTTCTTTTTCATACAACTATTTGTGTACGTATGAACTTATCAATACAATAAATAAAATATCTGCTATGATCACCGCCCTGCGCCGCGCCGTCTCCCTAATTTCTGCTACGATTTTCAAACCCTGGAAATGTCAAAATTGCATGTAGTCAATAGATTGCACAGAAAATTCCAATCTTTAAAAAAAAAACAAGAAAATATCCTAGGTACTTGTTTATAGGGTTTGACTTGTGATCGCTTTGTTCAGCGACAAGACAAGGTTGATTACGACCAACCGAATTTCGATCATAATTTCTGTTGCGGATGTGATTTTAGTTGGTAATAAAAATAGTTGTGGTATAATTTGCCTCATTCCAGTCAAAAAATCGATAAAAAGGAATCGATGTTACAAGTGTTAAATAATATTACACGTAGTAGGCAAACATAACACTTATATAAATAGAGAGTTTACAGAAGGTTCAGTCGACCCTATTTAGGATTTTTGCGTTTGTCATCAAAGTTGTTACTGTCAACAATCTTAAAGCATAAGAATATCAAAATAGTAAAATCTAATACAAAAACGCCATGTGATTCTGAGCCAATTTTAATCCAAGAAATATGACGTTCGTGGCAAGCAAATTCTTAGTTACCTTGACTTCCCCTGAGATTCCGGTAATTTCCAGTTAAAGTCAGTAAGCGTCAAAATCGTCGCTAGTACTGAGTGAGCCATCTGTAGCCATCGCGCGCCGTTTCCTTAATTTGTACTTTTAGGCAGTGCGATAAGCCTCACATCACAACAATAAAAGATACAGTTACCTACCATAGATTCAAAAACCTGCAAAAGTCCAAAAATAGTTCGGTATCTGACAAATACCCTAGTCTGGGAGCCGACAGCAAAAACCGTCTCTGGTTTATTGGGTTTGACTTGATCTCTTTGTTCAGCGGCAAAGTTGATTACGACCAACCGAATTTCGAACATAATTTCTCTTTAGGATGTGACTTTAGACGTGCTTTAGGAGCGGAAAATCGGTTTTCGTATAATCAATAATTTGTAGTCAAGGGTTCGATAAAAAAGCATTATCTGACTTTACGATAATGAACAAACAGGCTGAACTAAAAATAATTACCTACCTATACCTATATATTGCTGGTAGTTCTTAATGACAAAAAAATTTGGAGAGATAATAATAATAATGTGCTTGGAATTAATACATTTAGTGCAATAAAACGACTTTATATATAAATTAGGTACTTAAACAACTTCTAATGAGCGAATAAATTTATTTGCATGATTATTATAACATCTAATGTGAGGCCTGCCTGCTACTTGTAGTTCTTGGCGCTTGAAAAACATTTGAAAAATGATATTTTTTTGCTAAACATATCCATTGATATTCAATCAATATCAAAAATACGTAGGTCACTTTTAATAATCGAATACTTCTATTTGCAAGACTATAATCGATTATTTAAAAAAAATCGATATCGATAACTGATTAAGTTTTCACATCCCTTTCCTCTTGAGAAAATCATCGTCCGTCGCACTTCGAACATAATTGCTTGAGATAACTCTGAAGATTTTATCGGGAACCGTTTTGTTTTAAGTTGCTACTGAAAAGGATTATAAGAATATTTGAGGATTTTTTAACCGGTTTTCATGTGGTACCGGCTTTAAAAAGCATCACCCTATATCTTTTCCGTGGGTGACGTAAGAAGCGACTAAGGGATTTGTGAGTTGATGCAAGGTATGTGGGCGAGATATATGTATGTATGTATGCACCGTAAATAATAAATAACAAGGTTATTACTGCTTTATGGGCCATTTTTTATTCCAGACATATTTATCCTTGGTAGCGTAAAATCCCAAAATCGACACTCAAAATTGATTTCGTGAAATGCGCGGGGCATAAACTTTCATATTATTATAGATATCGTGAAATTGATACGTTGCATGCACAGAGCAGGGATGTCAGTCCCGCACGCGCCCCGTATAGAGCCGAAATACTAAATATATTCTGTGGAAACACCTATTGCCACCGAATACATAAAAGTACTAGGTACAGAAGATGCTTTCCGCCATAAAATTCAACAAAATATTAAACCTTTACGTGCCCCTAATTTGACCCCCATACAAAGCTGGTTTGAGTTACTATGTTCCTAGGGAAAAGTTGCTTCTTATCACTAGCTGGTTCTGAGTTTTCGCTATCGGTCACTAGTAAAATTTCACCGTATATATTTTTTTTTATTAAAGTCATGGACGATTTAAGTATAGAAAATACGCTAGTGACAAAACTGGAGTCCTGGAGTGAGATTTTCCAACTCACCGAATTGACACGCGATATTAAACCATTTTTGCCTCTATAGTCCTGCAAATTCGTGCGCGACCCTCCCTAGGGGTGACAGACGTTGGGAGGGGAGATGTCAGCGGGTAGCGGGAGGTGTAGCGGGGAAGGGAAAAGCGCGCATCCGCGCCGCACGTCATATTAAAATGACGTGCTTACTCGCCCCCCAACCGTCTGTACCCCGCAGGAAGGTCGCGCACGAACCTGACGGACTATAGTAGGGACGCGCGCGAGGATGACATCCCTGCTCTGTGGTTGCATGTGTCCATAAAACGGTTGATATCCGTAAAAGCTGGGTCAGCTGCTATAAATCCATGAGACGTCACTTCTCGGAACTTAGCTGATTTAAGCGCTTTTTCAGATTTGAAATATAAATGACTGCGCTTCAGGCTAAACTAGATAGGGTTTAAAATGATATTCAGTTTCGATTCTATCAGAATGAAATTGTACAGTGTACGTGAAAATTCAATGATAAAATAATTTTAAATCTCATGCAGTTAATTCACATAAAGACTATAAAGAAAGCGTAATTTGTTGATAAAAATGATATTAAACTTTAGGTTTAAGTAAATATTTAAGAGCCGCAAAGTATTATCAAGCCAAGCTCGTGATTATTGTGTTGCAACGATAAAAAAATATTTAATTGTTCGACTCTAAGCAAGTAAAGGCCTACTCAGCTGTTACAAACGCAAATCCTTTACATTGAATATACAGAGTGGTAAGAGACAGCTCTTTGAATACTTATAGGGTGCATTCAGGCCATGAAACTGAGCAATTTCCCATAAGAAAATATTTCAAATTACGTAAAAAGATGTACTTTGACCTCCCATTCAAAATCACGACCAGCTGACTGCATTAACTATGGGGAGGCAAAAAATTCACCATTCACAGTCTCCTATCACAATGTCTTCTTAATATGGGTATTTGGACGACTGTCCTTTACACCTAGTATAGTAAACTACGAGGGAGTTTACTCAGGTCACTCATTTTCATGGTCAGAATGCACAGTATCAGTAGTTAGACACATTATATATATTAAACTACAATTTTTTTATCACTTCTATTCCATAAATTTTCCATTTTCCTACCTCTAGCTCCAATATTCCATTCCCTTAAAACCTCGGAGAGGCGTTCGCTAACAAGCCAGCTAAAATTTATTCTATCAACTAACTACCAATCAGGCCAGTGGACCGAACAACACGATTCTAAAACAAGCGCGTACATAATTTCATAAAACACTGAAAACCGACTAAAAATATCTTATCTTATTTGAAAATATTTGTTTGTTTGTACTTGCCTACTGGAAAGACTTTTTGCCTGAAGCTAAAGCTAAAGCTTATTATGCTCTATGATTTAGGTGATTTACACGACGATGCCTGCCCAACGGTGCGTTGACGAATGCGTCTGTCAAACTAGTTTGAATGACGCATCCGTCAACGCACCTTTGCGCAATTGCACCGTTGTGTGTAAAGCGCCTTAGGTAAGTTTCTAGTTGGGTATCTAAAAAAAAACAATTATTGAAATACAGAGCAGTTGTGAGTCCCTTCCCTACATTGTTTACATTATTTACCTACATAAAAGTAAAAATATAATATATAAGTATACATACGGGATGTACGGGACAGCTCTCCGACTATTAATAGGATGCATTTAGGCAACTTTTCATAAAAATATATTTTATGAAACGAATATCTTTTATGAATATATTTTGTTCTTCCAAACAAAATCACGATATCAGTAGTCTCAATAAACTATGAGCAGAAAAATAAAATGAGAGCTGTCTTTTACACCCTGTATAAATAGGTACTATTAATTATAATAAAAGTAACACTAATAGTTTACATCACTTCACACGTCTTTATTATACCAAGTCCTAATCCAGAATGTCTGACGGTACCGTTATATTTTTAAACTATTTGCAAATTATCCGATTCACTACACCACCCCATATTCATCTGGTACTGTATTTCGTACTATACTCGGACCAACGTTGCATGGCCAACTTGATAGTACTATCCTTGTCAGTTAATAAACCAATGAAAGGGATATTGAATACGTTGGTCCATCATACGACGAAATACAGTACCACTCCTGTCGAATATAATATTTTATAATAGCAACCCTTATTTATCTGTCAGGTTGTCATCATTGTTTACGTTATACACAAAATAAACCAAGACAAGTGCAATTATCAAACCTAAAACCAACAGTGTTAAAATGAATAACTAACACTCGGCCTATCCTGAATCATAATTACGACCTCGTAATTAACCCTTACTATTACAAATTTTAAATATTTACAATAATGTTATTTATTATTAAATCTGTTACTCAAAATATTTATCACAATCTCAAAGTTTAGATTTTTAAACAATCTTAAAACGAAATAAACTGTAGAATAACCTTAATATTTAACAATTACGTAACACTTACAACTAAAAATAATAATATTTTGTAAGCCAGCTCTGAGTTAAATTACTCACATACTCGGCTATTCCTGACAACACATTGCGTCCTCGTAATGATATAAAAGACACTTTTACTGTACTTTAATTACCAAAAATTAAAAATATCCAATAGGTATACAATATTTTATTGCTTTCGTAAGAGTTTTTTTTTTATTTCTTAGATAGTGATGGTTATTAAGAAAAGTAATTCAGTAAGTATTTGACATCCGTTGTTAGTTAATTTGTTTTTATTGGTATGAGATTACTGCGTTTGATTTCACACTGATTTTGTAGTTTGTCAATAATTTGACTATTGTTTATAAATTATTATTTATTTATTTTTAAATTTTGTTTTCTATTCTGTCTAAATTACTGTTGCTTTTTTTAATATTCAATTGTTAACCGCAAAGCTTTCGAAACAATTCGTTTATTACTCATATTACAGTCATATATCAACTCATCTTAATATTTAACATAAATATAAACCATCATTAATTTTTCTTTTGTTATTCTGACGTCCCTTTTTATTTGGTACTGAGAATGCTCAAACTTTATCATAATATATTCATGTTTTTTTTATTTTATTTTTTAGTAGAAACTTCTGAGAATCTTGCTCATAACCCACCGAGAATCTTGCTCGGTAACTCTACCCCCACCGAGAATCTTGCTCGGCAACACAACGCCCCACCGAGAATCTTGCTCGGCAACACAGAACCCACCGAGAATCTTGCTCGGTAACTCTACCCCCACCGAGAATCTTGCTCGGCAACACAACGCCCCACCGAGAATCTTGCTCGGCAACACAGAACCCACCGAGAATCTTGCTCGGTAACTCTACCCCCACCGAGAATCTTGCTCGGCAACACAACGCCCCTCCGAGAATCTTGCTCGGCAACACAGAACCCACCGAGAATCTTGCTCGGTAACTCTACCCCCACCGAGAATCTTGCTCGGCAACATAACGCCCCACCGAGAATCTTGCTCGGTAACTCATCTGAGAATCTTGCTCAGAAACCACCGAGAATCTTGCTCGGCAACACAACTCTGAGAATCTTGCTCAGAACTTTCCAACTCTCAATCTTCAAAATTTAATTTATGAGAATCTAGCTCAACAACAGTATCTTTTATTATTTGAGAAAGCTCAGTAACCATAATGACTATTGAGTAGTTTTTTTTCTTTACTATAGCCAATATTAGACACGTACGAGTATCTGGCTTAGTTCATAATCCTTAACAAACATCCGTGAATCTAATTTGGGGAAGCTTAGTGTCTAACCACAATGTAACTCGCTTTTTTTAGACAATACTTGTTATTATTTCAATTACTTTTGCACATTCGTGCTTTACCAGTGAATAATAATAATAAAACAACATAATACATTTGAGAAATTTCTGATATTGGTGTTTTGATGCAAAGAGTTTAATTAACTTAATTTCATATTTTTAAGATAGTTGCACAAAATAGAAAGTATACAGAAAGTTCACTCGGCCCTATTTCGGATTTTCGCATTTGTTACATAACCCTATTTGGCATTTGTTACATAACCAGGTTTGCTACTATCAAAAATCTCTAAATATAAAAAAAAAACGTCAAAACAGCAAAATCTGACAAAGAATGTCGTATGCTTCTGAGTCAATTTTAAATCCAATAAATATGACATTCGTGTCAACCACTTCATACGTTCTTATTTACCTTGTCTTCCCCTGAGATTCCGGTATTTTCCAGTTTTCGTCAGTAAGCGTCAAAATCGTCGCTATAGTCCGTCAGGTTCGTGCGCGACCTTCCTGCGGGGTACAGACGGTTGGGGGGCGAGTAAGCACGTCATTTTAATATGACGTGCGGCGCGGATGCGCGCGTTTCCCTTCCCCGCTACACCTCCCGCTACCCGCTGACATCACTCCTCCCAACGTCTGTCACCCCTAGGGAGGGTCGCGCACGAACTTGCAGGACTATAGTACTGAGTGAGCCATCTGGTAAGGCGCCCGCGCGCCGTTTTCCTAATTTGTGATAGTTGTTTTTCGTCTGACCATTGTGTATAATGTAATTTTTTCAATTTAATAATTAATTGGGTTATGTATAATTGATTTGATACTTCAGTCGTCAGACCTTTGTAATTTTGTATATTATGCATTTTTCTTACTTTTATAATTAACTTTATTATGTAAAACTACCTTGATTCTTCAGTTTTTACGCTTCAGTAACTAAATAAAGAATAAACTTGTTAACTACAATTTAACTTTGGCTTAAGAAGGATAACTATCTGTTGTAGTGACAGATTACATCATATCGAAATAGAGGTTACATATACACCATAAGTTCTTTTTTTTTTAATGCGCCCAACCTGTAGTCTCATCTCGTTTCAGTTTTATCTTGTCGTCTTAAAAACAATTCTAACAAGATAGAAATATTAAATTACTAAGAATATCAGCATTTAACGGCCGCGGTCTATTTGATCAATGATCAATAAATGACAGTAGGATTGGACCAGGACGATTTGATTGTGAGATAAACCCGCTATGATTGTCGGACAAACCTGTTTATACTGTGGGAATACTCATTTTTATTATTTAACATAGCTAACTTATCGTGCCCAAGCACGAAAGTATAACACACCAGTTGTGATGTGACATACGCATTAATCATAAATTGTACAACGTGACAAAACAACAAATAAATCAGAAATGGTGTGGAAAGGTTCGTTGCAAAGAATCAATTAACAAAAAATTTAGAGAATCAAAAACTAAATTTTTAAATTCAATTTCACTTAATTTTAATCGTGGCATCGCAGCACACATTTTGACAGCTCAAAAATCAAATTAAGTTACAGACGCGGCGCAGCGCAGTTCGGTCGACATTGCTGGCTATTACATGAATGTCATCAATACAAGAAACTAAATAAATCAGCAATGTATGCCGAAGTGGACTTTGTTCGCCAGGTGGTGTAGCACCTGACCTAGACTAGTGATGTGATTATTTCATCGATTGATGATAATGAAAAACATTCCTTTTTTTTGGTTAGTTATGTAACAGGTTGTATTTTGCAGAGATTTTTTTGTGCATTGTTTACTTAATTGCTTGTTTTACTGTTTATTTCCTTTGCTTACTTGCTTATACAAAATCTAGAGGGTTTTTTTTTTTGTTATAGTAATGCGTGAAAAGCTTTTTGGTGCTATTATTAAGATTATCTTAATCTTGATACGATCGGCTGTGGATTCTAAATTTTGACTAAATTGGATAACTTTTAATCGAGATGATTTGTTTTACTTACTCTTAAATTTTCTGTTTTTACCCACTATGATCCATTGTAAAAATCAGGCCGTGCCATTGTATCCACCTCCTTGTACACAACGGCTCATTTCTAACTTTCGATATAATAACTTATATTTCCAATTTTATAGGAGAATACATATAAAATATAAAAATAGATTTAGTACACTATCCACATACCTACTTTCAACTTTCTAAGTTTATCCACTACTAAGCAATCATGATCGAGAAAAGAATATATATATCCACTGTAGTCCACATGACCTCAGGGCCCCAAGTCTGCTAATTTTAGCCAATGTAATGCTAGCGACACTCGACTATCATTCTATTGCCACTGTGATTTTCCATACTAAAAATAAATAACTAAACTGTTCGCAGAATACGAGACATTAACATGCCATAGATATGCAACCGATACGCTTTTTTATTTAGCAGACTTCGGCCCCAGACCAATAGCCAATAGCAAGTTTCCACCAATACCAATAATAACGAAATTATCTTCGATGATTTTCTTTCTTCTATTTACTTCTTTCCGGCAATCAAGGTCTTGTCCATGGCTGAATGTTGCCGGTGCCAGTTTCCATCACTTGTCCTTGGCGTATAGATTCCGCAATGCCTCCAACCAATGTTCGCAACATGTGAAAAAGAATAACATTAGTAAATTGAGAAAAAGAACATACGTAATTATTATTATTTTTGTGTTACCGTTTCCTGCGTATGTGGTTCAAAGACCTTAGCTAGAATAAGAACTAAATTGACACCGATTGATTGATAAGTATTGTAGACCTGCTGCGGTTTCGTGCACTTGAGATTACAGTGCAGTAGATTGTCAACATGAAACTAATTAAGTACTTATTTAACTAATGAAAGTACCAAGTTATGAGTACCGGTTCTCGTACCTGTTATATAAATAGTCTCGGGAGATGATTTTGCATGATATTGTAATGTTCCAGTTGCAAAGCTACATTGCTGTCCTTCCAGGAATCTGCGTCTGCCGCTTTTTCTCCAGTCGATAGCAGCCCATCAGCATCTCATTGGATCCATATTTATTTTGCCAGGGTCCCGGTGATACATCATGAAGTAGAAGGAAAAATAATAATAATTAGTATTGTAACAGGTTATACTGTGTTATGTCCATTTAGAATAGCATCATACATATGAAGCGAATAAAGAAATTAAGGGATTCATTTTGCAATCTAATTTTAGGCAATGAGCACAATAACGATTCACATTTTTTCTGAAATTACCCTCATCATTATTATTACCCTATATACGTTTCTATCGCCGATTACGCTCTGCCAACCCCGCAAAAGACATAGGCGTGATGTGTAAAGGACATAAATATGTGTGATTTTGTTTTCTTTTTTCAAACGTCACTGTAAAATTTTCGAATACATACCGATCTGAATCTAATCTTTTATCATTTTTTAACACATGGTAGGTACATAATAGTTATAATTTTCAGACGTACCTTAATGAATAACGGCCACTATGGAATCTTTTGTAATATTTGCATATAACACCTCTTCGTCGCGAACAGTTCGCGATGATCCATGACGTAGTGGTTCCACTATTTCAATCCAATCGCCGATCCATCATGCATCATCACGATTCCACCATTTCTTCCAGTTGGTGCAGGCGCTTTATCGGGTCGTAGGACGACTCATTGTCCCACACGAAAAGGAGAGGAAGGCGTTTCGTAATTCGTCTTTTTGGATTTCATATGCCGCTTCACTGCCGCAAAACTCACAGCGATTTCACTTTATTGTAGCTTGAGCCTAGACATAGCACGTGGAGTAACACTTCTGAAGTATTAATTATAATAAAAGTAACACTAATAGTTTACATCACTTCACACGTCTTTATTATACCAAGTCCTAATCCAGAATGTCTGACGGTACCGTTATATTTTTAAACTATTTGCAAATTATCCGATTCACTACACCACCCCATATTCATCTGGTACTGTATTTCGTACTATACTCGGACCAACGTTGCATGGCCAACTTGATAGTACTATCCTTGTCAGTTAATAAACCAATGAAAGGGATATTGAATACGTTGGTCCATCATACGACGAAATACAGTACTACTCCTGTCGAATATAATATTTTATAATAGCAACCCTTATTTATCTGTCAGTTGTCATCATTGTTTACGTTATACACAAAATAAACCAAGACAAGTGCAATTATCAAACCTAAAACCAACAGTGTTAAAATGAATAACTAACAGTACATAATACTTTGTTCTATTGACATAACATCTACATTTGTGTGTAACACCAAGTCAAATAAAAGAACGATCTAAACACTGACATCAGATTTTTAAACTGATTTCTCCAGGTAAGAATATCAATAAATACTCACATTCATCTTTGTAGTAACCCTTCCAAGTTGCTGTAGTCGGGTAATAAATTCACCAATTAACGTCACTACTTAAAACTCGGTTATTCTTTTTCTACCCTCGATATTTCAAGTCCCTCGACAGCTAAATCTACACTACTCTATCTACAATTTTCCAGCCAATCATCTCGACAAATCTGCAAAGATGGTTAAACTAGGGTCGTGTCTGAACGAAGTTGACGACAGTTTCGATTAAATTATAACTAAAGGTCTACGAAGATATTAAGCATGGATCTAGATATATAATGTACCAATCTCCCTCACGACCGATATAAACACGGTACATACCGACAACGACACATCGGAATGCAGATAAATAACTTATCTATACTATAGCTACACATTAACCCAAACACTTACGTGTATTATCATATCAATCACGAAAGACACAGTTTCATACTTGAAATGCGTTCACAAACTTAAGGTAACGTTTAACCAAAGTTTTGAAATGGAAAATGTGCATTTATCATTCATCATCAAAAATAAGTAACTAGGTATATAGTCTATCAATGCAATTTTCCGCAGAAAATCCAAAGTAAATCAGGAATTCACTATTCGTTCAGTGCGCGCCATTAGGCAGCTCTCACACATACCGCATTATTTTACGATGTTTTTTCGGATCTGATTATTTGTCAAAAGGATTTTCGGAGGAAGAAATGAATCACACCGGATGATATTGCGGACTTAAGACTCATTCAGAAGATAGTGTATCATCATAGTGACAGGAAGTAGGCCTGTCGCCTATAATTGCAATACACATCAACTCTCAAATCTCTTAGTCGCTTCTTACGACGTCTACGGGAATAATATGGCATGAGGATACTCTAAGCCAGACAACCTCCTAAAACGCTGCAAAACATGCAGCGTGCTGGGAAACGCATTAGTCGGGAATCCAAATGGAATGATGAGCATACTAATTACGCCGGCTGTGATGTCTGCTCACGCTAGTTTGTAATACGCTATCTTTGCGAAATTCTCACGCCTTTGATGCAGCGGCAAACCTCTTGCGTCGGTAAAAATTATCTAGTAAAATTTGACAGCCGATGTGGCGCAGTGGTTAGGATGCCTGCCTGCCACGCAAAGGTTCCGGGTTCAATTCCTGGTGGGGTCACTCGCAAAGTTGATATTTATCACTTTGTGAATTTGTTCCCAGTCTGGATAGGACATTGCAGGCTGAACCACCTGATTGTCCGCAAGTAAGATGGTTCCGTGCTTCGGATGGACACGTTAAGCCGTCGGTCCCTGTTGCTGTCTATGATGGCGGTCGTTACACAACCATGTCAGAGGCCTGCTACAGTAGGCGGTTGAAAAACTCTGACACCAGGGTTCATCGGGTCGTTGAACGACTCAGTGTCCCACACGAAAAGAAGAATCTAGTAAAATATCGGGAAAAATACGGTGTGTCTGGGAACCGCATTAGTTGGGAGTCCAAAAGGAATGATGGGCATCCTAATTACGCCAGCTATGGCGGCTGCTAACGCTAGTTTATAATGCGCTATCTTTGCGATGTTTTCTCGCCTTTGATGCAGCGACAAACTCCTTGCGTCGCATTGGTAAAAATAATTTAAGTAAAATACCGGACAAAATTCGGTGTGTCTGTTAACCGCATTAGTTGGGAGTCCAAATAGAATGATGAGTATCCGCCGCCGATATAATTACGCCGGCTGTCGTGTCTGCTCACGCTAGTTTGTAATACGCTATCTTTGCGAAGTTTTCTCGCCTTTGATGCAGCGGCAAACCTTTTGCGTCGGTAAAAATTATCTAGAAAAATACCGGGCAAAATACGGTGTGTCTGGGAACCACATTAGTTGGGAGTCCAAATGGAATGATGGGCATCCTAATTACGCCAGCTATGGCGGCTTCTCACGCGAGTTTGATACGCTATCTTTGTAAAGTTTTCTCGCTTTTGATGCAGCGATAAACTCCTTGCGTCGGTAAAAATTATCTAGTAAAATACCGGGAAAATGCGGTGTGTCTGAAAACCGCATTAGTTGGGAATCCAAATGGAATGATGGGCATCCTAATTACGCCGGCTATGGCGGCTGCTCACGCGATTCCTTCACGCGAGTTTGTAATACGCTATCTCTGCGAAAGTTTCTCTCGCAGGTGCTATTATTGTGATAAAATAAATATTATTATTCTATCACAATAACATCTTGTAAAACATAGTTTACTCCGAAATTTTTTCATTGAAATAATAATACCTATGACTTCACTTGAAATATTTTTAATACCTGGGCTTGTCTCACCGTAATGAAAACCTAGATTATCTATATAGGACTTGGCGTCAAAGATAATTTATGTCAAATGCAAGTTTTTTTTTACATCATAACATCTTATATTGGTATTGTTGTTTTAAGTTCTTTGCGTCAATATCTGTGACAAATAAACAACCTTTTGTGGATCTAGTTTAATAAATGGCAATATAGGTACTATAAATTCCGAAATTTAGAAAAAATTACACATTATTTTGTACCTAATCTACCTACCATTTATTTTCTGGTTTTGCTTGCCAGTTATCAAACTTACCTGTCTGCAATCCTGGTAGCAAGAACCACACCGACAAAACACCATTAAGAATTATCACGCAAGGGTTGTTTCACAACACTTCTAGACGTTCAATTCAATTCAATTTCTTGTTTTGTGGACTTCTAGACGTAATTGAGACGTAAAACATGCAACTTAGACGTAAGACGTGCGACAACTTTAGAATCGACCACGGCTCACAGTCACTTGTCTGACAGATGTCATTTTACATCGAGCGTCGCACGTTTCATGTGTGAAGACTGCGCCTAAGTTTCTTGTTGTTTATGTTGGTTTAAATATCTTTTAACCTGGTTTTAAAGTACATAGGTATAATTTCAAGATGTTCTTTTTCTGTCTAAGACTTTAATTCCCCCAAATCAGTGCCTGCATGTAACCTTAACCTTAACCTTACAGCCACAACAGTCCACTGCTGGACATGGGCCTCCCCCGTATTGGGGGGTATTGCCATACTTACCACGCTTGACAGGCGGATTGGCGAGCGCAGCGCAAGATGTTTAAATTCACGGGGAACGCTGCTGCCCATTCCCTAGATAATTATCCTTTAGTCGCTTTTTACGACACCCACGAGTAGATGGGGTGATGCTATTCTAAGCCGACATCACACGGCTATGTAATGCTATAAAATGTAGGTCAAGGCCAAACTATGTTTTGTTGGTTGCATTTGGTCTTCTTCTTCTTCTTCTTCTTCGTCAGCATGGTTTAGCCCACTGTTGGGCATATGCCTGTCCTAATCTTCTGAATTCTGCTCAAAGATCCGTTTTCTGCATCAAAATGTTCCAGTCATTTGGTCTTAGGCACTAAGTTTTATTTCTTTTCATCATTTACAAAGAGGATACTCAGGCTGGCGGCAGGTCATAAAACAATGGCAAATCCTTTTGCTTCATGATTTTGTGCTGTAACAAAATACGTTGCGCCAACCCCAAATGCTTTGGTATAAGAACAGGCAGATCTTTATAAATTAGATTTCAGTCTATTTAATAATGACATTGCTTTTTCATCATACCTACCTCACTTTAACCAGGGTGAAAAGCTGTGATAAACAAAGAAATATTTTGAATAAAATAATGTCTCTTTCAAGTAACAAAATGGAAATGATGAATTTGCTTTTCAGTTCGTCCCCAATATCTAATTTAAGTTGGAATGGAAAACAAAACAATTCTAAGTCCCTCAATATTTCACAGGGCAATAATTTGAAAAATGACATATTTCCGATAAGGGACAGAAACAGCGCCTGTCAGATTAACTGCTATAATTTATCTGCATTATTTATCATTGATTCAGGATCCGTTTCGGAGGGTATTCATTTTGAGACTACGTTTTTTTAAAGCGCCTGGCTAAATAAAGAGAGCAATAACGATATACGTAATTGCTACAAAACTCAATAAAGGCGCTCTCAATAGCGATCATTATGACCGTGCGAAGTTATTAATCAAGTTTAACGTGTTTACTGCCGCTCTAAGGTGCTTTACACAACGTCCGTTTTGACATTATTTTTGCGTTACGTAACGCATGCGTTGGGACAATATTCTCATACAAATAAGGTTTATGTCAAATCGTTTGACAAATGCTTCCATCAACGCAGCTTTGTGCGATATTTTTGACGGATGCGTCTGTCAAACCGTTTCACATAAACCGTATTTAAATGAATATATAGTGCAATATCGTATTTTTAAAACGCAACGAATAGCGCTGCGCAAAAATAACGCTCAACCTGACGTTGCGTGTGTTTCTTGCCTAAATAGGATGGCATCAGATAAAACTTTTTAATAACGTAAACGATAACGTACGGAAATTTATTCTATAACTTGTTGGTTATTTGATACACGCTGTAAGAAACGGTGTACCGAAAACTTTGTAAGTATGATCAGACTATGAAGCCAAATTTTTACTATGGAGCCAATCTTTACCGTCATAATGTTCCTGGGGAAGTAGATCAGTGTCATGGCCTGATCACGAATGCAAAGTTTTCGTTATACACTACCATTCACCCGTATTGAGAAGATACTTAGTACTCTACACAAAAATATTATGTTTATTGAAAAGTTAATGTTGGGGTCATAGAGCATTCGAGTAAGAGATGGTGACAATATGGCACCAAAGATTTAATAACTGCGAGTAACGTGTTAAAATATCCATATTTTGCATGTGTGACGGTGGGAAATAGACGTGACCTATTTATTTCATGAAGTTCTAACATTAAGGTCGGTAGTCTGTTTTTCTGACAATCCTTAATTATTAGGTGTACCTATTCTTACCACTTATACAGAAAAACTGATGCAACTAAAATATGCATCTAGTGCACTTTACTCGAAATCCCACACGATAAAAGAATACTAAAATATTTTACAAACATACCTACCTATACTATGTACAGGATGTAAGACACGCTGTACCGAAAACTTTACAGGCATGATCAGACCACGAAACTGAACAAACTTTACTATGGAGCCAATGTTGGTAAACTAGAACAATTTTTCGACCTCCTATACAAAACTCATGATCAGCTGACTGACTTTGAATGGGAAGATTTTTTTTTGTATACTACCATATGTTCCGGCTTCACACGGCATTTAAATATTATAAAACTGCAGAAATGCTTAGTTTAGTTTTTAAAATTAAACCACTGTAGAGTAGCTACATTCCACAAATTAGGGAAAAGGCGCGAGGGTCGCCTATTCAGATGGCTCACTCAGTACTAGCGATAATTTTGACGCATATTGACTATAACTGGAAATTACCGGAATCTTAGGGGAAGTCAAGGTAACTAAGAACGGAACGTCATATTTCTTGGATTTAAAATTTCCCGGAATCATATGATATTCTTCATCAGATTTGATATTTTAATACTTTGAGATTTTTGTTAGTTAGCAACCCTGGCTGGCTACGTAACAATCTAATCGTATAAAATTCTAAATAGAGCCAAGTGAACCTTCTGTGTGCAAACATAACAGCTACTCAATTTAACCCGAAGGCAAGTCTTTTCCTTGACGATAATAATACCCTGGAGGCGCTACATTTACGCGTCTTCGTCACCATTTTTTACTTCCCTTTTTTCGCTTTTCTTTAACAAAGCTTTGCAATCATATGACATTGTTTTTTTGCCGTTTGGTGCCGGCTTAGAATTGCATTGACCCATTTGCAATTTTAGCTACAAGCTGACAGCCTCTCACTATGGTAATACAACAGTAATATAGTCTTACAGACTTCTGAATGACTCTCCAACTTTTGTCAGACGTGGTGTAAATGGACGTTTTTTACAGCCATTTACGCGTCATAATAATATTATGTATGGTTTCTTCATGTAAAAAAATTCACTTAGCAATGACTCTTAAAATTATCTAGTCAGGTTCGGTGCTACTAACCTACACTAAGTATGCAGTTTTTAAACTGAACAGTCTAGAACCTGTTTTCCAAGGTAACACGAGTAGCAATGTTTTGCCTTCCTTCCTCTTCGTATCTTCAGGCAAGGAAAATGTCCTTACGCTAGTTACTTTGCATCTAAATGGACTTCTAGTGTTTATCAACCAGGCATTGGTCTCATGAGTCTTCATAGCAACTCGTATGACATGACATTTGCACCCAAGTAAGTGATGGGTAGGTGTTATTATTTATTCCTAAATCAAGAGAGGCTTGTAATTTCGACTGCCATAGGCCAAAACGCTTATACTTATGACACAAGACAATGGTCATTTTCACACCAAACACAAATATGAAAGGGACATTCTGTATGCAAAGCCGAAAAACCCAGTGAAACAAAAAGTCGCACACAATTACACCGTATCTCATCATTACAGTGAGGCGCCTCTGAATCCCTGAAACCCTAAAGTATGGCCAATCGAATAGGCCATATTTGACAGCTGTCAAACCCATACTAGAAGACATGTCACAAAGAGAAATGAACCTTATGTCATTGCATTAAAATGATTTTTATAGCTGTCAAATATGACCTATTAGAACGGCTGTAGGTACTGTAAAACACATACCTATTGTAAAGAATGAACGAATGAAACCTTTTTTCGCGTCCTTATTCTAAAATAAATAATTCGTTTCCGATTCGAGCAGAAAGCAAAATCAATATACCTACTAATGATATGTGAATATCCTCCTACTGATAAGTACTCAAAATAATAAAAAACTTCAAGAAAAAAATGAATCTATTCATATAGGTATTTTAAGTATACAAATCTGCGTATAATTCAATCATAGACTTTAAGCCGCGCGCTGATTCCCTAATTTGTGCTTTAAGGTTGTTTGAATTTGACATCTAATATTTCCCTCGCATGTTGTCATAGAAGTTGACATAATTATACGTAAACACAATAATTCAGCACTATTATGCGTACAGTGCGTAGTTGAGTTGTAATCTATTGCTTTCGAGTGAAAATCTAAAATCTTACCTCAGAACGAAGAATGGATTTAATTACTTTTACGTCTTCGTTTCTTAAGCTGCAAACTTAAATTGTATCGGAGCTGTAGTTCAGTACTTTACTTTGAGAGGTGTTTGAGATCACTTCCCCTAGTTTCTGATCCTTCGCATTTTAAAATTAGTTACCTAACTAGTAAGTACAGTGGAGTGCAGAAGTTGGAAACTTCCTGTAACTAGGAAGTAGAAGCAAAGCCAAAGTGTGAAGTGGTGAGACTACTTTAGTCGTAGGAAAAACCTGTTCCAGCAATGCTTTAGCTAAAGCAATACTTCGATCGAAAGTCTAGCTCTAGCAAGACTAATATAAAGTTGAATGAAATCGAATTATATCAAATTCGAAAGTACAATGTATCTGATTGTAGAGAAAATGGTATGAACAATCTCTCTCGCTAACTCATGAAAAGTCCAATTTTTAAGTTTCCTATTTTCTGGTGATTGATGCCGACAAGCGAGACAAAAATTTTGTTGTACGATTCAGAAAGGGTTTCTGCATCTAGAAAAGTAAGAATTATTGCCGTCAAATGGGACTGCCTGAAAAAAAAAACAATGCCTTGCATTTTGGAAAGATATGGGGTCCTAATGCTATTTTAAGCCGGCATCACACGACATAATCTGCTGCCACTCAACAATCCGCTAACAAAAATACACATTTAAGTAAACCGAGTGGGCTTTGGAAATCCGAAGAATCTTTAAGAATTTGGTATGGCAAACTTCTCCAGAATAGGGCCGCGAAAATCCTTTAGCTCCGTATGTGATTCATTATAAAAATGCGGAAACCTCAGTAGGTAATAACTCACCCGTTTTCACTCGGAGGTGGGTTCTGTGTCAGGGCTTTCTTCAGCTCACGAATTTGAATTTGGTAGAGCAATTTTGAGAAGTAATGTGGGTTTTCAAATGGGTTGTTCTACATTGTTCTAATTGTGATCAAGGCTTGATTGTTTTGTTTTGCCATGTTGAACGACTCCGTGTCCCTCACGAAAAGAAGAGGATCAATCAATCAATCAATCAATCAATGAAAGCCACAAATAGAGGGTTTCAGAGCATTACTCGACCCTATTCAGGATTTTCGCGATTGTTTCTTGTTACATAGCCAGGGTTGCTGAGATTCAATTTAAAAAAAAATCAAGCAAGGACAAAATACTTAAAGCTAAATCTGATACAAAAAGTAAAATATCATTCTGAGTCGTGAAATATGACGTTCGTGGCAACCTTCTTCTTAGTTACCTTGAGTTCCTCTGAGATTCCATTTTTTCCAGAAAACGTCATTAAGCGTCAAAACCATCGCTAGTACATGAGTGAGCCATCTGTACAGGCGCCCTACGCGCCGCCTTCTTCCTAAATTGCCCTTAGATGTTAAGAGTACTTTCTTGCACATATAATACTTATGATTCATAGTTTTGACTTTGTGTAACAGTGTATGTATGTATGTAATCACTTTATTGTACCAAAAACATTTAAAAACACATTACAAAAATAAGGAAAATACAGTGCTGAAAGGAGTAGATTATTTCCAAAAACTGTACTTGTGTGTAACTTTTTTGAAACAGAATTAAACAATGTTAAATGACCCTACAACTCGTCAACGAATGTCAAAAGATACGTTAAAACATTATTAAAACCTTGTGTAAAGTATGGAATTACTATGATAGTCGATGCCGACAGCCGATGTGGCTCAGTGGTAAGTATGACTGCCTGCCACGCAGAAGGTTCTGGGTATAATTCCCGGTGGGGTTACTCACAAAGTTGATATTTATCACTTTGTGAATTTGTTCCCAGTCTGGTTTGGACATTGCAGGCTGAACCACCTGATTGTCCAAAAAAGTAAGATGGTTCCGTGCTATTCGGATGGGCACGTTAAGCCTTCGGTCCCGGTTGCTGTCTATGATAGCGGTCGTTACACAACCATGTCAGAGGCCTGCTGCTTGCAGTAGGCGGTTAAAAAACTCTGACACCAGAGTGCATCGGATCGTTGAACGACTCGGTGTCCCACACCAAGAGAGAGACTATCATAGTCTAAGAACTAAACAATAAAATTTCTGGGTGTTATGTTGTTCAATACAGTGTTGGCAAATAACATGTTGAGCATTTATCAATAGCATAAAAATGATTTATACGGCCGCCTTTCGAGTAGGCCATATTGACAGCTGTGAAACCCACACTAGAAAAAATGTCAACAAAGAGAAATAGACCCGTGGCATAAAAATGATTTTTACAGCTGTCAAATATATCCTATTCAAACGGCCGTACAATAAGCTGAATATTGTAAGAACGCTAGTTTAGGGAGCAACGTGGAACAACCTTTTGAAATGAAGGAAAGGGGCTTATAACACGCCTCCGTTGTTTCTATTGAAATTAGCTTTTATACGTTTATGGTAAACACCATTTCCCGCTAAACGGTGTTTTCTCTATGGATTAAAGCCGGGGAACCTTTTAGTTCTGTTGGGTTTCGTTCGAAGCTTATAGACCGTACATGCGAGATGTACTCAGCGTTTACAGGTAAATCTTACAAAATGAAATTACCTACAGAGACAAGCCGTTTAATTACAAATGGAGTCGTTTATAATAAATGTCGTCTCATTTAGCCAAAATTTTACAGACTATTAAAAGCAAAACATTTGCGATCCTGACCTGACATGCGTTAGATACCTACAGTTTCCGAGAATACAGCGGAAGAACTTCTAAAATCACCTCATTTTCACATCATATTACTAAATCACATTTTTGAATTCTTCCTCATGGCAACTTAATCATAGTGATGATGAAAAAAGTCCTTACTAAATTAAATACCAATAGCATGATTGCAAAGTTGTGAACATAATAATCCTGTTTGATTCAGTTTCTCATTATTTCAATGTACAGCTTTTTGTTCATGAAATCACTATAATAATTTCAACGCGAAATAAATCCAGTGGTTCGTGAACATTTCGTAAAACACTGACCGCTTCCATGGAGTACCAACACTAGAGGAGCTACGTCACTCATCATATCAGTCTATAGCAGTCCACGTCTGGACGTAGTCCGGCATCTTCCAAGGTGCACCACAAAACACGATCTTCCGTTTTGCACTATCCATTCGATACCAGCTGGATGGCCTTTTTGAGTCAGCTAGGTGTAAACTACAAGAGAAAAAGGGTTCCGGTACTAACGGTTTTTGTCTAGCCAGCTTGTTGAATAATCGGTTCATCTGGCTAGCAGAAAAGTTCCTTATACACTAAAAAAAGCACAATTTCATGAGGTAATTCCAAAAAAATAAAAAGTGTTGCGTAGCTGCATACAATTCTGCATAGTACCATGTCCATTCGTAATCCTAGTGTCATGAAATGACATGACCAGCCTAAGCAGAAGGCTAATTTAGGCTGGGCGCAATATTTAGATACTACCATTACTTGGCTTCACGCTTAGGCTGTTCAAAACACTATGATTTTGAATGGACTATAATCACATACTTCGTGATGCTTCGTAGCTCTTGCTAGCGCCATCTGGATATAATACAATAATTTTGAGGTGCATTTTTAGTTTAGAATTGCTCTCGTATATTTTACATCCTCTATGCCGCGTGCAACCGGAATTTCATACAGCTCCCGCAAACCTGCAACAATGTAAATATGTTACAAGCAAAACAACTTTGACATAATATTTTAGCGTGTTTTGTAGTTTCTGCATCGCTTTTTATCTTTGACGTGCAGTATGTAATATCGTCAGCAAATCCACTTACCCATTTAAGAGACCGACTTATACTGGTTTTTCGTAAAAATATTTCGAAAAACAAATAAGTTTGGTCCCTTAAATGAGTAGGTGGATTTGCTTGCAATAGTAGGTACCTACGTACGTTTTGTTAAACGCATAGACCGTGCAGACGCAGCTTTATGTAAAGTGGCTACTATGTTTTTACATGAATTTGTGGTTCTTAATTTATGTAGATGAACCAAAATCACCACACGAGGTTCCCCATAAAAGGATCGACATTTTAGTTTCTGGCTGCTGGTGGGGCCGGTTTACGCACCCCCTCTCTTCCCGTGGGGGTCGTAAGAGGCGACTGAAGGATAAACCCGACCCAAAAAGCCAGGGCCAACCGTATGGTGGCGTTAATCCACCAAAAAAACATTCCCAAGGAGGGTTGACGTCTGGTAGGCGGCAGGTAGTAAAATTCAGCCAAATCCTTTTGCAACACGATTTTGTGTTCAAGGAAACGTGTTGCGCCGATCCCAAGTAATTGAGATAAGGGCAGGAAGATGATGTATATATTTTGTAGGAAACTTACCTCAGCTGGTCTGCAAAGAACTTTACCACGAACAGCTCAGAACCAAGCCGTAGCTTTCAATGTGGGCATACAATTTAATTGAAACACGCACACGTTGTACGCGCCTTGCATTCTTAATGCAAGGCGGTCAAACTCAACTGTTACTGCTCATGAAAATGTGTGTGCAAAATTACGAAAACTTTAATAAGTAGTTTTTACCCGACTGCCTCAGAAGAAGGGGTTATGTATTTTGAGACTATTACATACATTGTAAGTACCAAAATGAATTTATGTATGTGAAAAGTGTTTTTACACGGTCTACAGCCTCCGCTTGGCAAAAACATGACATGAGATGTCGTTACATACTTCTAACAGGATTCATCTTAAAACACCCAAATATTCAGTAAATGGTTATACCTATATCCAGTCCCTACTACGTTGTTTTCAAAGAAAATGCTTCAAAATAAAAACCATTAGATGAGTGATACAATCTGGTCGTCAACATCTTGTAGACTTTGTATGAATAAAAACATTCGTCTGTCTACTTGCTGACGCCATCTATCTCGGGTTTGTCTCAGCAATTAATTTCCTTGTCAGCGCCCATGTTTCACAGGATTTGGACTTCAAACTCGTCTTTATCCCCAGCTTTCTGTTCTACAATCTTGGATTCGAGTGGGATTGGATGAATGCCTAAGTTTGTTTTTTCAATTACAGTAAGCTGTGGTACAAGTTTCCAGATTTTAGTCCCAGACTCTTTCTGGAAAGGTGCAAATCTAATATATATCTGGCTTTCAAATTACCTTTTTTGATAGGTAAGGCATAGATAGCTGTTTCTAGCTACTAGTACCATTAAAACGTCTTCCTGTATCAATATATCGACGGGTTCCGGGCTATTTGTATTAACCGCCATTTTTTGCGATATAGACTTTTATACATATTTGGAATCAGCGAATTTTTCTGCGTCGTTTGAGCTCAGTTAGGTGACAATCGGAGCATAAAAATGTCGCTTAATACAACCGCATTTTTGGGGCCTATTTTGTACTGCAATGTATGTGTTACAGTCAAAACCCTTAACCAGTCAATAACGTTAATGACTGGCAAAACCAGTCAATAACGTTATTGCCTAAGGTACTCAGTCAAAACCCTTATTGACTGATTTTGTCTAATAAAATCAGTCAATAACGTTATTGACTGACGTGCCTAGTCAAAACCCTTAATAGGTATGTCCTGGTTGGTCTTAGATCACCATCAGAACCGTTAGATGGTCGCTGCCAGAGTGGAAGTCTACTGTCTCGATCGCCGGTTGTTATTCCATAAGGACATGCCCAAGTCGTAGACGGCTCTTCACTTATGTTGACGGCAGCAAATACGTGGCCTCCCCTCCCAGAAGTCATAGACCACCCGGTAGTTACTCGAGGACTCGGGCTCAGTGCCACCGGCGAGCGAAACAGTAGACTTTCACTCTGACTGCCTCCATCTTCTATCTTCTATAAGATGCATTTCAGTGAGCGTGCACAATCGCCCCACGACCTGATTATCCCAATTCCACCTCCGGGGATCGCGTCGCTGACTAGGATTACTCCTTTTATCAGCTGGTGAGATAGCAGACAAAAGCGAGCCTATCTTATTTTAAAAAAATATATTTCGATCCTGACGGTTACTATGCAGTAACCACTCCTACCCGCCGCATCGCACCATAGCTCACCGCACCGTACTGCTACCCGCCGCATCGCATCTAAACTAACCGCACATCGCTCATAATCTCACCGCAAATCAGTGCTACTCGCCGCATCGCACATCGAAACTCTCCGCACCGCACTGCTTTTCGCCGCATAGCACATAAACTAACCGCAACGCCGTGCTACCCGCCGCATTGCTCATAATCTCACCGCAAATTAGTGCTACTCGCCGCATCGCACACCGAAACTCTCCGCACCGCACTGTTTTCCACCGCAAAGCACATAAACTCACCGCAATTCAGCGCTACCCGCCGCATCACACAACAAAACTTCCCGCACCGCATTGCTTTCCACCGCAACGCACATAAACTCACCGCAATTCAGCGCTACCCGCCGCATCACACAACAAAACTTCCCGCACCGCATTGCTTTCCACCGCAACGCACATAAACTCACCGCAATTCAGCGCTACCCGCCGCATCACACAACAAAACTTCCCGCACCGCATTGCTTTCCACCGCAACGCACATAAACTCACCGCAATTCAGCGCTACCCGCCGCATCACACAACAAAACTTCCCGCACCGCACTGCTTTCCACCGCAAAGCACCTAAACTCACCAAAATTCGGCGCTACCCGCCGCAACACACAACAAAACTTCCCGCACCGCACTGCTTTTCGCCGCAAAGCACATAAACACACCGCAATTCAGCGCTACCCGCCGCAACACACAACAAAACTTCCCGCACCGCACTGCTTTTCGCCGCAAAGCACATAAACACACCGCAATTCAGTGCTACCCGCCGCATCGAACACCGAAACTCTCCGCACCGAACTGTTTTCCGCCGCATTGCACATAAACACACCGCAACCCAGTGATACCCACCGCATCGCGCACCGAAACTCTCCGCACCGCACTGATTTCCGTCGCACTGCACATAAACTCACCGCAACGCAGTGCTACCCGCCGCATCGCACATAAACTCACCGCAACGCAATGGTTACTGCATAGTAACCATCAGGACCGTTAGATTTTTTTCGAAACCCTTAATAGGTACGTCCGACCCGGTGGTAGCAACCTAGACTGCCTGGCTGGTCTGAGATCACCATCAGGACAGTTAGATGGTCGCAGCTAGAAGAAAGCCTACAGCCTCACTCGCCGATTGAACTAGGCGGGAGCCTAACAACCACCGTCGTGAAGTCTATGACATCTAGGAGGTGAAGCCACGTAATACGCTAATGTCAGCATTAGATAGTGAAGAGCCGTCTGCGACTTGGGCATGTCCTCAGGAATAACAACCGGCGATCGGGACAGTCAGCCAGCCAGTCTAGGTTGCTGCTACCGGGGCAGAAGTACCTATTAAGGGTTTTGACTGGGCACGTCAGTCAATATCGTTATTGACTGCTTTTAATAGATAAAACCAGTCAATAAGGGTTTTGACTGAGGCCCTTAGGCAATATCGTTATTGACTGGTTTTTCCAGTCAATAACGTTATTGACTGGTTAAGGGTTTTGCCTGTAACATATGGACCGACACAAAATATTGTCAAATTCAAGACTTGTGTACTTAAGCTCACTATTAAATAACAGATAGTCGTTTAAACCTTTTTTCCTGGAGCAAAAATTTACATGCAGCTTACGATCAAGCATTTAGCCTGACCTTATAAATATAAAGAAATGTCACTTCACACAATTAGCCTGTTAGCTAAATTTTTATCCATTGTCGCTTAATACAATTAGCCTCATAGTCAAATTTATGTCCAGTGTTGGTTCATACATTAATTTTGGTACTTAAAATGCTAGATGTTGTCACTTCAGCCATTTAGCTCGTAGTAGCTAATGGTATACCGGTCGCTTGAACTATTTATGATGTCTACAGTAAACATGTACAGCTGATGGTTAAACCTATTTTTCTTAGTCTGCAGTTGATTTGCGCTGTCGTTTCAGCTATAACAAAAACATATTTTAGTATATTATCCACGTTAATACAATCAAAATTTGTATGGTTTGACTATTAATATGTCGGTTAAAACACTGATTTTGGCGCCAACGCGATCAAACGCGTGAGTTCGAATACTTGTTTGTTCTGTAAATGAGATGAATGACTGACGCACGTTTGCAGTTTCCGCCGTTTAGCGATACATAATATTTTTAAAATTAAAATTTTGAGCCGGTCTTATCATATCTTAAAACTTTTGTTATTTTAATTGTTTTTTTTTATTTCATAACTAGCTGGTACCCTCGAACTTAGTTTCGTTTTGTTCTTTATACCTTTGAAAAATTCTTAATTCCACACCAGTTTCTTAAATTTAAATCCATTACGCTAATTATGTATTTATGGCTGGAACCACGTTTCTCAAATCCTGTTAATGTTCTGTTGTTTATTGTTGGAACCACATTCCTATAACAGTAGTTGCATTGCCAGAAGCCTTCCATTCCATCAAACTCAACAACTTTTGAAGCCATTTCAGTATCTGTTTTAGTTTAGTTAAGCGTTTGGTGGTGCACCTGGTGGTCTAAATCAGATACTCTTAACCTTCGATACCTATTCGGCAGCGGAAGCGTCTCATCAAGATGAACAGCTTTTGCTTCAGGTGGCTTCATATTGGTGCTCCTGGTGATCTACATCAAGCTTTTGCTTCAGGTGGATTCATATTGGTGCTCCTGGTGATCTACATCAGGTACTCCAAACCTTTAATATCTATTGACCAGCAGAAGCGCCCTGCCAATCAGAACAGATTTTGCTTTGGAGTCATAGCAGTATCTGATATAGTTAAGTGGGCTCCTGTTAGTGCACCTGGTGGTCTACGTCAGGTACCTACTCAGAACTTTCGACTTATAGCTGTATCTCCTATAGTTTAGCGGGGCTCCTGTTGGTGCTCCTGGTGATCTACATCAGGTACTCCAAACCTTCGATATCTCGCTTGTTTAATAATAAACAGAAATAACTCAAAAAATCAAAGTTTTGGGAAATCGAGATCAAAGTTTTGACACGTCGATAGTTTTGAACTATTTCGTGTATTTTTCGGAAACTGTCATTTATGTCCGTATTTTTTTTTCTGTTAGTTGTTAAACATATAAATAGCAATAAAATTACGTAAAAATAATTACTTCTTCTTAGTTTTTTTCCGTATTATAGGCACTTTTTTTAGTCGGGTACCAAGTTAGTTCTTTTTATGAATAAACATTTGTAGTTTTTTAAAAGACAATGAGGAATTATTTTGACTTATTCCCGTTTAGTTTTAAACAAGATTAGTGCATTCTTGACCTAACTCGTACTGTTGCAGTTTCATTTTAAATTATTTCATTATTCTATGAAATAAGTCCTAATAAATTAGATTACATTTAAAAAAATTAACAGTTTCTTTAACTATTAAAACTTATTATATTAATAATAAGTTTGTTGTAATCTTCATTTGCTATGGCCGACTGATTTTTCGATGCGATGATAACAATAACATTTTTTCTAACGATTAAATTACAATAACAGCCACTACAGGCCAATGCTGGACATGAGCCTCCCTTTATTGCTTTGTTCACTACGCTTGGCAGGCTTTTTAGAGAGCGCAGTGTTAGGTGTTGTATTCACTTACAGGGACCACTACTGTGTACAATGGGTCTTGTTTTGTACTTTAATATAAGGCTTCTCAGCAGCTTCACATATTGCCAGTTCACTTGGCACCACTGTCAGGACTCCAGAGCAGTCCAGGTTCCGATCAAGTCGAAAGCTCTCAGGAAATCCACAAAATGCACATACAGGTTCGCAATACTCCATTGACTGGCCTGTTCCAGTGGTAGGAAGGCGTCAAATTTCGATGTCAGATGATTTGTTACGACTTTCGTGTTGTGATATAACGTGCCTCAGTATTGTGATCGGCTTATAGTTTTTGAAGAACGTTTTGTCTTCTTTCTTGAAAAACAAACGCTGTTTACACTTACGGAGTCAACCCATTGATTATCTCGAAGTTGAATAGCCTTTTCAGCTCCTCAAGAACAGGGTTTCAGCGCTTTGAAGGCCACTCCGTCTAGACCGGGAGCTTTCGTTTTCTTCTGCCTGTGAGCCGCCCCGATTTCACCTATATTTAGGAGTAACGAACTCTGGAGTTTATCGCGTCAGATGGAAGTTTTGGTGCATGCTAGGCATGTACATTTAGACTTTCTCGATTTCAGCGAGAATCTCTGGAATTGAAGTGATGGTTTTACAATTTGAGGTACTTAGATTTGTCAGATGACTTTTACCCAGAACTTTGACCTCTGAATTTCCTAATCGCCTCCTGTATAGGACGAGTGTCCCTACATCAGAGGTCGCGGCTCACTATACTTTTGCTCTTTAATTAAGTGACTGGGGATCTGATAAAGCATCCTTTGATGTTTCCCATCTAAGTTGCATCAGTGCCAAGGTATTACTTGAAAGTTTAAACTTCTTATCTGTTATTTGTTCACGTCATGGTGAAGCAAGGTGAAGCATTTCCGTTCCTCGTCCTGTCGTAGGGCTCCTAAAGGTTCACTACTGCTGGGTACTTCTGTAAAAAAAGGTATTCATACAAAACAGCCGTTGCCAATTGAGGTAGTTGACCAGCATTTGATCCCCCTGTTTTCTTCTTCCGTAGCGATGTGCTCTCAAATCTCATTTGCCTGTCCTGTCTCACTCTGGTGCTGAAAGCCCCCATGACAACAGTGATTTAAGTGTATTCAACACATCGTCGTATAGCGCCTTAATCTCTTTGTCGGAGATTTAAGTCGGAGCATATACCTGTTCAACCTTGAGAGAGTATCTCGGTCAGTTTCAGCACGAGGTACGCTAGCCTGGTCGAGACGCTACAGATCTCCTTTACATTATGACGGAGAACTTTGTTGACAAATAACCTTATGCCTCTCTGTGGGACTCTGTGCTCTCTTCCATGAAGTTCAATAGATGGCCTGATTTGGGAGAAACATCCATTTGTTCGAACTTCTGACAGTCCAAGAACATTATTTATGATTCTACCTCAAGAATTTGGAGCACCTTCTAGCAGTAAAGTGGGTAGTTTTTCGTAGTCAGGGTCACTTCTTTTGGTAGAGATCATCTGTAGTCCAGGAATTCTTAGCATTTCCTGCCCCACCACGGCCAGGGGCCGAAGTCTACTAAATAAAAATCGTTTCAGTTGCGTGTCGGTAGCATGTCAGTTGGATGTTTTTGGTAGTTTCATATTTTTAATGTGGAAAATCACAGTGGCAATAGAATGACAGTTCAGTACGTGTCACTGGCATTACAATGGCTAAAAATTAGCAGACTTAGGGCCCAGTAAAGGTCCAGTAACATGGCCCAGGGACTTAGAGTGGCCGGGAACTAGAGCCTGTCTTCCATTGGCTCTATCCACTAAGGGATTTTTGTCCATATTCACCACGTTAAGCAAGCGTTTTGTAAATGCAGTATGTTATTTCGGACCTCAAAAGATGCTGCTGCCTACTTCCTGAAAACCTTTTATCATCTCTTACAATTTCTTCAGGCTGTTTAGGGGTAGTGCTATGCTAAGTATTTATTTGATATCGTACTTTAGATACTTAGATAAAGTAAGAATGTTAGATGTTTCTATCAATTAACAAATCAAGTTAGTCGGAAACAGAAACAACTTAAAATATTTCTGACATTTACGATTAAGTTTGTTGATAAACAGAAGTAACATGAAATGTGACTTAAAATTTTATGAATATTTATAATTAAACTGCACTAATTCGATATAGTTCCCGAGAATGTGTAAAATTTTAAGAATAAAGCGAAGTAACTCGAAATGATTCACTTTTTTCTCAAAACATTTTCGAATAAAGGGAAATAAATCCAAATATTTCTATTTAATACTAAAGAAACAAGACACTTTATTTACATACTTTTATAATAAAGAAATTTATCTACAAATGTTTCGTTGTCGTAATAAAATGAAGGACCTCCTCCTTCAACCACAGCCGGAGTAACATCAAATGCTTCTTTTTTACCGCGACGGTTTTGCGGAACTTTTAATTAAAAAGAGAGAGTTGCACGGCTCAATCGGTTATCTCGCTCCGATTTTGAAACCGATTAAAGTGTACCTATTCTTCTCGTTGAGTTATGTCCTTTTTTGACAAAAAGTGAAAAATCGTAATTTTTGAGTTATGTCTGTTTTGTATTAAACAAGCGATCTATTGACTAGCAGAAGCGTCCCGTCAATCTGAGCATATTTTTCCTTGGAGTCATAACTGTATTGCTAGTTTACCTGGGCTCCTGTTGATGCACCTAGTGGTTTACATCAGGTACTCAAAACCTCCGAAGTCTATTCGTTGGCAGAAGCGTCCTATTAAGTTAAAAAACTTTTGCTTTGGACTTATAGCTGTCCTATAGTTTAGCTCGACTTCTGTTAGGTGCCCTGTCAATCTGAACAAATTTTGCCTTGGATTTATAGCTGTATTTCCTATAGTTAAGCATACCACTATAGTTAAGCTGGGCTCCTGTCGGTGCACCTGGTACTCCAAACCTTTGATGTCTATTCGCCAGCAGAAGCATCCTATCAAGCTAAACAACTTTTGCTTTGGAGTCATATCTCTACCTCCTTTAGCTTAGCCAGGCTCCTGTTATTGCATCTGGTGGACTACATCAGGTACTCTAGACCCTCGAGTGGAACCAAAAGTAGCCTATGTCCGTTCTGGGTGTGCGAGCAATCTCTGTGCCAAATTTCGGTTCAGTGGTTAAGGCGTGAAAGCGTAACAGACAGACATAAAGACAGACAAAGTAACTTCCGAATTTATAATTATTATAATTAAGAAGTTTGCATAATTAAAAAGTTGACCTAACCGCCTATCATATCAATGTGCCTTGAAATTTATTAATGTTTTAACCGTCAATTTCTTCATATCTCATTATTTTAGTATGATTACAAACAATTTAAAAAAACTAATAAGTTTAAGATATGGTATTTAAATCAATTAGCTTAGGTGTGAAATATGACCAACTCATTGGTTAAAGCACTTAGCTTAGAGCTTTTATTTGCAATCCTAGGCACTTAAGTCAAGTAGCTTGGAACATGTATTTATAAACCTAGGCGGTTAAGTCATTTAGCCTGGAACAAAAAAATGTGAAAAATGGGCCATATTGTATTAAACGACATTTAATTTCGTTAAAAATAGAAATATCAGAGAAAAAAATTTATCAGATTATAAATAATTTGTAACAAAACAGAAATTTCGTTTGCTTTGAAAAAATAATGCAATTTGCCAAAGTTATGATTTTTTTTCTGAAAATCGAAACTTTAAATTGCTCTGGTGTAAAGTTTCAAAAATGGCGAATAATACAAATAGCCCGGAACCCGTCGATATTATGATTCTTAAGTACGTCAACATAATTTCCGACTTGACTTCACCTTCCGAATTTCAATGGTCCCATAACTTTGAATTTCCATGAACGTCGTCAAGAAACCAAAACTCCATTTACCTTGACAAATCACACTTTCATCGCCAAACATTTGTTTCGAATTCACCTCATAGAATTCGGATTAAACTCTGGCATACTTAATTTGAAGCACGATGTTTCCATTCAAGTTTTCTACCGCAAATCTGGCCCCGAAGTTAAATTAAAAACTTCGCTGTTTTGCGGGACATGGCTATTTAAAATCCCGGAACTTGCTGAGTCTTTTAAATCTATTCTGCTAGCCCGTCTACAGTGTTTTTCTTTTGTTTTTAAGTTGCTGCCGGTATATTTTTGGTGCTATGGAATGGGTAATCTTGTAATGGATCCTGACTTTGTTTTATGAAGATTTAAGCGCAAAACATCTTCCTAGCTCATTAAAAACGTAAACGTAATAGGGAAATGTAGATTCAACTAATGTAGCTACCTATTGAGGTGGCCTTAATCTAGAGCTGTTTTCGTATTTCTACTGCTGAGCATGATGTCACTTTAGTGAAGTTATTCAGTTTCATGAGTTGTTTCAATCAACTTTGTTTTTGCACCCTACATGTTTAAACTGTTGAGACGTGCCAAGAAGGGCAGATCTAAAACGCCTGTTCGAAAATTTGGTACTTAAGCTTGTTTGTCAGCTGACATGTAAAAAGCACATAGTGAAATAAGATCCTCGCTCGCCGTATCGGAAACACGTCAAACATTCTCTACCGGCGTTTTGTTGTTGTTTTCTTTAGTTTTCCTCTTCCTGGGCAACTTCGGAATCCACTCGTGTCGATGGCCAGTGCTAGTTTTAAAAATCGGGTATCAAGTAATACATTTATTTGATAAGATGTTGCTCTAAAATTTACGAATCAATATTTTCTTTCTGCACCATATCAAAAGTATTTTGTAACAACAAGAAATACGAGTAGGTATAAGTCCCAAAAAAGGCTTTTAAAACAGATACGTCGTTCTAATCCTTAAAAGAAAAAGGATTAGTTAAGTAAATGCAATGATTTTTTCATGTGCAGTTACCTAATAATATCTTCGTAAACACGCACTCTTTTTAAAAGCCAGCTGGGAAGCACTAAAATAACGATATTTATGTTTAATCTCCCGCGCAAGTGTGATTCTGGAAAACACATTGTGCCTGAAAACTGCCATTTGCGGTCCAAAATGGCCCGTAAAATCGCTTTTATGAGTGGACAGGTCCCCCCCCAGGTCCCGCGGCCACTTTTGCCCATTACTCCCCCATTTTCTGCTCGCAAATTAAATTAATCGGTGGAAATTTCGTTAACAGATCGAATGCAAAAAGGTGGTAATGAGGGACGCACTTTTGGGACCACTTTCGGTGACGGAATTTTTATAGGATGCTTTATTTAAGTAGGACGAAAACAAATTGTTGTAGGTAGCAGGAGTATCGAATTTTGTTGTTGTTGTAAAAGGATATTAGAGTACTTGTGTCTGGATTAGAAACTGCTTTTGTCTCGCAGTTTTTTAGTTAACGTCGAATGTACCATAAGGAAATATTTACATTCATAAATCAAAATTATAATTGAGTAGCTCTACCTATAAGACAAACTTCATTTCCCGTTTAAGACATTCATTAGTTTAGAATGATACGGGATAGTTTTACCCTGGCTGGTTTATGGAACGTTGTTGCAAAGATAATCCATCACCAAAACAGTAGGGTTGTGGAATTGATGTCACCTGTGTCTAGTTCAATCGTAGATGTATGACAACTTGAGTGAAAAATCTTTGATGTCATATACAAACAATACGAAAACCTGTAACTGATGTGATGTGCTGGTATTAAGTATAATATATCCCAAATTGAAACAAGCACATATTATTATTGAGACTATCAATACTATGTGCTACTTTACAAAACCTTTTAATGTAGCTAAAGAAGTCTTCCTTGGTAATGGATCTACTTTTGACTATGGTGAGAGTGAAATAAATCTGGATACCTAAATGTGCATTGACATAGACTAATACTGCTACTATAAAACATGGTATCACGACTATGCAACTACTTAAACAAGAGAGCATAACCCTCCATTTTGCTTTGCTGTAGTCGGGTAAAAAGGGTGACAAAATATTAAAATAAAAGTTTCTAAAGTTACAGATAAAATATTACCAACTAAACACTTCATTGTGTTTTTCTAGGTATCTTTCTCGGCATTATAAAGTTGAAGAATGGTCCGGAAAAACGTTAACGACTCTTGGGAATAGCACAGTGAGCTCTTTCTCTTTGCTGCAACCGAGCTCATATTTCATGAGACCATGAGACACTAGAGTTTTTTTACCGATTTCAAAAAGAATGTCATCAATTTATTTCTTATACTAAGTCATAACGACACATATAAAATGCAGATTATATTGCTTAATAGATTGAAGTTGACCAAAACGGATTTTTGCCAAACTAATAGAAGTCGGGCCGTGGTTTGCTTTTGTCTCATTTCTGCCACATATTTAATGTTACAAACATTACTACGAAAGAATAATAGAAGATTTTTCTTGTTAAAGTCACGTAATAACAAAAAATAAAACCTTCAGAATCAGTTCAGTAACTTACAAGATAAGGCCTGATAAGTTAGGATTTTTTCCTTACCCGAAATGTTCAAGTCAAAAGATATTTCCAAGAATTCTGTTCAGTAGTGGAACAGTAAAGTTTTTACAACACTTTTACTGCCCACCCCTCTTTGTTTTACTTTTATTTTATTTTACCGTCACGCAGGTTCTTTTTTCTTTTTGCGTGTTAATAGTTATCTGCCACTTTAGTCTCTATGCCAGTGAGTAAAACATTCGAAGAAAAATTATAAAAGACCGTGAAGATATTTGCTTGCACTGCAGTTGGCTACCCCGCCTGCTCGAGATCGTATTGTCAGATCAGAGTACCTAATCGTATTCGGAGTTTTCCATTTTTAGTTCCAACTTACACTGGTTATATTAAGAAATATAGAAACCTGTATCAGTAGGACCCTTACATTAATATCCTTAGCTAGTTTAGTACGGCCACTGTTTAAGTGCATTCTTTTAAAGTTTACTGTACACATTGCCGGTGAAATACGGACTTGTAATAAGGCGAAGTGTAACAAAGGCGCAATTAGAGGCGAAATTAAGCAATAATTTGTTGGAATTAGCTTTGTGTTCAGCTTTAGTATCGCCTTAATGCCCCCGTTTAGATTTCATTCGGTCGCTTAGCGAATCGTAACCGCCTGATAGGTAGAAGGTGTTAGCTTCGTGTGATTTTTACGGAGCTTTTTTAGTCAGATCAGAAGGTTTTCTTAAAGAGCGGTCCCATTCTAACAGTTATTAAAACTTATTAGTACCTATTACAAAAACTATTTAGGCAAGTAGCAAAGAAAACCTTCATTTTTCAGTACGTGTAACTTTATGCTTTTTCAGTGAAGCTTCTGCGAATGTTGTTATGGCTAGAGATTAACAGCGTTATTTCATTACTCTAAAACTTAACGTGTGCTTAAAGTGATCAGTTTACTTTTAGTAAAATTAATTTGACGTATCTTTCGTCAATTAAAACTTACTTAGTCCTTGGTTCGTCTTTGGACTAAAAATCTTAAAACTTTTACCAAGTCGCGCCTAAAGCAAACACTGCCGTACCATCCTTTCACCTAATTTTCAGGCACGTGTATGAGAACCTCTGGATAAGACCAGAACGCAGAGATTTTCGTGTTCCAGTATAACATTAACTATAATTTCTAATAAACAAATCACAGTAAGGAATGTAGGACTAGTCACGACTTTGTCTTGATTTCAAACTTTTCAGAGATAAACAAGCAGGCTCCATCAAGACTTGGTTATTTTTTACAGAATGTTTTAGTGGGATTCTTCTTTCCATCTTCAGGTATATTTTTGTTGCGTTAAGTATTGGATAAGAAAAGCGTCCATTAGTGACAAAATAATATTCTTCTATTTCGGAAATATTTCCAGGGACGATACCTAAGTGATTTTGTTATTATTTCCTTATTTCTGAGATAAACACTACGCTACGCGTCGTGTTTTTTGTTATTAAACATTGTCCACCTATAAAAAAATGAAATTTTAGTATAATAAATTAAAAAACCGTAGAAATGATAACCTACCTAGCAAGCGTAGCGTTGGATGCCCTTTGGCCTCTAAGCTCTGGCCAGACGGACCGATGAGTTGAAGAAGGCAGCTGGTAGTAGGTACTGGATTGTAAAAACGGGAAATATGCAGGAAAAAAAATACTGTGAATATTTTGAGGGGTGAATAAGTCCATAAGACTGAACTTATCATAGCTCGAAATATAAAAATAAAATATGTCCTCCCATACAAACAGACCCGGCCGGCCGACACTTTTGTATGAGGGGTCCATCTGGCATTGGTATTTTTTTTCATATTTCGACGTCTATGTTTCTTGGGGAAAGTTTTTCAGATTCATGGGCTGGTTAACCCTTCAGAATTTTTGCAGTTGATTTTTTACATCCTGTAGTGCCTTAGGCGTACCCTGGGGTAAGGTAAGCCTGACTTATTTACTGCCGTAGTCTGATAAGTGTTTGTATGTGTGTATGTGTATGTGTAAGTGTTTCAAAAGATAATTAGAGAAGATTTTTTACGTATTGAAAGAAATTTCGTTTCGTTATTTTCTGCAGATGAGTTTCGACTATTATTCAGAACCCATAGCCAAGTATTGACCCAACACATCCAACTATCCAACCGCGATGACGTACACCAATAAACTGTTCGCACCAAATGAACTTTTTAATTACATTTCGCGTTTTATATCCAGTATTTGTGTCAGTGAGCGGTAGTGGGCCGCAATGGAAGGTTTAATTTTGTTTGTTTACCAATGGCTAGGCGGAGGCTGCGATGTCAGCGGCGAGCGGAAGCGAGAGAAAGAGAGATTACTGGAATTGAAAAGAAGAAAACCAGTGAAGATAATCATCAAGCTTACAACAGGCATGCCGTGTGGTGCCGGCTTAGAATAGTATCACTCCACTCCTACACGTGGGCGTCGTAAAAGGCGACTAAGGGATGAATCCAGGTAATGTGCAGCAGCGTTCCTTGTGAATATCTACAACGCCTCGAACTGCGCTAGCCAATCCACCTGCCAAGCGTGGTGTGTATTGCAATACCTACTCCCCAATAGGGGGAGATCCATGTGCTGTAGTGGACTGTTATGGTTTAAGTAGTAGCTTACAGCAACTGGACATAGACTTGACCAAACAGACAAGACCTTGTCCTATTTGAGGGGTATCACCACTCTAACCAACTAACCTGTTATCTGTATTTTATACTATACCCATAATTACAAATAAAGTTCTGAGTACTCTTGACAGGCGCATATGCAAGCGCCGTGCAAGTTGTTGCATATGTACAGGCAATGTTATTAAGTATTTTCTTGATTCGTCATCTATCTTTATTGACACTTATGGTTATTAATGAAGTGATTGAAAACCAGTACCACAATGCAAGTACTGGAGATATTTATTACTTTAGAGTGAAAAAGATACAAACTAAACTTTAGTTTAATAAAAAAATATTTTATTTGTGTTAGTTTTATGTATGACTTTGACGCAAAAATTCCGTTTCCGCTGTCGTCGTGGCCGCGGTCTGTTGCGGTATACGTGATGGAGTGTGACAATGAATGAACTTTTTCAATTTCCGTTTTTAAAAACAATGCTACGTGTCATTTATCTTCATGATACTTTTGTGTATGTACAACGATACTCAGATGAAAGTAAAATGTGAAGTAAGTCGATCGCCATCAAATCAGATAGTTTATCTAGGTATTAATCACGCATTATACCTACCTGCGTAAAGATCCAATCAAAATATGACATCCAAGAAGTTTTCGCGAAAGTTGCAATAGGTATACAACAAAATCTCAAATTCCACGACTACCTAAATGTACATGGGTAGGTACTTTCTATAAGTATTTCTTAAGATTGCAGAGTAATAAATAAAACTACACGACTCCGACATTTATAATTTGTATTAAATCAACAATATCCTTACTCTTTACATTCTTTGGTATAATATTATCAGCTCGTTTAGGTTTTACACTATTTTAAATTCACAATTCTTCGGCTTAGCTTACCTCTATCAATACAGCTATTTTATTTTCTAATGTGTTTTTTAATTTATTTATACAATATCGTTTATTTCCTACTGGCAGCATCAAGACCTATTTAAAGGTCAATTTATACTGGTTAAAGGTTATACTGGTTTCTTAAAGTAACTGTATGGCAAACCAGTATAAGTGTACCCCTTAAATTGGTTACTCCTGCAGCCAATATTGTACGTACTATGTTTAAGTCTATGTGTTGTTAGCCCATACCAGAATGAGGGTTAGTATGAGGACTTGGCAAGTCTGGAGATCAGCCGCTGAGCCCGGTGACGTCACTGCGAAAGGAGAAATATGTCTTTTAATACATATGAAAACATAGAGTTCGCTTTACTTGTTTCTAGTAATATGAAGTATATTTTTTATGAATGATAAGTTTCCTCTTGATTCCAGAGCTTGCTTATAGCGTGTGTGAAATCTGAGTCCTAACAAAGCCGCGACAAGAGTCACAGATAATACGAGGAGAAACTCTAAATAAAGGAATTATGTAGAAGTAAAGAAGATTTTTATATGCACACTAAATATTGATAAAAATGTATTTACTCTTTTGGCGTGATATTTGTATGTATGTATGTATTTACTCTTTAGACATTTCGAAAACTGATTGTTATATAATGTTTACAATAAAATAATCATATAAATGCTGTATAATGGACCCACCCTATGCTCAGAAGCCGACAATCCACATTTCATCAGTATTGAAACACTGAAACACTGAAGCTAGTGAATCTTTAAGATTACTAGATTGTATTCGTAATACCGTCGACTACCTCAGCTACCTACAAGAACTAATTCCATAAACCTCTTTGTGAACAAGTTAAGAAGTATGAAAGTCTCTTGAGTCTAAATTTCTAAAGATGAGGCACTATACATAGTATGTTCTCTATTCTCCCTCTGAAAGCCGAGTTAATTCAATTTCCCATGTAAAGACGAACGTGTATGGCGTATGGAAAACGCCGGATGGGAGGCAAATGGTTTAAAATTATACGGCCTTTTGTTGAAAATCTGGGCGAATAAAAAGTGGGGGTTCATTGTCGAGTAAAGTGCATGTGTTTCAGTCATTGGGCTTTCTTTTTTATCGGTAGTAATATTGTCATACAGTCGTCTGTTGTGGGTCTGATTGTAGCGTTTTCTGTTTGTGGACAAACAATTATGAATTTAAACCTTTTCGAACCATGAAGTTGCATGTCTGTTTTGTTGATAAACCTACACGTACGTTTGACTATTGAAGGATGAGTTATTTTAAAGGATACATAACAGATAAATGGCTGCTGTTTACCGAAAAGTAAGACGTACATTTATTTCAGCACCGATAATTACTTTTCTTATAACTGCACGAGTTCCAGTCCGCTGAACTATCACCCTTTACGATCTCTCGCGCCGTAAACTTGCATTGACACTGGCGTTTTCCAAAAAAGGATGCAGTTAACAGCTTTACGCGCATCAAAGCGCACGTTTCGCTGCAAGCTAGAGATGCATCGACTAGACGGAAAGGCTTTAGTTAGTCGCGATTTTTTATTTTTTTATAATGGTGCAATACTAGTAGAACTAAATGAAATAGATCTCCAATAGCTAATTAGTAAACAAGCTAATGCCAAGATATTTGAAAAAAAACAACCAAGTTGGATAAGAAGCTATGACTGGTGAACTCCGACAAAAGTTCATTGACTCTACATCCAAAGTGAAGCAACTCATGAACTGGAAGGTCAGTTTAGGTGACTTTAGGCAGGCCAGTTTGTTTGACAAACTCAACAAACTTCTATCCGAGATTTAATCCAACAACCAATAAGATGCATCCTCTACTCAGATCTCCCAACTTTTCGCCTATTTCTGCTGCTGGTGACTTTTCGTTGACTAGACGGCTGATGTCAAATGGATTAGTCGGTATTCGGCTAGTCAACCAACACCATACTCGTTGCATCTCTACTGCAAACATTATGCCCCGCTACGATTATTTACGAGCGGTTTCTTGGCCCAATGGGCGTTGTTCCGAGCACGCCGGAGATAAATTTATTATAGGCCGACAAGCCAGGAAATAGTGTGCGCAAATGAGGCGTATTGTAATAACTCACTGAGCCTTCAATGCCCTCTATGTAATCTTGTTGGTTTCCTGTAAGTTTAAGGTCGGATTTTGTTACAACGCAACGCTGTACTTATAGTCAGTGATTCGCTGCAGTCAGGATCACAAACATGGAGTAATAAATACTACCCTGGCCTCACCCTGGCCTTTATAAATCAATCAATTAGTAATAGCATAGCAAATTAGCAACAGTGGTAACAAATTGGATGAGTTTTGAAATTAATTCGTGGTAAAGGACAGGATGGTATTTATTACGTTTTATGATGGTATTTATTACTGCGGCGAGTCGCTGACTATAGCATACTTCTATCAACAGCATATTATGAATTTTTAAGAGATCAACATGATTTGGTTAATAATTTTAGGTATTTTGATCTTTTAAAACCGCAGGTTGACTTAAAGGATAAAGGTAGATATACAAAATATTGATGCCCTCTATGTAATCTTGTTGGTTTCCTGTAAGTTTAAGGTCGGATTTTGTTACAACGCAACGCTGTACTTATAGTCAGTGATTCGCTGCAGTCAGGATCACAAACATGGAGTAATAAATACTACCCTGGCCTCACCCTGGCCTTTATAAATCAATCAATTAGTAATAGCATAGCAAATTAGCAACAGTGGTAACAAATTGGATGAGTTTTGAAATTAATTCGTGGTAAAGGACAGGATGGTATTTATTACGTTTTATGATGGTATTTATTACTGCGGCGAGTCGCTGACTATAGCATACTTCTATCAACAGCATATTATGAATTTTTAAGAGATCAACATGATTTGGTTAATAATTTTAGGTATTTTGATCTTTTAAAACCGCAGGTTGACTTAAAGGATAAAGGTAGATATACAAAATATTGATGGTATTTATTACTGCGGCGAGTCGCTGACTATAGCATACTTCTATCAACAGCATATTATGAATTTTTAAGAGATCAACATGATTTGGTTAATAATTTTAGGTATTTTGATCTTTTAAAACCGCAGGTTGACTTAAAGGATAAAGGTAGATATACAAAATACAAATATGTTATTATAGATGCGTTGCAAGAACTTATTTTGTAAATTACAATTAGTAAGTTTTTCATTCTAACAGAAGGAGTAGTTTTTTGCTAGTAATTATTTCATTCATTCCTTTGCCAAAGCGCCAAAGTAATAAGTTAATATTTATCATATTATTTGTGTGGCATTGCAGCATTTCCAAGAACTTCATTGCCAGACCATGATACGAAAGCTTTTGAAATAATTAATACGTTTTCCGGTTTCTCGCGAATCTCATTACACAATCCATTTCTCGTCCACAAGTAACATTGTGCGGGGTTCCCCGAACCATCTGATCCTTGTATCCTTTTCCTGTCATAAATCATGACTGGGCTGCCAGATTGTTAACAGTGTTGTCGGCGCTATGTTTGTATGTTTTTGTGGAATTATTTTTAGCTTCTTTTCAACAAGAAATTACGGATGTGAAAAGTCGCTAATACTGAAACCTAATTCAGTTTTAATAACGATTGGTCTTTTTTTTTTGTGGTTCACATGACCAAATAAATATGTACCTATGTAGACTTACACAGTCTGTTACCGGCAAGCGGACATTTATTAAAACTGTGTAAGGGTCGAGGTTCTTTGAATCGACTTCAATCTTCAATAAAAGAAGTAGGTTGCCAATAATCGGAATGATTTCTGCAGTACATTCGTAATGTTAACGTAGATCTAGATACACTTATTAATCAGAATATCTACATGTTGATATGTTTTTTAAATAAGTATTTTCAAACCAAACAAACTATTCTTTGTTTGTTTTCAATCAAATATAACTTTGCTTTCATAAACTTCTGCTCCACTTTCCTTTTATGTTCAAACACAAATTGTTTCTTTGCTTTGCTCTCTGGTATTGAAATTTAATTTCTTTCTTCGCCTTTGCTAACTTCCTCAAATCAACTTTAACCTCGTCAGAATAGAGGTTTTGAACAAAATCGATGACTCTTAAGACTCATTGAGTCGTCAAACTTTGGGCGTCAAAGAATCAGTGTCGGGAAAGGAAATAGATTGAGTATAATTAAACACATTTTTAATGGAAATTTTCTCAGCCCTGTCGTCAAGCAGCATTTCTTTTTTGATTGTATCTATCTCAGCAAAGCAGACACAAAGAGAGTTACCACTTACTCTAAAAATGGTTCATCAGACATCTATTACATCGTTATGGACTTATTATCTTCTTCAAACTAAAGAGTTGGACTCTTGTCGTTGCAGTATTCATATTCAGTGTATATTCAAGGGATGTTATACTGTATATGACATAACGTCATGTGATGTGTGTATGTAGTATGTAGGTATAACAGCCTTATCATAATGCTCACCTCTTTCAATTTTAGGGTCACTATTGGCAGAGTACAGTGCCACAGTGGAGTCGTCCCTGTAGACGTCCCCGACTTTGGCCTCACAGCGCAGGATTGGGGCCCCCCTCTCGTAGTGAGCAGGCCATAGTTGGATGGTCACGTAGAGTTCGGCCCTGAACAGGCCTTCGGACGCTGGCATTTGCTGGTAGATGCCTGTGCCGACCTGTGGAGAAAAATGTGGTGTTAAAATGGTTGATCATCATGATCTGCCTGTGCTGTTGGGGTCGGCGCAATGTGGTGTTAAAATGACTGTTTTACTGTAATTAATTTATCAATGAGTATCGACTGTAGTGTGTTCACTGTTGCCACAACCGTCATGAAACGTCCACGACTGCATTTTAACTAGAGTGTGGAAGGAGGTTGTCCAAATTATATTTTTGCGGTACCATATACTTAAACAAAACACCCAGATTTTGAGTTTTGCGGCAAAAACACCCACTTTTCCAAGACGAAATAATAGTTTTAAAGCTAGTAGGAGTACTACGGACACAAATTGTGAATTATTTCAATTTTATCTCTTGAAAGAGATCTGCAATGTTTCTTTCCCAGATTAAATGTTATTCCTCGGAACCTTAGTAGATTTTACAGTGTTTAACCAAAAACAAGGCACTTATCTGGGAACGTAAAACTCAGACAATGGAGTACGGGTTTCATTACAGAACTAACGTAGATAAAAATAGAAAGCAAACAGACAATATAAATCCACTATGAACAAACAAACAAGATAAAGTTGAACAAGAACCGATGAAAACATCTCGATTCTGTACACCCATCCATAGTGATGTAGTGTGGTGATGCTGAATCAGATGAAACTATACATACATTCTCAACGACCCCAAAGTGTGTGATACCTTATAATAAGTAAGTAAAAGGATCGATCGGCTTACCAACAAAAGTAAAGAACAAAATCCTATAATATCGAGTAAAACTGCAGAACGATAGTGTAAGATGTTCTGAGATCACAGACAAATGAAACCTTTTTCGCGCAGCGCTACTAGACACGCCTTTTGTCAAAATTTCATACAAGACAAGCCTGTCATTTTTGAATGTTTTTGAACGCGTTTGTCATTTGAGGTGATAGCTCATTTAACCGTTCCGTACGCGTCATATTTTGGTATGAAATTCTATGCCACTTAGGCTGCTGTGCGTACGGTTCGGAACAGAGTGCGTTCACCCTAAAGTGTTGCCACAACCGTCTTTTCAAAATACACATATCCGTCGCCAAAACCTAAATTCGGAGTGTATGAGATTGAATAAAAAAAGGGAATGAATGGAAATGAATGAAAGGGAATGAATGAAAATGGCCCCTTCATCCCCGTGGTCCACCTCCTGGTCCACCTGGTGGACCACGGGTACGTTATTTTTTCCCTGTGGTCCAGGACAGGTGTCAGCTGTCATACTAAAAAGTCGTTTAAATCAGAAACTATGCGTGCTAGACTAATAGTTTCTTTGAAAAAGTTGTAGGCCTTAACGAGATCTACATGACAGGTGTCAGCTGTCACACTAAAAAGTCGTTTAAATCAGAAACTATGCGTGCTAGACTATTAGTTTCTTTGGGAAAGTTGTAGGCCTTAACGAGATCTACATGACAGGTGTCAGCTGTCACACTAAAAAGTGGTTTATATCGAAAACTATGCGTGCTAGACAATTAGTTTCTTTGGGAAAGTTGTAGGCCTTAACGAGATCTACATGACAGGTGTCAGCTGTCACACTAAAAAGTGGTTTATATCGAAAACTATGCGTGCTAGACTATTAGTTTCTTTGGGAAAGTTGTAGGCCTTAACGAGATCTACATGACAGGTGTCAGCTGTCACACTAAAAAGTGGTTTATATCGAAAACTATGCGTGCTAGACTATAAGTTTCTTTGGGAAAGTTGTAGGCCTTAACGAGATCTACATGACAGGTGTCAGCTGTCACACTAAAAAGTCGTTTAAATCAGAAACTATGCGTGCTAGACCATTAGTTTCTTTGGGAAAGTTGTAGGCCTTAACGAGATCTACATGACAGGTGTCAGCTGTCACACTAAAAAGTGGTTTATATCGGAAACTATGCGTGCTAGACAATTAGTTTCTTTGGGAAAGTTGTAGGCCTTAACGAGATCTACATGACAGGTGTCAGCTGTCACACTAAAAGTGGTTTATATCGAAAACTATGCGTGCTAGACTATTAGTTTCTTTGGGAAAGTTGTAGGCCTTAACGAGATCTACATGACAGGTGTCAGCTGTCACACTAAAAAGTGGTTTATATCGAAAACTATGCGTGCTAGACTATAAGTTTCTTTGGGAAAGTTGTAGGCCTTAACGAGATCTACATGACAGGTGTCAGCTGTCACACTAAAAAGTGGTTTATATCGAAAACTATGCGTGCTAGACTATTAGTTTCTTTGGGAAAGTTGTAGGCCTTAACGAGATCTACATGACAGGTGCCAGCTGTCACACTAAAAAGTGGTTTATATCGGATACTATGCGTGCTAGACTATTAGTTTTTTCGGGAGTTTTGTAGGCTATAACGAGATCTACATGACAGGTGTCAGCTGTCAAACTAAAAGTCGTTAATATCGAAAACTATTCTATTCTATTCTATTTCAGCCTATTGCAGTCCACTGCTGGACGTAGGCCTCCCCCAGGGAACGCCATAAGGAAACTATGCGTGCTAAACTTAAATTACCTACCAGCTGCTATTACCTACATAAAATGGTTTTATAATGGTAAAATAACTGAGTAGCAAGCGAGGCTTAGAGATTAAATATGTTAATGTTTTTGATTGGATCAAGTTTATTGGGTCTTGCACTCGTTTTCAAAAAAGGATCGCAAATCAATCACATCAAGCCCTACAACTTACGTAAAGAATTATCCCACCCAAAACATAAATGTGAAAGGCTGCCAAGTTCGATAATATTGGAATGCTTCGCCTATAAAAGAAGTGAGATCTAAATAAGTACCAAGTTCCATACACAGACCTCAGTTAAAAATAGTTACAGGAATGCACACTTGATTTTTCGCAGTTTGGAAATAAGAACCTACTTTCCAAACTGCGGAAAATCAAGTGTGCATTCCTGTAACTATTTTTAACTGAGGTCTGTGTATGGAACTTGGTACTTATTTAGATCTCACTTCTTTTATAGGCGAAGCATTCCAATATTATCGAACTTGGCAGCCTTTCACATTTATGTTTTGGGTGGGATTTCATTTATTTTTGGAAGGTATATTTTATTTTTTTCTTATAAGTAAGTTAGGTAAGGAAATATATATCTCATTTATACTTTACTTTGACTAAATACAAACCTTCGTAACGAATTTTAGGTCGATACGACGATTGGAAGATATAGATAACTTTTTTGTTTTAGTTCCTTAGGGGTATGAATATACTCCTTCATTATTTTTAAAACCGACTCACACTTGGCCATTTTTAGATTTTTTCCTTTACCTTGACCTAAAGACCTACCTCCATGCCAAATTTCAAGTCAATACGACCATTGGAAGTGGTCTAGGTTTTTGATGAGTGAGTGAGTGAGTCAGTCAGTCAGTGAGTGTATAGTAAAAATAGCGATTTTCTGACGTCAATATCTCAAGACCTACAATAGGTACATTAATGAAATTTTGTATTTTAGATCATTAAGTAGATCTCGACAGATACTAAAAATTTCATATGCGTAGATAAAATAGATTTTAAGTTATAGGTGGGTCGAACTTGGCCCGAAATGGTTCGTGTAATATAACCCACGGCCGGTGTGTCGCTTTTTTTGCTCGAACTTGGCGGACACACTGCCGTGTGTCTAGATTATGATATTAGTGTAAACATTTATTCAAAGTTGCTTTCAGAAATTAGGTGAACCGGGTGAACCATTAGTAAAACCCCTGCCCTTGAGTCCACCTATAGCAGGTGGACTAGGGTGCACCACGGGGAAAAAAGAAATACTCGTGGTTCACGTAGGCATTTTCACCTTTTATTGTGTACTCGTACTGATAGATGACTGAATGTCAGTGTTCTAGAAACTGACATCCTCTGATATTATAAAAGATTACGTGTCAGCCAGAAAAAACATTCAATGAGTTGAATGAGACAACTTTTGTCTGTCGTGTTTATTTTTTAGAATTAGGTACATAGATAGGTAGATAACAGCTACGTAAAAAAATGTTCTCATTTTTTGTTTAAGTAGTTTTTTCACCAAATCACAACGAAGATCCAGATAATAAATAGGTATATTGCCGAGTAATGTTGGCGTTGAATAGCATCACCCCATCTATCTACCCTTGAGTATTAAAAACCAATTAAGTCATTCCAGAGAATGGGCAGCAAAATTCTCTGTGAATACATCACCTTGAACTGCGCTTGCCAATCCGCCTGCCAAGCGTAGTGAGTATGGCAAATACCCCCCTAATAAGGGAAGGCCTATGTCTAGCAGTGGACTGTTGCGGCTGTTATAGTTCAGCATGTTTTATTGTATCATAAGTATTAGAGTAAGGGCGATTTACAAACAAAATGGTAAAATTACAAATAACACGTGGGAGCCAAAAAAGGACGCCAAGTTCGAGAAATATAAGCTGGTGGCAACACTGGGAATGGCAATTCGGTAAACCAAATGACACGCTATATTGCTCAAAGGGCGTCTCTATCGGGGACCGCGAATGACGTTTTGGTTCTCTGTGTCTGAGATCCATGTAAGGATGTACCTGAGATAGCGTCAATAATGGACCCAGCAAAGCAATTTGCATTTTTTTTTTCAATATGTAAAAAGAAATAGGAAAATGGTAAAATCCTTTTATTTAAAAAATTCGAACCCATCTCTAAATTCTAACAAACGGACCAAACAACAGCGTACAGAAGACTGGCACAAAATAAAACGATGGGTGAAATTAAGCCATGAGAGTACTTTGATCCGACCGAGACCGACAATGGCAAATATCAACACAACCAACATTGCCCAATCATTGTATCTATGTATATTACAGCACATTGAGTTTAGGGGTCACTGTAAACTGGTTTTGATTTAGGTAAAATAGTTTTACCAGCATAAGCTGATCCCCTAAATGGATTATGACTTGAGATGAGCGGCTTAATTTTTTTTGTTTTTTATGCAACATTATTAGTGAAATACTTACAATATTAAAATAGTCTATGCAGGAAGTACGAGAGGAGGGAAAGAAAAAACAAATTATATTGTTTGCTTATTGGGTGCACTTTGTAAGAACAAAGACCACTGCTGCCTGATGGAAAACTCTGTATACATTTGATATTTTTGAACATAGGAAGATTGACTGGTTGAATAAATCCCTGCATTACACAAATAACTTATCAAACATCTTGTAGATGTCTAGCAGCAAATTCTTAAAATTAACAGAAAGTTTAATTTCAATTTACAAAACTTAATACAATTCATTCTGGAATTCAACACTCCAAATGTCTGCATAGTTTGATTACTTAATTTAATACGATTTCGAAAATAACAAACAACAAAATGATACTGAAACATTCCAAGTAACTTGATTCAATTATAACTTAGCTAAAACAATTAAAATGCGATGATCATTTATCAAAATAAATTGGAAAATTTACTGAAGCAATTAAAAAGATTGTAGGTGTGCCATTATGCATAAAAAATAGAACCTAAGCTGAATAATTCATTTGAGAAGATAAACTATACATTTATAACTAAAATGGCTAGTCAGATTCAAGGTTTTGTATTTTGACGAAAACGTGATAAAATTCCCACGCTGGAATTCAAGGAATTCTGTTGATAGGATGCCGCAAACCGTCGAAGAGCAAATTTAAATAAAAATAGCTGGTGTTCAGAACAATGGGAAGCTGGTGGATCCGAAAGCTCCAGAGCTTGCAGAAGATCCACAAAATACGAAGCTTTGAGAGCATTAAAACTTGCCACTAAAGGAACTATAGAATTCTCGTTGAAGCCGGTCTCATCCAGGCGAAGTTATTTAAAGAGTTTACTTTGCACACGAAGTATTAAATTTAAATGGTAATGCACATTTTGAAGCGTAAAAGCCAGCTTGGAGCCAATTTTGCGGAATAAATTCAAAATAAATTGAATGAGCGTTAAAGCAAAATAAGCCGGCCAAGATGTTTCAAATTAGATACAGTTCAGATGATTAAAATACGCTTTGCCTTCGTTTTGTAACGCAAAAGAGTACTTTTATATTTTGTTGTAGCAAAAGTTTCCTTTTGAAATAAACCTATTGTGGGCATAAATTTTAAAAATAGCAACCATTTTTTCCTTAAAACAATTTATGAACTCAAACTCGACAAAGAATTGATGACAAAGAGAGATAACGCCAAAATTTTCCGAGCCAACTGGAAGCAGGTTCACACCTTTCCGGAATACGTAATACTCTTTCCGGAAGTTTCCGAATGCTATCCGATTACAAGCGAGCGAGACTCGCGCAGAACTCTGGAAATGCAGTAGAGATTACGCTACACCTCCGTGTGTGCAATTGATCTTCCGTGAAGAAAATGGCAAAGGTGCAAAATAAAAGGCATCGCTCTCAGCTACATGTGTAGTACTTCGACGCCCGATAGAAAATGTGGGGAGCAAAGAATTTCTTTAGTCTTTCTAACGGAAAATGCGTTAGCAGAAATTCTTTAAAGAGGGATTTCGTTCGATATTTAAAATACAAAGTTTTATTTTTCTGGACATTTTACAAACCTTGTAATTTTCGAAAACAAAGTCATCAAAATAAAGAATATTTGTAATGTAATCATTCATAGCTCTTCCAGCCGCATTGAACGATATATTTTCTTCAAATACCGGTCAAAAGTCAGACTTCTTTTTTCTGGTAAGAAGCTTTGAAAGCTGTGATGTCGTCCAAAAATTTTTTAAATATCAATTTGGTATCTAATATTTGAGAACGTTAGGTACTAGATACTATTGAAGATTGTTAGGCGAAGAACACACGCAACGTCCGTTCCAGCGCATTTTTAGCGCAGCGTCAAAATAGCGCACAACGCTGCGTTGAAAAACAAAAGAGGAACGATTTTTGTGCGTTGCGGCGCAACAAAGATAGTTGTAGGCATTTAAAACAATAAGAGCAACAAAGACAGGAAAAAATGTGTCAAGATTAAAATTTGTAGAAGCGACATTATGTATTTATCTTCTGTGTGTAAATGTAGGTACGCAAGAATTTTGAATTTAATAAACAAGTTTTTATTATTTAAAAGGTATGAACTAGAAGATTAAACCGTCCAAGAGCATCTCAGACACACCTTCAACTAGGGTTTTGTAGTCAACGTTTCGATATACATAACAAAGTTAATTATGCTGTTGGTTTGCTTGCAGTGGTATGGTTACCAACCGCAAATCGAAAAACTTTTGTGTTTCTTAAAACTTAAGTGGTACAGCATCCGTTATAGTATTCGTGATAATCTCGGGTTGAGAACTATATGTAGCTTAATTCAGTTTTTACGCTTAACTTTTGAAAGAGAACGGATAACGATCAGTGTATTTGCAAAATAAGTCGACAGCTAAGTATTTTGTTTTAGTTCATCTCTTCAGTGACCTTACGACAGTTGAAATTTGAAACTGCGTCCATATGGACTACTGGTGTGAATCTGTGAAGCATCGGTCTCATGTGTGTCTTACGTCAACTCGGTATGAGTTTCGTCCTCTACGATAAGCTTCTTGTACCCAATCGGAGCAATCGCTAAACTTAATGTAGCTTAATTTAGTTATTACGCTGAACTAGTGAAAGAGATCGAATTCCATTCCATTCAAAGTTACAAAAATATATGAACGAATCAAGTGGTTCACAATTTCGCTGCCTGGGTTAGAGCTACCGTAGTGTAGCGGTTTATTTTTGCTATGTGGCACTGCACTTATCGGCCCCGGGGCCGGTTAAAGCTACACCTAACTATTTTGTGGGGAGCGAGGGCTCACCCGGATGTGTGTGGGTGGTTGTTCAAACAACCAGTCCAATCACGCCCTTGGGGTAAGACTGGGCTTACGAGTTTTTCTGGGAAGAACGGGTCGGACTGTGTTTACCCGGTATGTGCCGGTAGTTGCCAAAGAATGGCACAAGTGAGGGGCCTCTGTGTCCTATTCGCCGGGGACGAGGGTTGCTTAAAGAGCTTGTAGAGTGTGATCTACTCGCAATGGCTGCATCAGCTGCTAATGTGATGGGACCGTCAACATCCGAAAGGACGTGCCTGGGGCAAAGTCGAAAGTTCGAAGTTGGATAGGGGTAGTAGTTAGACGCTGTAACTATTAGGGGAGCTCCAGTAGCCCTGCGCATGAAGCGGTTTTGGATGACTTGCAGCATATTCAGATGGGTCTTAAAGGTCATGATTGGCCTGAAGCAGTTAGTGTAGATTCTCACCTTTTCTAAGAAAGAGTTTGCTCTTGTAATTGAGCATCGAATGTATTCTGCCCAAAACTGTTATGTGGCTAAGTTTAGTCTGGAGTCGAGTGTAGCGCTCAAACACATCTGACCCGGTTTGTCCGAAAACGTGGGTTCGAATCCCATCAGTGGCGTGAATTTATTCCATTTGCTTCATTTGTATTAACTTTGTAACCAAAAAGTGTATGTCAATATCTAGTGTTTGATTAAAACACCAAGTATTCCAAATTACTTTCATGTGGAAAAATCTACAAAATACTAAACATTCATATGATACCTACTTTATAAGGTAGACAGACACTATGGATATTCGATATCCATGTGCCAGCAGAAGCGGAAACAAATTTGACGGTACCTACAAGATAAGAAACCATCTGTACAATTCGTATTGTTTGATAATTGATGAAATAAAAGATGTGGCGATTGCATGTGAAAGAACGAGATATAGTACTTCAAAATTTGACAATACCACTCTTTCTTTTACATAGGTTTGTCTCTTTTGCGCACGTCTGGCGGACAACCTTGTCAAAACAATATTTGTTGATAGGTGTTGCCACGTACATATTTTTACCATAGAAGTTGGGTTAATGAAGTAGGAAAAGCGAGAAAAGTTACGGATATTGCCAAAATGAATCAAACCTGTAAGATGATGTCTGTTACCTAATTACGCAATAGCTTAAGATGAAAGTTCCCTGAAGTAGTCCTTGAATAAATCAATAACCGACTTGGCATCACATGGATCTCACAACTTTTTACAGTATAGATGAACTGAGAGGCGAGACTTGGTTCTTTTTACAAGTAAATGTTTTTGGTGGGATCTCATTTCTTTTTGTAGATAGTCTTCCTCTTTCTCTTATCTGGAACTACTTCTTGAGCCTCAGCTACAGATTTCCTCAAAGCCCATCCGCAAAGTTAACTTTGTAATCCTATACATTTGTATGGAAATACAAAGTTAGTTATGCGGTTGCAACCGAATTTGCAAAATGTTATAGTTTTCCCTTTATTCATACACTAAATACAAGATGTATTCTAAGTTTCAAGCTCCTTAGTCTACTAGAAGTACCTTAGAATTTTGATGATCGGTCAGTCAGTCAGTCAGTCAGGCAGAAAATTAAGAAACTTTGACTATCTATAACTTCTAAACTACTGGTCCAAATTAAATGAAATTTGAAATGTATCGTGTCTATGCAGTGCTTGATAAGATATTTTAAAATGAGAGTTTTAAACTTATCGACAAGGGAGTTATGGGGGGGTCAAAAATGGCCTGAACTGGTTCGAGAAAAGGATGGTACGGCCGTGCCGCTTTCAGCTCGACTTGGTGGGGGCACTGCCGTGCCCCCAGATCTGCAGTCTTGTTCTTAAAATTCACTAATAATTATTATTGTTGTTTTCTTAGTATTCAAATATTTATCTTTGTATTATTTTTATTTTCCGTGTAGTGTCGGCCTGGAATAGCATCATCCCATATCTATCCCGTAGCTACCATATTTGATATATGCAATTTTAGGCGACAGGCTGACAACCTGTCACTATGGTGATACACATCCTTCTTAATAACTCTCAAATTTTTGTCAGACGTGGAGTAAATGACCGTTTTATTACAGCTGTTTATGCTCTGCCTACCCTGCAAGGGGTAAATAAATATGCCTGAATAAAACACACAGCGCCATTTAGCCCGAAACTAAGCAAAGCTTGTATTATGGGAATTAGGTAACTGATATAATACATATTCTTTTACTGCTGGTCCGACAATAACCTAACAACATTTAATGACCAATGTGGAGTAAATTTATTTTTATGTTCCTGGCAACACTTGCACTAGCCTGACATTTTACCTGACATTATGTATGAATGAGCGAGCGAGAAAAGTACTGGTAGACGTAGCAACATGATATTGTTCTTTTGATAATATGCGACATTGTATTTCAAATGAGTTTCCCGTACAGGATGTCGAAATGAATTTGGCCGTTTCACTTGACGTCGAAAGAGCAATTGATCTTACTGCTGCTTATCGAAAAAAATAATATCAGAGCGCGGCTGGTCAATCAAACTTAAAAGCACAATCTAGAAGCAAGGTCGTGTCCCGCCAAGACGAGCCAAACAAAGTGTCTTTACTACGGAGTAAGGCATAAGATTACAAAAATAGTTTTCTACGTTGAGTAGGGTATTATAAGGGTTCAAAATGGGAGCACGTTTGTGTGAGATATCCTACCTTTCGTATAATATAATCACCGTTTTATACATATAATTTTCCTATAGGTAAGTTTGATGGGCATCTCCTTGTTGCACATTGCACCTGCGAGTTGTCTCCACTTCATCAATCCCGTTGTTTTTCTAAAGGTTATCTTTAGGTTACATGTAGTTCGATTTTGCCATAATTTCTAATGATTGGCCCCAAGTATTTAAAATGGTAAAACTGTAGGTATATGTTTTATTTAGGCTAAAAGTTTTGTCTTAGACGCGTCTTTGTGGCCCTCGAATATAACATTTAAATGTTTAAAACTTTATTTACAAGTAGATTCACAAATAATTCTTTTAGAATGTCAAATACAATCAATATACATAAACAAAATATAATTTCAAATTAAATTAAAGGACATTGGGACCTTTAGTATGGACAAAATACCCACTACTGCAAACATTAATGAATTATGTCTCATTTTAAAGGCTAAGCCTCCTAGTTATAGCAGGCAAAGGCGCATTATTGTGAGGGATGGGAATATTAAGATATTCAATAATATATATGTCGCAGGAATCTAGCGAAATCCGGTAATTCGCGAAATCCCTAGGCCCTTCGCGAAGAGCCGGATAATAGCGAAATGCATGATTCGTAGCCGAATCCGCTACGCACCTGCTACGAAAGGTTCCATATGCAGCAAAGGTTCCATATGCTGATCAGGTGGTTCAGCCTGCAATTGCCTACTCATTCATGTCAGCGGCCCACGGAACGCCCAGTGTCGTAAGGGTTCTTCGGGTGGTCATAATCATGCCCATGATTATGATTATAATCATAATGACCATGGCCATGACCATGACCATGACCATGACCATGACCATGACCATGACCATGACCATGACCATGACCATGACCATGACCATGACCATGACCATGACCATGACCATGACCATGACCATGACCATGACCATGGCATGACTAAGGAGCTTTTTCATGCGCCAAACGTGCGGCCCTATGGGCTCACAGGGTTCTGATTCCTGGCGCAAGGCGAACAGGAATTCCGCGTATACAAGCGCTTCCTAACCGCACTGGAGGGCTCCGGTACCGAAATGTCCTGGTCCGCCTACGCACCCCCAAAAGAGCAGCCAGCCAAGGTAGCGATCAGAAGCCTCCCATGTGGACACGGACCCGCAGGAAATCAAGAAAGAGCTGACCACCCTGGGCTACGAGGTGGCCTACATGCGCCCCATCAAGGCTCGCGGAGAACGCCCAGTGTGTATCAACTTAGCCCAGCTTATTCGCACGCTAAACCTCACCCCGGGCGGGCATCTACAACGTCACAGAGCTAATGTGAATGCTCGGCGTGAAGATCGAGGGATGGCGTGGAAAAACAGGGCACTCCACAATGCCATCGATGCTAGCTATTCCGGCACAGCAGTAGGCACTGTTAACGTAAGCTGCCATGCGTGATCTGGGGCGGCGAACATCCCGCCCTGGATTGCAGAAGACCCCGAGAAAAACCGGCCGCATGTACCAACTGTGGCGGATCGCACCCGGCTAACAGCCTCGATTGCCCCGTACTGCGCCGTGAAGTTCGAAACAAGAGAGGGGGGCACAGCACCTCTTACGAAGACGGAGGCGACACCGCAGGGGGAAACCAACGCAGCTGGATCCCTTATGGTGGCTGCCAAACGGCCCCTCCGAAACTTCGACGACAAAGAAGCGGAAGCCGAGGAGGCGTAGAAGGCGAGCAACACCCCCGCCGCCCCCAGGACGGGAAAGCACCGGGCCAGCCACGTCAAGAGTCACCCACGGGTCCGTTGGATGTGGTCGGCTCCCCTCAGGGCACACCTCAGGGGGAGAAGCCGAAGCACCAACCGGCCCCAAGACAAGAGAGCGCACGAGCAGCCGTCTCCTAGAAGAGGACAGAAAGGTCCTGATCACGGTGGCGGACGCGACTTTTATCGTCGAAAAGAGCCTCCAGTGACTCGAGCCATACGCCGGGGTCATGGCTGCCAGGGATAAACCGAAGGCTCTGAGACCCAGATAGGCTGCTCTGGGTGGTGCTGTCGAGCACAGTCTGACGTAGACATCACCTGTCCACATCCATATAGTGTCATAGCTGTATTTTTATTTAAAAAGTATAGTACAAAGAGAATTTTATTGAAAGTAGCGATAAATACCATGAAAATCTTAAAATTGAAAAATATAATTATTTTGACTTTCCCATGGAATTTTAGAAAAAAAACAATATATTTAGGAAATACCTAGATAAATCTAATAATTTACGTATGTTTCATCAATGTTCGCTAGGTGGGTCAGAAAGGTCCCAATATCATTTAGTCATTCAAGTGTGAAAATTAAAATCATACAATTATTATTATTTCAATTGTAAATGCACGTCCCGATTTGGTATTAACAACGCGTTCATGTTTCTTTTGATGAGCTGAAACTTCAGAGGTCCATGCCTTTTGTTATTAATGTAATCATCTTACATATAATAGGCTTAATAATATAATGTTTTCTTAAGGGGGACCTATAGTCATTATTTTTCATACAAACGCTCTCAACCTATCCCTCTGCCAATTCGCAACCGATCGACTCAAATTTTGCGCGGTAACTCTTCTGGACTACATCCATGCTCCATATTCTTTTTCTGGTTGTAATAATGCATTTAAAAAAGATATGGCCGTCGCAAAGTGCTCTAAACTTATCAGCAAGTTTACGCCTTAGTATCTTCTAAATATGACAATAATTTCAGCAACACAAACGATAGGAGCATAGAATATTTTATTGGCAGAAAAATAATGCCACTGTCAAGAAATTTGATAGAGATTTCGAACGGGGAGCCTAGTACACCCAGAACGCAAATTTTCCGGTAGCGAGCTACAACTGTCTCTTTTATAACTGCGGGACGGGTGGGATGCATAAATGAAATAGAAATATTTTTATCAACTAACAGCTCACGAATTTTCAGCTCGGTATAGTAGCCTCTTAATCACAGATTAAAATTTAGTTTTTGATTGACTTAATATATTTTCCGGTATATTTTTATAGTATCGTATACTTAGACCATCAAAATGAAGACCTAACTTTAGCTAGTCTGTACTTTGGTTGATCTATTTTATTTGTACTTCTTGTATTGCGGTTATGCCTGCCTGTCATAATTTCTAGTATAATTATTTATATTTTTTCTTACATATACTAAATGTTTTCATGAATATATTGACATAAGTATACGACATATGCTCCGTTTTCTTGCATTTAATCTTGAGATCCATGTCTTATAGAAACTTCAACCAACGGTCGAATTCGCCCTGCTGCAGGTCTTCTACAGAGTCATAAGAGAAACATCATCTGCATACAGTATTTTCCACGGCACGGACTTCTGACAGCCGCGGCTAGTAAGACGATTGGCTCAGTGCTGAGATTTGTTGAACGCCAAATTTAATTTCAAATTTATCACAGACTTCTGATGGTGACAACTTCTGTTGTAATACCATTGTACAATGAATGAGACGTATATTTTTTACTTATGAATGATATTGAGATTGATATTGCGCTTCACTGTTTCATATTGTATGGAATAGTAATACATTGTTGCAGATTATATTGCTTTGTACTCTATTATAGTGTCGGTTTCGATTATTAACCCTTGGGGGTGCTGTTGAAAATTAGTGATTAAAACCTGTCTTGAAAAAAGAAATAATCTTTCACTCGTACTACTAATTAACCAACATAACTATTATAAATAAAAATAAAAATATACTAAACAATTTAAATATAATTAAATACTCTACGACCGGACCTATGCGATGAAATTCGGCGCCATTACGCCAGCAATGTTATTTGCATTAGAGATGACACACTTCAGCGGAAATTCCGTCGCCGACTAAATCTACCCACTGAATATACACAGAAAATGTCCTAATTATTCCAAGTATCAGGCTCGGCTAAGGGTTAATAAACCGTCAAAAATCTAACGTCCGTTGCTGCGTTACGTGTGCCATACCCTGCGTTATTTTAGCGCAACGCACAACGCTGCGCATTTTTAGCGTCGACGGGATGCGTCTGTCAATACCGTTTGACATTAGGGTGCGCAACGCAGCGTTGGGCCTGCGTCGTCGTATTTATATGGGATTAAGGTGGAAATTCGCATTTTTCTAATGCTGCGCATCGCAGCGCTAAAATAACGTCGAAACCGACGTTGCGTGTGCGAAAGGCCTTACTCACAGGCAAGTCATTGATGAAGAAAGCGAGCTCAGGCGCTGGGCGGCCGGGACCCGACGTGCAGTTGGCTCGGAGCACGTCGCCCGGGGTGAAGTAGTGTTGGCTGGTTTGAATTGTTGGTGAAGATGGTGGTAGAACTGTTGAAGGAAAACATTCGTTACTGAAAATAACTACAAATATTTCAAGGGCTGTAGGAGCGAAATTGATAACACTCCGAGAAAGGTACAAGGTAGTCATTATTAAAAAAAAACTCCCAAACAGACTAAAACTGACGATGTTATTGTATGGGAGATCCAATTTCTGTTCTACTTAACAATGTAAAAATTTATAAAACTGTCCAATAAAAACATATATTTTGTACGAGCGCCATAGGTCAATACAAATTGATATCAAGGCAAATTGATTTGACAATGTTATGGAAATAAAAATCATCAATTCACATCAGGTAACACGCTCTGACGACGAAATACCCAATAACAATTTACGAGAGTGAATGATCAAAAATTCTATTCTTTGAGATACCAAACTGTACAAGTAAATATCAATAAAATGTACCGTACGAATCTCCTGAAAACAAATTCTTTACTTTGAACGCAAGGTTCATCGAGTTGTTCTTTGAGTCAGTGATACATTAAGTATCACCGTTTTTGTGTATGTTAAGGGCTCAGTAACAGTATCTTTTCATTATAAATGATCTTAACTTTTTTCTGGTTATAACTATCATAAAGGATTTTCAGTAGCAACTTGCACTAACTAAAATCTACAATGATTCGTAATGAGATCATTCTGAATCGTAAGATTTCGCGTGCTAAAACTATTTACATTTCTGAGGCCAATATTTACAAATCATTGGAACTAGATACATACCAACAACCTCCATATTGTTGGAGACGATAGAAGTGGCGAAGGAAGGCGCATCAGCCGTCACCTCGCAGCTGAAGTTCCCTGAGAGACCGAAGCTGACCCTCGTGAGCACCACTTGGCTCTGGTTTGACCTGGCCAGCTGTTGAAGAAAATAGTAACATTTAATTTGAAGGAAAATTTGAACCAACGTTCATATTCTTTATCTGTGAATTTTGCGGTTGTCAAAGCACGATACTAATCCATACCAAGTGTCAAAATAATCGTAGAAAAGAACAAAAATCCGATGAAGTGACATATTTTTGTTAAAATTACTTGTCACACTATTTGACATCCCGCCAGAACTTGGGCGAAACAGTGGCGAAAAGCCTGCGGATTTGATTTCCGTACAAAACAAGCCTACCGGTTGTAGCTTATACCGCTTCATTTATTTATCCGGTGTTTCCAACAGTATGAATATAACAACAAATATTTTTTACTCAAGTCTCAGTTTTCAAATTGTATGTACATCGAATGTAACTGTCAGAACGTAACCGCAGAAACGCAGCAGGTTTTATCAGGCATGATTCTGACAACTCGTCTTGTTAACGCTTGACTACCCTTCCTTTCTAGGCTGTCACTATCCAAGTTTAAGGGCAAAAGATTCAAATCGTGTTTGTTTGGCATTATCACAGTAAAACATAAAATTGTTACAGCGTTTTCTTTCTGCCGTTTCACCTCTACAACGCGCTTACAAAAATACGAAACACTTGAACACCCATTTTTTACAAGCCTGAGTTATTCAAATGCAAGAAAATTCTGAAGCAACATTTGTACGCTGTAGTATCACACTGTTATCAAGTGACGGCCATATATCAAGTGTTCCGTAGTGCCCTGTAAGTGGGACAACGAAATCACGGGCACTCTGTATGCCGTGAAAATCAGCACAATTTTCACATATTTCATGCTCGCCTCGCGACTAACGTACGCTCCTTTCTGCTGTTTCGTGGAACGGAAAGTAAACATAAATAAAGTTGTTGGAGGCTAAAGCTAGGTGTGGTGTTGTAGGAATATGCAACTTTGATTTACAGTGGTGCTTTTCACGTTTACTGGATTTTCGGAATAGTTCACCGAATTTTTTCATAGAATAAACTCCACCCTTATGTAATACGTTACAAATTATACAGGGATATTTTTAAGTCAGTGCGCAAACTTTGCAGGGTGTTTCTACACGTGATTATGATCAATTTTTACTATGGGACCACCTGCAAATCAGCAAAAAAAATATTGGATGTTCCATTAGAAAAATTCATACCTATTCGGCAAAAATGTATGAAACAATCAAAATATAATATTTTTAGATTTCGCAGGTGGCCCCATAGTAAGAGTTAATCAAAATCACGAGTAGAAATATCCTGCAAAGTTTGCGCACTGACTAAAAAGTAACCCTGTTTACCAAGGATTGACATTGTAACTGTAAAAATAATAAATTATAAGAAAATAGGTTATAGACAGGTAGGTAGGTTTAGATCCTACAGGGATAAATATTTGCTATCGTTATTTTTGCCTGCATAAAGTCGTCATCAAAATACAGAACATGCAGTGTGTAGTACTGCAATATTCTACCTAACACCTGTAAACTACACGGCCTAGTTGTTCAATTCTCGAGAGTCCAGTAACACCACAGGTAACACAGTAAAATGAGAAACACACGTAACGGACGTGTGTGCTAGTTTTGCGTGGTGCTATCAGTAAGTTAGGACAATTACGAATAACGACTTTATCATAGAAACACAAAAAAACACAGTAACTTCCTGTTAAATTTTCAAAAAAGGAGACAAAACGCTTCTCAAAAACTATAGACCGATCACACTTCTGAGCCACGTCTATAAGCTGATCTCGAGAGTCGTCACGAATCGTCTGGCAGCAAGATTTGACGCCTTTCAGCCACCGGAACAGGCCGGGTTTCGTAAGGGCTTCAGTACCGTAGACCACATCCATACTGTAAGGCAGGTTATACAGAAGACAGAGGAGTACAACCAACCACTGTGTATGGCTTTTGTGGACTACTAAAAAGCCTTCGACTCTATTGAAACCTGGGCTGTTTTGGAGTCCTTGCAGCGGTGCCAAGTCGACTGGCGGTATGTGGAAGTGCTGAGAAGCCTTTATCAAATGGCTACGATGTCCGTTCAAGTACAAAACCATAATACAAGACCCATCTAACTGCTCCGTGGTGTAAGACAGGGTGACGTTATATCCCCGAAACTCTTCACCAACGCATTGGAGGATGTCTTCAAAACTCTACAGTGGGATGGACTGGGCATCAACGTCAACGGCGAAAGTCTCACGCATCTCCGCTTTGCCGACGACATAGTCATAATGGCCGAATCGCTGCAGGACCTGCAAAAAATGCTATCTAGTCTTAACTCTGCCTCGAGACGTGTTGGACTTGGGATGAACTTGGATAAGACGAAGGTCATGTTCAATCAACACATAATCCCCGAGCCGGTCTCCGTCGAAGGTGTAGTCCTTGAAGTTGTCCAGAAATATGTGTACCTTGGGCAAATTTTGCAGATGGGGAGAGACAACTTTGAGGCTGAAATCACCAGAAGAGTGCAGCTTGGCTGGGTAGCATTTGGAATGCTGCGTCACATCCTCGAATCATCTTTGCCACAATGCCTCAAGACCAAGGTGTTCGATCAATGCGTCCTACCAGTCATGACCTACGGAGCCGAGACGTGGAACTTGACAGTAAAACTGGCCCACCGGCTACATGTCACTCAGAGAGCTATGGAAAGGTCTATGCTTGGTATCTCTATAATGGATAAAGTCCGGAATGAGGCCATCCGAAAAAAGACCAAAGTGACGGACATAGTCTGGAAATGTAGCAAGCTGAAGTGGCAGTGGGCTGGCTACATTTGTCGCAGAACCGATGAACGGTGGAGTAAGCGGGTTCTCGAGTGGAGGCCACGCCTCGGCAAACGTAGCGTTGGGCGCCCTCCGGCCAGATGGACCGATGACTTAAAAAAGGCGGCTGGTAGCGACTGGATGGCGAAAACGGGAGATCGTGCCTTATGGCATTCCCTGGGGGAGGCCTACGTCCAGCAGTGGACTGCAATAGGCTGAAATAGAAATAGAACTTCCTATGAAACGTTCACCTTCTGAATTGACATTCCTTAGAAACTAACAGTACAGCATAATAATTAAAACCTAGAAGCCTTATTTGTGCTGGAAGCTTGATTTTTGCGCTGCTTAACGCATGCGGAAGGACAATTTGAGTTTTGTCCGTAGTCCCACACAAATACGGTTTATATAAAACGATTTGACAGACGCTGCGACAACGGATGCATTTGTGAAACCGTTTGACATAAACCGTATTTATATGAAAACAAGGTGGAAAATAGCATTTTCATGCGACAGCACTGCGCAAAAATAACGCATAAGCCGACGTCTCATGTGTTTCTCGCCTCACATAGTAACTTCCTATGAAACGTTCACCTTCCTCAAGTTCTGTGAATAGACGTTCCGCAGAAACTAGCAGCACAGCATAATAACTAAAGCCTAGAAGCACGTGTTTGTTGCAAACGGAACATTTCCAGTAAACTTAAGCTAGAAACACACGTAAATTTCATTTATGACACGTAAAGTCCGTTTGTGCGTTACTTTTGTGCAGCGCTATCGCATGCGTTAAGACAATACGAAATTCAGCCTTTTTTCGACACAGCGTTGTGCTTACGTGTGTTACTCACTTCATACAGTAACTTCCTATGAAACGTTCACCTTCCTCAAGTTCTGTGAATAGACGTTCCGCAGAAACTAGCAGCACAGCATAATAACTAAAGCCTAGAAGCACGTGTTTGTTGCAAACGGAACATTTCCTATTCACTTACTGATGCTAGAACTCCAGTAGCGTAAGGTTAGAAACACACGAAATGTCAGTTTATATGCGTTATCCTTGTGAAGCACTGTAGCATACGTTGTGAAAATGCAATTATTCACTTCGGTTTTTGTCAAAAGGTTTGACAGACGCATCCGCTCGCGCTGCGTCGAACCGTTTGAAATAACCCTAATATGAATTATATTCTAATAAGATTGATATTCGTATTAACCTAATACATGCGTTACGCAGCGCTAAAATAGGGCAGCAATTAATGTTATGTGTGTTTCTCGCCTAAGTAGGAATGCATACCTGTTGCAAATGGACCTCAATATACTTATACATATAAATAGGTAGGAAGGAGGAAGGCAGAAGGAGGTCAATACCTACCTACATTCATGCATGATACTCAATACCTACATAAGGCGCTAGGTTTACACATGAGACTGATCTATCAGACAAGTGATGGTCCACCGACAGCGATAAGACGCGCGTCTCACGGGTGTAGGTAGATGACAGCTCTTCTATTTCATACATTTTCTATGGAAACGATTTCGGTTGTCGCGATTTCTCACGTATAACATCTCGTGTTTTACGTCTCATGTGTGAAAATAGGGCTTCAATTCGAGTAAATTTAGTTCCGCCTTACTAGTCGTACTTGCTATAACCAAAGTTTCCCAACGTAAGCTGCCAGGAACACCGATCTGTCAATATTATGATGAGGATACTACATACATTTCTGGGTCTATCAAAGGTTGAGTCTCTGTTAGAGACAGCTCCCAAACTAAGTAACTGCTTATGGGTAAATTGATTCACAAAATTGGAGTATTTTCAATGACCCATCTACAGGGAGTAACAGAAAGGGTATAACAAGCCGAAAGGAGGTCAAGGTACTCATGAAACTGAACAACTTTCCCCATGGAACATGGGACGAAATACGAAAAAACAAATTTGGGCCTCCCATACAAAATTGCCGATCAGTCCAAATTTTATTTTGATTCATATTTCGACCCATGTCCCATGGGGAAAGTTGTTCAGTTTCATGAGTACCTTGACCTACTTTCGGCTTGTTATACCCTTTCTGTTACTCACTGTATAATGTCATCATCCATGACTAGCACGATACTAGTAGTTTTTGAAAAAATAATTTAGTTCATTATCCGCATTCTCAATCACAACTTCTACCATTATTATTATGAAACGAAGTGAAATATAACATTTTCTCATCCAATTTTTTCATGGGCTTGTTTCAAAGCAGATGTTCATAAATCCACGCCCTTTATCACGGCCTCTTATATCTCAGCATGATAATAGTCGAATGGGCTATTTTGTTTCATCTTTTACCCGTTTTCACGGGTTATTCCGGAAAAGAATATTCTTTGGCTGCGCTACAAAATGTTCTGCAGTATTTTGTGGTACTTAAAGTTGTATCGCGGAACTGTGGATTGTATAATTTGATACAGATAAGAATCTTGCCTTTATCCCATGTGCGGTAGGTAAATCGTGAGAGCAGCAAAACCTCACTTCTTTCTCGAGAGAATTATCTATGTGTATTACAATTTTAAACTGAAATCTGGGCTGAAAACTTACTTTAGCCGAGAAGACCACTCGCTACCTTCCCTTTCTCATTTTAGTTTTTCATCAAGTGGGAAAGGGAGTACCATACGACAACGAGTGGCCTTCTCAACAATAGCTACTTCATTTGACAGTGATACTTTTCATGTCTGAAATTAACCGTCAAATATTTTTTTAGACGTAGCAAAAACGATTGTTGTCACCGGCGAAGACGCTTTGCATACCCCCCGGCATGATGATGTATCTATATAAAACAAATTATGCATACATACATACATAATACTTGTAAGATAATCCTTTACAGTAAGATAATGTACATACAACAAACTCCTAGTAACAGTAATATGTTACACGTGCAAAGCCCCTCTAACTTGTCACAAGCCACTTTAATTCTATGGGGAGATTAAACTCGGAACAACACTTAGCGAGTTTGCCTCGTATGTCCAAGACACTACGGGTAAATGTTTCCCTATAGATCTTCTAGAAATTTCACACGTTTGCTATGGAATAGAGCAGGCTAGGCGGTAGCAACACAGTTTCTCCGGTGTTTTTCCGGACTCGGGTGCCTCCTCCTCGCCTCATAATCCTCATTACTCAGGTCGTGATTCTATATTATGGGAAAGTATTTTCTCATTCACGATGCTTCTCTATCGCTGCCTATCTTCGGCGAAATGGTGCGAACATGCAGCTTGGTGTCTTGTGCCGAGCGAATTTGGTCAGACCACCTGAACTGCGACCTCTTGGTCGGATGCCAGACAAGAGGAAAGTAAAGTCCGTTTGCTTAAATTTTGTCGCGCTGACAAGTGGATTCCTACAAGATATGACATTTTCTAAGGGAATGACAATGTCTGCGCGACACAATCTAATCGGATAACATGTCGCCCACATAAAACGTCACGTTTCCGCATCGAAGTTGCGGTTGTCCCAGGTTGTCATGTGTATGGTGGCTGTCATTAACCTTCTGATAAGTTTGTCTAAGGAATATGACTGCATCACGCAATACAAGGAAACCATTAAAATCGTTCTCGTTTTATAGAGTGGCGCCATAAAACTTGGCAAAGTATTTACTTAATATTTTCCTAACACCTTTTACCCTCCATGGTAATCTATCTTTATTTGAGTGGGTGATAGATAAGCTTCTCGTGATGGACCCATTTCACCCAATTCCCAAATAGGCTCTGGATGGATTCAACGTGTTTTGTCTATAAACCTGCGTATACATACCTACATGCAAAATCTATTAAAATATGCATTGGTTTTCAGTTTCACTAAAACCGTTAGTTCTAAAAAATACTACAGTATCGCATCGCGTGTTTACCTACGGTTTAAAGCATTTTATTGTAGGTATCTCATACAGATATGGTTATTCATTTTATTTCGTTGCTTGTTGAGGTAAATAACGCTTACTGTGATAGCCACCTGAAAACTTTAATAACGATTTAGAACCATGCAGAGTAATATGCATAGAGATTGAAATGTGTGCCAAAGATACACAAATGCATGCAAGGAATGCTTGTGAGGCTTACTAATACCTACGTACGATGCATCGTGTCTATAACTCAGTCAGTATTATTGAATTCCTAAACATCTACTAATAGATATAGGGCACAATCAGCATGTGAAGTGAAACTTCCCACTTTTTTAGTCTATAAAAAAATGGCCCGATCGGCTATGTTTGAATACCACTAGTTTAAGCTCGAAACATATTTATACCTAAACGAAACGAAAACAAGCAATACCTAGACAAACATTGAAAAGAAATACAAAAACTATCAATAGGAAAGAGCTAAAATACATAGAGCCTCTATTGTGTAATAGTATACCTACTATAAGTAACCAACTCAAAATTTTGTGAAAATAAACAATGCAATTGAAATTCCTACCACAATGAAATTCCAATTAATAGTTTAATCTGAATTCCAATGTATTGGCCAACAAAGGGTCGGAAAGATAACAAATTATAGAACCTACCTATATATCTACTAGTACTTATAGTTGGTTGTATAAGTGAATACTGTTGGGAGGTGTTGAAGCGATAGAACTTTGTATAAATAGATCTGAAAGCGCAAGTGAGGAGAAAATATTGGGTTGTATTCAAAACAAGAAATGTATCCGACTTGCATACGAACTACCTACCGCATAAGCTCTTTCTAAAGTTTTCCATAAAGTGATTGTGTTCCATTGGTCAAGTAAACCAACACACCTAATTCTTGCCATACGTGTTGTAAAAGGCCAATAAAGGGGACTAAACGATTAATAAAGGATTTAGTAGCTACGTTCCTTGTACATACCACATATTGAATTATGCTCACCACGCACGCCCACCAGCCAAGCTTTGTCAGAATGGCAAACACCCCCAAATATCCAAGTGTCCAATTGGGGACATTTATAACTTTTTGATGACAACTTTTGTTCCGCTAGAATCGCTTATCTTACGCCAAACCCTTAACGAAGGACCAGAACTAGGAATTTAATTAATTCCAAAGGGATACGGAAGTAAATATTGCTAATAATAATGATAAATGAATCTGCAATGCAATTGTTTTGATAACGGCTTTTGTATTGTCATATCTTACAGAAATACCTGCCTACCTTATTTTTTTATTTTAAGTTGGTAGGTATTTGGGTACGGTTATGAAGATGACTAAGTTTTTGGATTCAAGAACATGTCAGACACAAAAAGTTGTCGTATTAAACAATACCACCAGCTACATATCCGATACGATGGTGTCATATCAACTGATTTCATCACTACTAAAGGTTGTTGTGTTGAATCCCGCTCCGTTTACAATATTTACGCAAGAAAAAACGTTGCATTACGAAATCTTCAAACAAATCACCATTACATTAGCTTAATTTGAGACTTATCCGAACCATTACAACTCAACAGGTAAAAAAAGATGGAGAATGAGAGTTACAGCCAACAGAGCCTCATTCGCCATACCTTGCTGGTTGTCGAATACGTGTTACTGCAATAAACTCAATATAGCCCGCAATGTATGGTGAATGGGGCCCTGCAGACATGGTTGTGTAAGGCTTTAATTTTATGCTTACAATCTGTTCTCGGGCTTGACATGAAATACGATTTACATACAACCATTTGCCCTGTAGGTAGATTTGTTGTCCCTTCTTATTATGTGAGTCTTGGCTGGCTGTAATAAGTTGTAGCGATTTCATGTCAGATTTAACAATATGTTTACTTCTGTTTAGTACATCTTGTTCATTCTCTAGCGCAACTATATTTTAATTGAATATGTATTATTTTTTAAGCTATAGGTACTTTACATTTTTGAAGCCCTGCTTTTGTCTAGGTACCTATATAACTTTATAGATTATTATGAAACATAGATAAAGAAGTCATGACATTCTGCAGTGGGATTAGCATTAGCAAGCCTCTAATACTGATAAATAAAACCATTTGCTTAAAAATCGATTTGTATTTTCTTCTATATTATCCAATTGTATTTTAAATGCCTACTTTTCTTAGGTACCAACACCTACTCAAAATTCTGTAGCGCTTACGAAACATATTACATTTAAAAAAAACTTTGCTCAGCAGCATACTTTGACTATGACTAACAAGCATAAAATACGGGGAGAACATTCGTTCGTGACAGCCAAAAGGAGATGATTCATCTCCTCCACGAGGAAGTTTGCTCGAAATTTCACAAGTTGCACTTACACAAACTTGGAGGAACGAAAGTGCAGAGGAAACATTTTACACAAGTTATGCGAAGGCATTTAAAACTCGTCTGCGCAATTATACCAAAGCATAGACTTAGGACCTAAACGGAGAACAATTTTTTACAGTAAAGCTATTGGTCAAGACAGACCCTAGAAAGTAAGTCTTTCATGTAGTTTATACACAACTTATATAAATTGATTTTGTTCAACAAAAAAGTTCCTAGCTAACTCGTGTAGTACTACATAATAGATGAGCGGTGCTTGTTCATTAAATTATAAAAAGCTTTTGGTAGCGAAACACGATATTTAGTATTGGAAGGGGGACTTAGTAAATATGTCGCGGACGAGACAAATCCCAACCAGACTGTAAGACTGTAACGTAACTGTCCCTGCATCCAAATTGTACCTATTGTTGGTTTTAGCCTAACCATGTGGTAGCGGCTCAGAAAGCCGTGTGGTAGCGGCTCAGATAGCCGTGTGGTAGCGGCTCAGAATACTGCCACCCCTAGTCCACTCAGGCCATTTCGTAAAAGTCGACATAGAGTTTTTACCTCGGCTTACTATCTGTCCACTTTGTCAGCCGCATGGGCCACCGCCAGGTTATACCACCCATACTAGCATTCCCAAAGAGGATAGACTTCAGGCAGGAAGCCGGTCATAAAACATTGCCGAATCCTTTGGCAACATGATTTTGTGCTCTAACAAATCGCGCAGTGCAACCAACAGATTTGGGGTAAGCGCAGGATGATGAATGTTGGTTTTCTTCTAAAAATTACTTAGCTCTGAGCTTACAACTTGCAGACGCTACTGTCAAACTTAAGTCCGTACTTAACAGGGTTTTTACACTGTTTTCGTTGAACACAGATTCATAAACAAGGTGAACTGATACGGGTTATATAAAATCATGCTCATGAGAAATTAAATTACAGATCGATGTAGGCATTAAGGGATGATTGATTGGGCTATTCTGAATCATTTGAACTAAATCATTATATATAATAAAACTAAGTTGATAAAATGTACGTGCCGATAAAGCTTAAAAAGGATTCCCGGTACGATAAAGGGACTTATATAGTGTGATAGCTCTTTATCCCCCCTCGAACAAGAAAGTTCCCGTTTTAACTTAAAGGGCGTATTTTTAAAGATATTTAAGGGCTTTAACAATCCCTCAAGTAGTGGCGCCATCTGTTGTCGAATAGTCGAACTCCACCTACAGTTCGTGATCTTTGATGCAATCTGTTTGGAAATTGTGGATTTTAAATGCAATGTATTTCAATATTTTTTATTATAGAAAACTGATAAATACCGTGGGCGGAAAGCTAGTTTAGTATAGTACTAAGTCATCTAGTTTTTTTTACATAATCTGGTTTTATTTAATTTAGTTTATGTGGTTCAGAATATCAATCATCCCTTATCTTGCCTTCACCGATCCGCCGGATACCCTTTACTTACAATAAAGTTCACTACTTTGAAAAAAATGAGTTGAAAACATCTAACGAGACCACTCGTTGTAAGTTAAAATGTTCTCGTGTTAAGTATTCTAGAAAATAAAATTTTGTACCTACATAATTCAGTCGGCTGCTTTCAATGAAAAGACGTTAACAATTTACTGATCAAACCTTTCTTCTTTACAATATTTTCATCAGAGTTTTATCATTATTCTTTCATCAAACTCACTTCGACGTAATTCAATTTCGACATCTTGTCAACTAAAATTCTGCTCAAAGCGATGTATAACTTGATTACGAAGCTCATACATTTTTCTGCTTATAGATTCTGCACGGGTCTTTAAATAAAGAGCTTCGAAAAGCGCTCTAGAACTAGGATAAAGGTATAGTTGCACTAGCGGTTACTGTACCACGCGACGCGACACTCTGAAAGTTGATAAACTTAGTCGATAACGTCTTCGAGGTATCTATGAAGCGCACGATATGGAATTGCGAGACTAAATCCTGGACATAAAACTGCATTTTAAAATTATTTTGCCTGTTTTGACATTCACCGTCATACTGTCGCACCACAGCAGCTCCGTGATACAGAATTTTTTGTAGCGTCGTGTCGCATCGCGTCGCGTTGTTTAGTGCAAAGAAATTAGTGTGATTGAACCCTAATACCGAAATTTTCATTTCACTGAGCTGATCTACACACCTGGTGCTCAGTCAGATAGAAATACACACATGTGGTGTCTTAATAGGCGAAACAGAATTCAATGAAATAATAGAAACTTTAGGTAGGTAAATATTAAAAAAACAGAGCAGCGGTGAACCGGTGCTTATACCTCTAGGTGTTTTTTCTTTCGTAATACATATTGAAGGGAATATCAATCATAGAGGTATTATTCTTTAGAGGTTGGTTGTATATCAATGCAAGTCATCATCATTTTCTTCCTGCCCTGTCCTCAATTGATTTCGATTCAGCCATCGCTATGTAGCTGTGGCTACCCAAGTCTGCTGATACGCTTTTTATGGATTCACCACAACATGTGGAAAAACTTACGCAGTAGAAGAATTTGGCCCTAATTTTATATTCAGCAGCTAAATTATAAGACCTCGCACAAACAAATGCGAACTAGCATCGCATTGCAAGTAGGTATGTCAAAAAGCAAATGAGAAAATTGACAGATTCTTGCGATGCGGATTTGCGATTATGTTTGCTTAGTTGTAGTATTGCGACTATAATTAAAAACATTTTATATTCTAAATACTTACATCAACATTGATCCCAGCGAAGGGAAAGATCTTCGTGGCTGGTGTTTCAGTAGGAGAGTAGCGGTAGAACTCGTGTCTGCCTCTGTACCACTTCACAGAGTAGAGGGGAGCGTCAGTCAGCTCGTATATGCAGGCGAGAGTAGCGTCGGACCCCCGCTGGACTACTGGTGGGGATATCCGTAGCTCTATAGCCCGGAGACCTCCAGCACCTGAGGAGTACGGTTTCTTGTTAAGAAATAGTGTCAAAATACAACAAATATACTAGGGATTGTTGCCTTGTAGGTTAGGATTAATACATCCAGTTGATCTTGACGCTATCCAAAAACTGTCGTGCGCACTGACGTAAAGTTCAATTGTGATATTTTTGAAGATTAATGAGATCTACAATGAAGACTACAATATAGCGTAGCGTACAATAAGTTCACGACTTATGGTGCCCTTATTTTCCAAGCGTCGCGACAACGACGCGCGTCAACGACGCCGTCAAATTTTGACGGCGTCGTTGTCGCTGCAGTCTTGTAGAAAAACCCGACCGCATCCCATACAAACTCTAAGCTTCTCAGCGCGCTGTCAACGTGACGGCATGGTCTTTCTGGTTCCCCATACAAACCAGTCATTTGACAGTGACAACGACCCGCGTCGTTGTCGCTGTCGCTTGGTTTTTAAGCCTACACTTAGGTATGTAAAAAATCTTTGATGTCATATTTAAGCAATCATATCATACCTAATTTTGCGACTGATTTATACGCAAGTGGAATCCGACCCTGAAGTTTTGGATATCTATTTTATAATATGGATGTTTAGGAACTCACGTATTTTTATAGATCTTCCAATTCCTATTATTATGAGTAAAAGATCTTTAAGGATTCGGAACAGCCTTTAAAAACTTTTTAAGGCATATTATTGTTAGGCTTGCGAAACGAGGTATAACTTGTAAGTAAAGACTTAACTTTAGCACCGTCGTTAACTCCTAGTCATAAACAGTTCTGCAACTTTCACCGATATTAACTAACTTTGGTTTATGAGCTCACAGTAGACAATAATTGAACAGTATAACACAATATTCCTCTAGATACACGAGATGAGATGGGAGTATTTTGTGTACTACGATTGGGGCGGTATTCTAAGCCGTTACAGAAAAAAATCAGGTGTTCCAGAAATATTTCTAGAACATTAAACAAATAAACTTTTAAGTATCCCATGTAACTTCTAAGTCATTATTTGTAGGAAGGCAACTGTTGTACACAGAATTATGCTGGCAACATTGTTTTTGACAGCTACTGTCTTTACCTCTGAAACGTGTGTGGTTTAAAATAAATTGGTTTCGCTAATTCCTAAATTATATGGTTGTATTAATTAATTACACCATCCAAGGATACAACAGTTTTTGGCGACGAAACGAGCCATATAGTTATCACGCGAGCAAGTGAACATTATGTGCGTCTATCACAGTTTCAAACAAAGAACATAACCTCAAAAGTTCACAGTGCTATTTCATGGATTTAATAGAACAATTAGTTGTTGAAGGCAAAAAGTCGTGGATACAAACCAAAAACAAAGAACAATTAATTGAAATTGCAAATCATTTGTCCAAAGAAAATCTCTTTTGTTCAACAAATACTATCGAAGAGGTTAGAATTTACTTACGTGATTTTGTGGATAAAAAACAAAACAAATCTTCCAATATGATGTCGATAAGTTCATTAGAAGTTTTTACTGGTGAAAACTGGGATGCCTATCAACAACAATTCGAATGTTACGTTCTATTGAACGACATACCAGCAGACAAAAGAGTGCCATTATTGATCACTAAATTAAGCACAAAAGTATATGATTTATTGATTACATTGTGCACACCAAAACAACCAGTCAAGGAAACATATGAAGAAATATGTAAGAAACTCAGTAAATATTATCATCCAGTTCAAAACTATGCATTGCATCAAGCAGAATTTAGAAAAAGATGTCAGAAACCTACTGAAAGTATTGAGCAATATATTGTTGAATTGAAGAAACTATCAAAACACTGTAAGTTTGACAAATTAGATGAGGAAATAAAAGAAAGATTACTTAATGGTACTTACCATGATTCTATTAAGTTTGAGTTGCTAAAGAAGGCAGATGAAACCTTAGCCGAGTTGATAAAAATTGGAAAAACTGCGGAGACGGCATATAACTTAGCATTTCACCAGGAAAAACAGGAGAGGTCGGATATGTTCCAAATGCAACAACGAAATTTAACAAGAAACAAGAATATTGGTTATCGTGGCAATTCAGCAACCGGCAGCCGTGAGAGGGTTAAGGAGAGTCCTTCGAGTTCTTCTTGTTTTTGTTGTGGACGCAGGGGACATATTAAAGCACAGTGCTCCTTAAGGGACAAGTTTTGCAGTGAATGCGGTGTCCGTGGACATATATTCAAAGTGTGTAAAAATAAATCATTAAAAATGAAAAACATGAGCCTTGTTGAGGACAATGATTTGGACAGTGAAGACGACAAGGATAAAGAAGACAACTCAAATGCAGAAATGTTTGATATTTTCTATTTCAGCGACAAACAAAAAATACCATCAGCCACCATGGAAGTAATGGTAAACGACCAGGTATTGGTTTTTGAAGTTGATACTGGAGCAGATGTAAGTACAATAACCTTATCAGAGCAGCAAAAATATTTCCCTAATTTTGAAATTAAAAAGAAAAATGTAATATTTACAAATTTTGACCAGACAACTTCATCGCCCATAGGTGTACTTGAGAACTTGACTGTAAAACATGGATCAGTAGAAATAAAAAATCAAAGATTGTTTGTTGTAAACAATGGAATGCCAAAAATTATAGGAAAAGATTGGTTGTTTATGTTAAAAATGTGGCCTCCAAGGTTTGATCAGAAAATGTGTGAAACATTATCAAAAGATGTCTTGATTAGAGACATAAAAAATGAGTTTAAAGGGTTATTTGAACCAGGAATGGGAGTGTATAATGGAGAGCCAATTCATTTGTCACTGGAACCAGGTGCAAAACCTATATTTATGCCTGTAAGAACAGTTCCATTTGCTTTGAAAGACAAAGTAAAACAGGAAATTCAAAGATTAATTGATAATAAGCGAATTGAGCCGGTTGAGTATTCAGAGTGGGGTACTCCGGTAGTACCCGTCTTGAAGCCAGATGGAACGGTTCGTTTATGTGGGGATTATCGCATAACATTAAATAAGTATTTGAAAATAGACCATTATCCATTTCCCACAGTTGATAATATCATGATGAAATTGCAAGGTAATAATTATTTTTGTGAACTTGACTTACAAGAGGCATATCTGCAAGCACCTTTGGATAAAGAGTCACAAGACTTAGTGACAATTGTTACTGAAGAAGGTATTTTCAAATACTTGTTCTTGCCTTTTGGTGTTAGTACTGGCCCTGGTTCATTCCAAAGATTAATCTCAAAGAAATTAAATGGCTTAGACATTGTGGTTTACATTGATAATATCTATGTATATGGAAAAACATTAGCAGAAACAAATGAAAAATTAAAAATGGTATTTAAAAAATTACAAGAAGCTGGATTAAAATTAAAAGTTAGTAAATGTAAATTTTTTGAAGAAAAACTGGATGTTTTTGGATTTGAAGTGACAAAAACTGGTGTGAAAATAATAAAAAGCAAAATTGAACCTTTGTTGTCGTTGCCTCCACCAGAAAATATAAAAATGCTACGATCTTTTCTTGGAAAAGTAAATTATTATAACCGTTTTTTACAAAACATGGCTATGATTCTCAAACCATTATATGATTGTCTAAAAAAGGAGAAGTTTGAATGGACAGATGAGTGCAATCACTCATTTCAAGAAATCAAGAAAGCACTAGGTAATGCATCATCTCTATCACATTTTGACAAAAATTCAACAATAATCTTAACTTGCGATTCGGCTGAGAGTGGCGTTGCTGCTATATTGTCAGTCAAAGATAACAATAACGTTATTAAACCGGTAGCGTTTGCTAGCAAAAAGCTAAATGATACACAAATGAAGTACCCAATACTAGAAAAAGAGGCCTATGCGATAATATTTGGTGTAAGTAAATTTTATGAATATTTGTTCGGAAAAAAGTTCATATTACAGACTGATAATGAGGCACTAGCAAAGATTTTAGGCCCCAAATATGGAATTCCTAAAATGGCGGCAAAACGACTACAATATTGGTCTATTTTCCTGAGCGGGTTCAATTATGAAATTCAACACATCAAATCCAAAAATAACCCAGCAGACTATCTATCACGTGTAGCTATTGAGAATGACTGCAAGGATAAAATAAAGAACTCTGAAATAATAGAAAAAACGTTTGAATTAAATACTATAAATTATATTAATAAATCAAATATTGAAACACTGAACTGGCAAACTATACAAAAGGATACAAAAAAGGACAAAACTTTGTGTGATATTTTAAGATATTGTAGAGATGGCTGGCCAACAAAAAATGATCAGGGCGAAGAATATGAACCATATTTTACGCGAAAAAATGAAATAACAACAGAAAAAGACTGTTTGTTATGGGGATATAGAGTTATAATACCAAAGAGTCTAAGGGATGATGTTTTATTTGACATACATAAGAGTCATTTAGGTATTACACGAATGAAGGAAATCTCTAGATCATATTTTTGGTGGCCGGACATTGATAGAGAAATAGAAAATGTTACAAAAAATTGTATGATATGCCTGCAGAATCATAAAAATCCAGAGAAAGCCAAATTAACAGTTTGGCCGCAGCCTCCAACAGTGTGGCATAGACTGCATGCCGACTTTCTTGGCCCATTGTTTTCAAAAATGTACTTAGTCATCGTTGATGCATACTCAAAATGGCCCGAAGCTTTTGCTATGAATAACATAACAGCACAAAAAACAATACAAGTATTTAAAAGTGTTTTCATTAGATATGGATATCCATTGCATTTGGTCACAGATAATGGTCCTACATGGACTAGTGAAGAGTTTAAGAACTTTTGTAAAGCTTCAGGAATAAAACAAAGTTTCTCTCCACCATATCATCCACCAACAAATGGTTTAGCTGAACGTTTTGTTGAGTCATTCAAATCACATATGGTCAAAATTGTAGAGAGTGGTCATACGGCAGAATATGCTTGTAACTTGTTTTTATTTGACTATAGAAATACGGTCCATAAAACAACAGGTCAAAGTCCAGCAAAATTGATGTTGGGGAGAGAATTGAGATGTCGTTTCTCATTACTACGGCCAAATCCAGTAGAAGAAAAAATTGATTATGAACAAATCAAACAAACAATAACAAGTAAAACTGTGCTAAAATCATTTAGTATCGGGGAAAAGGTAATGGTGAAAGACCAAAGAAGAAATAAAAAGAAATGGTCTCTAGGTAGAATAATAGAAGTTTTGATTCCGGGTGTGACTTACAAAGTTGAGGTTGATGGGCTGCATTGGAAACGACATGTCAATCAAATATTAGAGTGTGGACAAAACTTAGATTAAGTAATTAAGTTGTAAAATAAGTTTTTACCTTATTGTAATTAGGATAGTTAGTTCCTATTTAATTAAGTGGGGGAGAGTGTTGTACACAGAATTATGCTGGCAACATTGTTTTTGACAGCTACTGTCTTTACCTCTGAAACGTGTGTGGTTTAAAATAAATTGGTTTCGCTAATTCCTAAATTATATGGTTGTATTAATTAATTACACCATCCAAGGATACAACAGCAACCAGTTCGGAAAAGTAAAGATCCTAATTTTGGCATAGTTTTTGTCACGTCGCGTTCTTCTCGATCGCTTAGGTGTAGATAAATGGAGGCAAACATAGATATCAGTCTAATATGCTTTTTGTTCACTATAATATAATAATACTATCCTAGCGTAGGTATGTCACAGCACATAGTTACGTGTTCACTAAATGAAAACAAACGTCAGCTGGTCATTTTATTTCTACTGTGACCACTTCTCGTAAAAGTTCAGGTGAATTTCAGAATAAAACACAAACAATAAAAGAAAAGGGGAATCATTCCAGATGGGCTCGGTTGAGCAAAAGTAACCTTTTCTTTTTATAGAATTCGTTCGAGGAAACCATTTTCTTTTCAATGATTTTGATGCTCCTTTCTTCTTGTGGCTATGAAATGCCATTTTTTGTGGGTAAATATACAAATAGCCTTGTACTTTTAAGCTTTCAAGGATTTTACATTTTGAATAAAATAAATATGAAAGATAGAAATGAAGTAATTATTTTCTCATGAGCATTAAAATTGCGTGACGACCTTTTGTTTGGCTTTGTTAAAATTATTTTAAACTTTGTTGAGGTTTCTAAAATTACAATTGAAAATGAATAAAATTAGACGTTCTATAAAAGAACACCTGCAGATGAATTTTGACTACGAGCTTATTTATTTATTTACAAAATATCTTAATTTATCTTAATAAATTCTTTTATTTTTTTATTTATTTATTTATTAAACTTAATGCACAACTGTACAATGGCGGACTTAACGCCAAAGGCGTTATCTCCCAGTCTACCTTAGGGCATGTGGAAAAAACAGGGCAGGTGCAATTAAAGTTTTGAAACTTTACCAAACAAGTACAAGAGTACCTAATAATAATACAAATAAAAGTATAATTTATAATAATAGTAATATATAATTTATATATACCTAACCTCTATTTATATAAACATATTATATAAATATATATTAATATTATAAATATATATACGTATTTACCTTACCAAGGACAATATTAAAAGTAAATAAAACAAACCGAAGAAACAAGTGGGTAGTAATGAGAGATATTTTCAAAATTACACTCGGGATGACTGTTTTTCAAGTAGTTTTAAAAAGTGTTCACGCAATCTGGCCTTAAACACTGGTCGACTTGGAGCTTTCCTAATATCCAGAGGAAGCACATTCCACATACGAACTGCCTGAGAAGCAAACGATTTGTTAAGAAACCCAGTATTATGGCGTCTCGGTGCCAACAAGAGGTTTTCCGATGACCGTGTTTGGCGTTCATGCGAATCACAAAGAAACTGAAAAAAGTCACTCAGATACGTTTCAGTTAAATTCTTGCTCGTTTAAAGGTATAATATAGTGACACGAAAAACATACAAGCGGCTGGCAGGCAGCAGGCAGTTTAAAAACCTCATACGGCTACCGCACGTACGTTTACTGTAGCGATAGGTAACACCTTAGGAGGAAAAATAGTACATTGCCGTCTGCTAACCTGGAGGATCTTTTTGATCGGTTTCGAAAGCGCAAATAAAGCCGTTGGAAACGTTTACGAGACGCATTTTTAGATGAAAATCCGTTAGGGTTGCCAGCCTTTATCCACAGGAGCTTAGTCTATTTGTGCTTCTTCTTTTTTTTTCACCTACAACGAGTCATCCATCGACCCGATAGACGATATTCGTGGTTTCTCACCAGTTATGAAGGCATAAATACCAATGCCACTTACCTACGACATCCAGTCTTGCATAGGCCATGAAGTGAGGGTAAGACGGGGCATTTTGGATCACCTCACAGCTGTAGTTCCCACTGAGGCTGGGACCCACTCGAAGAAGGACCACGTGAGTTTCATTGGACAGTAGCCTCTGTGGAAGAAAGTCATGTAATATATATGGTGTAAAAGAGGTTGAAAAAATTATTGGGGGGGTTGACGTCTGGTAGGCGGCCGGTCGTAAAATTAAGCCAAATCCTTTGCAACACGATTTTGTGTTCAACAAAACGTCTTGCGCCGACCCCAAGTAATTGAGATAAGGGCAGGAAGATGATGATGAGAGGTTGAAAATACTATGTAGTGTGAACTAGCCCATAAGACGTAAAAATCTACTTTTCCTAAGGAATAAAATCATTGAAAGTTTCGTTTACAACTGTTTCGGCGAAATAAAGCAAAATCATGCGATGGGTGTCAAGATCGTGTCTCACTAAAATACGTTTAGGAAAAGTCAATAATAATATGTACCTACTCGAATAATACCTAAAATCTACATTGCAACCGCAAGAAACATTTTTACGTAATTTTTATGGATGAACGATAATCAAAACATTGTATCTTTTTCAAATTGGCGATTCATCGGTTTTCAACACACAAAATTGAGTGAAAACTATCAAACATATTGTTCGATATACTACATAACAGACGTATGAACTTTTTAATTACCAATATTATTTCGACCGGTACAAATAAAGCTACCCAGATTGAAAACCGGTCAAAATAAAATGAATTTCGAAAAGTTTTGCAAAACCATTTGTCCTGGACCAGTGAGTTTAAATTGCCGTTACGGTTTTAATAAACCAGCCTTCAGAACCACCCTCATAAGGGTCTAAGCAAAAGAGGGTGGGCTATGGTTGGGTGCAGCGAAAAATTTCAGTTATATTTTTTTTTATTGTATATAATCTCGTATTTATTCGCAATGCGAGTAAACAATTTATATTATCAAATTAAAACAAAAAACAAAATTCAGAGAAATTTGTTTCAATTACCGAATAAACGCAAATGTGCGAAGTCAAAGCATGTTAATAAATTTTATTTGTTTTAAGCAGCTGTTGAAATAAAATTAGAAAAACAATCTAACTAATTAGTTGAAAACAATTAAAACATAACTGTAATAATGTTATTGCGTTTCATTGAACTTAACGGTACAAATATATTTTTTGAGATATTTTTATATGATTTTTTGTTTGAAAATAGCATTCAAAATGAACGTTGTTTTTTTTTTGCACGAAATGGCAAATTGCAAATGAAATCTATTGGACATAGATTGCCATCCATCAGCTAAAAATCCATTTAAATCATTTTATGTAAACAACGTGCCTGTAAAATTTATCAAAAGGCTTTATATATTCGTATAAATTTATTGGAAAGGTCCGTAGGTGATTGAACGTAGGATAGGGATGTGACAATATTTAACAAAAAACTTTTTTTTAATAATCAATTATTGCTAGTCAGGAAAAACTTATATGCTGTGTGATGCTGGGTTAGATAGAATGTAGTAAGAAGCGACTAAGAGATTTGAGCGTTGATGATTATTGCAATTTCAACCGATAAGTTGAGAGTCGTCGGTGTAGTAAGAAGCGAATAAAGGATTTGAGTGTTGATGATTATTGTTGATAGTCTTCTGAATAACTCTCAAACGTTAACTTTATCAGACATGGCGTTAATGGTCGTGTTTTACAGCTACTTACAGTTTTCGTATCCCGCAAGGGATAAAGGCGTGATAAATGTATGTAAAAACACTTAACTAAAAGTAAAAGGAATTCATTTTTTTTAAATACACATAGAATTGTTCATAACTTTCATTAGATTTAGATACACCATAGTTTTGTTTATCGTGATATAACTTCCGACGAAATACTAAATACAAGGGGCCTCAACTAAGGTGTCGTATTTTAATTTAATCCTACTAATATTATAAAGGCGGATGTTTGTGTGTGTGTTTGTTACGACATCACGCAAAAACGGCTGATTAGATTGACATGAAACTTTACAGAAATATAAAAGGGCACCTGGAATAACACATAGGATACTTTTTACCACGGAAAAATGTCTCATTCCCACGGGATCACGCATTTTCCAATATTTTTGAAATAGGTGGCGTGACTGAGCCGATTCGCGTTTTAAACGTTTTCGCCGAAAACTAACAACGACATCTCTTGGCGAATAATGCTTTTTCCCGCGGAATAATAGGTTGCAGCGGGTGAAACCGCTGACGGGCAGCTAGTTGATCATAAGCAAGGATCAAAATAATTGGTTGGTGGCAGAACGTAAAAAAAAAACGGCGATACGTCTTAAAAAAATATTTATCGTTTTCAATCAATCAAGTAATTCTTAATTAATAAGTGTTACGAAAAAATATCGATTAAGTAGTTCAACAATTGATTATTTTTTCACATCCCTACGTGGAATCAAATTTCCTCGGGTGTAACGAGCGATTTCAGCAAATTTTTATTGATGTCTAATTTGATGAGCATCCGCTGATCTTGTGTGATCGTTCAGCGAATTCGGTTATTTATCCAAATGTGAAAAACGGCAAGCGAAGGCGCTTTACACACATAACGTTCGTATTCGCGTTATTTTTGCGCACATTTTTGGTTGCCTTAGAAATAAAAAAACGAGCTGAAATTTACATGAATTAAATGTTATGGATCTTTCTAGTTAAGTTCAAACATACGAGTATGCTTTTTGGACTTTGAATCAACTTATGTGTATTTCCTAAAAAACGTGAATTTTATAGCAAAGTTTTAAAACACGTTACAGTCTCGTAATTTAATTTTATGTGATTTTTCTACGTCACGATTTCAAAGAATGTGTACCTATGATGTTAACATGTTCCACCCATGATTCATAGTTCGAATCTGAAACCAGATATTTGTCTCTTCTTATGGTAGGCTTAAAAACCAAGCGACAGCGACAACGACGCGTGTCGTTGTCGCTGTCAAATGACTGATTTGTATGGGGAACCAGAAAGACCGAGCGTCGGCGTCGTTGCGGCGCGCCACGACGCCGTCTCGTTGGCTGCGCGCTGAGAAGCTTAGAGTTTGTATGGGATGCGGTCGGGTTTTTCTACAAGACCGCAGCGACAACGACGCCAAAATTTGACGGCGTCGTTGACGCGCGTCGTTGTCGCGACGCTTGGAAAATAAGGGTACCATTAAAAGTCACCAAACCGGTAAAAAAATACCAGCCAGGCAGCGCGGATAGCCACAGGCTTCGATGCCTATTGATGCATTTATGAAATGAAATCTTTGTTTACCCATCAACAAAGATTTCATTTCAACCAAATGTTCGGCTTTTGGTATTTTAGAGTGGGTGGGAGATAGGTGACATTTTAAAATGAATATGTCGATTTCATTTCTGAGGCTAAAGGCGTTCTTACAGTATTTCTCGCGCGCTGTTTCTATGATTTGTGTTATTTGTTACGTATATAAATAGATTTCGTTTCAATAAATATTGATGTCCCACTCGAAGAAGAAGAATAAATATTGTAGGAACAATATTATAATTTAAATTTAACAATACACACAATAAAATGAAGACGCTTTTTGCATTTCTCTGTCTGTCTGTCTACGCAACGGATTTTGACTTAGTTTTTTTTTCATAAAACACATATCGAGAAACTGTATTTTCCTTTGGAAAAATGAGTTGTAGCGTGCTACTACCGTGCCGCTAGTTTGTAATAAATGACTTTTGTAATAAATGACTTTACATATTCTGCAGCAAAACGATTAAGCTGACATCGTGCATGCTAAATTATGACTATGATGGGACCACACATTCACAGAAAGACAGAAATATGGCCCATATTTGCACACACCCAGTTTCATTTTATAGCCCCGTCAATATCGACATAAAAATAAATAAACATTGCAAACGCGCATGTAACTACGATTTTTTCATATGTTGTAAGGTCCCTTGAGAGTAGTTAATACCCAAGTTTGCAACACTGAAAACCTTGTGCTGCCTCCACGGTGCTCAATAAACTGCGAAATTTTGGCCCATATTTCAGTTTTTTATAAAAATCTACCTAAACGAAGATTTTTTCAAGTACGTTTCACAGAACTTTATTAAAGATAACTAAATTTGCTACAATTTCAGCGAAACCTGAACACACTATGTGTTTTGGTTGCAAAGATACAGCAAGTCAAAGATGGGTAATTCTTCCGCAGTGCTAAGAAAGCTGTGAAATTACAGAATTTCCGATGTAACAGCTCTTGTTACATTATTTTTTTCAAAAAATGATATTATGTTGTCCGACTTGCATTTAGCCAGTTTTTAGGGTTCCGTACCCAATAGGGTAAAAAACGGGACCCTATTACTAAGACTTCGCTGTCTGTTCGTCCATCCGTCTGTCACCAGGCTGTATCTCATGAATCGTGATAGCTACAGAGTTGAAATTTTCGCAGATGATGCATATCAAAATCCGTTTAGTAGTTTTTTCGCGTGTTTCTCATGAACCGTGATAGCAAGAGAGTTGAAATTTTCACAGGTGATGTATTTCTGTTGCCGCTATTACAAAAAATACTAAAAACCAGAATACAATAAATAGTAAGGGGGGGCTCCCATACAAGAAACGTGTTTTTTTGTTGGTTTTTGTAAATACTGTTTCGGAGGCTGTTTCTCATGAACCGTGACAGTTAGATCTTTTAAATTTTCACAGATGATTCATGTTTATTGCCGCTATAACAACAAATACAAAAAAACTGGCCAAGTGCGAGTCGTACTCGCGCACAAAGGATTCCGTACCATAATTTATAAAAATGACAGAAATATCATATCTGTTGCCCGACTCGCACTTGACTAGTTTTTGGTATTTGTTGTAATAGTGGTAATAGACATACATCATCTGTGAAAATTTCAACCATCTAACTATCACGGTTCACGAGAAACAGCCTTCGAAACATTATCCACAAAAACGAGCAAAAAAATCACGTTTCTTGTATGGGAGCCCCCCTTCATATTTATTGTTTTCTGGTTTTTAGTATTTGTTGTTATAGCAGCGATAGACGTACATCACCTGTAAAAATTTCAACTCTCTAGCTATCACGGTTCATGAGATATACGCGCAAAAACTTCTGAACAAATTTTGATTTGACGTTGACATTGGCAGCACAGGGTTTTCAGTGTTGCAAACTTGGGTGTTAACTACTCTCAAGGGACCTAACAATATATAACAAAATCGTAGTTACATGCGCGTTTGCAATGTTTGATGTCGATATTGACCGGGCTATTAGACGACTATGCTTTTATACTTTTATCTTTTTTGGCAGTTGCTTTTAATTAAAATTTTGAATGCTATTTTTATAAGCAACGGACGTCGGAGCTGCTTTGAGAAAACGTGAAAAGTATTTGTACAGCTTTTGCGCTTTGCATAAAATATTTTACATTAAAAAAAATATTATGCATGCACAAAGTGTACATGCTTTTGAATTGTTTGTTTTGAGAAATATATTTTTAGGTATCAATTACTACTTTTGCCAGCTATGATAAAGATAGATAGTACCATAAACTAGAAGTACTATGTGATACGTTATTTTCACTTTGCTTGCTATGTGTATTATACCGACAGGTTGTCAGCCTGTCGCCTAAAATTGCAATACACAACAACTTTCAAATCCCTTAAACGCTTCTTACGACACCCACGGGAAAGATATGGGGTGATGCTATTCTAAACTGGTACCAATTGATACTCACGTCAATTTTAATTCCATTGACAGGCGTAACTTTAGTAGTAGGCGACTCGAGCGGTGAATATCTGTAGAACTCCTGAGCGCCTCTGTACCACTTCACGCTGTAGATACCGTAGTCGTGCAGCTGGTAGAGGCAGGCCATTGTGACGTTGCGACCCCGCTGCACGACTCGAGGCGTGATTCGGAGCTCCGTGGTGCGGAGGCCGCCGGCTCCTGTGGACAAAAAGGAATAGTAAATGAAAATAATAAATAGAAAAAATGTCTTGCATCGACCGGGGATCGAACCCGGGCCGCATGGGTAAACGCCCCACCGCTCTGCCACTGAGCTATCGATGAACCGGTTGATGGATGCCAAATTTTCATTTTTGCGAATAATGTGGCACTGTGAATGCATTATAGTCCCAATAAAAAGAGGAATAGAGTTTAAGAGTTTTATTGCAGAAAGTTGTTGCATAGTCTGCGGTAGTATGCATGATTTCACATTATGGACCAATTGGCCATTTATGCAAAAGCAACCATCACCAATATCGAAATACATTTTTGAATTGACATTCCTAGCATTTATTATAACAAAACATTTAATGATGCTTATTAATATTTCATTGTTACGAGAGTTTTCAATTACAGTGCTAAACCACAAACCCGTAATAAATGTACGTGAGACCGAAATGTTGAAAACAAGTGAATCCGACACACGCCGAAAGCGTTGTAAAATTCAAATGTAAGCACAAAAGTACACATTTCCGCCCCACAAGGGAGTGGGAGGAAACTCTCACTCAACCTTTTATTCTTCCGTAGCTGACCCATGCTACGACGCTACGGCGTAGGCTTCGTAGCGGTCTACGAATTATTGTCTGCTATATACAACTTGGCTGACGTGATTACAGCTACGATGAAAGTACTATTTTTTTTAATAGAAATTAATGTTTTTTTATTATAATTTAATTAAATAAGTTACTACCTCTACCTATTTATGGCGTATCTGTTCAAAATGTTTTACGAGGCACACAAAAGTTTCTATAGACAGGAAAAAGTAAGAAGTAATAGGTTAGCATTTCTACGAAACTACTAAGAAAAAATTGAAAATGATACCCATTTTCGATTATTTTTTAATATGAATCAGCTGATACTTTTGCATTGAAAAGGTCGAATGTCTTTAATTGGAAATTTCGGAAAAGCTTCTTACTAGTGTTGGAAAATGACTTTTAGTAGTCTGAGGTGACTAAAATCGAGTTTTTAAAATCAAAAATCAATTTCTAAATAACATTTCAAAAATACATGAAAATATGTCAATCGGTAAACCAACTAATAAAACTGATCAATTTTCGTTTCGGAATTCATAGTTAAAAGAATTTGAAAAATTGCTCTGCCAAACAAAATATGTTAGCAGTAGTTTCATATAGGAAGTGATTTGTTTGTTTTTAACACATGTTTCCTGTGGGATTTTGGTTAGTTTTGTAGACTGATTTTTGCCTAGGACTATTTAAATAAAATATTGTTACACGTTGATAGCTAGTCATCTTTAGTCATTTCTACCATTTACTTGCGTACTCTCTCTTTTTCTTCGTGTGGGACACCGAGTCGTTCAAAGTAGGTACTGCATGGTAGTATTATGCACAATAGTTTAGATCAAAATCAAGTTCTTATTAATCTATCTAAATCTCTTCACGATTATTATTTGACTAATCCGTTTCCAAGCTTAGCCGTATATCTAATTATCTGTAAAACGTTTTCTCCTCTCGTAAATCATGTCGCGGCCAAAAAGCTAAACAAAGCGCGGTTGTTTGGGGGCTATCATATAACCACGCCCGTCCACGGCTGGCTTTGATAGTTTTCAGTTAGGACTTAATTAGTAATTGTAAAAGATTATGTAAGAGTATTGCCAAATGACTCGATAGAGGGAGGCCCATGTCCAACAGTAGATTGTTATGGCATTAAAGGATGTTAGAGTTTTTCACCTTTTATCGATGAAAATTGATATGTATGCAATTACTTCGAGTAGGACACCGATTTGACCAACAAAGCTAAACAAAGCAGGGTTGTTTGGGGGCTATCATAAAACCACGCCCGTCCGCGGCTGGCTTTGATAGTTTTCAGTTAGGACTTAGGCGAATTGCATACCCACCGGATGGCATTGCGTTTTATGACAACTACCATCAGCCATCATACTAATGGAGACCTGTGTTTGATAAGGCGTCGTCTACAGTAGTATCAGTTTTTAATGGGATTTTGTAAACTCCTTTCATTTGCAAAGCCTGAGAAAAACACCAGAAATTTATACAGTGCGTGTGGAAATCGCCTTTCAATTAGTACTTAATTAGAAATTGTCGGAGCATTCCTAATGTTTTAAAGTTTGCATTGTTTAAAACAGACGTAGAAAACTAGCAATGCATTGAAAGTCTACAATTTTCGTATTATTTAGCTTAAAAGCTAAACAAAGCGCGGTTGTTTGGGGGCTATCATAAAACCACGCCCGTCCGCGGCTGGCTTTGATAGTTTCAGTTAGGACTTAATTAGGAATTGTAAAGGATTATGTGAGAGTATTAATTTTCATACATATAAAATAATGCCTTTCCCCGCGGGAATATACAAGGTGTTCCAAAGGAAATACATTAAATTGGAGACGTTGTGTAGACCATTGTACTGAACAATTTCCATTATGGCACCAAGTTTGAATTCTTAACAATTAAGAAGTTGAAATTTTCATACAAACTAAATGCCTACATTTACTACAACCATTATGTATTACCCCTTATCCAAGATTGCAACCTTGCATTTTTAACTTGTTGGATTTGAGTCTTCGAAAAAGTTTAGAACATAGTTGTCTATGTTTTAAATTTAAACGAAAACTTAAGATAAAAGATCTCTTTCTTGGTGTCAAATTTATTTTATTACCGCCTCAAACTAAAAACTTCTTTTGACTTAGAGCACCCATAGAGACGCAAAGACAAAGGGCCAATCAGAGAATCCAGTAGATTCTGTAATGTCAGTTGTGTCAGTTTTTGACGAACATGACATTTGACCTTAGTTTACGCCACAACTGTTGCCTTGGCAACTAAATTACCGCCAAAACCGTTGCCTTGGCAACAGTTGTGGCGGTAATTTCAAAAGTTTTTCCAAGACGGCAACATGACATAAATAAAGGTCCTAATAAATAAAGCTTCTTTCATAATGTGGGACTCAATTAAATTTAACAAATTTAAGTTGCTAATTACTTCTAAACGAGGGGTTTTCATAACTTGGCCCCATAATGAAAATTGTTCGGTACGATGGCCTACACAACGTCTCCAATTTAATGTTTTTACATTGGAACACCTTGTAAGTTGCAGCGGGTGAAACCGCATACCTAAGTATTTATTAAGAGCAAGCCTTGAAACGCAAAAGTCTAGAAAATCGACAGGTTTCGTAATAACACTTTATTACTTGAAAATGTTTCCATATTTGATAACACCACATTGCTTGCTGCATTGTTACTCATCACGGGTAGCTGTAGGTAACTAGTTAGTATTCTTTGCCATAGCCGATTTCGCATAAAGCAAATACTGACACATTTCAATATCAAATAGAGACACTCGCTCAAACAACAAATTTGGGAGATGGCCCGAGGGGCGCTTTACAGATGGCTCACTCAGTAATAGCGACGATTTTACTGACGTTTACTGGAATAAATCTCAGAGGAACTCAAGGTGACTAAAAAGATGTTTGCCACGAACTTCACATTTCTTGCATAAAAATTGGCTCATAATTTTATTTCGTTCTTGTATCAGATTTTATTCTTCTTCTTTGAGATTTGTGACAATAGGAACCCTGCTATATCACAACCCAACTGAAAATCGCGAATATCTTAAATAGGGTCGTGTAATCCTTCTGTAAACTGTCTATGTTGTGCTCAAACTACAACTACCTAGATAGTCTCCACGTAATAAGCTCATCTGTGCCAAAAAGAGTAACTACATCAATTTGTCCGTCACGATCCTCTTTTTATCACCACATATAGTCGACCTTTTCCTTTTTACGCGCCAATCAGCAGTTGCAATTAGGGTGGGGCAGGGATGTGACTAGTAACATAAAATCGGTTTATAATACTGATTCTTTGTGGTCAGGAAAAAGTTGATTAAAAATAAATCAACTTTAGTAAAAAAAGCCATCTTCTTCTGAAAATATCGTCTTTGTGATATATTTTACTTCATTTTACTCAATATTTATTAGATAAAACATTTTCGAACATTAAAAAAAAACATTAGCTTATAAACTACTTATAGACTACATACTTATAGATAAAAAATACCTTCTAACGCGTCCCCGCGAGGCAAGGTACCCAAAAGGCTGGCAGCGTTCCCTCGCTGGATAGCAATGCTCAATCTTTGAGCAAGGTAGCTGCCAGACCTCGGATCACCCGAAGTCTCGCGGAGACGCGCAGAGACCTCTCCAAAAAAGGTTTTGGCTTCAGAGCCCCACGGACCTAAGGTCTCGACTGCGAAGGGCACAAAAACGTAGTTATTTACAAGGTCAGCATATTTTCGGCGTTTGAGACCTTCCGCAGCAGCAGCCGCCGCCCCAGCACAACGTGAAGTTAGAGGTAAGTGAGTGGGGGCCAGAGTGTCGACACACGTGGCATCCCAAACCACACACTTACCCAGCTTCCAAGGAATCATGGACATTCCATCGGGCCTTTTGCCATCCGCACGAAACAACCCATTTGGTTCCAAAACTGCTGGAACTTGTGCCGAAACAAGGGCTCTGCGAATAATATCATTTAGGCTGGCATGTCGAGACTGACGACCAGCACTCTTATGGCATGACAGACCATGGTGTCCCAAATCAGTCACTTGAGCTCCGCAAACACATTTATGCGGTTCGTTTATTTTAATGCCCAGGCGCAAACCAACAATAAGTGTCAACGAACAGTTGTCCAATAAAGTCCCTAAGTTTGCTGAAGGGAGAGCTTGCAGCCACAAACCTGACTCTTTCTACACAGCCAAAATCCTCGCACGATCTAAAGCACTAGGGCTATTAGAAATTAAATTCTGTAAAACGAGTTTACAGAGTGGTTCGTCCCACTGACGTTGAGAGTGCAAGGCAATAATGTTTATTTTACTCAATATGTACATAACGTTTTTCATCATAAGTAATTTTTGACAGATGTTAAAATAAACATCGTACAAGGACGTCAATAAAGTGTCGTGTAATTTAATTGATATTACGCAAGACCCAAAATAATTATATGGTACAAACAGGTGCCGCAAAAAAAAAACACTTTTTGTTAACGAACGAATTTGCATAATCGATTATTTTCCAAAAAAACATCAGTTCATTTAATTATCAATTTTTGATTCAAATTTTAAAAGACTTCCCGTGTGAGGTACCTATACAATATTGCAAGTTTCCCAAAAATCGATTACTTTTTCACATCCCTAGATGAGAGTGCTAAAACAGCTGTACCATCCTTCTTAGTAATGTTGCCATCAGTCTTGTTCTGGCCACGAGACTACTGGCACGCGTTAGGGCAAATGAGTCGGGGCTAATTTGAAAGTGGTGGAGGTATTTTATTGTAGCACCTTACCTGGTGCTTTCTTTAAGAAGATTTATAAGTTGAGTATTAATTATTGGTTATAAGTATGTAAAGTTAAGTGATAACTGATAATTATTAAGTATATAAACATCAGAAATATCACAACACTTTCGAAATTTCCGTTTCTTCATACTTTCACTTTGTAAATACTTTTCTTTGTCACGACGGTTTTAGCAAAACGATTTTTCAATCATTAATTTTAATTACTCTTTTTATTATTTCCTTTCTTTGGAAATTCTCAATCAATTTTTGACCTCCTGAACGGTTGTGGCAGAGAAACTGTCGATTAACGTCAGTCTTGATAAAATTTTGTTCAGCCTGAATAATAGGTAATCGTATTGTATGGTATTTACGCGTATTGTGAAAACAAAATATCTCTGATGTCATAGAAAAAATAAATAAGCAGATAGATTGCTCGGTATAATTTATGACAACTTCAAAAGTCCTCCAACCATTTGACCTAAAAAAGTCCCAAGAATACATTTCTGAAAAAAAGACAGATGGTTCAGCATGATAGACGGTGAAACATTTCTAGAACAATATATCTGTCTGTTTGTAGTTTAATGCATTACAATGAGACATTCCATCCCATGGGGGACTAAGGGGAATTTATTAGAAAAAACAATGAATAGAGAACAGACTACGTTCACCTGTCTGTGTTTAGAAAGTGTGTCACGTGCAGTGGCAGAGTGAGGTAAAGGACAAAAAAGGAGAGAGGTAATTTGAATCTGTGCTTCGAGGGGTTTAACCTTTTCTGAATTGCTTCCAAATGGGCAACTGCTAATCAACGATGGGTAAGCTTCTTTTAAACTAGCTGGACAATTGCTATGCTTTCATGGCGCTGAAACAGTTGATAAGGTATCCAAACAAAAATGATTTGGAGATTCGATATTTTGTATTTTTAATGGTAATTTCAAACGATGACGTTTTAAATAAAACGGGTAGTGATGATCCTACGCGATATCTTTTGGGATATTTGATACGGTTGATTTGTGATGTCTTGACGAGTAGGTAGTTGGGTACAAACTATTTATTTAAAAAGTCTTGAAAAAATAAAGGCACGAAGAATTTATAAACGAATTATAATTCTTTATAAAGTACGCAAAAAAATAACTGAAGTTTATTCAAAAAATTGTAATACAAGTTGATATCACTTTGTTTACCCTAGATCTTATTTACGTAGGTAAGCAAATGAATGTACAATTGCCAGAAAATCTTTTAAAAGACCTACGTATACTGATTTTTCATATAAATACTTATAAAAACAGTACTAGGTAGGCGGATTTGTTGGCGATAGTACCTTATTCATTAAATACGTGAGGCGAATACTTACTAAAGTAAAATAAGTACCCGTAGGTAACATTTTCACCTGAAATGTAAATCCGAATCTCGTTAACAAGGATAGGAAACAAAATAATAACTTAATAATGATTGTGATGCCTGAATTTTAATCAATTTTGCGAACGTTTCAGGTTTATTGCTGTTGTATAACTCCTTAATAAACGTTATTGTTTTTCTGCCAGCAAATCCGCCTATCTATCTTATATTGGTTTCTCTTAGTACTTGTATGAAAATAGTACCAGTACAAATTGGTCTTTAAATGGGTAGAAGAATTTGCAGCGATAGTACATCTAGCTTATATTTACTGTACCATCTTTTCTCGTAATCCTTCACGAGAACAATAAAATAATTCGCTCTGCAATACAAATATTCCAACCCAAGATAAGATCTGTAATTCTGTACCCACTATCCTCAAGAGTTTCCTATTCTTTATCCTATTAAACCACGTTCTACGCATAGTCTAATAAAACATGGTCTTTCCTTCCCAGAGAAACACAAGACAACGTCACTTAGTATTGCCACTTTATTTCAATAAAATACGTTATGGGGTAAATTCAATCTCAGAACAATGGGTTAAAATATTTCTTAATAATTTTATAATTTATATTTACGTGTGTATTAACTTGAACTTTACAACAACACATCAATTGTATTTATTAGTTGTAAAACATCATAAGAGTGGGTAATTCTGGTAACCCACAAGCATGATGACGTAGTCATGTGTTGGTCACGTGGTTCACGAGTCTCGGAAAGAAATACCAGGCGGAGTATCTTATTATACCATGGTTCTACGTAAGTGGATTGCACACACGCTATCTGTAAGTTCGTGCGGTTCAGGTTAATTTAACAGCCAGAAAAGTCCACTGCTGGTCATGGACCTCCCTCTTTTATATGCCATACCCTCATTGCCAAGGGTATGGCCTCGCTTGGCAAGCGATCGATGGGCGCTGACCAGTGCAATGTGTTGTCAACTCACAAGTTGCTGCCCATTCCCTGGATAGTTATCCACAAGCGACTAAGGCATAGTTATGCTTTTTACAACACCCACTGTTAGTATGGGGTGATGATATCCTAAGAAAACGGTTTGCAATATCCAACATATAAATGAGACGACTTGTCAGAGCCGCAATTTGAAGCAGCGTGCCATGATATTCGGTTTTTGTGTGGGATTTCGTAAACTTCTTACATCAAACAGTCGGAATCTGCTCAATCTATCGTGGGTTTTCGTTGCTTTGGCTACATCCAATCTGTAATGAATGGGTTTGTAGCGGGGAATAAGTTGCAAAAACTATCTTAGTAGATGGAGCCCAACCACACATTTTTGGTCATGATACCATTGCAAAATTCGCGGGCTTGGAGAGGCCGCTGTAGCTCAGAGGGAAGAGGCGTCGCCTGTACAGATGGCGAAGGTCGCTGGTTAAATCCAGCCTGCGGTGGAAAATTTTGTAAGTTTGAAAAAAACCGGAAAGTCATACCGTGTGTATGAGAACCGCCTAAACCCGTTCTACTTACATTCCAGTTTGTTGCTATCCCAGTTATTCCACCTTGGCGTAAAATAAAAATTCTTCCCTTGTGTTTCGCAATAATTTTCCTTTAATAAAACTAGTTATAATACAAGAAAAAGTAGGTGCCTATTTTGCTTTTGTGTGGTTCTGTAGCATGCAATAAGCAACGTACAAAAATAAATAATATATGATAGTATTTTAACAAACACATAATTAACTGCAGCTTTACAGCCTTATCACCATTATTATCTGCAGCTTTTGAAGCTTTTCGCTAGATTAGGTATCAATTTACGTAAACCATTATTTTCTCATTTGTAGATAGATAGGTACGCAATTACTTTAGTATGCATATTGTGTTACATACTAGATATCGGATGACCCTTATATTTTCATTTGTATTCAGTGGTATTTTTATGCTTACTCTAGGAAAAACTATGTAGTTGACCGGAAATTACATCTCACACCTAGAAAAACTGCCACAAACTGCCTTAAACTGGTTTCACGAATGCATTGAAAACTGCGAGGGAACTCCAAAACACGGGCAAGAGTAGGAACAAGGGGGCGCCGTGTCAACAGAACTTTTCTCCTTTTTACGGAACATTATGTTTCGGGCTATGAATTATGCTTTTGCTGTATTTTGGTTCATTTTCTTTGTGTTCGCAGAATGGTTTTACTTGGAAAATGGTGGGCGGCTCGCTTTTACAGAGAACACCTTCGTAATGTGGTTTTTTGAATTTTATTTCGCTACAATTTCATTTTTCCGTGTGGTGCAGGCTTAGATTGCCATGTGGTGCCGGCTTAGGATAGCATTACTCCATATCTTTCTTGTGTGTGTCGTAAGAATCGACTGAGGGATTTGAGAGATGATGGATATTGCAATTTTAGGCTACAGACACCCTGTCACTACGGTGATACACAGTCTTCTGATTTACTCTCAAACTTATGTCAGACGTGGTGTAAATTGCCGATTTTACAGCCGTTTATGCTTTGCCTACCCCGCAAAGGTTAAAGGCGATATAATATGTCTATGTACAATGTAATTTAAAACTGTTTTAAGGAGAAATACCAGCCACTTACCACAAAATATGTAAGATTATTTACTCTTCTTCGCCTGTTAATTTCTAAATTACAAAATAATCATTAGATCAATTTTAAGAACTAGCCTAAGTAAGAAACCACTTAGTCTAGCCTTAATGAAAGTCTATTTTGTTAAACAGTAACTAAGTAAATAAATAAAACCTTCTTTCGTAATTGCGTTCTATATTAATAGTTTCATCTAGTTTAAAATATTCATTAGTTTATTCAAATTGGTTTATCCAGCAATGAAAGGCTGGAATAGTTCCATCGCTTTTGTTAACGATGAAAACGTGACTGCTGTAAACGATTAATTCGCCTTATATTTCTTACTCGAAGCGAATCTTTTGAACAAAGAACGCATAAATACAAAGGCGGAAATCACACGACGTCCGTTGGTGCGCTATTTTGCGTAACACATACAGTACGCGAACGAGTTCATGACCAATAATGACCATCCTGAAATATGCGCCTCCTTGTCATACCCACAGTGATACTGGCGTGTGCGACAAGAATGCGCATATTTCAAGATGGTCATGAACTCGTTCGCGTACTGTTCGTTTGGAAAATGCGAACTTCCACCTTATTATCATTCAAATACGGTTCATGTAAAACGGTTTAACAAACGCATCCACTAGCATTCAGTATCTCACAAATCTGCGTCTACGGATGCGTCTCTCAAAGCTTTATGAACCGAAATTGTATGAGAATAAGGTGGAAATTTGTGTTGTAAGAACAACACATGCGTTACGCTGCGTTAAAATAGCGAAGGACAACGGACGTTATATGTGACTCCCATCTGAGTAACTAGTTTATTCTGTGAATGCAACTGTTCAATCCACTAAATCAGTCGAAAAGCATTCCCTATTTAAAACACGTAAATAAACAACGTTTTGTTTATAATAAAACGCTTCTAATCCCCTACTAAGCATGCTCGGATGCTCAGATGCAATTCAGACTAGAGAGTTGAAACCAGAATTCGAAAATTTCGGGAAACCGGAATATCGAATCGATTTTTTTCGATTATTATTTATTTATTACAAATTCAGTATTATCAGCATCTTTTCTGTAAAACATTTTTATATAGTTCCTCTACATTTATGTTTTTCGGGTCATTAATGTAAAGATAGATTATATTAGTTCATTATCATCAACAGCCTAAAACAGCTCACTGCTGGGCATAGACCTCATCTTTCTCACGCCAGTTTTTACGGTTTTGTGCCCCCCTCATCCAGTAAGGTCCCCTCATACTTTGTTACCACCTGCATTCTCTTTGCAAGCCGGTCCGTCGCATATTTGCTGATAATAATATACACAGGCGCGCAAGGCACATAAAGTCAAAAGATTCTCAAAGGTGGAATCAAAATTAGAATTCCGGAATTGAGTTCAAAACCGGTTTTGAGTTCTAACCTACCGATTTTACACGCCCTAGTTGAGACTGTAATAAACATAAAGTTTGTTTCGATGTATGCGAGGAGGTTGCGGGTGTCTTATTGGGGCGGACTAGCGCACCTGCCAAGGACTGAATTGTAATATATCTCGGGTGTGCTGTTTCTGTTTTGTGGTAGGGGTTCAGTGTGAGCTGTAGCGGATTCGAGAATATGGACAGCTCGATTTGGTTAAGTATTTTCAAATAAATAAAAGCCTTCTTTTAGTAGATCGCAGCGTCACATTAACTAAACTTTAGGTTTGCTAATCTAATCCAATCGTCACAGTTTTGAAATTGCTCTCAAATGACAAAGATTTTATAAAACCCGCAAAAATTTTCCAGAATTAACTGAATTATCGAATATTGGACACTAAACTTTTTCAAATTTTTGCCTGCAATCAATGGTTTTGAACAAACTGAGTTCTAATGGCTATATTCAATATTCGTGTGTATCTCATAATATATTAAAGTAATGCATCTGTAGCAAACAATTACAGCTATTTACTAGCCACAGTCCTGCTGGGTTGTTAAGAACCAAACGTGATTACAGATCAAAGTCGCTATCCACTCACGACCTAACCCACCCTTACTCGCTCAGAACTGTAATATCTGCTTCTGGGAATAATTCAAGTGATTGTTTTATTTCGTTTCGTTCCGCACATGCGGGTAGTAACACATTCACGCTATTTTTGTGTACTTTGTGAGTTACGACGTGATGGCGGTAATCCTGTTTTTATTTCGCAGGTTGAATGTTTTAAAAGACTATTTTTGGATGTGCAAAGGCTTTTATTTGTTGTATCATGGACTACCTGCGAGCTTAGCACCTTTTTCCGTATTGTGAGAAAATTTGTTATAAATGTAGTTATTTTGCAAACCTACAGTGTTTTATAGTTATTCAATGTGACGCAGTAGTAGTGTGACTGCCTGCGACGCAGAAGGTTTCGGATTAAATTCTCGGTGGTGGGTCACTCACAAAGTTAATATTTATCACTTTCTGAATTCGTTCCCAGTCTGGTCAGGACATTGTAGGCTGAACCACCGGATTGTCTGAAAGTAAAATGGTTCCGTACTTTGGAGGGCACGTTAAGCCGTCGGTCCCGGTTGCTGTCTTCGATTACTAACACGGCAGTCGTTAAACAACCATGTCAGAAGCTTGCTACTAGCTATACCTAGTAAGCGGTTGAAAATCTCTGACACCAGGGTGTCCCACTCGAAGAAAAAGAAAAAGAATTGAAGCAAGACTAGCATTAGCTTGCAGTTTCACTTACATAATATTTGCCCCCAATACTCTACAATTTAAAATAATTCACATATTTTCCAGTATTCTCTTAGATTTTCAATTGTTTACCTTTAAACGTGTTTTAGTAAGATTGATTGAATAGATCATTTCCAGACAAGACATTCATTATAATTGGAAACAGCCTGTGACAATTATTTAAAGTCTAGACTTAACAAATAGCTTTCTTGGTGTACCAACTACACCCAAATTCTACGCCTAAATCAATATTAAGCGAATACTTGTATAGATTCGGGTCTTACAAATGGCCAAAGTTGTAATGTACTAAGTTTGAAGTTACTTAGGATTTATTACCTTACAAACTGTGTATTAGGTCGTATAGATTTTATACCCAAATACGAATATATTGGCAACGGTGGATCTTTGTTCAGTCGGTCGTAAATGAAAGAAGTTATTGAAGTTATTGCCTGACAAATAACTTTCACAAATAAAAACGATAAGGTTTTGTCTTACACGTACTGGTGTTCCAGAAATAAAAATATTTAAGCCTTGGTAGAAAAAGTAATCATCATTATTTATTTTGCATTTATTATTTTCGTATCTTCAAAATATTTTATCGTATTAAAATATTTTAAGTGAAAAACGAGCTTGTAGGTTAACCTGAAATTTGATCAATTTTATGGAGCGGTAGCGTACTTGAAGTATATTTAATATTAATTAAACCTGAGCAACGAAACCCACGTAACCTAGGTAACTACGTAGGTATAGTTCAGGAATATAAGACGCAAGCTCCACAGAGGAGACGTGAGACGTGAGATGCAAGATGATATCTGTCAGACGTGTGATCCTCAGCCGTTATCAAAGTGCTCACGTGTGTCACCGGCGTCTCTTTTGTTTCATAAATTTTATATGGACACAGTTTCAAGTGTCGCAATGTCACACGTCTCACGTCCCGTCTTACGTCTCACGTCTTTTCTGTGAAACTTGCGCCTCAGATTGTTCAAATTAATGTGACATCAAATATTTTCTGCGCGAGTTGTCGATTGTTTTAATATGACATGAAATATTGCACAGAAATATTGCGCGAGTTGTCATACCCAAAACAATTTTTAATTCTGCGAGACGAGTAGCAGAAATTATGTCATAACTAACTATCCCTAATTTGCCATACCTCTTAACGATATTGATCCGAATATAGTGATAGGATTCAAATTACCTACATCAATAATTTAATTAAACACACATGCCTACAGATTTGGAATCCATAATTATGCAGTAAATTATGTAAGCATATTAGTTATGCGCTGATAGGTTTGCGCTAATCGTATTTATTTTGCCCCGTCGTCACAGGAAAGGAATGTTTACTTACTGCTAATTTGAATATTTTTTGTTTTTGTTTTAAGCTGCAATTTAAAACTGAATATTAGCAGATTTTTCTAAAAAATCCAGCTGAATTTGACTGTACCTAAACGTCAGGTTCTGGCTTTGTAGACCAATGTCCGCGACGAACGAAAATTTTCGGTTTTCTCAGCACGATGTTGCATCAATTTCACGAAAAAATGCAAAAGTAAACTGTAGGATGAGAAACCAGTTACATGAAATTTCAATTGTAATCGAGGATATCCAAATACTAAGTATAACTTGGTCCCATATATTGGTAGGATGATTTACTGGCGATATACCTTTCATTACCATGTCATCCCGATCTGGACCGTTATCAAATCAGCCATTTCCATACAAAACAGGCTTTAGACGCAAAACGGCGCAACTGATATTTGATACTGAACTTTTACTATCGATCGCGGGACTTCTCAAGTTATCTATCTTATTTCCTCCAAAACATAAGCATAAAAAAGTCAAAGTAAAACGGACTTTACCAATACGTGATAGGTAACTTTTGCCTCTCGTAAACTTATCGACATATCATATCCAACTTTCCTCGAAAAGTATTACTTCCTATATATTCTAATAATACTCAAGTAGGCACCCGTTTCATTCATGTGTATCAGGTTCTCACACGTAAAACGACATTCTACGGATTTTAACCAGTTTGTTGACGAAAAAAATTGATATAAAATCGCTATTAGGTATAACATCCATCGTAGTACACAACACTGAATTACCATTTGATAAACTGCCATCTTTACTTGCAGAGCTTGAAAAATTATGCCACAAGAAGGATTTAGACCGACGACTTTTGCTATTTCAGTACTTAGTCACAAAATAGAGAGTTTATACAGTAGGTTCAATCGACCCTATTTAAGATTTTCGCGATTGTCACTTGTTACATAGCCAGGGTTGCTACTGTCAAAATTATCAGCAAAATTTGATACAAAAACGTCATAACTATGATCCGAGCTAATTTTAATCCAAGAAATATGACGTTCATGCCAACCATCTTCTTAGTTACCTTGAGTTCCCCTGTGATTGCAGTTATTTCCAGTTAAAGGCGCCCCGCGCGATGTTTCCCTAATTTGTTACTTGGTAGCGATGCCTGTGCCTTTGACAAAATACACGAGTATCTTGTGTAAATAGCGTGGGCCATAGCTTCATCTACTGGAGGCGATGGTGATACGCTTTTTGACTGCCAAAAACCGCAATATCTTCCGGTACTTGTGCTACATTTGTGTATTCGACGGAGCTCTGTACAACGAGTCAAAGCGATACCTTTTGATCGAGCACCCGTGAACCGATGACACTCCCAGCCCTTACCAATTGACATGATATTGGGAGAAATCCTATATCGGAAGGGTTATGTGTGAGTGTGATATTTTGACTATGAGAAATTCCAATATGATGATTTATTCTTGGATTTTATTGGCCCGGTTTTCGTTGAAATTTTTTGTCTCTAGTTCCTGCGTAGATCCCTACTAGAATTCAGCTTTCTTTTATTCAAAACCTGCCGGCAATGTATAATATTTGTACAGACGTGATTTATTGTCAAGATAAAAAGGGCGCTTCATCTACGGTAAAGATTTTTTGGGAAGTATACAATTAGCTAAATTGAATATCACTAGGCAAAGGTTACCCTTATTTTAATTTGTGTAATTACCTACCTACCGTACCGATGATTGGCTATTTACAACAAAAACTGAAAATAGGTATATTCCAGGAGTTTCAGGAAACCTAATCTTATTAACATTTTGAATTCCTTTACAACGTGTGTTCTGAATAGGATAAGAATTTAATTAAAGATTGTTAAATTCTTGGTATTAAGCTTGTTTTTGAAATCAGACATTTGTTAACGTAAATATTGCGTTACTTACCTACCAATTTGCTAGGTTCACACGCACATACGCACACTTACATACCTACGTTTTGTGATGTGCTGATAATAATACCATCGTACTTTTTATAAGTGCTCGCAATTTTTGTGATACTTTCAGTATGCCAACAAAGATTTGACATGTACAGGGAGGTGCCGAACGACCCGTTCTCTTAAAATCGCTAAGCTCACCAAACTGAACAACTTTCTCTTAGGACCAAAGTTCAAATTTGAATCTTTTAAGGTTCGAATTTTCTAGGGTTTGAACTTTGGTCCTTGGGGAAAGCTGTAGATTGACCTTTTGATCTTAGCGTTTGCGGTGGGTTGCTCGGTACCAGTCTGAATTTTATTTCACTTCGTGTTTTTTATATTTGACGCTTTTGCAAACAAAACACGTTAGAAATGTTAGAATTCAGTAGTACTGGATCATAGGTCAACGCACACGATTCCGGACAATGTTTTGAGCCGTTTGACTGCAGATTCAGCTTCGAAAAGCATTCGGGCGCTGTACCGTGAAAAGCAGTTGTGTATTTCCATGTGGCATAGAATAGCATCACCCCAATTCCACCCGTGGTTGTCGTAAAAGCGTATAAGCGATAATCTTGTACGGCATTTCCTGTGATTGCACCATTGCACTGCGCTCGTCAATTCTTCCTGTGGGTGTCGTTATTAGCGACTATAAGATAATTATTAAGAAAGGGGAAAGGGCAGAACATTCCTTGTTAATAAAACTGCGCTCACCAAACCGCCTGCCAGGTGGGGTGAGAATTGCTATACCCCCCATTATGGTAAGATATGTCCAGCAGTGGTCTGGGTATAAAATATTGTTGAGTTGAATTGAATCAGAGCATGTTAAAATTGTAGTGGTAGTGGATGTATCTATCGAGGTCAAAGAACACGATTCCGGGCACACAATTGTTTGACTGAAGCTTTAACAACGAAAAGTATTTGAGCGCTCTACCGTGAAAAGCTAAAACTTTATATAGGTACTTAGAACAAAATAAGAACGATGATGTTTTTACCAAAACTGAATTTTATTTATGAATGATAAAAGTAGTCTATTGCGACTGATAAAATAAAATAAAATTTATCATGACTTATTGCTATCGACCTAAAAGATAATACCTAAATTATATCTTAGTTTTCCCATTTTTCGTGTTATTCATAAAGTGACTCAGTCGATACACTACAGTCTACAAATTAGGCAAATAACATACGCAACGTCCGTTTGTGCATCATTCATTGGATTCTCTACCCCAGTTTCATACTAATAATATGGTTTAAGTCAAACGACATCGCACAACGCTGCGTCGACGAAGGCGTAGTCTGTCAAACCGTTTGTCATAAACCGTATTCGTTTGAAAGTAAGTTGGAAAATGGAACAAACGACGCACAAACTGACGTTGCCATGTTTTTCTCGGCGGTCTTAGGGTGAGAATCCACCAGAGCTGTGCGAGGTAGCTAAGCGGTGTGCGAGGAAAAAATCCACCAATAGAATCACTTCATTTTCCTAGCCTCGCTTAGCTCAGCTCTGGTGGAATAGGGTTGAGCGAAGCGAGGCCATTCTACATACAAAATAAGCGAGAAATGTGTGTGAAGGATGTGTTGCGACGAATGTGTAGCGAGGAATGTGTTGCGAGAAATGTGCTGCTAGGAATATGTTGCGAGGTTTCCACTATATCGCATTCCCCCCCGCTCACACATTTCACAGCTTCGCAACGCATCCTCGCTCCGCACATTAATGCGCATTTTGACAGCGCCGCTATACGCATCCTCGTACGACACATTTTACTCGCACAGCGGAACAGTGGAAACCCCTACACATTTCCACAGCACAGCTACACATCTCTGGTGGATTCTCACCCTTATATTTTGTTGAGTTATACGTGTAAAATATCACACACTGATACTACAGTGTGAAAAACTACTGACTACTCCGTATAAGAAGATCTCTTACAATCATTGTTGATTGGTAGTTTGATTTCAAATGCATTGACAGCACAATACAATGCTTGTTTATAAAACAAAACCTTAGCATACCCTCGTTCATCACCGTTAATGAAAACGGAATTCATTTCCGGAGTACTCGTTTGTTATTCTGATGTTTACCGAAAGAGAAAGAAGTTGATTACTTTTCGCTTTTTGTGCTGAATTGTGATATTGCCTGAAGATGAGATAAACTTGTATATCTTGGTGCATTTTCGGAAGCAAGTGTAGGTATAATGTCTAAAGTCAATGGCGTCATGAATACGTTGATATGCGTATCAAATACTTTCTTAAATAAAAGGAATTGACTGGTCCCGATGCCATATTAAGTTCTCTTGCCTGCCAAGCTGAAAATCTAGGTATTGTACAGCATGCAATAATTAGTGTTTGTTAGATTAGTTTCTGTTGATTTTGCTATTGTACCTATAAATAAAAGTTCTCTATCGACAGTCTTGTCTCCACAGTATCAAGACCTATCAAGTAGGTTTGTTCCTACTAGATTTGTTTGATAATGCTTTGTGTCTCTTCTAAGACATCATTTTTATTATTCACCTCAAAAAGCATGAGTAACTACCTTAAACTAAATATTTTACCCTCTTTTTTTATGCCAAAGCACTACATATTGAACACTTCTTTGACTGCTCATATGACCTTATATATTTTTCCTGCAACTTACAAGGCAAATTTTATACAGCAGCTTTATTGACAGTTTTTCCTCTACTTTAACAGAGTTTGAGAAAGTTGGGCATACAGTACACAAAGGAAGCGTACCGGAAAATGATATTTAAAGATTATATTTTGTAAAGTTTTGATTATGTGTTAAATAGCTATACCTTCAGAAAGTTCGGACTGGGATCATACGTATAACGTCCGCTGTTATTTCAACGCTGTGTTACGCTTGGTTCCATGCTTCGTAGGGCAGTCGGTCCCGGCTGCTGTCTATGATGGCGGTCGACACACAACCATGTCAGAGGCCTGCTACTTACAGAAGTTGGCTGAAATACTCTGCCACCAGGGTACATTGGGTCGTTGGACGACTTGGTGTCCCACTCGAAGAAAAAGAACTACAATTTGTAAAGGCAACTTTTGTTTTTGACAATTTATAAAGACCTCTTTTGCTTAAAAGTATTTATTCCAACGTTGCAATAAATATTTACAAGAGAGAGACTTTATATTTGAGATGTTATTATTTGAAATACTTATTGAATTAGTCGCCCGAACGAGATAAGTTTTGAAATAAGCGTGAAATTTCTCTACAACGACAAGCAATTTAATGAAATTGCAATAATTCTATAAGCTCATTAAAATTAATTCTCGCTTTCAATTTGCAATAAAAAAACTTGTAGCCATCGAGGCTCATCGCAATTTTTCTCATCTCAAATTAAAATTTTCATCGTTGATCAAATTAATTTAATCAATTATAAAATGTTGAATAGATACATTAGTTCCAATTAACGCACTACTAGTATTTAGTTAACGAGCATAATTAATTAATTAATATACGTAAAACGTGCTTTGCCTGGTAATTGACAAGTCATTATATAATCCTGTGAACGAAGACGTATGAAGTTTGGGTTTAGTTAATAACTAGTAAATTAGTTATCTTACTAAATGGGTTTGATAATGTACAAAATGAATGTACCTATCTGAGTGAATATTACAGTAAACAATTTGTTGTGTAGGTAAGATTCAAAGGGCAAATAAATAGGCATAGGCTGTTAATACTTAGCTAAGGTTTAAAAAAATCTATTGCCATGTCTTTCATCCAATTTAACCCTTAATCCCAAAAAATGGTAGTGACCTGTCTAGGTATCATGATTTGTTTATTTTTTAGATGTGAAACATTCTACCATCATTTATAGGTATCGAATTTTGTGCGAAAAATGTACGCACAACATGTTTCGATATAAAGATCTCACTATACCTACATACTTACCGTAAATAGTTATTACTTAATAGTGAAATGCAAGGGTCCAATTGTGGACTTGTGGCTAATGTTGATAGCTGATAATAAAAGAAATAAATTCAACGTGACCTCCCAAGTACGCACTTATATCCTCACCTAACGACGTATCAGGAAACCATCAAGATTATTCCTTACGAGTACGAGTATCTTTCCTTAGGGATCCGTAAGAACATAAAACCTTTACCTTACCTTGCAATATATCAACACAGTCGATTCTTGCTCCCAGCTGAGCAGTTTGTTCCTGATCAATGGAAGACAGCATGATGAGAATAGGTAATGAGGTGGTTCTTGAGAAGCTTGTCCACTATAGGCGAGAATCACACGTTCCTTTCGTTGACGAATCCGTTGACGCAGCGTTACGCGTAGGTAACGCTTCTGTTTTGTTCTTCTGTCTCCGTTTGACATACACCGTATTTGTATGGGAATCAGGCGGAAACTTGTATTTTTCTAATGCTTGAGCTTTCTAATGCATGCGTTAGGTATATGCGAATTTTCACCATAATTTAATACAGATACAGTTTATGTCAAACGGTTTGATAGATGCATCTGCTGGTATTGTGTTGCACAACGCTGCGTCGTCGTATGCGTCTGTCAAACCTTTTAACATTAACCGTCTTTGTACGTCAAAACGCATAGGGCACAGATAATACATACCTACGTTACGCAACGCTTAAACAGCGCAACGCAGGACATTATGTGTGATCCCATCTATATAGAAAAAAAAGTTGAACCGTAAATCAGGGGTCGATGTCTGCTAATGAAAATCGTTTCAGTTGTGTGTCACTTGCATGTCAGTTTGATGGTTTTGGTAGATTTGTAGTCTGCTAACAGCATAAATAATGACAGTTGAGTAAACGAGCTTTTCAACCGCCTACAAAGTTCAAAGAGTCCTCCGTGCCTCTGACATAGTTTTGTAAAAATCGCCATTTACTTATCATAGACAGCAACCGTGTTAAAGCACGGAACCACCTGTCTTACGAAAAATATGGGAGAATTGTACTAAAACATAATTTTCTGTTAATGATAAAAAATATATTTTATTTCAAGCTCATGACATTTATAATCGTGGGGAACGATTTTGTGATACTTTACTAAGCTTAGTACAAGCAGTAATTACTTATTTACGAGCGCCACTTAAAGTGTTAATCCCTCAATAATGACGATAAGATGTAATTATAATTAATGACACATCTTTTACGTGTTCGACTTAGTAACGCTAATTTTAAGTGTTGGTAAGATCAGGCCTGAAGTGGGGAGGTGAGCGTCAAAAGATAGACTATTATTTTGTACATTGAGCTACAAAGCTGAAAATCAACATGCAGGTACTTATTCACATACCGATAAAAACTGGAGGTGGTGCCAAGCAAGAACAGCCTCTTTCGCTAAGTACCACTTATGAAATATGCACCTCCTCCTGAATCACAGTTTTTACAGTGACACAGTTACTGCCTACCCCGCAAGGGATATAGTGATAATATTACCGCATGATAATATTATGTATATCATGAACGCGCGTACCTTCACGCCGATTATCAGGATTCTGACTCGACGTCCAAAGTTGAGGACGCTAACCCCCACACTACTCATCATCCTCCTGTCCTTATCCCAAATAGGTAGGTACTTGGGGTCGGCGCAACACGTTTCGTTGAACACAAAATCGTGTTGCAAATGATTGGCTGAATTTTACGACCGGCCGCCTACTAGACGTCAACCCTCCTTGGGAATGCTTTTGTGGTGGATTAACCGGCACCATACGGTTGGCCCTGGCTGTTTGGGTCGGGTTTATCCCTCGGTCGCCTCCTACGACCCCCACGGGAAGAGAGAACCCCCGCACTACTATGCTATTTAATATCACAGCAATATTGAATAAGACCTGTTTGAGTAGTCTAAACGTCGCCAAATAACTGTGAGAAAAGGCTTCTGACGTCCTTTGCGAATAACCTCCTATTGCTTGCATTGCGTCGATCCATCTTTTTTCAACTTTAAAATTCAATTTCGCTTTGAGAAAAATAAGTCCTAGATCTATAATTTAACAACATTGGTAGAAGAAGCCTTTCAAACGAAAAGAGACACCGAATATAATCATCTCTACGCTCATAAAATCTCATACGATACAACGTCATCGCTACGCGCGTAATGCGGTGTGCGATGTCTCATACAATCCCATACGATACAACGTCATCTCTCATCGACGTAATGACGTCGTGACTACGTGCACGTCACGCATACAGGCCCGGTGTGTGGTGCCCTTAAGGCCGATCACACGTAACTTTTTTTGCGCTACAATTTTAGCGCCATGTATGTAACGCATATGTTAGGAAAATGCACCACCTTATTCCTATGAAAGTGCAGTTTGACAAAAAAGGTCTGATAGGCGACGTACTTGTATTTGTACGGGAATTAGGTAGGCGATAAAATAGCGCAGCAACGGACTTTACGTGTTATTCCGAACTAAAATACGTAGCGTCCTGATGTAGGTAGATTTATTAACTTGACTTCATTTTACTTGTACAAAAGGCTCCTTATAGAAGTGTATTAAGATTTTTTTTCCATGCATTTCTCAAGAAAATTAAATTACGATACAATATCGAAAGGCACAGTCAACGAAAGCAGTTGGCCATTATTCTTTTATTTCCACTGGCTGGCTTAAATTGAAACTCGAGTTCTTACTCTGTCTTATTAAATGATTTCTTAATACTTTGGACTGTACGTAATATTTTTGTTTATGAGAGTGATGGATTATTTTATTAATCTTTTTGTTTTTTGTTTCACTTGTAAGTTCGTTAAGGTTCTTTATTATTACTTCTTTATTATTCTTTACGTTACGTTGACAGCGCGCTGAGAAGCTCAGGTTTTGTATGGGATGCGGTCAGGTTTTTCTACAAGACCGCAGCGACAACGACGCCGTCAAAATTTGAATTTGTCGTTGACGCGCGTCGTTGTCGCGACGATTGGAAAATAAGGGTACCAATCTATTTATTTATGTCATAATAAAATCCGGTGTTGGAAGGTGCCACAAAAACAGAGTCAAGTGGGGTTTCTCGATGAATGACAGTTGCGATTGCGGTGCTATCCTAATCATGAGACATTCATTATCTTGCCCCAACTGCCCAAACTCATGCTCGCTTCAAGACCTTCAGGCGTAGGTCATTTTTAACATCGTTGCCCGCCAAAAACCAACTTTTCTCACTGCATTAACTTATTTCAAAAATACTACGATCTTTGAAATAGTTTACTTTTCTTAAATGGTACTTGCAGTAAATTCAAAAAATTCAAAATTCAAATTACAAGTGTTGACATTGTTACCTTTATAATCTTAGTTGTTTTAAGATACATCAACGAAAATAGCGCCTCTCAGTAAATAATATTTCTCTTAACTCTCAATAAATATTGTCACTTACTGAAGACAATATTTTTATTTAAAATTGGTACTGCTCGAATATAATAAAAAAACCGGCCAAGAGCGTGTCAGACACGCCCACAAATAGGGTTTCGTAGTCAACGTTTAAATATCAGGTTTTTCAGCATTACAAACTTAATTTTGTTGCTGGTTTGTTAGCAGCAGTATGATGACCAACCACAAATAGAAAAACTCAATTTTTTCTGAAACCTTTAAGGGTACAATGTCCGTTATTATTTTTTATTGTAACTTCAGATTGTAAGCTATATTCCATATTTATTTCAAATTTTTAGCGTTTATACTTTAGAAGTTACAGCTGGAACAAATTATGGGTCAAAAACGCCCTTTTTAAAAGCAAATATCTCGTGACAGAAACATTTTAGTGACTTTGTTTTAAAGAAACCTCACCTTAGTTTTAAAAGACCTATTCAACGATACCCTTCTCAATATTACAGAAGAAAAAAAATTTTTTTGCCCCCCTTTCACTTGTATGGGAGGGGGTCCAAAAACATTTATTATAATTTTTTCTAAACATTTCTATATTTGGGTCAAGACGATCTATCTTCTCACTAAATTTCATGTCGATAGCTCTAAAACTGACAGACAGACAGACTTGACGAAACTATAAGGGTTTCTAGTAGACTACGAAACCCTAAAAAAGCTACGCTACGCTTCAGTTCATGTAACACAAAATGCTAACGAAGTTACCTCGATAATACCAGTTTCCATGACATAAGTTATTTATTACTTAATGTCAAGCATATTTTATCAGATTTATAAGAACTGAACAAAAATCTTTTGATTTCCAATTAATAGCGCGTTTAGCCCGGAAGAAAAACTGCGTTCCTCCGTGTATTTTTCCCCGTTGAAGGGCGCCACTACTCCGCCGTTTAAACTTAACAAGCAACATAAACACATTAGCCGAATCCAGCTAATGTTAAAGGTGGCTCCTTTCCGGGAATGACGTACAAACAAACAAACATATACTGAAATAATCTCGAGTGTTTACTGAGAGGCTGAGATGTGTCTTTGTACTCTCGACGTCTCAACACAACACTCCAATCTCAGTTCATTTTTCTTTTGTAAGCAAATTATAATCTGTACAGGAAATACACGCCTGAAAAAGCAGTCTACATCGAAAACTCTACATTAACTCGCCCCGTGATTACATTACCGCAAGCTCGCTAACTTTCCCTCTTTCAGCTTTTCAACTTTTTTTATCATCACGGTGCAGACTGAGTGGGTCGCCTGAGGGACTTATTAACGCATTCCCAGCGCCCCACTGTGATTCAGAGGCGTATTTCAAACGCGTTCTTATGCTACTGGACAAGACACAAGCGACTGATCTAGTTGTTAAACGAGAGCGCGTTTTTTTATCATCGCGGTGCAGACTGAGTGGGTCGCCTGAGGGACTTATTAACGCATTCCCAGCGCCCTACTGTGATTCAGAGGCGTATTTCAAACGCGTTCTTATGCTACTGGACAAGACATAAGCGACTGATATCTACTTGCTGAATAAAAGTTGGCTATTTTTTATCATCGCGGTACGGACTGAGTCGGTCGCCTGAGGGACTTATTAACGCATTCCCAGCGCCCCACTGTGATTCAGAGGCGTATTTCAAACGCGTCCTTATGCCACTGGACAAACCATAAGTGACTGAATTAGTTTTTGACCGAAAGCTCGTTTTTTTATAAGCTCGGTGTAGACTGAGTGGGTCAGAATTCAGTGTACCCCTAGGCACACATAAACGCAATTAAGACCGTTGTTATGTTATACGCCAAAATAATAAAAAAAAATCTTCAAAATCACAACACGTGACCTTTTGGGGAACCAGAAGAGAGTCGGGGCGGAACGTATCCTGTACAGTCAGTTCAGTCGCGGTAGTTCAGATTAGTAGATAATTATTATGGTAAAGTATAAAAGTTAGCGAACAAAATTTTATAATCATAATTCGGCATGATTGTGCGTGTAGTATCAATCCCATAATTATATTTCTGCATCTCATATTTCCGAAACCATTCATATTATTATTTTCATTACAGATGTTCCGCTTTTAACATACACCACACATTATGTCGACTCGTTCTGGTCATGTTTTTAGAATGCCTCTCTGAGCTTAAACAGGTGGCACATGATTTGTGGCCGCGAATATTTCGAATACACACTTTGTAGTTGGAAAACATTCGTCATGTGAAAAAAAATATAAAGTCCCCTTTTCAAAAGGGTTTTGTTATGATGATACACTTGTTCCACATGTTCCTAAAAAAGGATATAGCAACATAAATCACATAAATCATAAGCTTTGGAGGGATTAGTCACTCAAAGTGGGGTTTATATCAAAGCATATCCGATTATGTAATAGCCTATTTTAGATTTTAAGAGGATGTGTAATACACTTTTGGAAGGCCTATTTGGAACGCTCTCTTACATTAATAAAAGAGATTTTATGCCTCAATTTCACGATTGTTAGCTAAGTAATTATGAGTCAAGAAGTAATTAACTAATTTTGGTAATTTACACTTAAGTAAAAGTTCGGAGAACAAGATGATATTGTTTTGCTAACTAGCAGCTATTAAAATAGATACGTACCAAAAAACGACCAATATATAAAAATCGCAACAAAAGTGACCAATATTTACTAGATATGCTTAGTTCAATTTTGAGCTACCTATACTGTTTTTTACAGAACAACAAATAAAACCGAAAGGAGGTTAAAGTACTCATGAAATTGAACAACTTTCCCCATGGAACATGGGTCCAAACATGAAAACAAATTTTGGACCTCCCATACAAAATGTGCCAGCCGACCGAGTCAATTTGTATAGGAGTTCCATTTTTTTTTTTCATATTTTGGCTGATATACCATGGGGAAAATTGTTCAGTTTCATGAGTACCTTGACCTTCTTTCGGATTGATTTGTTGTTATGTATTACGTTGCATGAATACAACTTCACAGATTTGCCATACTGGATAAAATTTACAATCCGTTCCAAATTACAAAGAAATTTCATATTCTGAGTTTCAGTAAATAAATATTACTTCCCTAATCACAATCACACATCTCTCAAGCCTTCCTTTAAAAGGCAAACACGGAATATTGTACGGATGTCGGTTCCTCTTTCATCTGTAACAGATGAATGGCTCGGAATGGAGCGAGGCGAGATTAAAATGTAATACAACATGTATCTTTTATGTACTGTACACCAGTAAATCCACCTTTCCATTTAAGGGATCAATTTATTCTGTTTTTTCTTAGTGTATGTATGAAAAACCAATATAAGTCGGTCCTTTAGAAGGGTACGTGAATTTGCAGGCGAAAGTACCGTCTATAATTATGATTATACAGGATGTAAGTTAAGCTGAATTATTTTTAGGTTCAAATCAGACCGTGATACTGTATAATAATTGTCTGTTAGTAACATTAGCTGAAATAAAGTACCTAATGTTAAAAAGTTTTAATCCTAAAAACTTAACTAATGTAAGTATCGTGGAGGCCAACAATATTTTCGTTTTTGCCTCCCATGGTCATGGGGGAAAATATTTTAGTTTCACAGTTCGGTTCACCCATTGAAACATTTTCAGTTTTTTTTACTCATTATTATAATCGTATACGTAATCAAGAAGCAACTAATGGTAGGCTTATAAACCAAGCGTCGCGACAACGACGCGCGTCAACGACGCCGTCAAATTTTGACGGCGTCGTTGTCGCTGCGGTCTTGTAGAAAAACCCGACCGCCCGACCGCATCCCATACAAACCCTGAGCTTCTCAGCGCGCTGTCAACGTGACGGCGTCGTGCAACGACGCCATGACGGCGACGCGTGGTTTTTCTGGTTCCCCATACAAACCTATACAAACCAGTCATTTGACAGCGGCAACGACGCCGGCGCGACGCTGCGACGCTTGGAAAATAAGGGTATCATAAGGCTTTTGAGATAGTTAGTGTATTGCACTTTTAGGCGACTGGATGACAACCTGTCACTATGGTGATACACGGTCTTCTAAATGACTCTCAAACTTTTGTCAGACGTGGTATAAATGACCGTTTTCACAGCCGTTTACGCTCTACCCCGCAAGGGATATAGATGTGATATAATTATGTATGAATGTATACGTTATTTTCTTATATCATGTAATGTACGACATGTCGTACACTCTTTTTATCAAGAGGACGTTAATTGGATCGCCTTGGGAGCTTGCCAGAACTCTGTTATGATAATATTTGATCGGTTTTGGGTGTCAATCGGGTTGTTTACGTAGATGTTCTTGTTTTTGATGCTTTTCCCCTTGATATGTTCAATGTCACACAAAAAGTACCTACTTAGAAGTAGGTACATATTTTACACGGGGTGTAAGAGACAGCTCAATGAATACTTATCTGTCCATTCAGATCATGAAACTAAACAATTTTCCAAATCAAAATATTTCAGGATAGGTACGTAAAAACAATTTGACCTTCTATACAAATTACAGTCAGTTGTCTGCATTTAATACGAGAAATAAAAAAAAAACGTGTCCTGACGTATATTTTATAAAAAGTTCTTTAGTTTTATGTCAGTTGAATCGAGTTACTATGAAGGGAAGGTCATAATTTATTTTTATATTTCGATCTAATTCCTTCCTTTCCTTCCGTGGGAAAAGTTGTTTTTTATCTAATCACCATCCTTCATTAGTTAAGCACTTTGATATTTTTACTTACCTTAAGCAATTACCTAATGACTTATGAGAAGTACCTGATACCTGATAATAATGATTTGCAAATGTAACACCATTATAGTTTTTAAAAGTAATTAACAAAATTAGAAAGACAGCCATATAAAAGGGTGCAAAAACTAATCAAATTCATTATAAGTTTGAACCTTCACCAGTGCAATAGTGCCAAAACATGGATTCTCACCAAAGTTTTGAACAAGACGGGGATGATTCAGTTTCATATTTGGAGCACCTCAAATACGACGAAATACTTTTCGAACTTTGTGATCAAGTGAAATACATAGTCAATGAAATACAGGCTCAGTATAGTGAATTACATCCCAATGCAACCGTTGATTTAAGCAGTAAACAGAAGAGGAAGCTAAAACTGGCTATAATCGGTGATATAATGAATTCACAATATGAAGTGGCTAAAGAGAAGATAAAGGAATTAAAGCAACTTAATGAACAACAAAGTCAAGAAAACATGAGTCTGTTTGACGATGGTTGGGATCAAGCCTTACTTGAAGTTTGCTTGAGATTTGAACAGCTGCAAAGGTAAGCATTTCAGTAACTTTAAATTTTTATTTATTTTATGTCAAATCGATTCAATCTATAAATTTTTGTTCATGAAACATTTTCAGAATTTCAAATTAAGTTGATGTTTTGGTCTCTGAAGCCCACTGAGTATCCTTACTAGGACACATTGATAGATGATTGAATGCTTTTCCTTGATTATGACAATGACTATATAAGTCCGATTTCAATAATTATCTCCTTGTCATATGTTTTACTTCATTCAATGTTTTTCCATTGTACACAGCGGCTCTGAACCTAGTTTAATTTTTAGACCGAACTCTAGCCTTTATTAGTTTGTCTTATCAATACTAATTTTATTCACTTTGTTTTTTTTTTTATGTTACAGGTCAAATGAAAACACAAATCCCGCTGCGATGCAAGTCAAGATAGAACTCGATGACCTCTGAATATTATTACGAATCTGCCATAAAGTGATGCACAACAGTGATAATTCATTGATTTAGTTTTGTGAATTTGTTAGTTGTGAATGTATACTTACTTCTAAGATATTTTTCAATAAATATTTTAGGAATTTACATAAAATTTTATTTACTTATAATTTACATTAAATTTCAATTTTTCATCACAACATTTTCAAGCCATAATTTACCTATTTACAACTTTTACGATAAATTAATACAGCAGATCTAATATTAACGTTGAATTATAACATATTATTTACCATGTCATAATTAATAATCAAGTTATTATGTTATATTATTATTTTCAAATAATGTCAAATTCTTTGCCTGTATTATTCGAAGGCTATTTTAATTTCGACCCGCATAACCAAAAGGCTACATACACACACACACACACACACAAAGTTATCTAGGTTTTCACAAGGTATTCAAATATTTCTTCAACTCAATTTGATATTGTTGATTCAGGCACGTTTGTCTCGTGCTGTCTAAATATCCCAATACGCATTGGTGTTAACTCGCCAAACTGTCCGATAAAACGTCTCCCGAGTATGACGTCCAATTATTTCCTACATACTGCTTCCGGAATCAGTGTTGCTAGTTTGAAGTCCAAATATCGATGACAAACTAGTTTTTGATAATTTCATGACCATGAGTCAAAGATATACAAAAAGTTCAATAGAGTTTTAATATCAATCTGATACCTACAACAAAGTCTAGGTAAAGGCGTGACTCATGTTCGTGTTTTTTACTAAACAAAACACAAAACATCGATATATAATGCGGCGTGGCCAATCACATTTTTTTATGACCACCGCAATGTATTCCGATGTATTGTGTTTTGCTTTGCGATTTGATTGAAAAACATTTGAGCACGAGACTCGACTTAAGTTTAAATTCAGATAGAGAATAAAGTTTTTTTTTTAAATAAAAGGAAAACTCTTTATTCTCAATTGAATGCAAAAAAAGTATTAGATAGGTACCTTCCTCATCTCAGACCTAACTCATCACTTTCATATGTGCCTGGTCATGCCAGTCAAAAATGCATGCATGATAATGATGTAGAAAACTGTGAGTTACTTCTTATTGGTTGTCGTTACATCATGTAGACAAAATTGCACCTGCTGACTTCTGCAATAAGATTAGACGTTTCTCCCCATTAAAAAGCTAGGCTTGTTCTGGGAAGGGAAAATCAAAAATAGCCCCGTAGTTATCGATGTCACAAGTCCTATCGACAGTTCGGCATCACTATCGCATATCGGTGGTCATGCCAATGTACGCGGCGCCCATACCAAATATGCCCGAAACTCGAACATACAGGCTTGTTCCGGGAAGAGCCTCCTATTTCATAGTAGGCGGGTGTTGGGAATATTTTCAAAATATTTTCTTAGGAATTTGCGCGCCCATGGCGCTTACTTTACAGGTGACACGTAAGACAGGAGACGGAGACGTGACACGTGTGACATCGCGACGCTTGAACCGTTTCCATATAAAATGTGTGAAACAGAAGAGACGAGAAGGGCTACACGCGTGAGAGGCGCGTCGCAAACTTAATAATATGTCATCCCTACGAAATATGTATTTGTATAAATCTATGCCTGCGTTGCGCTTAGCACTCCACGATATCATAGATTGGATTCTATGAGTACTGACAACTTGCTTGAGAAATCCTCGTTGTTATACTGAAACAATCTAAAACCTAAATGTATTTCAAAACCAGAAACTGAATTCTCCACAGACTGAGATTGATACAAAGACAATAGTCAATTCAATAGCCGAAGCCCCAAAATGTTCGGATGTTCCAATTAAAGGCTGCCCACAACAAACCACATTAAAGTTGCTGCTCTATAGTGGACTATCGATTTACTATCGATAAATGAACGCTATCGATTACTGATCGATAGTGATGATCTCTGATCTAACCGACCGATTTCGGCCATGGCGACCACTGCTTCTTCGCGCGTTTTGTTATGGGCTTCTTCTTCTGCCCTTCTTCCCGCTCGTGCCGTGCCCCTTCCTGATATATCTTCGACAAATATATATATTTTTTAATTTTTTCCGATACGAACAATAACGTCTAGGTAAAGGAGTGACTCCTGCTCGTGTTTTTTCTAAACAAAACACAAAAACCGATATACACTGCGGCGTGGCCATTCACATTACTATTATAACCGCCGTAATGTATATCTATTTACCTATTGTGTTTTGATTTGTTTTATATTTAAAAAAATATTTGAGCACGACACTTTAGTTTGAAAACTTTCATCAAAAAGAGATATTTTTATTAAAAATTATGCCGTGCCCCAGACTTTCTAAAAACTCATAACGTTGTAGTACTATTGACTGATAGTCTCATTGTAAAAACACGCATTGTGAATCCATATTATTTTTAACCGTATCCTAAAAACTATCAAACATGTAGCATGACTAACTCATGCATGTGCCTTGTTATGTCAACTGAAAATGCACGCATAAGAAATTAAGAATGAGGTAGAAATACGGCGCGGCACCACTCTCTAGTGTGTCTGATTTCTGTGATTAGTCGAAAATGTGTCAATGTCAAAGTTTAGTTACTTCTTATGGGTTGTCATTACATTTTCTAGGTGCAATTGCACCCCTGCTGCCTTCCGCAATAGATTTTGAGATTTCTCCCCATTAAAAAGCTAGGATTGTTCTGGGAAGAGGAAATCAAAGTAGCCTTGATAACTACAAAGTTATCGATGTCACAAGTTCTATCGACAGTTCGGCATCACTATCGCATATCGGTGGTCATGCCAATGTACGCGGCGCCCATACCAAATATGCCCGAAACTCGAACATACAGGCTTGTTCCGGGAAGAGCCTCCTATTTCATAGTAGGCGGGTGTTGGGAATGTTTTCAAAATATTTTCTTAGGTATTTGCGTCGCCTATGGCGCTAACTTTATAGGTGAGACGTGTGTAAGACATGAGACGGAGACGTGATACGTGTGACATCGCGACGCTTGAATCGTATTCCACATAAAATGTATGAAACAGAACAGACGAGGAGGGCTACACGCGTGAGAGGCGCGTCGCAAACTTAATATGTCATACCTACGAAATATGCATTTGTATAAATCTATGCTTGAGTTGCGCTTAGCACTCCACGATATCATAGACTGGATGCTATGAGTAATGACAACTTGCTTGAGAAATCCTCGTAGTCATACTCTAACAATCTAAAACCAAAATGTATTTCAAAACCAGAAATTGAATTCTCCGCAGACTGAGATTGATACGAAGACAATAGTCAATTCAATAGCTGAAGCCCCAAAATGTTCGGATGTTCCAATTAAAGGCTGCCCACAACAAACCACATTAGAGTTGCTGCTCGATAGTGGACTATCGATTTTCTATCGATACATGAACGCTATCGATTATTTATCGATATTGATGATCTCTGATCTCTCCGACCGATTTCGGCCATGGCGACCACTGCTTTTTTTAATTGAGTTGACGCTTATGCGCCCGTAGGTGGCTATTGTAGCCGATTTTGGCAAAAACCTCCCAATCGATAGTATTAAGAGTTAAAAATGTAGCAATCAGTAATATAATTAACTATTGATTGATATTATCTTTTTATTACATAATAGTTGATAGGATCAGTCCCATAAGTACGATGAATTTGTTTTTTAAACATGAGCTACCATCGTTACTATTGATAGTATTGTTACACTTTGATCTAAATCGATTGTATTGTATAAGGTTTTCAATGCTGTATAGGGTAGTAGGCCAGGAAGGCCGAGAGGGTGGCGCAGGTCCTGGGCAGCCCTGCGTTTTCCATAATTGCGTCCCAGGCAACGCAGTGTCTGTAGAGAGCGTGCAAAATGCCATGCCGCTCCCGCATCGGCTTATACAGCCATGAAAAATCTTGCCTAAGACACTGAATAAATCGTCTGTCACAGAGGTAGTGTAAGGCCAATGATGATAAGGTAGTATTATCGATAGTTTGGTAACACTAAACCACATGGACAAAACATGGTCGCCGCAGAAGTTGAATTGTGCAGAACAACCCGTTTATTTTGGTGAAATGTTTTACAAACGTAATGAAAATAAATGGAATGCTGTAGTTTAAATAAATTTCGATTTATTTTTAAAAAGGCTATTCAAATTATTTTTAAGCCACTATTTTGCCGATCTTCAGTTGATATCTACAAATATTTTTAAAGTAAAAATAAACTCTAAAACTAATATAAAAACAACAAGCTCGTACCAACCTAGCCGACGTAAAAAAAAGTTTCAGTTTCAATATTATTATCAAGATGGCGGGTTTTAAAATAATGACCTGCTAATTTAATAAAGGTTTAAAATTTGATTAGTGGTGATACCTATATAAAGGTAAGATAATGCTGAAATGAAATATTTAAAATGAAAATTTAATTTAATTAAGAAGTTAATCAAATTAACACCAGATTAAGTTTTGTTTCATCAGGTGACGATAAACAACATTTTATTAAAACTAAGTAGTATGTTTTGTGGTAATTTACCATTGATTAAACGAACGCAATATAAATTGAAAAATATTTTAGTGAGTTATAAAATCATTATGCCCTATTTATAAGAAGATTGTAGATTTGCGGGCGCAGACACGAAACGTGAATAAAATATGCAAGTAACAGAGTTGAAATATGTACCTACGTATTAAGTACATGATCACATATATCATGCCTTAGATATAGTTTTAAAAATGGCCTCTTAAAAATTAATAATAACAAATCATAGTAATTCGATGAAAATAAGCGTAATCAATCACATAAGTATTTCTAACAAACATCAAAACAAATTTTACAAATTAGCCAATTAATAAAGTAATTATTATATATAATATATTTTATCAATTTAACATTCACATCATCCTCTCTGGATCACCGCTCATTCATCTTATTAACCTACAAATTAGATCTAACAATGAGATATAGATTCGGAATATTTACTGAAGATTTATTGCAAATTAAACGGAGATATTAACTAATTATGGAGTAATCTTGATTAATGTTTAGGTTCTGAGTGGTTTATTAATTTCCTTAAGTTAATTATGATTCAGGATGGCGCCAAAAATGAATACGAATGAAAATTTTTGCACTAAGTTGGCGTGATTTTAAATAGTTTTTCAGATGCTTCATATACTGGTTGGGGCGTGGTTGCTATGTTTATGATTGATCATTAAGTCAGTATTTCTGTTTTTTTTTTATTCGTAACTTCCATAGTAGTTTTGTTAAAAAATAAATGTTTCCACTATCTATAAGTTTACTATAATATGTAGTAACTATTATTACTTTGAATGGCTGCACAAAAAAGGCGCGAAAAGATGAATGTACAAATATGAAATATACTGCTATCGCTTTCATATCCAATATGATACAAATTCACCATCCAGACTTGAATTGATTCGAGCGCTATATTGCTACCATTTGGCAGAATATTGGACGTAAAGGAAGTGCGACATATTGTTGAAGTTTGTTTTGATTTGTTATAGTTCCGTGCTCCTCTCGACTTTGGCAACACTTGGGCTTCTATAAGCGTTGCGGCGATTTGTCGTCTGGTCTGCACTGAACTAGTATCATTACGTAGAAGTGTTTAAGACTGTTCTTTAAATAAAACTATTCAATTATATTGACAGTGTAGCACAAAATTTTACCTTTTCTAGCAGTGAACCTTTGAATATGAGCCACGTTCTTACCTGAAATTAGAACAAAATGACATTTAGTGACCAATGAATGATTTTAGTAATATGAAAAAAATAACATGTAAAACTAATTCACCAAAAGTAGTACCTATATATAAAACGAAAGTTATGTTACAGCGATAGGAACCAAGTAATTATTTCTTACCATACGTGCAAAATGACTGCAAAGGTTGTGTGTGGAAAGCTAAACCTCACGTAACAGTTAAGCAACAATTTAATTAAAAGTTAAATCAGCGAATTTGATATTTAAAAAGAGCTAAACTTTTTATAAATTATGCGAGCTTAAAGTAATGTTACATTCGCTTCTAATGGACAGGTTTTTTGCATCATTGTTTTGATCTTGTGTTTATTTGTGGATAAAAGGTGGTCAAAGTACACACTAGTGTTTTTCTCCAAATTTTCGAACCCATAGCACGTGATAGTAGGAACATAATAATTTTAACGAATACTACGTAAACCACAAGAATTGATGCAAAAGTATTGGTCATTTTACAAGATAATTCATGACTAAATAAATGATAATAATGCTTCAAATACTGCAAATGTATAATTTTTTGAAAATAATTGTTAGTAGAAAAGAAGAAGAAAAGCCTAAATTGGTTAGGACTCGGCAGTACCTAAGAGGTTGAAGTAGGTACCTATGGCGAGAAACGGATGTAACATCGCACATCGAAAACCACTGCGTCGACAGATGCGTCTGTCAAACCGTTTGTCATGAACCGTAGGTATTTGTTTGGAAATAAGCTCGACATTAGTAGTCTAGTAACTAACGTCACAGCTATTCGGATTGATCCTTGAAGCTGAAAATCGGCATGTAGGTACTTCTTGACCTCCTGATCAAAATTAGACATGGAGCCCAGTGGGCACCACCCCCCCCCCTTTACAAGGCGTAACTTTTGAAGTAATTGACTTGGAGGGCAGTTTTTGCAGTTTTTATTTCAAATCGTGCGTGACATCTCACTTGAAGCTTAGTGTGCCTTCAAAATTACCCTTTAGGCCCCCCGGGGGGCCCAAAAGCCAGAAAAGTAGGGTGTCCCGTTCTTATATAAGATTTTCTTATTTTCAACCTATCGACTCCCAAGAGGTATCAAAAGTTGCGTAATTAGACACAGATTGCAAAAAACTTAATAATATCTTTAAATAATATTTATCTTTAGGGCTCTATCGATCGTTAAAGTGTTGTGACTACGAAACCAACATTATTATTGTTTTTTAATGTTCGGCAGAGCCCTAAAGATAAATATTATTTAAAAATATCTTAGGTCTTTTTCAATCTGTGTCAAATTCCGCAACTTTTGATACCGCTTGGGAATCGATAGCTTGAAAATAAGAAAATCTCATACAAGAACGGGACACCCCACTTTTGGGGCTTTTGCGCCCCCCGGGGAGCCTAAAGGATATTTTTAGGGCACAATAAGTTTCAAGTGAGATGTCACGCACGATACGAAATAAAAACTACCCTCCAAGTCAATTACTTCAAAAGTTGCGCCTTGTAGATGAGGGGGGGCGGTAAAAGGTTAAGGGGGGTGGTGCCCGCTGGGCTCCATGTCTAATTTTGATCAGGAGGTCAAGAAGTACCTACATGCCGATTTTCAGCGTCATAGGTCAATCCACTCGTCCTAAGCCCTCAAAAACTGCTGTACTGAACAAACCTGCCCTAGAACATTTTCGCAATACAGTAGACAAAAATATCAAGTCACTGGTGTGGGACCCATTCGACTCTAGCGATACTGATTGGAGAATCCTAAAAGAAGCTATTTTAGATACCGCAAAGACAAGCAGGGAACTGTACAAGGTTGTATCCAAGAAAGAGGAATGGATAAGTAAAGAGTCGTGAGCTCTGATTGAGGAAAGGAAGGCGTTGAAAAGTGAAGGTCTGGCGACAAACAATCAGAGAGACCGCTATAATCAACTACATGCTCAAGTCCAAAAGTCCACCCGAAGAGATAGAGATGAGCACATTAACAACATATGCAATGAGATTGAGAGGCATGCTGACAGGGCACAAACTAAAGACCTTTTCTTAAAAGTTAAACAACTCACCGGTACCTTCAAACCAAAGAGCTGTATTATTGATGACAGTAGAGGTAACACCTTGACAGAATTGGAAATGGTTTTGGAGAGATGGAGGAACTACTGTTATGAACTCTATCGGGATGAAGAGGGTCAGATTATTGAAAGAAGATGGGATCACCACGCAGAAGAGCCTCATTTACTGCTTTCTGAGGTGCAAGATGCCATCAAAAAACTAAAGCATAAGGCTGTAGGCCCTAACGGCGTGACGGCGGCGATGCTTCAACACATGGGTGACAAGGGAATCGGGATTTTACACCAAATATGTAACAAGATTTGGAAAACAGGTCAGTGGCCTGAGGATTGGGTACAATCTGCGGTTGTCCCGTTACATAAAAAGGCTCCACAAAGAAGTGTGAAAATTACCGGACCCTCTCTTATGTCACATGCGAGTAAAATTCTGCTGCGCATAATTAACAACCGACTTTCGCCTTTCATCGACCACCAGATACCGAGTGAACAATCTGGTTTTGTAGCTGGAAAGGGTACTCGCGAACAGATTTTGAATGTACGCGTGCTTATTGAAAAATGCCGCGAGTTTAATATACCACTGGTCTTGTGCTTTATAGATTATGCTAAGGCGTTTGATTGCGTGCAGTGGAATACCATGTTTGATGTGCTTATTGAGATGGGTGTGCCTGAGCACCTTGCCTTCCTGATTCAGAATCTGTACCTTGATGGCACGAGCTTCGTGAAATTGGAGAACCAGAATTCTAAGTCCTTCCACACAGAACGAGGAGTGCGTCAAGGCTGCATTTTGTCTCCAAAATTGTTTAACCTCTACGGCGAACATATTATGCGGAAAGCATTAGATGGCTGGGATGGCGGCGTTGCTGTTGGTGGTCATAAAATTACCAATCTTAGATACGCGGACGATACTACGATAGTTGCGTCAAGTGAGTTGGAGATGGCAAGTCTGCTGAAGAAAATAGAAGTAGAGAGTGCCAAGCTTGGTCTGAAAATCAACCATACGAAAACGAAAATTATGGTGGTAGATAGAGCTCAACTACTCCCTCATACCGATGTACTCAATAAATATGAAAAAGTCAGCAAGTTTGTGTATCTGGGATCGCTGATCACAAGTGAAGGCAGCTGCACTGATGAAATTCGCCGAAGATCCGGTATGGCTAAAAGTGCTATGATTAATCTCGAAAAGGTGTGGAGAAACCGCAGTATTCGTCGAAAAACCAAAGTGCGTCTGGTCCGAGCACTCGTCTTCTCGATATTTTTGTATGGTGCCGAAACCTGGACCATCAAGAGTTGCGATAGCAGCAAGATCAATGCTTTCGAGATGTGGTGTTGGCGGAAATTACTTCGGATACCATGGACTGCCATGAGAACAAATGAGTCCATATTGAAGGAGCTCAATATCACAAAGCGACTCTCCACAATCTGCCAGGAACGCGCGCTGGGTTTCTTCGGACACATTATGCGATCACCTAAGCATAGCCTAGAAAGGCAAATTATTTTGGGTAGAGTGAAGGGGAAGCGTGCCCAGGGCAGGGCGCCAACTAGATGGTCGGATGCTGTGAAGAATGCTGTGGGCGGTAGCATATATCGAGCAGTCCACAAAGGCTACAATCGCTCGGAATGGAGGAGACTCTCATGTGGTCGCGATCCTCAGCATTGAGGGAACGAGGAAGAAGAAGGTCAATCCAAATAGTTATAACCAGCTATTGACGTTAGTTACTAGACTATAGTATTTTGCATGTAAAGCAGCAGAAAAATAACGCAGAAACTGACGTTACGTGTATGTAATCGTGCGTTGTTAGAAACAAAAACATTCTTTAATTTATAATTCGTCTTTGCTAGCTCTAAGGTTATTTTAATTAATTTAATCCTGTTAATGAAAGCTGCCGTACTGTGGTTACACTCAAAACTTCAGTTTTCGCACTGCAGAATTCATAAAGCGCGGTTCACAGTTATATTATAACTGAAGGTTAGCAGTTGTAACAAGTTATGATAACTCTCTCAGTTTGCCCTGTGGTGTATGATGAACCCGCGACTAACTTCAGTTTAGCGGTTAAACTTTAGTTTGAAGCCACTATGGTTTTCAGTCAGTAGTTGCAAAGTCTGAGAAAGATTCTTTACAGCAAAACTGCGAGTACATAAGCCTTGAGATCAATTTGTGTCAGTTTTTCTAAATCATCATCATCTTCCTAACTTTATCCCAATTGCTTGGGGTCAGCGGCGTACATGTCTTCTTAAATAAATCTAAATAATTGAATAAAAAACCCAGTATACACAGATTTTTACAGGCAATTTACGATGCTATCTATCTTCTTCTAAATCAATGAGAAAATACAAATTATTCTTTATAATGATCAGTTGAAGGATTTTTTGAGAAATTTGGACATAGATGTCGTATTTCATATAAATCAAAAATCAAGCGAAAGCCTTTGGTATCTCTTGATCAAATAAATTTTATTTAAATTTAGTGCTCGGCGAGTATTTAGCAACACGATACTGAAATAACTTTCTTCAATGCACCGTACTTACGCCAGACTAAAAAAAAACTCCAGCCATCATTAAAATAACTCTAGACCAGAACTGGCTGTAAACTATTCTTAAGTCGCTTCCCTTAAAGGTTATTTAAGTTGTTAATTGGATTTTTTGTCGTCTGTCTTTCTCACTTCTTTGGAAATTGCTTTGTAGAGCAAAAGTTAATTTTCTTTTGGAAACAATATATAAGGAAATTAAAAAGTTTCAGATTACTTTTTTTCACTTCATATTGCTTAAGAGATTCTCGAGTCGTGAGAAGTGCTGTTGGAATCGTGATTTGGGTCAACAACGCCTTTCGAGTTTTGTCAGAAAATCTCCCATTGCCAATTGAAAAGGACGAACACAATTTTATCTTCGTAATGTTCGGTCATGGGAGATGAGAACTTACGAGATTATTACTCGTTTTACGTCATATTTCAACAATTTGTAACTGTGTGACTGAAATTCATATTTACGCATGTGCGTTTTGACAGCTTCGTAAATATTAAATCAAATACATATTATATTTTTCTTAATCGCAATTTTTCTTATTTCATACAGTCTGAAATTCCATACGAATTGAGTCTGATTGTGATAAAAATATGTATTTATATCATAATGCTTAGCATTATAATTTTTTTCACTAACAATGTCCGTACCAATTTTAGAATCTTCTCTTTTCGTCAGGTAGAGTGTTAAACGATAGATAAAAGTAGCGTTACGAAAAAGTGTCGATTTTGCCCCTTTTTCTATGGACGTAATGTACCGTAAAGGTTGCTCGGGACAGAGAAATGGCATCGATAAAAGAGTCAAAAAGTTCATATTTTATTACTAAAAGGGTTTCAGTTCAGTAGAAATAAAATACTGACGAGAAAGGAAGGATGCTTTAAACATCTGTTATTAAAACTATATTAAAAGAAAGACCTTCTTCAATGAGATTTGGTTTGCGACTGTCTTATAAGTCAATAGTCAAAGAAAAGGTCAAGTCATTGTCAATATGTCATGTCTGTCTGTCAGCCCGCTGACCAGCCAGGATCCCCTAACCGGCCAGCGTCCATGTCCAAAAAGGTCGTAACAATCTGTGTTTTCGTCCGTACCGGAATGTAAGGTTCTAGTTTCTAGAAAGGCAGTTTAGTATAGTTTATAACATAAGTAGGTACTCTCTACATTTGATTGTACCTGTAGGTTTGTTGAATTCATAAGCATCCAAACATACTTTATTAAGCAATGAAATTTCAGTTTGCTTGATTGATTATGTATGACATCAAAGATTTTTTTCTACGCGTATGGTCAAAATGTTAAGAAATGTGCACTCTGTTAATGAAAATGTTACACTGCGCTTACCACGTTCATCAAACATCGTGAGTTCTATGTAAGGAAGGACCTACGTCCAATATAGGACCATATAATGGAAATAATTTACCTACTTCCTTCCTTTATATAAAAATCTCTGGAAAAACAAATAAGAAAGGCTAGTATACAAAAGTTTACCCTACTATTGAAAAGAGGGTTCTTTGATGTATCTCGCGTAGACACTCAACTCGAATTGAACTCACCGAAAATTTGAATAAAACATGAAATATTTATCAAGCACTACATCATATGTAAATACAAGCGTGGACCTTGATATATGAGGCACCTTGAATAACAAATATTCTCTCGTATATCTTTTAATACGTGATGAGATGACCATGGCTGAAATTTTCTTAGCCATTTTTTCGTGTGCTGCCGTTTGGTACAGGCTTAGAATAACATCACCCCATATCTTTCCAGTGAGTATCGTAAGAAGTGACCAAGGGATTTGAGAATGCCATGTGGTGCCGGCTAAGAATAGCATCACCCCATATATTCCTCGTGGGTGTCGTAAGAAGCGACTAATGGATTTTAGAGTGGATTTTATGTGACAGGTTGACAACCTGTCACTGGTGATAGAAACACAGTCTTCTGAAAGCCTCTTAAATTTTTGACAGTTTTTACTAACTGACATGTTTTTCTCTACTTGACACATTTTGAAGAAAGCTGAGATGCATTGGACTGTTCTGGCTGTAAAGGTAAAGGTAAGAGATGCATTAGGTATCAAAACAGTTGAAGATGCTAATTTCGACATGGATTAGGTGACCCAACTACCTACATGCACTCTTACTATAGGTGTTTAGGTGGTACTCAAAATCTAGTAGTTTTCTCTCTAAAGCATACATCTTCTTTAAACAATAGACATTGCTTAAAAAAGCAGTATAATAATCCGTCTATTAAAACGTATTGTCACAAGACCACTGTCACAGTAACAATAATTAATCTGCTCTTAACAAAGCCAGAAATCTGAATAGAGTTCTGGAAGTTGTCGAAATTTGGGGCCCATTGTAACCACTAGGGTAGGGTTGTATTAGCATCTCTCAAAAGCAACTCACTCTCAAGGTCAACTTAATAACATTTTACTTAAAACATTTTTCAATATACCTTTCACACTTCCTTGTTCAGCTTTAGGTTAGATTGTGATTTCTATACCTACTATTATCTTATCTCGTCGAATTCCGTCCATAAGAATCGATGTGAATCTTTAATGTAAATCTGCTACACATCGGTGACATGAGGGCGACGCAAATACCTACTCGAATAAGCAAAGATTGTTTAAGAATAAATAATACACAAAATAGAACAAACCTAAGTTCTCTCCAAAATGAAAATCAAAAGAAAAAAAACATGTTTTTGATTACTGATTCCACTCACTGAGCTGACTCAAACACCACCCAGGCTTAGCTAACGAACGTTGCAAATCTGCCTCTGTGACACATTACATATTAAGCCCAGCACAACTTCAGCAAAGTTTCAGCAACACTCGAGTGTAAGGCGGACTGAAAGTGGGATACACCATTTTTCCTTTTTATAGAGGGAAATGGTAAAGAAAATGAAGTCAGGAAGTTTAAAAAGTGGAAACTCGGTTCACTGACTCACTCACTGAGCTGATTCATACACTACCCAGCCCTAGGCAAGAAACGTTGCTAATCTGCCTCTGTGACACTTTACATATTAAGCCCAGCACAACTTCAGCAAAGTTTCAGCAACACTCGAGTGTAAGGCGGACTGAAAGTGTGAAAGTCAAAAGTGAGCGATGTCGTTCCATGCTGCTGGTAAAAGTGAACTGTTAATTAAAGTTTGTCTGGAATACTTTGGCTTAAGATTCGAGATATTATAAAGATGTCTAGAAGTTTACTAAGTTTGATATTTCCAAGAAAAGTGGAGTGTTCAAGACAATTTTTCAGTTGGTTGTACGTAATCGATTTCAGATTTAATAAATTATTATCGTTGCTAAGTTAAGAAACGAGGTTGTCTGCCTTCAGATTAGGTGTACTATTTTAATCATCGGTATTGAAATTAAAATGGTGAAATAGTCAAGCAAATAACTGATTTGAAACAGTAAGCAAGTCTAGAGCATAAACAAAACAACTGTACTTTTTGCACCCTGGCCTAGGAGCTATTAGAGAACAAAATTTTCAAACTTATCACAGTGCATAATTTTTTACATAAAGTCACCTTGTATTTTTAAGTCGGTATACTACGATGCGAAAAGCCCACCGAAATGTAAACTTTATATAAATCGGCTTTAATTTCACGTAGGCGTTTTCAAAGTGAGACGAACAAGAAACTTCTAAAGTCGAAAATATTCTCCAAGACAAGAACTACCTCTGTACTTACACAAAGAAAAGTTTTCGATAGTCAATTAAATCTACCAAAGTCCCAAAGACACACATGTAAGAGTTTGAGGGCCTCAATAATGGCCGAGATAGGTAATGTTAGAACTTTTAACCCCTTTTGTTTGACTTGGCAAGGATCCTTATCCTCATAGGACAGTGGTTCCAAAACTTATGTCACCGGTTTTTTCTATGTTTGGGTAGCACTGGTATGGCAATCTGTATTGTGATTGTGGGGAAAGAAATATCTTAAGAACATAATTAAACTATTACTCTCATAAATCATAAGAGATTATAAATTATTGATTATCTTCATTCATTCATTGAATACTTCCTCCTTTCTCAATATACGAATGTTAGGGACGGTGTACCGAAAACTAAACTAAAAGTAAACGAAAAAAAAAACCGACGTCCCATACAAAATTCACAATCAGCTGACTGACTTTGTATGGGAGGCCGAAACATTTTTTTCGTTTCCCACCATTGGCTCCATAGTAAAAGTTGTTCAGTTTCATGGTCTGAGCACGCCTGCAAAGTTTTCGTTACACCGTCCCTAACACCCCGTATTCGTAAAGACTGAAAATAAACAACCTTAGAATCGCTTCCTACATTTCAAATGAAGGACAAACCAAATGACGGATGACACACACGACAGCGTTATGGTTTCCATAGTGACTAAATCCGGGCTTGCTTCCACGCTTTCTTCTATAAATATCTTGAATACCTATTATTTTCGGTAGCACTGCTATTTATGTATGGGATCAACTTGTACTGGATTTTCTTAGTATTTCAATGAAAAACCAATATAAAATTGGTCCCTTAAATATATGTTTTTGTGCTGGCGATCATCGCAGATATTTTAGAGAAAATTCTAACAGGGCATGTTGCGAAAGGTAAGGTTCCACGCTCCTACCTCTACCCTAATGTTTCTTTATAAATGCATGTAGTAATAAGAGTTACCTAGCAATCCTACTTTGAGAAACCCTACTTAAAGAAGTTTGGGATCCCGAGCAGGCTGCGATGACAAATCACGGAGCCCTGTCATTCGAGGGGCTAGAGCAACGACCACATATCCTCATATATGCCAAGCCTAATAATGTACCAGTAAGATATAAAACTGGAAAAATAATGGCACCACTATTGCATCTTATCTGTTGGTGTACCTAAAATAAATTAATAAATGTACGTTTGTACAGGCACAGTTTAGGCACACTATCGCCTGAACGCCACGTAAAATAGGATTCGAGTATTCCTCCCTTTTTCTCAAACTAAGTACCTACTTAAATAAAATACTACGTTTGTACAGGCACAGTTAGACACAGTCGCGCCTCGATGCCACCTTAAATAAAATTTGAGTATTCCACATTTTTCCAAAATAATACTGTCCACTAACTGAGTAGCGCGGGTCTGATGTACATGCAAGTGCATGCCGATTGGCCAATAGTCGTGTTATATCGAAAATCACCACTGAACCAAACGCGAAACCTATGGAAATCGGTGATTCAAATCAGATGTCTGGTCAAAATTAATCGCCTTTAGTATGCCGTCTAGTAGGCTGTGTGGTCGTCGAATAAAAGAGATTTACGCGGTTCGGGGTGAATCATGGAACATGACTGCTATTATCATGAGCTTGTAAAACGTAATGTCAATGCATTGTAAGTGAGACAGTGCGAATATTTTATGTATGGCTGACTGGAATTCATAATAACATGTCAGTCAGTGTGTAACACCATACGGGTTGTATCTTGGTTGTATCCACAATGTTTTACTTTGCAACGATGAAACAAAATATATCAAGTGAGTGGAAAAAATCGTAACCTCTGCTACGACGTAGCTATTGTAGCAACTATGTAGGAAACCATAATGGCGTTTTGCTACTGATACACCATCAAGACTTTAGTGATAGACAGAGAGGTTGTTTGTTTACTAATGCCTACCGTTCTAACTTAGTAGGCGCACTCTATAGCTCGCTTTTAAACTTTAAATTCTCTGAGGTCAAAGTGACTTGCTTTCAGACCTAAAATTTTGATGGTTTCATGTTCTCATTTACAAGAACTCATTAGTAAATTAATATTCTCAAGTCCGAAACCTTCGTCGAAACGTAGGTATACCTGGAATTCAAAGGAATTTAACTAAATAGTTTGTAGCGTAGAAATCCCATTAAATAACAATTTCCATGTTTAGAACATAGTTATCTAACAATACGCCTTTTAGTGGTATAATAAGCTCACGGTTTAGTTGGCATAATAGTCACGTTAATGGTCTATTGTTCAGAAATTCAGAACTGGAGGGTATTAAGGTCGGTTCACATCTCTCCGAGGAGGTGCTATGTAGTTTTATTTAAAATACGTACTTACATACATAAATACTACGCCTATATCCTTTGCGGGGTAGGCAGAGTACAAATGGCTGTAACAAAGTATCAACTCTCAAACCCCTTAGTCGCTTCTTACGGCACCCACAGGAATGATATTGGGTGATGCTATTCAAATCAGGTACCACGCGACAGAAAATACCTAGGTACTTATAACTTGCGCAGATGTGGATCTCAAATCGGCAATTCTTTATCTGCTTTAAGTTATACCGGGTGTAAGGGGCGGTGTATTAAAAACTCAATAGGCGCGACCAGACCATAAAGCTGAACGTGTATCGTGTACCTATCTCCAAGAATTCAATTGTGGTAACTATGTCTGTGTTGTAATTTTTGTTTTTGTAGTTTACTAAAGTTGTTTAGTTTCATAGTCTGATCACGCCTGAATTTTCAGTACATAGGTACTCATTTCACGCCTTTTTCCGTCGCGGGATGTACAGAGCGATAGCAGACGTAAAAATGCGGTCAGTCAGTAGGTATGGTTTTCAGTCTGACGAGAAATTTCAACTTTCTAATTTTCAGAGTAATATAATAATCTAAATCTCTTTCTTTTATAAACTAAATAATCCTAAGATTATCTCAGTGTTGTAATTAATTCTACATCTATCTTTATTTATTTTTTTAATTAAAAATCTTCTAATCCGACGAACAAACATTTATGTTTTCCGAGAGTTTTGGAATATCACTTTCAGTTGTCATTGAACTGAGAAAATTAGCAGGAAAATATCTCATTTCACTGGGAAATTCCATGAAACAAGAAACAAACAAGTTTGTTAGAAATGAAAGCCTCCTTAAATTATTCTAAAGAGACCCACTCTCAATAAGACCCTGTGGGCCTTACCACTAAAAATTTCAAAGGCCGTTGTGCGCGTGTCAAGCGTTTTTTGTATGAAGTTTTATTGTATACACGCGTTCAACACATGCCTAGCTTTTTTCTGAAAAGGCTTTATAAGGAAATATCCAAAACTTACTGCAGATGGCCTAGGCTCAAACGCTCCAATAAGTAGTAACTGAACTTTGTTATAATTATGTTGCCACATTTTTAACCAATCACAGATATAGGAAACAGTTGAGAATTCGTTCCTCAGTTTGCTTTCTCATTTAATTTTGTCGTACGTACAGTAGGTGTTATTACAGTAGGTTGGCTTTATTTGGCATTGCAGTCAGCTCTGAAATCCTAAACTTGTTCAACTAGAGCTTCTCATATTGAAAAATGTGTGTTATCTCATTAAATTAAGTGACAAAGTCATGTGATTTTAGGTAAGTATGGATATCTTGTAAAGTGTTAAAAGTACAATGAATTGCTTCTCCTGTTTTGATCGTTTGAAAAGTAAACCTATGTACCTAAATGTTGATCTTCCCCGATATTGTAATAGAACATTATTAGCCCATACTAGAAGAGATGTCAGCAAAGAAAATTAGACCTTATGCCATAACATTAACATGATTTTGACAGCTGTCTAATATGACCCATTCGAACGGTCGTAATGTGGTGGGTCTAATCGTCAGTGGGTCTTTTAAGTCAAAGCCTTCTTTAACCTGTTCCTAAACACAAATTGAACTCGAATCTCGAATAAAGATGTTGTCATTCAAATTAATTAGAATACCTTGTTTTCGCTTTTCAAGCTCGATGACACAGAGTTGCCAAGAGACGAGAGAGAGACATACTTACATTTCTGTCACGGAATTTTGAATTGTGATGAGATGAATATGACATCAAAGCTTTTGCGCGCAAGCAGTACCTACAGTACAATAGACATAGGTATTATCGCCAGCTACAACAACACAACATACAAAAAAGTACATAAAAATCCATTTAGGAACCTATTTAAGAGACCAACTTATACTGGTTTTCATACAAATAAAAAAAAACAGTATAATCTGGTCTCTTAAAAGTGTTGATGGTCTTTCTAGCGATAGTATGGGAGACCCGTACAAAACCGTATACCCGGGTAAAACCGTATACCACTGTTATCTCCGAATTCGTTTTAAATTTCGCGCGCGCGCACCATTTGAAAGCAGCTACTAAATAGGATCAATCCGTCAACAAACACTTGTCGATGCATGCCTACGTGCTAATGAGTTATCGAAAAATAATAGATTTGTTGGTGCTCCGATCTAATTTTTGCGTTTACAAATACACATCGGAGGAGAACGGCCCACTTTGTATGTTGCAAACAAACAAATTATACGTGTAAAAGTTTGCCTTAGCTCATTGATTTTCATATAATTTACTTTCATGATCTCGAAGAATAAGTAAGTAGGTTTATGAAAACCTAATAATTGCTTACAATTACTTGTTGAGGTAAACAAACCGATGTTTATCTTAGTAAACAAGCCAAAAGCCGAAAATTCGAGGTTACTTATCCGTCTTCCTGATGAGAGTAATTACGCTTTAAATTAGGCAATTCAAATATCAGCCGGATTGTACTATCAGCAATACTTCAGGTTACCTGTTGAAGAGATCTTATTATTCCGGATTTGTGTACAGTTACTTAACAAAATTAGTGTAAGTTGGCTTTTTGCACTACACTACTACGGCTCATAGTTTCGACAAAGTAGACAATTGGATACTGTGGTCACACTGCAGCACCTTAAGATATCAACATAAGGGATCATCAACAATTTAAGGGATCATCATAATTATTTTGGATTAACAAACAGTTACTGGGACAAAACTAGTGTAAGTAAAACGTTACACGAATAAGTTCAGGTGCTGTGCTGCTGATGGTAGAAACACTCACGGAAAAGATATGGGGTGATGCTATTCTAACCCGGCATCACGCGGCATATTGCCTAATATCTATCTAATAATCTTACAAGGGTACGGTTTTCATGTTCTACCTTGTTTTTGATTTTACCTACTTTAATTTAGGAAAGTGGCTTGAATTTCAAGCTCCGTAGTTTCTAAATTTTGTTGAAATTTCTTCCCTCATATTCTCTTCTTGCTGAGATCAGTTTCAAACAAACACTGAAAGCTGGTACAATCCGACCCATTTTCAGATTTTTCCTTACACGGTTCCGTATTTAAAAAAAAATAAGGGAACCTAATTTTGTGTAAAGGACATTATAAAAGGGAAGGTAGAAGGAAACAGAGAATGAGGCTGACCTAGACTCACTTTATTCACCCGAATATGGGAAAAAGCTAATGTCATGTCGTATCAAGAGGTAAAATCACTGGCGGAGAGAAAGGAAGAATGAAAATAACTCCATCGACAAGAGTATAACTCTTAAGTTTGAAGAAGAAGAAGAAGACATCATCATCATCATCTTCCTGCTCCTATTAAAAATAAGTTGGGGTCGGCGCAACATGTTTGTTAGATAGAACACAAAATCATGTAGCAAAAGGAATTGGCTATTTTTTACGACCGGCCGCCTGTCTGACGTCAACCCTCTTTGAAAATGCTATTGTATGTGGTGTGTGTGACATTTACATCAAAAATCTTTGTTTCAAGTTGTCATATTTCTTGCAAAAGAAAAGTTTAAGGACTGAAGTCTTGATAGGCGAGTTCAATACTTTAACTTGGCTAATATAACGTATTTATATTTGAAGGAAAATATTATTAAAATTATTATTGTATCCATATCACGACACACACAGATGATAAATTTTTGCTTATACTCTTCGAGACTATAGTCCGACAATTTCGTGCGCGACCTCCCTGCGGGGTACAGACCGTGGGGGGGCGAGGAAGCACGTCATTTCAATATGACGTGCGGCGAGGATGCGCGCGTCTCCCTTCCCCGCTACATTTCCCGCTACCCGCTGACATCACCCCTCCCAACGTCTGTCACCCCTGGGGTAGGTCGCGCACGAACTTGTCGGACTATAGTGCTGTCATCTAAGGCTCTATCAACCCAATCATTTGCTTCGTGTGATTTGTTACTCGCTTTTTTGTAACTTACTGAATCTGATGCAAGTTTCCACACTGACGGAAAAAAATGTCGCTTGTTTTAACATACAAAATAAAATATACCGAATAAAAACTGTAGGTACGGACATAGCCTATTAATCTACCTACCACTAGCAAAACTAGACATCAGAACTGTAGGTAGTGAAACTTTAAAACAGAACAATCGTTCTTCTGCTTTTCCCTTTTCCCATGCCAATTTCTCGAATGCTTATTCCTCTTTACCCCTTTTTAATCCTGCGCCAGAACATCACTGTAGCAAATTGGTTGCTGCAAAGCACTAACATAGGGATGTGACTCTGGTTATAGAAATATCGATCTTTTATAATTCATTTTTCTAGTGATATTTGTAACAAAACACTTGTGCCGTGTGGTGCCGGCAGAGTAGAATAGCACCACCCCCTCTCTTCCCGTGGGGGTTGTAAGAGGCGACCGAGGGATAACCCGACCCAAACAGCCAAGGCCAACCGTATGGTGGCGGTCAATCCACCACAAAATCATTCCCGAGGAGGGTTGACGTCTAGTACGATTTTTAACACGATTTTGTGCTTAACGAAACGTATTGCGCCGACCCCAAGTGATTGGGATAAGGGCAAGAAGATGATGATTTGTAACAAAACACCAAACTATGATCTTCGAGAACTCAATTGAAACCACCCACGTCGCAGTTGGCATGATGAGATAGACGCCTTTAGTACTGGCACCTGAAGGCTCCTCAAAGCACTATAGGATGTCAAAAGCAAAGGTAAGTATTTTTTCTATCAGTAATTAAGTAAATGAAACACCAGTTTTGCTACGAGAAGGATGGTAAAAAGATATCTGTTTGTGTTGTTTAACGATTTCTAAATAACTAATTAATTATTAGCGGATACCTGAAAAATTCTGCGATAATATTCGAAAATACATCGCTGTTTTTGAAATTTATTGTTTTGCCCAACCCTACTTTGACCTCAATAGCACTCAATAGAAACAATGTGTGGAGCTATGTGCAATCCTAGTGTGCAAGTAACGACCTTAATCCCAACATTTTAAGACTATTTTTGCCTTAACAGATAAGCCGATTGGCAAAAGCTTCTTTTAGTTTTAATTTTAATGTTCAAGCACTGACTTTATGAGAAATAATGTTTAATGCGGTTTCTTTTATTTTTAAGTGAAGTTCCTATTATGGTGAGGCACATATATTTCGTCCATTGTTGCGCATTTTTAGCGCACCGCTAACGCAAACATCTGTAAGATGTATGAAAATTTCAAATTCCCCAAGCTGAAAATCAACGTCAAAATAACGTAAAGCAGAATCTTCGACGAATGCGTTAATTTATTTGTTGCGTTATTTGACGTCCAAATTTTCTTGCATCTGACAGACGCGTGCGTTAGCACTGCGCTAAAAATCACAGCAACGGAGGTTACGTGTGGGCCCCACCTAAAAGGTATTAAAGTAGGTTAGATATCTATTAAGTATTGTACTGTTCTTCAGTAATAATGGATAAAAACAGGAAGAAGCCCATTATGTTCTTGTTGCTTTGAAAAGATTATGAGCAATTTATTGGACGACGGTAGGTATACTTAGATTTCCTAGCTAGCTAATTCCTTTTAGTTAATCTATAATGCACGGAACATACCTTCTTCTTCCTACTTAGCTGTAGATAAATTGTGTACTGTACTGTCATAAGCATAATATCAAATTATCAATGCAATTATAGGAAACTAAATAACCCTTGTTTAAATATTTTCCTGTGGATAGTTGTGTCCAGTTTTATGGCCCTTACACTCTATATAGCGCGCAACATCTTATCCCAATTACACACTAAAACTATGTGCACTTTGATAGAACTAACTTAACTTTACTTTTCATTTTTTACACAACCCTTTTCATACAAAATACTTGTTACGTTGTGTTTACATTATTGTTTGCTCAACAATAAATTACAAGTGGCTGACTAAGCGTAGTTAAATTAACGACCTCAATACTAAAACAGAGTATCTATCTACCTACTAGAGATGTAACGAAACTAATTTTGCTGAAATACCGAATATTTGGTGGTGTGGCAACAGTTGAATAATCGGCGGCCGAATACTTACTTAGTATACAGCCGAGAACACCGCCAATTCAGGCACATAAAAAGCTTTTTAAGCCTACCATTAATTTACTCTTCTTACCTTACCACTATTTGCCTCTTCTTATCTTTGAACACTAGATTTAAATAAAAATCTACTTTTACGAAAACTAAACGTTATTTTCTCAAAAATCAGGAAAGGCTGAAGACTGCTTACTATACGGCCGAATACTAAATATCAAAAAAAATACTATCAGGCCATATACCGAATAGTTGCCGAATATTCGTTGCATCTCTAGTTATCTGCCATGGAGGAAGTTCTGAGTAAAACGTGTTGCAACTAACGCTTTCCTAATGGAAACATATCCGCATAGTTATAATTTGTATTACTGTTGAAAGTAGTTAAGTGGCTTGCTTTTTAACTGACTTCAAAAAAGGGGATTTTTATTTCGACTGTATGGTATCTGTATGTACAGTGAAAGTTCAAGTATACCTACATAGACGCATGTCCATATTTTAATAAACAAGTTGTGTATGGCTGTGCATATTAACCTGTTATACATAAGTGAATTAGCTTTTTTGATAGATTTTAGCCTAACCTTGATATTGGCAGAATTTTCCCCGCTAACAGAAGCCGGCCATAATCATAAAATGGAATAGATATATACGTAAATAAAAGAGAATTACCTATATATACGGCACCTCAAGCGTACTCTAAAAAAGCCACCATACACTTACAGGTACAACAGTCCACTGCTTGGACATGAGCCTCCTCTCATTGGGGGGATATTCCAATACCAAATGAAATACTCACTACGTCATACTCATCCGTCGACGCAGCGTTGTGCGAACTGTATTCGTATGAAGGTAAGGTGGAGAATCGAATGAATGCCGCACAAAAGTACTTTGCGTATGTTTTTCGTCTTATCTTATCGAGCCTTTGGGATCCCACTGCTGGGCAAAGTCCTCCCTCTCCTTCTTCCACTGATCTGGATCCTGTGCCTCCACATGCTAAAGCACGGACGTTGCGTGTGTTTCTTTCTAGTCTCAAAATTTGAGGGCATAAACTAATGTGCGTTTTCTGTCTTGGTATACCGGAAAGTTAATAAATCACGTCATATCAAAACATCCTTACCTAATATAAAATGTTGTTTGAACTTCGTGGCGGGTTCAAAATCCATTACATTCTAAGTAAACCTTAAGAAGGATGGAAGTTATATTCCCTACTTTGCATAATCCTTCTTGAAACTCTACGATCAGTCTCCTCACTCTGTCACAGTGTCTTTATGTAACCCTCAATCTTAAATATAAAATAATGCCAATGCTACTTTAACTCAGTTAGGTGGCTTACCCGTGGGTAAAAGTTACTAAGTTAATTATCCATGGCATGGGCAGCAGCGTTCCTTGTGAATAAAACATCTTGCACTGCGCTCGCCATTCCGCCTGCCAAGTGTGGTGAGTATGGCAGTACCCCCTAAAAGGAGGAGGTCCATGTCCAGTAGTGGACAGTTGTGGCTGTAAAGGTAAGTTGATTCCTGAATGGCTTGGTTGAGGTGCAGCCGACCAATCAGAAGACCCCAAAAATTAGCAACTCTCCCTAACTAGCAATCGCAAACTCAGCAGCACCACGTTTTAAACACACAGCACATAGCACCTAAAACACATTACCCCCATTCCAGTTAGTCGAGTAATTAACATTCTCGAGGAACTTGAATTAAAACTATGCGGATACGTTTCCATTAGGGCGGTAGATGGCGCTAGGTGGCGCTAGTTGTTGGAGTAGGCAAGCCATGTGTTTGTAGAGCTGTGGTGAATAGAAAGTTTACAGAAGGTTCACTCAAGCCTATTTTGGATTTTCGTGTTTGGCATTTGTTACATAGCCAGGGATTAGGCATAGGCATTTGTTACTACTGTCAAAAAACTCAAAGTACCTATAAAAATGTTAAAACAGCAAAAAATTACAATCCATAACTGAAAACCTCAACAAAATCGGACTAGCGGTTTGGGAGATATTTGGTAACATAGGTTTGCACAAACACACAAACGCACAAACACACATTCTCTCACCCCAAACGCATATACCGTCTCCGTTCCGTCGTGGGTAAAAATCTGACAAAGAACGTCATAATATGATTCTGAGCCAGTTTTAAATCCAATAGATATGACGTTCGTGACAACCACTTTACCTTGACTTCCCTTGAGATTCCGGTTATTTCCAGTTAAAGCACAGGTTATTTCAAGTTAATAGTACTAGGGTTAAAGTCAGTAATCGTCAAAATCGACGCTAGTACTGAATGAGCCATCTGGTTAGGCGCCCCGCAAGCCGTTTCCCTAAGGTTTTGGCCAAAAAAATACCCAGTATCGCCAGCAACGAAATGCATGATAAATGGGTTCACTAGAGTATTGCTATTTTATTAAAAAAATATACAGGGTCCTACCTCATCTAGTATAGAAAATATTAGATGAAACAGATAAACTTTATTTACGAGAGGCCCGTCTAGTGGTTACACTTACCCCCGAGTATATCTTGTACTCAGTTGTAGGAAGGACGTCAAATAAGTACATAAATTATAATCACGTATCTAGTAAAATGACGTCTAGAAAAAATTATGTTTGATTCAAAGATTAAATATATAAAATATCTTGGATGACTTTGCTTACCTAATGTTTATAAGTATAAGAAGAACCCAGATTTGTCTAGAACGAAATGTATGTATACCTACAGAATGTAAAAAATCAACTGCAAATATGAAAGAACCAGCCCATGAAACTGAACCACTTTTCCCAAGAGACATAGGTCGAATGATGAAAAAAAAATTTGGCTCTCCCATACAAATTGACTCGGTCGGCTGGTACATTTTGTATGGGCATTTTTCGACCTATGTTCCTTGGGGAAAGTTGTGCAGTTTCATGGGCTGGTTCACCCCTTAAAATATTTGCAGTTGTTGTTTTTTACATCCTGTATACATACATTTCTTTGCAGACAAACCTGGGTTCTTGTAAATATTTAGCAAAGTGTTCCAAGATATTTTATAATAAATTAATTTATTTTTGAATCAAACACATTTTAGCTAGTTGTCATTTAACTGGCTTTGAGAATTCAGGGTTTCCCGTGCTGTGGCTTTTGGTTGACACTGGAGTAGAGAAAACTCTCTACGCCAGTGTTTATCGTTCGCACAGCGGAGATCAGGAGACGACTAGACTCATGGAGTACCTCTCTGAGACGGCAGATACAGCAATTCAGCGATATCCAACAGCAGAGCTTGTTTTTCTGGGGGACTTCAATGCTCACCATAAAGAGTGGCTGTTCCCATACCAGAAAACTGACCATGCTGGGCGAGAGGCGCGTAAACTAGCATTGGCGCTAGATCTCACCCAGCTGGTGGAACAAGCGACGCGTATACCAGATATCACAGACCACACACCCAATTGCCTGGACCTTCTGCTGACAACTGATCCGCACAGACATTCGGTTTCGGTCTCGGCTCCGCTGGGATCATCCGACCACTGTGTGGTGAAATCCGTGTCCATCTGCTCTCCTCCGGATTACACCCGGCACGAGAAGAGTATGGCGATACGAGTCAGCAGACTGGGACGAGATGCGTGCTTTCTTTGCTTCATACCCGTGGCGGCAAATGTGTTTCTCTTCGGAAGACCCCTCATACGTCGCTGATGCGATCACAGCTGTAATCCGGCAGGGAATGGAATATTTCATTCCTTTCTCCGATATCCCGCTCGGTTATAAAGCCCAACCTTGGTTCAATGCGGACTGTGCTCGAGCTGAGGCTCGTAAACAGTCCGCTTACCGCTTGGGTAAAAGCTCGTGATCGAAAAGTGCGAGCGAGAAGAGTGCGAGCAAAGAAGAGCATATAATGCCGCCGCCAGGTATTGCAAACGGGTGCTACGAAAAGCTAGGTTCGACCATATTAGCCGTATTGGGGCAAAGCTTGCATCACACCCACCGGGTAGTAAGCAGTTCTGGTCCTTTCGAAATCAGTCGAATCCAACTTCTGCCGTCCCTCACTACCTCCAATGCAGAAACCTGATGGGTCGCTTGCCCACACCGCGGCAGAGAAAGCAAATTTATTTGCCGATCTGTTTGCGAGCAACTCTCGTATAGACGCTGGCTCGAAATATCCACCCACCTTACCTCACTGCGATTCTTTGATGTCTGAGATCACAGTGCACAATAAAGAGGTCCGTAGAGCCCTTCGCAGTCTGGACGTGAACAAGGCCAGTGGTCCTGATGGCATACCAGCAAGATTGTTGAGGTATTGTGCGCCTGAGTTGTCTCCTGTACTGACACGCTTGTACCGCCTCTCTCGTGTCAAAATTGTACCAAAATCTTGGAAGCTTGCCAATGTGCAACCTGTGCCCAAGAAGGGTAGCCGTGCCGACCCTAGCAACTATCGACCGATCGCCATCACTTCCGTACTCTGTAAGGTTATGGAAAGAGTTCTGAACTGCAAACTGCTTTCGTACCTCGAAGACAATGATCTTCTCAGTGATTGTCAATATGGCTTCCGCCGAGGGCGTTCCACGGGAGATCTTCTAGTGTACGTAACGCATTGCTGGGGCGAGGCCATTGAAAACCACGGCGAAGCAATAGCAGTTTCGCTGGACATTTCAAAGGCCTTCGATAGGGTGTGGCATGCGAGTCTGTTGAGCAAGCTTCCAGCGTACGGCATACCCACTGGCTTCTGTAGCTGGGTGGCTGACTTTCTGAGTGAACGGTCGATCCGAGTGGTCATAGACGGCTGCTCCTCTGACCTCAAGGCTATTGACGCCGGAGTTCCTCAGGGTCTGTACTCTCCGCGACGCTTTTCCTGCTGCACATCAATGACCTTCTATCTTCAGGAATTGTTGGGTACGCAGATGACAGTACTGTCACCGAGAAATATCTGTCCGGCGCAGGAGCCAGTGGTGATGAAATCCAAAGATTGAGAAAGGCTATGATTGAGCGTACGAGCCTGACGTTAAGTAACGTCTCCCAGTGGGGCGAAGACAATCTCGTCAGCTTTAATGCTTCAAAAACGCAGGCGTGTCTTTTCTCCGCAAAAGAGTCCTTTCACCTTTTCTCCTACTTTTCGGGGTACATCTGTTCCAGTGACCAACACTCTTCAACTCCTTGGCATGGAGTTGTCCTCTGACCTCAACTTCGGCACCACCATCGAGTCCAAGGCTCAAATTGCAGCTAGAAAGTTGGGCGTCCTGAATAAAGTCAAGCGGTACTTCACGCCTGAACAACTTCTAACTCTTTATAAAGCTCAAGTCCGATCTTGCATGGAGTACTGCTGTCACCTTTGGGATGGCTCGGCTAAATACCAACTTGCTGCACTGGATTCGGTGGAACGCAGAGCCAAGAGATTAATAGGCGATAAAAAACTGGTGGCGACCAAGCTTCACAGCCTGGCTCACCGCCGCAAGGTTGCTTGCCTATCGGTCTTCTACAGATTGTACTTCGGAGAGTGTGCGCGTGAGCTGCATGAGCTCATACCACCGTCTCCTTTCTTCTATCGGACATCCAGACGCACGGCCGGCTACCATCCGTTCTTAGTTGATATACCCACATTACGCACTAAGCGCTTCAAATCATCTTTCATTATGCGCACGGCTAAAGAATGGAATTCCCTGCCTGCGTCTGTATTTCCGAGTGCATATAACCTGAATCTCTTTAAGTCTAGAGTGAATAGGCATCTTCTGGGCAAGCTCGCTCCACCGTAGATCCCATCTCTGCTGTAGGGTGAGATTGGGGTCAAGAGTAAGCCCATCATAAATAAAAAAAAAAAAAAAAAAGATACACGATTATATTTTATGTATTTGTTTGACATACTACCTACAACTGAGTACGAACTGAGTACGAGATATACTTGGTGGCCACTGGACCGGCCTCTTGTATAAGGTTTATCTATTTCATCTTATATTTTCTATACTAGATGAGGTAGAATCCTGTATATTTTTTAAATTAAATACCAATACCCATCATATTCAAGCAATATAAAAATAATCCCATAATTTGAAGTATTTCGTAGTACGTACCTTTAACTTTTGGTAAGAAGTAAATCTGATCCCACCCAAAACATAAATGTGAAAGGCTGCCAAGTTCGATAATATTGGAATACTTCGCCTATAAAAGAAGTGAGATCTAAATAAGTACCAAGTTCCATACACAGACCTCAGTTAAAAATAGGTACAGGAATGCACACTTGATTTTTCGCAGTTTGGAAATAAAAATCTACTTTCCAAACTGCGGAAAATCAAGTGTGCATTCCTGTAACTATTTTTAACTGAGGTCTGTGTATGGAACTTGGTACTTATTTAGATCTCACTTCTTTTATAGGCGAAGTATTCCAATATTATCGAACTTGGCAGCCTTTCACATTTATGTTTTGGGTGGGATCAGATTTACTTCTTACCAAAAGTTAAAGGTACGTACTACGAAATACTTCAAATTATGGGATTATTTTTATATTGCTTGAATATGATATCAACATTTTACACAAAAGTTCTGTCATGGATATATGTACCTATTACACTCTGAAATCTGAAATTCCTGGACTGGAATCCACATAAAGTCCCACCACAAGTAATTACTTAAACCTAATAAAGTAGCTCTCATATTAGAAAGGATCTATTACCACAAAGGGCTTGGCTAAATGTTCATACAACAAAAACCGAGAATCGCCAGCAACGAAATGCATAAAAATAAGTTCACTAGGGTATTGGTATTTAATTTAAAAAATATACAGGATTCTACCTCATCTAGTATAGAAAATATAAGATGAAATAGATAAACCTTATACAAGAGGCCGGTCCAGTGGCCACCAAGTATATCTCGTACTCAGTTCGTACTCAGTTGTAGGAAGGACGTCAAATAAGTACATGAATTATAATCACGTATCTAGTAAAATGACGTCTAGAAAAAATTATGAAAGGAAATAAAAATCTACTTTCCAAACTGCGGAAAATCAAGTGTGCATTCCTGTACCTATTTTTAACTGAGGTCTGTGTATGGAACTTGGTACTTATTTAGATCTCACTTCTTTTATAGGCGAAGCATTCCAATATTATCGAACTTGGCAGCCTTTCACATTTATGTTTTGGGTGGGATTTCATTTATTTTTGTAAGGTTTATTTTCTTTTTTTCTTATGATTAAGTTAGGTAAGGAAATATCTCATTTATACTTTACTTTGACTAAATACAAACCTTCGTAACGAATTTTAGGTCGGTACGACGATTGGAAGATATAGATAAAATTTTTGTTTTAGTTCCTTAGGGGTATGAATTTACACCTTCATTATTTTTAAAACCGACTCACACTTGGCCATTTTCAGATTTTTTCCTTTACCTTGACCTAAAGACCTACCTCCATGCCAAATTTCAAGTCAATACGACCATTGGAAGTGGTCTAGGTTTTTGATGAGTGAGTGAGTGAGTGAGTGAGTCAGTCAGTCAGTGAGTGTATAGTAAAAATAGCGATTTTCTGACGTCAATATCTCAAGACCTACAATAGGTACATTAATGAAATTTTGTATTTTAGATAAGTAAGTAGATCTCGACAGATACTAGAAATTTCATATGCGTAGATAAAATAGATTTTGAGTTATACTGCCGTGATATGAAAGAAGGCCGCTAAGCCACAAAAGTAAATTTTGAGAAAAATTGAAAAAACCCGCAAAATCAGTTTTCTTGAATTCTGTTGCAGATAAAAATTAAATATTTATGTCAAAATAACGAGAAATATATTAAGCATCATTTGCCATTGCTATTTTTTAAATACTTTGCACAGTATTTTAGAAAAACGGTAAAATGTACTTAACGTATTTACTACCGGCAAAATTTATAAATTCATCAGACGCAATAAGGCAGTTAAATATACTTTAGCGGCTTTTTAGTTTAGTTTTTTGACTTAACTGCCTTATTGTTTAGTTTTTTAATTTAAAAACGGGTTCGACTTGGATCAAACTAGCCTAAAAGGTCGTGAGGTTTCTAACTTCTACAGTTAGCCGCTTTTTTCCTTAGAATCGTTTTGTTGCAAAAAAGTGGATTTTAGAAGAAATTTATAAAGTAAAGCATAAAAACAATAATAAACATAGTATTTGAAAACGTACATTAAACTGCACGTGCAAATATTACAACACGTAACTAATATTTTAAAAATATTGTAATTTCTCATCATATTTAAATATACCTTTTGTTAATCTTTAATTTGTAAATCTTGTAACTTTAAATACGTAAATATTATAGAAGGGTTATTTAGACCATCGAACTATTCAAACTTCTAAGAAACAGCTTATTTATTTTATAGCAGTTGTTTTATTTCTAGATATTTTTCACTACGTATTTCGATAAACTTGTGTATCGATAAAATTTACTTACTCGTTACTTTAATAAATTTCCGCTTTGAAGCTTAACCATACCTGATAGAATTTAGCTAAATTTAGCGAAGATCGGGACTAGAGATTTTTATGTTAGCCACTCTAGAATCTCGATTAGACATTGAAGGTCTGGAAAGTCTGGATGTATGTTTGTTACAATAAAGGCTTACCATGGAAATAAAATTTTGCTTCGGAATCGCCTTGGTAATTATTTTGGTTTAGATAGACGCTCTTGGTCGTGTACATCTTGTACTCCATGTCCATACTCTTGATAAATACGTCGAAACATACCAGCAAGTTGATGAATGCTGCAGCATCATGCTGGAAATTTTTACTATCGATAGAGCCATTTCAACATTTCTTATTAGCTGAGTACGAGGTGTTACACATTCAGTTTCGGTACTCCAGACCAGCAAGTGTGTGTGATTGATTGTGATTTTTGATTTCGTAGGCAGCCTAGTGAATGAGATATTTTTTCTTCTTAAAACGTAGCTAATGTTTCCCGGGGATGGTGTATCTTTTAATTGTATTTTTATTTAATTAATCCCGTAAATACGCAGTTAATTGCATTGAAAGACTCGCTCAAACAATAAAAAAAGAAAACAAGTCTGTGCTTTCTCTGATATTAAAACAGATATAGTTACGAAATATGGTTGACGGGGTCGATGAAGCTCATTTAAGTGTGACCAACTCCACATCGATTTTTTATCAGTTAGCCGCCTTCTTACGTAGAACAGCGACTTAGCCGCTAATAACCTTAGTATGACAGTTAAGCTTTCCAATATTTGTAATATGCTAGAAAGCGGTCAAACTCACATAGCTGCTTTTTAGTTTCTGTTAACAAAGGTAGCGTCTTTGTAGTGTATTAAAGAAATTTATCTGACAATACTACTGCTAACGAAAAAGGGGGCTAAGTACGTATGTTACTGTCTTTTAGGTTATTTAGTGCACTTAACGGCCATATTTCTTATCATACGACAAAAAGGAAAAATCATTGTAGTAGGTAAAATAAACGTTAAAATGCCTTAACAACTTTATAGTCTAGCTAAACTACTTAACTGCCTTTAAGTTTATACTCGGGCTTAAAAATGTCACTTAGCCGCCTTTTAGCTAAACCGTATCTTCTAAAGTAAAGGTCCTAAAAATATGCGGGTAAGATAGGTCGATGCGGAATTTTCTGCTTATTTCAATAATGCAAAAATATAAAAAGGCGGCTAAAGTCACTTAGCGGCCTTTTCCCTTATCGGGGCAGTATAGGTGGGTCAAACTTGGCCCGAAATGGTTCGTGTAATATAACCCACGGCCGGTGTGTCGGGCTCGAACTTGGCGGACACACTGCCGTGTGTCTAGATTACAGACAGACTACTGACATATTTCTTATACATAGGTATTTTATTCATTACCTATTATTATATTTTGTACCATTTCGTTTTACTATATTTGTGTAACCAAGCATAACTATGTACGAGTATACGTACGTCTTGTTCGCGATGAAAAATAATGCAATCATCTTACACTCATTTTCTTCCTATTTCAAATCACTCAGTAATTTGAAAACCTACATCAAAGAGACAGAAATACTGCTTTCCTTATTTCATCTTCAAAGGAATTTCATAAAAACCCAATCATCGGTAGGTATGAGAAGTATTGCCGATTTTTTTCCAGGTAAAAAACTAAGTGAGTATAAAGTAATCAATTATAACATCAAGTTTGAAAAGAAATTGGAAAACACTGCAAATTCGAAATTATGTTATGTAACAAACACAGAAGGTCAGACCTATTAAAAGTGTTGGACCCAATTTCAAATGCTCATACCTGTTACATGATCGACTAATTTTTATGATATTTGAAACGCTCAAACCGTATTTTCATTTAAAATATTAAGTATACAGTAAATGACTTTTCAAGCAAGCGGCTAACTCAATACAATACAACAGCTTTTGCCTAGGTCAAACACTAGTCCAAAAAGTTTGTATAAAAATCACATTTTCTGTATTAGAGCCCCCTTCATTTTTATTTTATTCTAATTTTTAGTATTTGTTGTTTCAACTATTTACTATTATTGACATATAGCTTGATGACAGACAAACAGACGGACAGACAGCGAAGTCTCAGTAAAAGGGTTACATTTTCAGTACGGAAGTCCTTTGAGTACGGAACTCTAAAAACTATTACCTACTAATCGATTTGACGAATAGAAAAATATCTGAAAAATGTCTTCCACTAATAAATTGATAGCATGTACTCAATCTTCTAACGCTCTCGTCCATTGTAATGTAAAATATCTGCCAAAAATAGTTTTAACACGACGCCTAATGAAAAGTCCTATTTCGGAAAGTTTCAGAAATTCTCAACAAGCTGAAACTAATTGAATTCCCTCGAAAATCCGGGTACATAGTGAAATACGAAATTTCCAAATCCGGCCAAAGTTTCTATCATAATCCCTCTATCTATGATAACGTTAGCGAAAGTTTGAAAAGCCAATTCATTTCGTGACAAGCTTTAAATAGTTCTGAAAAATATTTGCAGACTTTGAAAGCGTGTTACAAAATCGCACTTTTTATCACTTGTAGGGTCCGCAGAGCATCTATGGTTTTAAAAGGGCATTTTTCCTTAAATTTGAGAAGTAAGTTGTAATTTTTTCAACAAATCAACTTAAATAATGTAGTATGAGGTAGGTACACATGAAACCCTCAAGGGAAACGAATACTCAAGTATTTTTATATCTTTTCGTACGAATTCCGCCAGATACAAAAATAATAGAGTGATACGATTGTAAGCCAATCTACGCGGCTAATACTTTGTGATTTTGATAAGAACCGACGATTCAGCCGCAAAAAATTCAACTACGTAAAATGTTTACAAACTTATCGAAAATGAAACCTCTTTTTTTGAAATCGATGCCAGCATCAAAGTTGAAGAGTACGAGCCTGAGTGCTTTTGAAAAGAGGAATTTGATTATAGTGCCTCCAGCGTGCTAAGTAGTCATTGTTTGTTACAAAACAAAGTTGTTGTTGGATTTTCTACAAACAGAACGATATTTGAATGAAGTGTGAATATAGTTGGAATAATTCTAGGAATCGTGATGAATTCAATGCAAGGTACGAGGTACGCCCAATCCTGACTATCTGTTTGACGGTGCAGTCAAGATGGGGTTGGCCTTTGGACCATTCTGTCTGATGCCGCGCTCATATGACGAAGTGGCTTCACAGAATAAACGCACGACGCGACGCGCAACATGAAATCTGTCAGACAAGTTATCGTCAGTCGTTATCGATGGAACACGCGTCTAACGTGGGTAGCTCTGTTACATACATTTTATATGCAACCGGTTCCAAGCGTCGCGATGTCGCAAGTCTTACATGTCCGACGATCACTTGTTTGAAAGATGCCATCTTACTTCTTACGTCTACTCTGTGGAGCTTGTGTTTGATGCTAAGCTCATATGACTAAAAGTAACGAAACGAATGTCCTACCGACGTGAGCATGACTGTACAAGGTGGTTCTGCGGGTAAACTTGAGGGATATTATAAATTGCATATCAAATAAATAATCGCCTATCAATACATATTCATCACTTATATTTTTTTTTACATCAAATATCTTACTTCACTACAAATAAACTATTGCAGATAATTCAAAATTTTAGATCAATATGACATAATTTTTTTCCTCATAATGCAATACAGATAAATTTATTTTTGTACAAAAATACTACATACATAGCATGAATACTGACTGCACAGCAAATTTTCCATATTTCATAGCAAAATAACTATCCCAGTCGCAAATTAACCGGTAAACATACATAAGTAAACATAAGTTTATAGGTCCGTTAGGTATAGCCTAACCGAACCTGGCGCGGAAAGAGCCAGGTTAGGTTAGGTTAGGTTAGAACTTTGACCACAACGCACGAGCCGAGCGAGCGGAGCGAGCGTGCCGCGGCAGCGGCCGGCGATGTGCCAGAAACGACACGCTATGCGCGTCATCAATTTAAAATATGAATATCGATGTGTATTATTAACGATGGTGGTTCATCTCTAATAAAAACTGCTGTAAATAATATATAAATAGAAGATATATTTAAAATAAAAAGAGTTAACAGGTATAATGTGCATTAAGATTATTAGCTGTGCATTGATGAAAAAGCTTTTGCTTTAGGAAAAATCGCTGTACGCTGCGAAAATAAATTGTAGTGTGTTTAGTGATATTTTGAGTTGAATATTATGCTGTGCAATCAGTAATTTTGATGGGAATTTGGAATCTTATTGCATAGAAAAAGGATATTTTTTGATTTGCGTTTAAATACTACCCTAAACTTGATTTTGACCACTTTTTTAGCCACCTTGACTGTTTTTGAGGTATCTGAACTTTTCAACATTGTGATCCTTTTCACTCTATTTTCATAGGTAGGGGTACCTATTTCAATGCTCAGTCTTCTTTTAGTGTTCGTTGTCAGAGTGGTAGATTTTTTTATTTCATAGCTAAAGTGTAGGTACACTGAACCACAATAACCTTTAGTCTTTGTTGTCAGTGTGGTTGTTATTTCATAGCTAAAGTGTACACTCAGCCACAAAAAACATTTTAATTGCTTTTTAAGTGTCTATGAAATTAAATTTTAAATTAAAATTGCAGACGTGTTTACTTAGTTATTCCAGGGAAACATAAATTAAAATAGTAATGAATTTTTCAGCAAAAAATAATGAATTGTTTTTTTTTATGATTAGTGCGGTCTGTTGATGTTATTTGTGTGGTATTCAAAATTTGAGACCTAAAATATTTTGTCTGTTTTTGGTAAATTTCACATCATTTTCAGGCAAGCACCAAAGAAAATACTATCTATCTATAATGTTGAGTATTTAATGTTACAATTAGGTACAACAAGTAGTAAGCAGTTGCCTAAAAAGTTAATTTACGTAAACTTAATAACCTGAACGTATTCCTTTACGCATCCGAAACTTGGGCTCTAAAATCTCGTACCATAAAAAGGATAGACGCGTTCGAAATGTGGTGCTGGCGCAGAATGTTAAGAATCCCATGGACTGCACGGCGCACAAACGAGTCTATCCTGGAGGAGCTAAACATCCGGAAAAGAATGTCTGCCATCTGTCAGCAGCGCATTCTTACGTTTTTTGGACACCTAGCCAGGCGTGTACATGAATGCTTGGAGTCAATTATTTTCACTGGCCATGTTAATGGAAAAAGAAGTCGTGGAAGAGCACCGGTCAGATGGACCGATACAATACAGCAGGCAACCAAGGCCACACTGCAGGCTTCAGTGCACATGGCACAAGACCGCAGAGCCTGGAGAAGTTTGACGGAGCGGTAGCTCCCCATGGTCACGTCCCTCAGGAATGAGGCATCGACTTAGAAGAGAATAACCTGAAAGAATATAAGTTCTCGTAGTAGGCAGTTGCCTAAAAAGTTATTCTACTTAAACTTCATAACATGAAAGATTATTTTAATTCAAAGACCTCGGAAACTAGGTATCTTTTAGTATTTTAGTGTGTAGTTTTGGGACTTTTGGGTTTCCAATAGAACGAAGTTCAAATATAATTAGCAATTAAAAAATATTTCATGAGCCGTGCATGATGACCAATTCTGCCAAAGTCAACCTTTTTTGTTTTGGTACGATTTGAAGAAATACGAAAACTAAAAAAAATTTAACCTATTCAATATAGACGTCAAAGGTCGAACCTCGTTTCACCAAACAGTCGTCACTGAAATTTTTATTAGTCTCTTGTAAAAAGGAGCACTTTGCTGAAATTTATTTCTCGCAGTATCGGGTATACAATGTTTGCCAAGAGCATAAACTCAACGACGTAACCACCCCTCGTCTAGGGAAATATGTGATGTAGAATCTAATATACAGGGTGTGAAAAAATAACAGGAAATATTTAGTCACAGCTGTTGTAGAACCCATGGATGGTGGATAATGGAGGTCACATCTCGGAAACCTACGGTTCGATAGACCGATGACTTAGGATAATGATGATGACGATGATGATTCAAATCTGTTGTAGAATCTATGGATGAAGGTGGTGGTGGATGGTGGATGATGGAGGCCACATATTGGATACCATAGCGTTGGACACCCATCGGTTCGATAGACCGATGACTTAGGATATGATGATGATGATTCACATCTAATGTAGAATCTATGGATGAAGGCGGTGGTGGATGGTGGAGGCCACATCTCGGATACCGTAGCGTTGGACACCCATCGGTTCGATAGACCGATGACTTAGGATTTGTACAATCTATGGATGAAGGTGGTGTCGGATGGTGGATGGTGGAGGTCACATCTCGGATACCGTAGCGTTAGACACCCATCGGTTTGATAGACCGATTACTTAGGATATGATGATGATGATTCACATCTGCTGTAGAATCTATGGATGAAGGTGGTGGTGGATGGTAGAGGCCACATCTCGGATACCATAGCGTTGGACACCCATCGGATCGATAGACTGATGACTTAGGGTAATGATGATGATGATTCACATCTGTTGTAGAATCTATGGATGAAGGTGGTGGTGGATGGTGGATGGTGGAGGCCACATCTCGGAAACCTACGGTTGGACAGCCATCGGTTTGATAGACCGATGACTTAGGTTATGATGATGATGATTCACATCTGTTGTAGAATCTAAGGATGAAGACGGTGGTGGATGGTGGATGATGGAGGCCACATCTCGGATACCATAGCGTTAGACACTCATCGGTTCGATAGACCGATGAATTAGGATATGAAGATAATTATTTCAAGCCGTGAACAAGCCCATGAATAAAACTGAAGTATATTTCCCTAAGATACATAGGTTAAATTATGCACACTCAATGAATTTTGAACGTACCATTATAAAATGTATAAGCCAACCGAGTCAGTGGGTAGATACGGAAGGTAAGTACTTACTAAACTAACTTATCTTTCTTAATGTTTTGTGTGGAAAGCTCTTTTAGTTTCATGAGCCTTTAAACTATGGAACACAATTATATTAACACCCGCTATACAGAGTGTTTCGTGATTAAGTCTATATTATAGTCTATGCTGTATACAGAGTGTTCCGTGATTAAAACTGCGGTTAATGTTCTCATGAAACCTTATAAAGCTGCTGCAATTCTAGTAAGTTTCTAGACTGGGGCTTGTTTGCTACGTTATTATTACGTAGTGCAAAGAGAAGTGTGTGTAAATGTTTCCATACAATATATTGTGCAATATAATATGTGGTACATTTATTCCACACATCATTTTGTGCAATATAATATGTGATACATTTAAAGATTGAATGAGAAATGCAAGTACCTGCTCATGATATCAATAGACTTTTTTAGAAAACATGGTTCAACCACAAAATAAAGAGTTTACAGAAGGCACAAGCCTATTTAGGATTTTGCCAATTGTCACTTGTTACATAGCCAGATTTGCTAGGTATGCTACTGTACTAGGTATGCTACTAGGTGTCTAAAGAATATCAAAACTAGAAAATTTGATACAAGAACGTCATATGATTCTGAACTTATTTTAATTCAAGAAATATATGATGTTCGTGGCAACTACCTTAAGTTCCCCTGAGATTCCGGATAATTTCATCTGTAAAGGCGCTCCGCGTGCCGTTTATTTAATTTGTGGTTTAACCAAAGTTTTATAAATAATTATTATGGTCGTACCTACAGGCAGCTGTACAAAATTCAGTATGGAAGGTCAAGTGTTTTTAAGCCGTGAATCTTCGAAACTCATGTCATACTAAACACTGCGCCACATCGGCTGTCAATATTAAACTGAAGAGTTGAATTGAAGAGAGCCAACAACCGACACCCTTAGAGGCTATCACAGATGAAACGCGCGACGCGAGACGTAAGATGACATCTGCCAGAAAAGTGATCGTCAGCCGTCATAGATGCGTCGCGGGTCTCACGTGTGGAGACGGCGTCTCTTTGGTTGCATACATTTTAACGGCCACAAACGTCACGATGTCCGACGTCTCACGTCTCCGTGTGATCTCGCCTGTGGAATTAGCGCCTTAACATTTGACCCTCAATATTTATCATACACGGAAAAATCTACTTGGTTTTCGACGCTCTTCACGCCCGGTAAAAGCGTGATTATTATCTGTATCTGACAAAGATTTTCATGTCTGTGATAAATGTTAATAAGGACTTGTTCTAAACTATTATGATAATTCATAAACTATACTCCTCATCAAAAAAATCCAGACACTTTTGATTTCATAGTTAAACAAAATATTTAATAATATTATGAAACTAAAAGTTGAATAAAATACATCGATATTATGATTAAGAACCCTCATAATACTCACTATTAAACGACATGACATCAGACATTCATTCCAAAATAAACATATGTCTCAGATAATGTGATCCGTACAAACCGTAAAGTTGCAAACCGTCTCGATTTTTCTGATGGGAAGTGTATGTTATCTATCATTATTTATCATAAACATAACTTATATTAGATGTACTATGTTCCTCTGTAAGTGACATGGAGTAAACAGTGTGGAAAATGATCGTTGAAGACAAAAATAGTACGCAGTTTTTTTTCGCTGTGTGTTGTTGCTACAAATGTAGGACTTAAAACTTTATTGCATACATGTAAAAAAACTACTAATGAATGAAATATTACTACTTATTATTTATTGTAACTTCGTCACTGAAAGTGTTTCCCATCAATAAATAGGCAGTTATTACACATTACATTTAATGTCAAAATATTCGGTACCTACATACCTTTACCTAGGTATTATTAGGAATAATCAGGATCACATTAATTTAAGGTGGTGCTGATACCATCACTACTGTTTCGTATTTTCATAATTACCAATCTATTACGAAAAAAAAATATCAATCTACTTAAGATTTAAGTGAATCTGCTAAGTCAGATACCTACATAAAATTATGCTATTAAGTATAAACAGTCAGAATCTGTTGACCCCTAGCTTGTTTAATAGTACTACAAATATTCAGTACAGCGATCATCAAAAATTATAGCTGTTTTATTTTTATTTCCTGATGCGGGTTATAACAATATTTCCTTATGGTCATAAAAAATGCTATTCCGTATTAAATCTTACGATCGCTAAAATGTACTCGTATTGGGATCAAATCAGAACAGATTCAATCTTCTTTTTCTTTTGTTTCCTCTTATTTGGTACTGTCAGTAAGGAGTTCATCTAACTCTTTTTTTGTGTCGGTATGACCTGATGAACCCTGATATCAGAGTTGTACAACTGCCTTCTACAAATAAAACAACGTACACGCTGTGACTTGTGTGTGTAAGAACCAATGTCTAAGTTATCAATTATTATAGACAGCAACCGAGACCGACGGCTTAACATGCACTCCGAAGCACGGATTTCTGAACAATCAGGTGGTTTAACCTGAAATTGTCCAACCCTTTATTCACAACGATAAAATAGGTATTATATTATTATCAACTTTCAATTTACCTCTAGTGACACAACATCACATCTAAAAGTTTGAGGTATCCGCTTTTACCGGATGCATATATCTACATACATACATACACATATCACGCCATTATCCATTGCGGAGTAGCCAGAGCGTGAACAGCTGTAAAAACGGCCATTTACACTACGTCCGACAAAAGTTTAAGGAGTTTGTCTACCTATTACAATATTTGTCAGCCTGTTGCATAAAATTGCAATACACATCAACTCTCAAATCCCTTAGTCGCCTTTTACGTCACCCTCAGAAAAAGAATATGGGATGATGCTATTCTAAGCCGGCATCACAGCTTTTTATTTTTTCAATATCTTTCTCCGAGATTTCCGTCACGCAATCGAAAACAATATGAATAAAAGTATGACATCAAATATTTTTAAAGTTAAAGTCTTAGTTGTCATATTATTTCATCAAGATCAAAAAAATCTGTAGGTAGGTACTGAATTCTTAATTAGGCACGAAAATTAAATGTAACTCAGTTGTGCATGTAAATCAAAGCATTGTTTGATAACCAATGTAATCTAGGTACCGACGTAATTTAATTACTTACAATTAAAACTTGATACCCCGCCTTTAGACACACTTAAATAATGAAACAATTAAACACACATATTATGAAATTTTTGTAGAGTTAGACAACATGTCTAATAATTTGTGAATGATCATTATACAGTCCAGTTCACTGTAAAAATAGACAATAACAATTCGCGACATTGACAGATGAACTAGGAAACGGCTAATTTCCTCCGCTATTCTCATCCAAATTCACTTACCATAAATCATAGACACCAACAGGAGCACCGCATTGAAAATATAGTTTCTCTTCTTCTTATCAGCCATCTTCATTTCTCCTATTTACTACTTTACACTTAATTAGTTTGACACTCTTTTTCTTTTCATCGTCACTTGAAAATTGTTTTTAATCGCTGCAGCAACTATCTCAGATTTACGGGACATCCCATGTCACAATTTTGTCAAAGTTCTACCTGTTCCCACTAAATCTGTCAACACTTTTAAACCAGTTAATTAAGCCGTTGACAAATTCCTGCCACTCTCCAGCATTTAAAATGTATGTCCGATCGTATATTAAACCACCCTTCTATCTATTTTTATCTTAAGAATACTATAAATCGTCTCTACTTAATTTTTTGTCAAGCGTACGAACTACCTAAAATTAAATTTATTTTATACTTTTTTAAATTTATTTGGCACACATTTTTTACACTAAACACTTATCCTAGATCACTGTGATTTTTATTTCAGTTCTTTGGTATTCGAACCGGGGGTTTGGTTTGTGGATTTGCCGCGCGTCATTTCGGCGATCTGTGGGGGTATGATGTCGTCGACGTACACTCCGCACGGTGGCCGCTCGAGCACTGACTTACATAAGGGATCTGCTCCAGGGAGTCTGACAGAGACGGAGAGGGTTTCCCCCGGGAACACTCCCGTACAAAACCGAGAGGGATGGAAGAGATTTCGCATGCAAACGTACGTAACGAAATCTTGTGTGGAGCGGCAATTAAAACCTTTGTAAATTGGAAAGAGATATTTTTGGTTTCAAGTTAGTGTGGAGAAAGTGGATCTCGTTTTATCGTTGGATACAGATAAAGAGATATTATCTTTCAAGGATTTTGATTTCACAGTTACATAAAGCAGTTTCGTTTGATTGCTTTATTTGATTGGCCATTATGAAGACGAAGGCTGACGGCTTGTGGATGAAGGACGTTATCTTTCCAGCATTTTTAGTGTGTAATTCGAATTTTAGATTTTCTTAATCCTTGGAAAACTTCCAAAATTTCACCGCAGGCAGGATTTGAACCTGTGGCATCAGTACTGCCGTCTCTTAATCCTTCTTCTTACCTGTATTTGTAAACGTTTCAAGACAGAATTTTTTACATACATACATACATACATACATCACGCCTTTATCCCTTGCGGGGTAGGCAGAGCGTCAATTACCGTAAAAGTACGGTCATTATCGCCACGTCTGACACATATTTAAAGGCCGTTTTAGCTATTGTCGTGTATCGCTATAGTGACAGGTTGTCAGCCTGTCGCCTAAAATTGCAATACACATGATACCCTCGAGTCCTTTAGTCGCTTCTTACGACACCCACAGGAAAGAAATGGGGTGATGCTATTCTAAGCCGGCATCACACGGCCAGATATTTTTTAAACATCTAAATAATGTTTTGTCTAAACCAATAAAATATCACAAGTAGCCGTAGATAGGTAACTCTAGACACTGACGTACCACATCATTTAGAACCATTATTGTTTAAATCAGTGTTTTTCAAACTGTGGGTCGCGACCCCCAGGGGGGTCGCGGAGCCTTCCTAGGGGGGTCGCCGGTAAAAATTAAGAGTCAAGGCAGAACCACAGGTGGGTGGTCGGATAAATTCAGTAAAACACAATTTAGTGACAAAGAATGGGCATGTTTATTTTTCAAAACTTTCAAAATGTACTGCTATTTTATTCAGTATGCAGTGTTGTATACGTGTTTTACCTGTTTGTAGCGTGAAAAGTCGAGCTCGCTTCGCTCGCGATTCTTGCACCTTTCTGCCTGTTTTACACTCATGGCTCGTGATAATGCTCCTGACTTGATTATAACGCGAAAAGTCGAGCTCGCTTCGCTCGCGATACGTGTGTTTTCAGCCTGTTTTTCACTAACCTTCAAGCTTTTACGCTCGTTTTAGCGTAAAATTCTCTCTCGCTTCGCTCGCGATATTTACGGCTGGCTATGGCTTATTTTTGCCTGAAAATTTCAGCCTACCTAGTAAAATATCCTAAGAATTCGCACAACGCGTGTAGTTTTTTACCCACGACGGAACGGAGACGGTATATGCGTTTGGGGTGAGAGAATGTGTGTTTGTGTGTTTGTGCGTTTGTGCGTTTGTGTGTTTGTGCAAACCTTTGTTACCAAATATCTCCCAAACCACTGGTCCGATTTTGATGCAGTTTTCAGTAGTAGATTCGGATTTGTTTGGTGCATGTTCTTAGGTAGGTATTACGTGAAAAACTCACCAGGGGGCGCTGCAATAAACATTTGTTTGTGCTAATCAATGTTCCCAATTATCTCCAAAACCACTAGTCCGATTGTAATACGGTTTTCAGTAATGGGTATCATTTTGATTGGTGACTGTTCTTAGATAGGTTTTATGCTTTTAAATCACCAGGGGGCGCTGCAGTAAGCATTTGTTTGTGCAAATCAGAAGAAACCGTAAATAAATCTCCTCATGCAAAACTTTTTGGTAATATCATGATCTTAATAAAATCTATGGAAGTAATTAATGACATTGATTGAGGTGACGTTTTGCAAAATCAAAATATTTAGGTTTGTTTTGACTAAATCAAAGAGACTAAATTAAATTGATTTTTGATTCAATAATATTAATAAATTGTATCATAACATCATGAATAATAATCAAATGGAGATATTTTTTGCAAAATGGTCATTATAAAGTTTAAATCCGCAAGCTTTGCCAATGCAAAACATGTCATACTAAATAATCACATGCAGGTAATTTGTTATTATTATATTTCATTACTGATCAGACAAAACAAACTATTACTTCTTTCTTACACAATGTGTACCTAAAGCTAACAGATATCTCAGCTCCCTGGTTCACCCACGAAACCGAGTCACTGGTTTTTCTTTGCATGGCTTCATTATTTGATAGAAGATTACGTAGTAAAAATATTGACCAAACAATAACATACCTACTTACTTGATGATTGTATATTGCAGTGCAGCTGTCTTCGGGAGACCTGGTTAAGCGGAGTGTTTTGATCTTCATACGATTTTTTAAGGCCCTGCACACCCTGGTTTTTGGGCATAAACTTGAGTGTAAATTAAAATAAGCCCATCGTTATCTGTATGAAATATCATAAATTACTTAATATTCTTCATTTAGGCTAAACTCTTATATTAATCATATAAATATAAACCATTTTAGCTAATCTGTTTTCATTTATCTTATCTAAGATCTTAAACAGTTTTAGACTGTTCGATTATGAAGAACCAACATAGGGTTTGAGGGAAGCTTCGTGTCCTTCTCATAGAAAGACAATAGAAGCGCAGATACAGATTTCTACAAGACGACTAGAATTTAAGGACCAACATCAGGGGGTTAAGAAGTGTTTTCCTCCACATAGAAAGACAATAGAATGTACAGATTTTTACAGTGCGACTACCTAGTATGAATGAACAACCAACAGCAGGAGGTTGAAGGGTACTTGCCCCTTGGCAAATGTTTTTGAGTTTCGTGCCCTGCAATATATGGACAGTGACTGCTTAATGTAGAATGTGAGTGGAATCATTACATTTTCTATTTTACCAAAACTCTTATTCCATTGAAAAGATGTGGCGCAGCGCATCGACAGCCTATGTGGCGCAGTGGTTAGTATGACGGCCTACCACGCAGAAGGTTCCGGGTTCAATTCCCGGGGGGTCACTCACAAAGTTGATATTTATCACTTTGTGAATGTATTCCCAGTCTGGTTAGGACATTGTAGGCTGAACCACCTGATTGTCCGAAAAGTAAGATGGTTCCATGCTTCGGATGGGCACGTTAAGCCGTCGGTCCCGGTTGCTGTCTATGATGGCGGTCGTTACACAACCATGTCAGAGGCCTGCTACTTGTAGTAGGCGGTTGAATAACTCTGACACCAGGGTTCATCGGGTCGTTGAACGACTCGGTGTCCCACACGAAGAGAGAGAGAGATTGAAAAGATGCAGTCGCTGGTGCAATGTCTACCCATTTTCATCTTTTCGACTTCTGCCATTAAATCGGTCATCAAATTGCACTAGGACTTTTTTTGGACAGCTCTCCGTCTTCCAACTGGTCTCTTCTTAAACCTTCCCACTCAACCACTAAATCTTAAACCACTTTCTTGCTGCCATTGACTAATCCTTATTATAAAAGGTCCTATTAAATTCAATGCAAATATTTTTAAGATATGTTCTACTAGTGAAACTGAACAACTGTTCTTGGTAAAAAAAATTGAGATATGAAAAACTAATTTTGGACTTGCCATCCAAAAATAGCCAAAACATAGGTACAGTTTGTATGGAACAAATGTTTTTTTTTCTTCATATTTTTGAAAAAAAATATTAAAAAAATGTTTGTTCAGTTTCACGACTAGAACACATCCTTCAGATATTTGCATTGATTTTAATAGGAATACAGAGTTTAAATTATTTTAACTACGTACGCACACATATTTTATCGGTAGATATTTTCTACTCACAAAACAAAACAACTCTTCATCGAAATGAGAAAAAAAACTAGATTTTCCGTGACGACCTCTTTCAACATGTTTGTATGAGAAGTCAATTTTTTTTTTCATATTTTCAATATTTAGATGAAAAAGTGTTCACCTTTGTGAGTAAAATACGCCTTTAAAATTTTTGTACCTAATTAAACTTAACCAAATATAGATTTTATATCATTTTAAACCTATTCTCTTTAAAAAGAGTAAATAAAACAAAATTAAAATTTTAAGTACCCACGACAGTATAATGATGTTGAAAAGGATAAAATATTTGAAACCCCCGACCTTAATAATCTATGTGATAGATAAATAAGAGACAATTCACAATAAATATAAAGCTTTTATACAAGTGAGTTGATTTAATTGCTCACTGAGTCAGACATAATATGAACAACAAAGTATTCGCTTTTTTAGCACTTTCTTACGTATGTATTTGATTATCAAAGATGTAGGTGTAGCAATCGCATAGGTAATTAACTCCTTAAATTAATAAATAACACTAGAAAATACGTCGGGGGCTGCTCTATCAATATTTAAAACTTCAACACAGCCCCCAACGTATTTTCTAGTGTTATTTATTAATTTAAGGAGTTAATTACCTATGCGATTGCTACACCTACATCTTTGATAATCAAATACATACGTAAGAAAGTGCTAAAAAAGCGAATACTTTGTTGTTCATATTATGTCTGACTCAGTGAGCAATTAAATCAACTCACTTGTATAAAAGCATTATATTTATTGTGAATTGTCTCTTATTTATCTATCACATAGATTATTAAGGTCGGGGGTTTCAAAATTATTTTATCCTTTTTCAACATCATTATACTGTCGTGGGTACTTTCAAAATTTTTAATTTTGTTTTTATCTGTATCCGCCATTGAATAAATGAAATTACTAATTTTATGTTTCTATGATGACCCAACAGGGGGGTCGCCATTGATTTTTTGCCTGGAAAGGGGTCGCGTATTCAAAAAGTTTGAAAAACACTGGTTTAAATCAATATAATTAGGTCTTCCTAACGGATCACGTATATCCAGAGACGCTGTTTCAGTAATAATTAAGTAAAATTAGAATTTTGGTTTTACCCTACCGTGTTATGTTTTTCGAGATTATATATCATAATGATAACAATTTTCCCCAAGGAACATAGATCTAAATCTGAATACGAACTGATACGAGCTAATCACCAATAATATATGGGAGACGCATTTTATTTTTCATACCTATTTCGACCCATGTTCCTTGGGGATAGCTATTCATTATCGCCAGTCAGTTCTGAGTGTTCGCGATACGGGGTGTAAGGGACGGTGTAACGAAAACTTTGTAGACATAACTGAACAACTTTCCCCATGGAACATAATGCTGGTAACACGACAAATAAATGCTGGTAACACGAAAAATCAATCCTGACCTTCTTCCCATAAAAAATTCACGATCAGCTGTCTGTCTTTCTATGGACCCACAAAATTTTTATGTTCCATGGGGAAAGTTGTTCAGTTTCATGGTCCTTCACCTGTAAAGTTATCGTTATACCGTCCCTTACACCCTGTATACCTAAGCACTTGATTGAGACACTGACTTGCCTCCTCTAGGTAGTGGTTACGTGTAATCAGGGCATTAGGGTACAAGTGGTGAGCACTTGTGATGCAGAGTAGGTAATATACTGATTGGGTGGTCGGTCGGATACTGTTGTGGCCGTTGATGATAATGACGATGAATACTGATGGTGAATATTAGGTACATCACATCAGCCTAGGACATTCCACTATTGGATGTAGATCTCCTCCAGGGTAAGCCATAGGATCACCCGTTTTTGCCATACAGACGGTACAAACCGCCCTCATTAAGTCATCGCTCATCTGCCCGGATAGCGCCCAATTGGATTGTCTTATGGCTTACCCTGGATGAAGAGTGGAGCCCTTTCCTCTTCAAGCGTAGCATTGATGCTACGCTTGCCGAGGAGTCGGCTCCACTCAGCGGTTGCTATAATTACCCTTTGTACAGGGTCAGAATTGAACACTTTAACATATCACAAGCTATTCTACAGTAATTTTTAAATACTTCGGATTTAATTTCATCAAAATCGGTCTATAATTTTCAGAGATAAAGCGTTACAAAATCCACTTCGCTTTTTTCAAAATTTTTGTACCGGCGATCTTGTGAATTGTGTTCGACTTTTCATTTGTTTTTCACTTCAAGAGGCATGACTCAAACTCAGATTTATACTATCGTCGGTGAAGAAAGCTATATCTCTGGAAATATTCGACCGATTTTGATGAAATAAAAACTGGCGTAGTAAAAGCACTGTACTTAGTTTTGAATGTAATACTTATTTTAGTCTTGGCCCATATTATCTAATTCTGAAGATAATTAGTACTTACAGAATACAGTCTGAGGTTGAAACTGAAATAGTTGCCAATTCCCTTCAAAGGTCAGGTATACGGTTCGAATATGTATTTTGGCTAGCTAACTGCCAAAGTTTGAACAGTTTTGAAGCATTTGGCCCGAAATGTGTATTGGCCATTCCAAGGTGAGTCAGTGTAAAGTTAGCGTAGTAAAGTTTCAAGGGAAAATACCTATACCTACAGGCATTAATTTGAAATCTATTATTATACGTACACACACACACAGAGCAGTTCACTACAGGACATAGGCCTCCCCGAGGCACGCCCTTCTGTTTTTGCCATCTAGTCGCTACCAGCCGCTACTCTCTTCAAGTAAACGGTCCATCTGGCAGGGGGGCGACCAATGCTAAACGTGACAAAATACAGGGTGTAAGGGATTGTGTAACGAAAGCTTTGCAGACGTGCTCATACCATGAAACTTGCATCCCATACAAAAGTTACGATCAGCTGACTGACTTTGTATGGAAAGTCAAAAAATTTTTTTCGTTTACCACCATATTATTATTTTCAAAGGAAAAGTTGTTCAGTATGCCTGCAAAGTTTTCGTTACATCGTCCCTCATACCCCGTATAATTTGAAGAACATTATCCATGTCTGATGGATGTCTACTCATAACTTTCAATTCCAATAAATTCATGTGGTGATTCTATTCTAAGCGAATGTCGCAGAAATTCACGGCTTGGCTATTTATAGTCCAATATATTTAAATTAAATAAATTATCATTGTATGCCTAAAAGCTGGGCAAATATTATAAATACTTGTATGTCGGGATAAGCCTCGGCCGACCACTAAGCTACTATCAACCGCAGGACTGTCTGTACGCCTGAATCAATATTATTATTAAGATGACCCTTTTCGTCTAAGAGTCAATGATAAGGAAGACGAAGAAGGCCCAGAAAAAGTTCAACTGAAACTGTCAAGACGTTAAAACTTCTGTACCAGGTATGGGTAGCAAGTTTACCTGCTTTACCTTTAATATTTTGATTTTGCTGCAATTAAATATTCGTAACTATACGATGTACTTATAACATCAAATTTGTAACTACTATTCGTGCCTATCTTAAATATTGACTAAGGGAAAAATTTGTCAATGAAATGGGCAAAAAAAGGGCAGTGCATTTGCAACATTTTGCTCTACGTTTGCCAATCTGCTGTCGCTACATGACTGGGTCGCAATTAAAATACAACAGTTGGATGTTCAAAACTATTTTCTAAAAATATTACGAACTTCATGCATCGTTTTTCAAAATATTAAAAGTTAGAAATTATTAACACGAAAATGAAATAAAAGTTATTGTATTGACACCATTTAAAATTTTGAAATATTACGTCATATTTCAAATTATTTCATACAAAATATTGTTTTTGGTGGTCTGAAAAAGTAACTCATTTGACCTGTCAGTCAAGTAGCGGATACTCCACAATTGGTTGATGTGCTTGTCAAACAGTGTACTGTAGTGACTGTTTTTCTAAATAAGTATAAAAAAGAAATATAAATTTTTGGCAAAAGGTTCCTCCTTTTACATTATAATATTCACTCCAATTTTGTTCCATATAAACATTTGCCTTCCATTTTACAAGGGAACACTTACCACAAAGGTAGATGTTAATTAGTTTTATGCTAAATAGGCAAAGCCTTTATCTCTGGCCGGTTATTACAATCTAGCTATTTTAAGGCTGCTTTTACTAGATAAGCTTCGTTTCAAAATCTAAATTGTATGAATTTGATGATATAAAAAAATAACGCAACCACGACCGCTTAGATTTTAATTTAAAATTTCCCTTTTTGTCCAAATTACTGCCTTGGAGTAAAAAATTAAAAAGACGAAGGAAACATTAAAAACTAAATGTTGCCATATTTTCCACTTTTCATATTACTTATATTTTTACCAAAATCTTTGGCATCGCATTTTAAGTATTAACGCTTATATTAAAAAAAAAGTTGATGGCCAGGCCAATGTTCAAGAATAGAATGTAAATACACAAAATAGAAAGTTTACAGAAGGTTCACTCGGCCCTATTTCAGATTTTCGCGATTGGCATTTGTCACATTAGTCAGGGTCGCTACTGCAAAAAGTATAAAAATATGAATATATACAGCAAAATGTTATAGAATGTCATTATGATTCCGAGTCAATATTAAATTCAAGAAATATGACGTTCGTGTCACCCACCATCTAGGTTTCCTTGACTTCCACTGAGATTCCGGTTATTTCCAATTAAAGTCAGAAAACGTCAAAATCGTCGCTAGTACTGAGTAAGCCATCTGTAAAGGCGCTCCGCGCGCCGTTTCCTTAATTTGTGGTAAGTAGGTAGTACCTATACCTAGTATATCTACGGGGTGTAAGTGACAGCACTCTGCATGGCGACAAGGAACAACCTTCTAAATACACCAGCACAATCACGATCAGCTGATTGCCTTTACTATGAAAAGTCGATATTTACTATAAAGTTATATATGACCTAAATGTACCCTATTAGTATTAGGAGCTCGTAGGCATGTGTTACATGATATCTTACTTTGCAGTTAATAATTAAAATATTAAAGACAAAAAGTGTAGTGCTGGCTTGGTAAAGCATCAACCCATAACTTTATCCCGCAAGGTATTTATGCGTGATGTAAGTAAATATGTATGCATGATAAAGATAACTTATTTTCAACCGGTAAAAAATCTAAAAGACATTTTTGAATTGTTATCCTTCCCATGTCTCAAGTCAAGTGCAATTTATGTCCAGTAAAAAACTTAAAAGACATCACGAAACTGAATTCCGCTAACTTCAAAAAACACCAGATTCTCTCAACTCCGAACAAAGCGAAGTGTTTTATTGGCGGAAGTAATTCTCAAAGCGGCTCCTTTAAATACTGATTCCGAATTGATTTAAGATCGTGGAACATTGAACAACCTAAAATACTACCCAACTGTTCCAAGTCCGAAAAAATATTCGATATTCAACTTTATGTCAACCCAATAAGGAGCACATAGCGAGACTTCACGGGTAAACTAAAACAGTAAAGAAGTTCTAAAAGAATTTGAACTGTAAGGGCGCGATTTTAAGGAGCAGATTAGAGAGAAGATTGATGGTGAAACAAAAATAGATAGGACAATAAGAGGGAGACGAATTTATAATTAACTGCAATCAACACTGACGTATTGAATTTCAAGCATTTGGTACAGTCGCGGTTAAAACTTAATAAAGTCATTACAACCGTGCAGAAAAAAAAACTCTTTTCAGACGGCGCGAGTTTATAAATAGATTTTTTTTTACTAAAAGCGAAAACACAAAGCCAAAGCAAAAGATAATTGCTATTTATTTAGTTCGTGAAGTAAACTGAAATACTTTTTTGAAAGGAACAATAAAACTCTTTTGACTGGTGTATAAATAGAAAGTTCAAAGGCAAAATAAAACTCTTTCACAAATGTATAAAATAGGAAGACTATATAAAATAACCGAAAATTATTATTTAAATATTTTGTTTTAGTTTACATAAAGCTCTACAAATACAAACTTTTCATATTATACAAGGTCAATTAAGAAGATATTTGGAACAAAATAAAATATTAGAGGAATGTAGTATTCAACAGAAAAGGAATTGCTCAAACGAACAGACAAAGACATTTATTGCCTTATGAATTGAGAATTGAAGTTAATGTTAATAAAGGACGTAAAAAGGAGAAATTGATATGAGATTTCAAAGCATATGATTTTGTGTAAGGCACTTTACACATATCGTTCGTTTTGACGTTATTTTTGCGCTGCGCTATCGCAGCTCTAGGAAAATGCGTATTTCCACCTTAATTCTCTATAAATACGACGACGCGTGCCCAACGGTGCGTTAACGGATGCGTCTGTGTAACGGTTTGGTTTTTGTCAAACGGTAGTGTGTATAAAGCGGCTAATAAAAGTACTTTCAAATACCTTTCTTTGTAGACTCATAATAACCATTTTAATTTTTCAATAAATATAGATTTTTATTTATTACAATGTACCTTAAATTATTTTTAAAATACGATTCTTTCGAAAAATTCTATTTCTTAAGTTAGTAGCTATCAGCATCATAATATATTGACTTAAACTAACTTGCGTCTCAAGTCTATTTTTCTCTCCGACTGTACGGCTCGTGCCCCGACAGATGTTAACATACGTTGTTTGTTTTCTTACTTTGAGAGATATGTTTGTTATTTTTTTTCTTCCTCAGTCTCCCCCTCCCCACCACTTTTATTTATGTCACGAGAAATTAACTGTCGCTTTCGGACGCATCCTCGAAGATAAAATTTCTTAATAGTGCTGGCAGTTATTAGCGTTTTCAAATTGGGTTTAAGAGATTTGTCGTTTTACGGATTCGGTTTGACGGCTCAATTTGGCTGGGCTTTAATTTGAGTGTTTAATTTAAAAAGTATTAGTAGGGAACAGCCTTTAAGATCATTTTCATACGGTAATAAGAAAACAGTAACAAAATTCAGACATGCAAAAATAGACATAAAAATAATCCAAAGAATGCAGGAATGTCTTGGTGAAAATACATACTGCCTGGCTGTGTTGTCATATTTTTACAAATCAAAATTTTCGTTATCATTCAAATGGTTTTGATTTCTTAAGCTGCACGTTTGTCGTGTGCGGCCAATCGCAGCCGAATGCGGCTGCTGCCGATGCGGTTATAGTCGTAGTATGAAAATGTATGGTACCGCGTTGAAGAAGTACGACAGAATAATTATGCGGCCGAGCGCCATACCTACACTCTCAAACTGCGACTTTAGCGGCATCGGCCGCACGCATCAGTTATAGCCGCGTGCGGCTGCGATCGCCCGCACCTGACGAAATGGATCCTTTATAGTTACAAAATTATTGCCACTTTTTAACAGTATCCAGTTATGATACAGCTGTGGAGCGATAGTTTCAGTAAATACAGTTACTATTACCTCCACTGTTTAACATTGTTGACATTACGAAGCTCCAACACGGTGGGTCTCTCAAAAATATTTCAGTGAGTATATTTTTTCTCCTTCCAGCTCATTTAGCGATTTATTGCGTTCCTTTAATGTTTTCCTGCTTACGTTCCGTTCCATGTCCCCTCGTGTTAAATGTGATTTCTCCCCTGCGTCCTTGTTGAGCATGTTTCTTTTCGTGTTTTTATCGCAATCCTGCCGTGTACACGGTGTCTTGTTAGTCTTGTATCATCGCTTCTTAATTTCGTTTTAATCTGAGTTCTAATCTTTTTCAGTGAAATGGCGAAAAATTTACCTGTTTTTTTTTACATCTAGCCTCTAGCTATTTCAAACCAGCTGGGTAGTTGAGTTACCTACTGTTTTCTTACTTATAAACCAACTACGAGTACAGACCCAACTATAAAAGATGTGATAAGTATTGTAGTAATTACAAATGTTATGGGCATCTTATTTAATAAATAACACTTAGTAGGTGCATGTTTCGAAAGAAAACGTTTCTTCTTTGTTCTATCTAGACAACGTTTGATAAATATTGTTCCATTCCATTAGTAATGTATCATTCTCGAAAAAGTTTTTTGCTAGAACTCTTACCTAGCTCTTACTTTATATATTTGGATGCTTATTAAACAAACTGGCAATTATTTTATTTACATATAATATATTGAAGTAAATTTTGAAGTATTCAAATATATTCGATTTCAATCAAAAACTGAACTAACTACAGAGCTAAATACCTAGTTACTAACTTTTGATAAGTATTTACCTACTTAATTTATCCTAAATTACTTGCTTATGTAAATACCGAGGAAACTTTTCAAACTTACCTATTTATAGAAAACGATCAATGAAACAAGATAAATGCGAAACATGCAACGAAATTTAGTCGTTTTTGAGAGTGCAGCCGAGGGTGGCACGATATAGTAAGAAACATTATAGGACGAAGCTTGTAATCCGCTACTTGACTGACAGGTCAAATGAGCTACTTTTTAAGACGAAATTATAAAAATATGAAGTCATAATTCAATATTTTGGATGGAGTCGAAACAATAACTTTTATATACTTTTGGTGTTTATAAATTCTAATTTTTAATATTTTGGCAATCGATGAATGAAGTCTGTAGTATTTTTGGACAGTTGTTTTAATCATACAACTTTTGTATTTTATTTATGACCCTGTCAAGTAGCGAATTGTCAACATCATCATCGTTGTGGCGCACAGCTCCCAGCGGCGACCTGTGTCACTTTCATAATTGATGATAAGAAATTGAAAAAATTGTCATGCTACTGAGCTATCGATGCACCGGTAGATACCTACCACATTTTCAATCTCTTGATGCTCGTCTTCAAGCGACTGTGTCATTCTAACCAATTTCTAGAGGTACTTAATAAAAATTACGATAGAGTTCATTTTTGTATTCTTGTGAAGAGTCCAAAAAACCGTCCGATAGTCTGCGGCAGCCCCAACAGTTTGCATAGATCATTTAGTCGACGAACAACTCGATAAACTCTGTCTTCAGAGAATTTGAACCGCCTATTACTAGGTAGTAGACCTCTGACATGGTAGTTGACAATAACCACTTAATATTTTGCGAAATAGTTGTTCATCGCTTATGAAGGCGTAAGTTTACTACCTACCTTATTTAAAATAAGTATAATGTAGAGGTAGGTACTGCTCGGGTTTATATCTACAATTTGTACAATATTCGCAAGTCCCAACAATCTCATAAACTATTCACCTACGCAGACTTTTGCATAAAGCTCAGAACAAGTACACATTTTATGTAAGACAAAAAATTTCATTATCCTGTTGCCATTTCTTTCATCCAGGTAACTGACTTTTAAAAATGACTTCATTTCAGTGAGACATCGTGTCGTATTCTGAATGTTATTTTTGGTCCTGTTTGAACCAATGTGAACCTGGTTCGAGACAAAATTTGTCTTCGCTCTTAATGAAGGTAGGTGAGTATTTATAAATTGAGCTCAGGAATTCGGCGTCTTGTTCAAAAAAGGAATTGAAAAAGTACTGTTGTCTGTCAAAGTCAAAAGATAAGTAGGTAAAAGTTATTGGGTTCTACGAAATATTAGAGTAAGAAAGTGTGCTTATTTCTTTTACCCGTCTATCGACTTCAATTGCATGTCCACTGAATACCCGGCCACTGAGTTAAGGATAAATTAAAATAATTAATATGACCAGAAATCACGAAACTTTGTATCCTATGTTCAGGCTCTTATCTGATAACCCCTCAAAGATAAAAGGAGTGATTATGTTTGTATCTTGCTTTGTGTTTCAGACAGTAGCAAGTCCTCAATCGTTAACATACTTATTTATTGACTCAGCCCAAAAAGGATGTAAACCTTAACATTCCTTCCCCGAAACGCTAAGAAAAAATAATAGGTTAGATAAAACTCTGCAAACAAAATGACGCCATGTTTTGTTTTTTTCTTCAAAAGCAAATGCAGGTCCTTTATACATCTTTCAACACTATTTCCGAATTATCTTCTCAATTTGCTACATTTCTACATTTGCTTGCTATTCCTCTCCTACTTAAGATGGTTACTACACAAACCGCATGATTTGTTAGTGTTTTTTTGTTTAATTATTTACAGATAACATGCGTCGGCATTAAGCATATTGACTCTGACTCCGAATAGGTACTGATAGCGTGCACTTAGACTTAGGGGAATAGACAAAAAACGACTTTCTATTTGTTTAACAACGATTCCAACCACGATCAGTAGACTAGTTTTTACCATGAGATAAAATGTTTTTCAGTTTCGTGGCCTGTATTCACCCTGTCATCATTAGGAGAGCAGTACCTAATGCCCGTATATTTCTCAGTGTTTCGCTACAATTCTTTTTAGCTCCAATCACAGCTCTCTCTACGTTTCCTTTTTTTTCTAATCCATGAAGCGGCAAAACAAAGCAACAACATTATTTACTCAATAGCCTATTGACAGTAAAAACCAATACGGCTAAGGCCAACTTTTTATTGGTCTCACATACAATAAAGTCAGTGACAGGAAGCCATAAGGGACAACCCTCTTCATTTAAATGCCCATTCGGGTGATTTATAGGCAAAGAAGGTATTCGCAAGATATAGTCGATGACAGCAGGCGGGATTTGCAAAAAAATGGGCTAGTTCGCCCGTCGTACATCTGGTAAGGATTTTCCGTAGAATTCTAGACAAGGTCTAGTGATTTGTTGAACCGTATTTCGTTCTGACTTTGACCTTTTTCATTTCGGTATGAATGGCGGCAATTGGTCTAACATGCCTACGAAATCAGTAAGGACCACTCTATCAAGAGTTCATTGATAAAAACACTGTTGTGGAGTTAGGAATACTAAGCTAGAAATAATTTTAATAATAATATGAATACAAAATTTTGATTCTGCACGTTTCAAATTATGCAGGAAAACAGCGTTCTAAAAGTTTATTTTACACCTGTACAGTACAAATGAATAGTTAAGTGTATACTTTACTTATGTTTGAAAACATCGTTTCTTTTCCACTGGTACCTTGGTAGGTATATAACCAATAGTATTATAGGTATACATACCAATGAGCGTCTCAGCTAGTTACAACTTGTTTCGCTAACGAACATCTAAACAGAATCACTTTGACAACTGTCTGTGTAACTAGACTTACTAATGACCCCGGCTAGTTGTCGCCAAAATTCTCCCCACTTAGGACTTTAGGAGATTCCTTTTATCTTGGGGCAGGTTCTTTTATCCTTCGCTCGAATTAGAGAGCAACATTGTGTATGCCACACTAGGAATTACAGTTTTTAAAACGTTTACTAACAGCCTCCGTGGCCCAGCGGTCTGAGAGTTGGGCACAGGATCCGGCGGTCCTTGGTTCGAATCTGGGCCCTTGGTTCAAAGACAATGTATTTCATTGAGACTTTATCCAAAATTCCAAAAATCCAAAAAAGTGGTATCTACCGTGCTCGTGAGACTATGTATGTATTATAATTATATTGTAGTCTACGATTATCTACTTAGACCTTCGAGCAACGTCTTGTTCAGTCCAGCGTTCATCCAAGACTTAGATGGAGGTCGTTGCATAAACATGTCAAAAGCCTACTATACTAATAATATTATAGGTTGTAAAAATCTCTGATACCAGAATTCAACTCAACTCAGTGACAAGATCATCCCGGGGCAAGTTCCTTTATTCCTCGCTCAAAAATGTGAACAACAGTCACACTAGGAAGTCGACTGCAACTTTCACAATGTTAACTGAGCGGGGGGACGCCCTTATCTACAATGAAAACAATACGTTCTCAAACAAACGGCGAGTCTTTTGTCCGAGTTGCAGCGGTTGGGAAAACTGAAGATGGTGGAGGAATTTGTGAGAAAGGAAAGACGTTAGATATCTGTTATTTGTCGAGGTGGTTTGAAAAGTCTAACATCAAGCAAAGTTGATCCGGTCCTTCGTTGACAACACATTGTCCTGCGTTTGTGAATTTGACCCAAATATCTCGAATTGTTCAGTTTTTTGCAGTTGTAGATCATCGTTCGCTAATACCTAACCTATGCCTTAACTGGAGGGCACAATAAGCTTGAGTCGCTCATATTTACTGTATCTTTGCGGTTAAAAAAACTCTGGACACCAGGGATCATCGGGTCGTTAAACGACTCAGTGTCCCACACGAAGAGAGAGAGACAACCAAGCTTCTTTGAGGAAAGTTGTTCTGTGTTTTGGCAGGTTCAACCCTTAACTTTTTTCAGATAACTTCTTCACCTGATACCGTAACGTATCTGACTGTTTCCCTTCATGCAATTCAACTTCCAGTACCAACAGAGAGGAACAAAGATGTAGTGTAACGCAATAAAGAACGGAATATGTGTACGAATGGCTACATACACGTATCGCGGTACAAATAATAAACTGCGCGAGCGAATCGAGTGGCCTGAGTTATGTGAAAACTTAGCCGACCTCCGCGTGGACGAGGAACTGAGATTTGAATAGGGGTTGTGCTGGATGTGTCAGTGTTTGTGACAGCGCAGGTTACTGAACGTAGCACTGCATAGGTTATCATGCAGCAAAAGAGTATGGAACATTTTAGTATGAGGCCTTGTATACCTACACATTCCGACGACAAAAAGAACCAGTCAGGTTCGTTGCTCTTTCTGGGGGAACATTTAGCAAATATATTTTGTAAGATTACTTCGTAAGGAGAGCGAAATAAACTGTGTCCTAATTTGAATATTTGCCTACTTATATTTATTTAGCATACTTTCACATAACTACCACCAACACAAAATATATTTTCAACGCCTTAACAAACGTACGTCTATAACAACCAAACTTTCGCTCAGACCAAAATAACTCTTCTAAAACTCCTAAATCTTGGTACAAAGTACATTCGCGGTCATAAATAATAAGTGAGAGAACGGAGCCGCCGGGGTTCCGTACAAAAAGTAACAAACAGATCTGATAAATAAAGAAAACACGCGCATGTGTTCGCATCTGTCGGCCGTGGATTTAAGTACCTATCTACTGTGCGTAGTCCTGCCTGTTAAATAATTACAACACATCAATAGCAACAAAACTACAGTCACTGTTGGACATCATTATGGCTAAGAGCGTACGGAGACGGACATATTTCACGGGCTCGGATCGGATTCGGATGAGGACGTAGTGCGAAACCGCTCTTACGCTTCGGGTATTCGCTATAGCTGTAAGTACACTACTTTACAAGTCAATTGGACAGAGCAGTGTAAACTTCGACTTGTTTGTGTTTCCTAATCTGAATTTATTCCTCTGCACTTAATTTTACGCAGAACTGATTTCTGAAGACCTAACAACTAACAAGCCTATGAACAATTTTCCCTAAGGTAAAAAGGTCAAAAATTGATAAAATCATCGTCTTTTTAAAATGTGAGAGAGCTTAGTAAGTCATGGGACCAACTTTCCTACGCTCCTGACATATACACCGGATCTATGCAGGATACAAATCAAAAAGCTGTAAAGTACATTTTTATGTTTTCTATTTAAAGCTGAAGACAAAGAAACGGTGGCATGGCAGAAACGGTAGGCACCATGTACCATTTTCTATCAACGCCAGTTATATAGTAACTTTATAGACAACGCAGCAATAGTAGAAGGTTAACACGGCCCTATTTAGTATTTTCGCGATTGTCACTTGTTACATAGCCAGGGTCGCAACCAGTCAAAAATCTCAAAGTATAAGAATATCTTCTTATCTTTTCTAGCCTATTTTATCCTACTGAGGCCCAGGACAGAACTAGATGGAAAGAGAAGAGGAGGCCTTTGCCCAGCAGTGGGATGACATAAGAATATCAAAACAGCAAAATATGATACAAAAACTATCAGATTCTGAGCCAAATTTAATGCAGGAAATATGAAGTTCAAGTACAAATACAAATACAATCCATTTATGTCTACATAATAGGTATCACAAACTACAATCATATCGTAGGTACATTTTAACACTAGGCAGTTTTACAAAGAAAAGTTCGTGGTAAGGCAACAGTCTTCTTAGTTACCTTGAGTTCCTCTGAGATTTCAATTATTTCCAATAAAGCAAGTAAGCGTCAAAAACGTCGCAAATATTGAGTGAATCATCTGTATAGGCACCCCGCGCAGCGCTTATGGAAAAGCTACCACTACTCAGAGCCTCCATACATTTGAAATAAGGTAGCTTTTTCGGCAGCAAAACGCAAAATATGTCAACGGAAAACCTACCTGAATACAGAAAATTGACGCCATTTTGAAATCGCCATGTCACATCGCTAGTCAAAGAAAATTCGAATTTCAAAATTTCTTTTAATTTCAAGTACGAGTATATCTTGTTCAAAGTCGTAAGATGTCAAATAAGTACATAAAACATAATCGTGTATCTATACAATGGCAAATAGGAAGAAGAAGTTTGATTCAAAGATAAAAGATAGTATAAAATATCTTGGATAGCTCCCGTAGATTCATAGTTTTTCCTGCATACAAGAACTACTTACGATGAAGTCGTCTTCAAATGGGTATATTTTTACTTTAGTGCATATGAGTTTTTTAATTTGCTAGGGTACCATCAGCAGAAAACCAACCTACCTATTTAAGGAATCAATTGTATTAGTTTGTATGATTGCAGTAATTTATGGAATAATCTCATGCGGCTCTTTCATACAGGTACTTAGGATACTCAGTATACCGTGTGCTGCCGGCAGAATGCCGTGTGGTGCCGGCAGAGTAGAATAGCACCACCCCCTCTCTACACGTGGGGGTTGTAAGAGGCGACCGAGGGATAAACCCAACCCAAACAGCCAGGGCCAACCGTATGGTGGCGGTTAATCCACCACAAAAGCATTCCCAAGGAGGGTTGACGTCTGGTAGGCGGCCGGCCGTAAAATTCAGCCAAATCCTTTTGCAACACGATTTTGTGTTCAACGAAACGTGTTGCTCCCACCCCAAGTAATTGGGATAAGGGCAGGAAGATGATGATGATGACTAAGGTAAGGATACTCAGTATTGGCAGGTAATTAAAGGTGCTGCAGATAGTGCCTACACTTCCTATCAACAGTCAAGCTCAGATCATTAAAGATAATGGTGATTACCTAATCTAAGCTTAGGGACAGCCTTAGGAGACAGCTCTTCTGAATACTGATAGACCACAAAACTGAACTAAGAGAATATTTCAGGAGACGTAATTTTTTTTTGAGTTCTCATAGTTAAAGCAGTCAGCTGATCGTGATTTTGTATAAGAGTTCAAAAAAAATACGTCTCCGGAAAAAAAAATCCTATGGGCTGTTGTTCAGTTTAATGGTTTATACGCACTCTATTAGTATTCTGAGGGATGTCCCTTACACTCCGTATTTTTTACCGTTACCTGAACTGTGAGCTTATAGTGAATCTATAAATTAGAAAAAGGCTGTTTAAGGTTAGGTGTAAAATCCGAGTTTTCAAGAATGCTCGCGGAAGTGCACGGTATGTGCGCAGCAGGACACATACCGCGTCCTACCGTGCCGTGCCGCGCCCTACCGGGATGTACCGCGCCGCCTTACCGCGCCGTACCGCGCCTGATTGAACATTTTGTTTGAGAGTCATTCAGAAGACCGTGTATCACCATAGTGACAGGTTGTCAGCCTGTCGTCTAAAATTAATAATAATAATACTCTCCGGCCAATTTCGGCCATGGCGACCTTTCGACATGGCGCTGATGCGCCCGTAGGTGGCTATTGTAACCGATTTTTTGGCAGTAAACTCCCGTGTACAGCGTATGGGCACGTAAGTTTTCCATTGATATAATTGTAGTTAATGGCGGTGGGAGAAAGGGCCTTCAATTCATCGCGTTTAGCGTCAGGCGTCATGGCGCCTAAAATTAATGATGATGATGATAAAATTGATCATCATCATCATCATCATCACAACACCCACACAGATTGACAAACGATGTGGTGCTGTTTAGTTTTCGTATAAAATGGGCGCGCGGTGCTGGCAACACTGCTCTGTCATTGTCACGTCCTCTGCCGTCGCCCGCATCGTGGATGCGAATCTTAATTATAAATGGTGTAATTTAGTGTGCTTTCGGTTTTCTCGTGTGGTTTTCCCTGTTCGGTGGGGAAGTGAACCAAGTGATTTTGGTTCCGGCGCTTTGATTGAGAGTCACGCGACCGCCGGCAAAATATAACCTCACTTTTCGTTGGCTCGCGTCGTGGCTGCCGATAGCTACGTATTTTAATTATAAATGATTGGAGGCCAACGGGGCCGATTTCTCATTCGGAGAGAAATCTTTTAGTTATTTTGTGTTAAAAAACATTATGTGATGTCGAACTGTGAACTATAGTGCAAATTGGAGGAAAGGAGTTCGAGAACGAGCGGATGTTCCGGTGCCGTGAGTTTAGGTTATTCCCTATTCCTGTGCTCCTCAAATATCCTGAATACCTGATTCCTGTCATACTTAAACTCACAAAGAAACGGCGTCATCGTTCGCTCGGTAAGCAATTCGTTGCTGGGCCCTGTTTAAGTAGATTTTGGAAACAAGAATTTCTCGGCCGGAAACTTTCCGGAACAAAATTCTCTCATTAAATTTATTTTATTTAGCTATAGTAAAGAGCACTACGAATCGTAGTCAAATGTTGTTCCGAGGCTGATCGATCATTTAGTTTTAGATTTTAAGATAACTTTAATTTGCTTCCACTGCGCTAAGATCAGCTTCGGAATCAAACATTTTTTGGTAGCAGAGCGTGGTTGCTTTATTGCAACATAGTTAACCGTAATTTAGTATTAAGCGTGTTTTTTATATTACCCACATATTTTATTAATTTTGGAAAATATTGTTTCGTTTTTTTGTGACTGTATTGTTTGCCTAGTGAACGGTACCTTATCGGTAAGGTCTAGGCCAGTCAACTAACATTTATTTTGTGGTATTTGTTTATTGTTTTTCGTTTTATTAAGTCGAGTGTGTAAAAGTTGGTACCATGGCTCCCTCGATCGCCAGGTATAAGGCTGCTATAAAGACAGAATTAAGGTGGTTTACTACCACAGCGGCAATGATCGGCCGCGAGGACCGGGAGGACGCGCTCTTGAAAAGTGCACTACAGGCAGATGAACGGGTTCGGGTTGTGTCGGAACACCTCACAGAGTGCCTCATGCTCCTTGAGGAAGCTCCTAACCCTGAAGATAAGGAGCTGGTTGAGGGCGATGTAAGCCAGTGCTTGGAGCTGGCACAGGACATTGCGCAGGCAGCTGCGGACATATCTAGGCGACGTGACGGAAAGGAAAAGCCATTCCGTGGTAAAGTGGGACAAGGATTACAGGTGCCTCTTCCGCCTGTTACGGTTCCAGTCTTTGCAGGCGATTACGCCGACTGGCCGGCGTTTGAGGACCTGTATAGCAGTGTGGTCCACACACGGACGGACATAACGCCGGCGTACAAGATGGCTCAGCTGATGTCCAGGCTACATGGAGAGCCTCATGAATTGCTGACGCATTTGGCTGTCTCGGATAGCAATTATGAGGTGGCGTGGAAGATCCTTACCGACCGGTATCGAAACAAGCGCCTGATTGTAGACAGGCTGTTAGACCAGTGGCTGTCAATACCAACCATAACGCGAGGTACGGACCTCCGCGAGAAAATCTTCCACCCAGTCAGTGTCGCGGTCAGCGCACTAGAGCGACAGGGTTTGCCAGTGGCGGGCTACGGTTATATCTTGGTCCACACAGTGCTTCGCCGCCTGCCGAGCGAAATGGTCGCTCGATTCGAGCAGCTACATGGGGCAAGTCCTCGGACCACCTCCCGACCTACGAGGATCTGAAGTCGTTCCTCGAGGCCGAAAGCAGGCGAGTGGACGTCCAGGCTGGTGAAGCCCTCGCAAGGAGACCTCTGCCCTCGCCACCCGGAACGGCCGGGTGCACCGGCGCGAGGAGGCAACAGTGGGCAACCCAGGCGGTACAACACCGCATTGGAATCAGGGTGTGCCTACTGCAGGGAGACAGGCCACGGGGTGGCAGCGTGTCAGGAGTTTGCTGCGCAGCGGGTTCAGAGGAGACGGGGTGTGGCACAGCAGAGGCGTTGGTGTTTTCGGTGCCTCGGGCCGCATCAGGTGCGAGTGCCCTTCAAGCACCAACTGTAGGTACTGCCAGGGTGCACACCATCCGCTGCTCTGCATGAATCGCTCCGGAGGCGCCGGGGCAGCGCTGGATCGGATCAGCGAAGGAGCCTGCCCACCAAGGGAGGAGCAACGCTCCCACCCTCCAAGGAGGAGCCCACCTCCGCATCGGTCACAGGGACAGGCAGGGGGACGTCAACAGACGGAGCCCACTTACCCAAGGACGTGGGGACAATCCCCACCACGGCAGCAGGTGCCGGATTGGGGAAGAGCGGCACAGGAACGTGGCCAAGGACACCCATCCCAGGTACGGGATTCAACGGGCGGGTGTCAGGGGAGCACTAGGCAGCCACCAGGGTACATGCAGTATTCTGCGGGCTTGAGCCACCTGGTTGGGTCTCAAGACCCACGCATGCCCCCGCCTATGCCTGAGTACCCGCGGCTACAGACGCAACCTCGGTACGGACGTTTGCCGTCGGGGTACTATAGAACTCCAGCCATGGCCTTTATGGGCAGACCTCCCTACCAGCAGGAGTGGGACCCATACACAGGTTTGGGTAGTGAGGATACCCCGCGGGACGCGGCCTCACCGCGTTTAGATTCCCGCTAGGTAATCGCCGCCTACTCATCAGCTTCGGCTCCCCGTCCAATCACGGTACTTTTGCCAACGGCTAAGATTTGGGTATGGGGATACGGTGGCCGGACCATTCAAGTAAGAGCCCTACTGGATACAGGGGCTCAGGGATGTATTGTATCGAGTAAGCTGGTGAGTAGGCTAGGCCTAAATGTACGGCCAAGTGAGGATGAAGCTGTAGGCATCGGGGCCTAAATGTGCCTGACATTCGGGGTCAGACGAACTTTGAGTTCGCATTAGGTAGCACATGTACAGGGTCAGCTATCAAGTCTCAGCCGTGGTGCTGGATGAAGTGGTTGGGAAACTCCCTCAGGTTAGGTTACCACCAACGGTACGAGGGTTAACCACAGGGTTGGAGTTAGCTGATCCTGATTTTGATACTCCTGGTACGGTGGACGTACTTCTCGGGTCAGACGTCCTCGGGAGATTATGGTGCGGTAGGAAGAAGGTACTCCAGGAAACTGGTTTGGTGGCCGTAGATACCACAGGGGGTATGTTGTTTTCGGCCCAGTTTGGAGACCTCAGGACCTACCAGAAGGGGATCCGGTCCTCTATGGTAGTGTGCTGTCAGAGGTGCTGCAGAGGTTTTGGGAGTCTGAAGAGCCGCGGCGGACAGACGGAAGCCAGAGGATGACGAGTGCGAGTTGTTCTATCAATACAACACTGCGAGATGCCCGTCAGGCAGATTCGTGACCAGGCTACCTTTTCTCCCAAACCGCCCCGCTTTAGGTAGTTCGCGACAGCTCGCGGAACGGAGACTACTCGGAATGGAGCGGAAGATGAGGCGAGACCCAGCACTTCGGCAGAAGTATAGAGAATTCATGCGGGAATATATTCAATTGGGCCACATGTCGGTGTCCAGCCTGGATTGGAGGTGTGTCGAGCATTATTACATTCCACACCTGGCTGTCTTGAAGTCACCTGAGGCGAAAATACGGGTGGTGTTTGACGGTTCTGCTCCTACCTCGAATGGTGTGTCTGTGAACCAATGTTTGCACGCGGGTCCTAAATTGAACCGGGACATTGTGGACATTCTCACAGACTTTCGGTTACACCAGGTAGCGTTCGTCGCAGACGTCAAAATGATGTTTCGCCAAACCATGATACATTCGGATGACCGTCGGTATCAGCTGATTTTGTGGCGTGAGAGCCCAGATGAGCCGATGGTCACATACGAACTTAACACGGTGACGTATGGACTTAAGCCAAGTCCGTATTTGGCAGTACGTACGCTGCGAGAGTTGGCCGCACAGGAAAGGGTAAGATATCCTCGAGCCGCAGCAGTACTGGATCGCGACGTCTACGTGGACGATATCTGCACGGGTGCTGATAGCGTGGAGCAGGCGCTAATTCTACGAGACGAGTTGATCGCGATCATGGGTTCAGGAGGTTACGAGTTGCGGAAATGGTTGTCCAGTTGCCCAGAGCTCCTGGCCGGTTTGCCAGGCGAGTTCCATCAGGACCCGCACCTCTTTGAGAACCCGGACAATCCAAACACGTTGGGCATCCTCGGGGTGCAATATAGGCCAACGCATGACGTATTCACGTACAAGATCGAGCCCGACCTTTGGAGAAAACTTGGACTAAGCGGTCGGTACTGTCGACAATCGCTAGAACGTTCGATCCTAGCGGATGGATCGCCCCGGTTACGTTCATGGCGAAGTGCTTTTACAAAGGTTGTGGCTAGCCAACTTAGGATGGGACGACCAACTCTCCGGAGAGTTGTTGAAGGATTGGCTCAAGTTTGTGACCACCTTACCAGGGATTGTGCACATCGCGATACCCCGCAAGTTAGTCCCATCGGTGGGATGTAAGGCTACCCTACATGGGTTTTGTGACGCCTCGGAGCGAGGGTACGCGGCAGCTGTATACCTTCGGACAGCAAGTTCAACGGGAACTGTGCACGTGCGTCTGGTTATGGCCAAAAGTAAGGTGGCACCAGTCAGAACTAGATGGACCATCCCCAAATTGGAATTGGCAGGGCAGCTCTTCTAGCGCGCTTGCTAAATCATGTAACCTGCAATCTGCGTGGTACCATCAACTTGGATGAAACGGTGTACGCGTGGACTGACAGTCGGATAGTTCTGTGCTGGTTGCAGACGTCGGTACATACACTTGAGGTTTTCGTGGCAAATCGGGTGTCACAGATTACGGGGTCGGAAACTCCGTTAGTGTGGAGGCACGTACCGGGAGAATGGAACCCAGCGGACTGCGCTTCGCGCGGGTGCAGGGCACCTGATTTGGTGAGTCACCCACTGTGGTGGGGACCTCAATGGCTGACTGAGTCGCCGCAGGAATGGCCATTCAACGAGTGCAGGGCGCCGCTTGGGCCACCTGATCGAGGTTTGCGAGTGAACGTGGGGCAACTCGTACCGAAGCCTAACCCAGCTTTCTTGCTGGAACGGTATAGCTCCTCGACAAACTTCTTGGGGTGACAGGTTGGATCAAGCGGTTCGTGAACAACTGCAGGAAGCCTCAAGCAGAACGGAACTTTACACCTGTCCTCTCGCCTGCGGAGCGGAATGCGGCTCTATGCTCATTGGTTAGAGTCGTCCAGGCGGAACATTTTGAAGAGGAGGTCAGGCTGCTCAGGGATGGACGTGGAAAGCTGAAGGGAGGAATTGTGCGCCTCAACCCATTCCTGGATGAGCAAGGTATGCTCAAGGTTGGAGGCAGACTTCGAACGCTAGCCTGCCCTTTTCGGCTCGGCATCCACTGTTACTTTCAAAAAGGGGACCCTTAGTTGAGCTCTTAGTCAGGGATCGTCATGAGAAAAACTCGCACGCGGGCTGTAATGCGCTATTGGCCATCCTACAGCGCGAGTTCTGGATCTTATCGGGACGACGAACGGTACGTAGCGTTGTGTTTAGGTGCTTGCCTTGTTACCGCTTGAAGGCAGCCACAATGTAGCCACAGATGGGAGATCTCCCACCGGACCGGGTGACGGAGGCCTGGACGTTTGCAGGTGTGGGAACGGATTTTGCAGGCCCTTTCATGGTAAAGGCATCACGCCTACGGAACGCAAAGTCTATCAAGGCGTACTTGTGCGTGTTCGTGTGCCTAGCCACCAAGGCCGTCCACTTGGAGCTCGTGGCCGACCTATCTACGGAGGCCTTTTTGGCAGCGCTGGAGAGATTTACGTCGCGACGAGGGCGACCAGCGCCGATCAGGTCGGATTGTGGTACCAACTTTAAGGGTGCTGATCGGTGTATGAAGGAAATTGTAACGTTTTTAAGGGAGAACGAAGAAGCCATCAGCACGGGCCTCTCCCGTCAGGGCATTACCTGGGTGTTCGATCCACCAGCGTGCCCTCACTGGGGTGGTATTTTTGAAGCGGTTGTAAAGTCCGCTAAGACGCATTTGTTGCGCGTTGTAGGGTTAACAATTTTGACTTTCGAGGAGCTGGCGACCGTGTTTTTTAAAATTGAGGCTGTACTCAATTCGCGTCCTTTGTGTCCGCTCAGCTCAGACCCAAATGATTTAGAGGCCCTGACGCCAGGGCATTTCTTAATTGGCCGCCCACTTAACGCCTTGCCGGAATATCCCTATACGGAGGTGAATAGCAATCGTTTATCAGTTGTTGCAGCAAATGACTCAAAACTTTTGGAAGCGTTGGTCGCTTGAGTACTTGCACATTCTGCAGCAACGGCTTAAGTGGACGGACAGGACTGAACCCCCCTGCATTGGGGATCTCGTTCTGGTTAAGGATGCCAACCTACCGCCACTGCGTTGGCGCCGGGGGCGCATTCTCAACCTGTTTCCGGGTAGTGATGGCACTCCTCGAGTTGCAGAAGTTCAGGTGGGGGATTCAGTCCTTAAGCGAGCAGTAGCTACATTATCACGCCTGCCATGCATAGAGCGGACCGATGGGTCGGTCCGGGGCGGGTGAATGTTTAGTTTTCGTATAAAATGGGCGCGCGGTGCTGGCAACACTGCTCTGTCATTGTCACGTCCTCTGCCGTCGCCCGCATCGTGGATGCGAATCTTAATTATAAATGGTGTAATTTAGTGTGCTTTCGGTTTTCTCGTGTGGTTTTCCCTGTTCGGTGGGGAAGTGAACCAAGTGATTTTGGTTCCGGCGCTTTGATTGAGAGTCACGCGACCGCCGGCAAAATATAACCTCACTTTTCGTTGGCTCGCGTCGTGGCTGCCGATAGCTACGTATTTTAATTATAAATGATTGAGGCCAACGGGGCCGATTTCTCATTCGGAGAGAAATCTTTTAGTTATTTTGTGTTAAAAAACATTATGTGATGTCGAACTGTGAACTATAGTGCAAATTGGAGGAAAGGAGTTCGAGAACGAGCGGATGTTCCGGTGCCGTGAGTTTAGGTTATTCCCTATTCCTGTGCTCCTCAAATATCCTGAATACCTGATTCCTGTCATACTTAAACTCACAAAGAAACGGCGTCATCGTTCGCTCGGTAAGCAATTCGTTGCTGGGCCCTGTTTAAGTAGATTTTGGAAACAAGAATTTCTCGGCCGGAAACTTTCCGGAACAAAATTCTCTCATTAAATTTATTTTATTTAGCTATAGTAAAGAGCACTACGAATCGTAGTCAAATGTTGTTCCGAGGCTGATCGATCATTTAGTTTTAGATTTTAAGATAACTTTAATTTGCTTCCACTGCGCTAAGATCAGCTTCGGAATCAAACAGGTGCAGTGGTTAGTATGACTGCCTGCCACGCAGAAGGTTCCGGGTTCAATTCCCGGTTGGGTCACTCACAAAGTTAATATTTATCACTTTGTGAATTTGTTCCTAGTCTGGTTTGAACATTGCAGGCTGAGCCACCTGATTGTCCCAAAAGCAAGATGGATCGGTGTTTCGGTTGGGCATTTCAAGCCGTCGATCCCGGTTGCTGTCTATGAGGCGGTCGTTACACAACCATGTCAGAGGCCTGCTATTTGCAATAGGCGATTGAGAAACTCTGACACCAGGGTTCATTGGTCGTTGAACGACTCGGTGTCCCACACGAAGAAAGAGAGAAAGAGACGACACCCACGGGAAAATATGGGATGATGTGCTCTTCTACACCGGCATTATACGGCTATTTTAATGTACCTATCTAAATATTACAGTGATAGTCAGATTGCGTGAACATTTCCTCAAGTCGCTCGAGTCGGCTTAATCAGTTGTTTCATACATGCTTTTCGTTTCTTAATATTACATGAATTATTTTTCTAATTTAACTATCCTCCCTAGTTTGTCCGATCATTATGCTCCTTGTTAAGGTATAATTAATATTTATATATTGTACTAGCTTTCCGCCCGCAGTTTCACTCGCGGTATTTATCTGTTTGGTGTAATAAAAAAGTTTTAAATGCATTTAAAATCCAAAATTTTGAAACAGATTGCATCAAAGTTCACGATCTGGAGTGGAGTTCGACTACTCGACAACAGATGGCGCCACTGCTTAAGGGATTGTAAAAGCCCTTTTATCTTTAAAAATACGCCCTTTTAGTTAAAACGGGAACTTTCTTGTTCGATGGGAGATAAAGGGCTATTGCACAATATAAGTCCCTTGATCGCATAGGGAATCCTTTTTAAGTTTTATCGGCACGTACATTTTATCAACTTAGTTTTATTATATATAATGATTTATACTTATTATATTATATTAAATATATATATTTATTATATTATATATTTATAGTTATTTATATATAATATATTGACATTAGTAGTAGATTTTTTTTATTATTTCTCATGTAACTGGTCTAAGTGCCGTATTGCATTTATTTTTGCACCTGCCTCGTCCGTTTCCACATGCCCTAAGGTAGACTGGTAGATAATGCCCTTGACATTAAGTCCGCCCATGTAAATTTTGCATAAAGTTAAATAAATAAATGAAATAAAATAAAATAGTCACGATTTAGTACTTAGATTTTGTAAATGTAATCGCGGGAGCTTAAGAAGTTAACATTCGGTACCTACATGCCATTAATGGGAAAAGTCTTCTTATCAAACGCTCTATGTTCGTGGTAACTCTATGTGTCTTATTTTCGATCATAAAACGTTAATAAACTCAATACACGTAATATCCTAATTCGTATCTTATAGGGATCTGAATAGTGATAGGTTAATAACAGTTCAAATCTGGAATGACACAAAGAAATTGCTACCGCTATTCAGATTGACGGCGATCTGAGTAGCGGTAGTTATTACATAAGCGCCCCCGCGCACCGTTTCCTTAATTTGTGGCAGTAGGGTGTATAAAACTTGGCCATAACTTGGCCTTCCTTCCGTGTTGTAAACTACTATGAAGGTGATGAAATATGACAGCTACGGCAGAAAATCTTTGAAGTCACTTTCATACAAATCATAAAAGCTCTGTTTTCCGAACCGGACGGAAAATTCGGTTTACGAAATTCACCACTTCTTTGCTTATTTAGGTTAATAATCAACAGCACCTACTTTTATAACATTGATGGATAAAAGGACCAATGTTTACTGGTAATTCTTAATAACTGTACCGCAAACCAGAATACGTTGATCCCTTATCAACTCGATGTTCTAGTGATAGCACTCGGTGAAAAAATAAAATGTACTTGCTCGATATAAAAGCCGAATAAAAAGCCGGATGCAAGCTGCATTCAAAGAGTGAAGATGGCTGACTGTTTGTTTACTCCCATCAAATGTGCCTTGTTAAGAGTTTACAATTGTAGAACGGCACCCCTTCGTCTGTAAGTATATTTGGATCACGTAAATACATCAGATAAACGTGTTTACTTCTTTGTTAAATAAACTGGGAATTCTTTAATCCCCTGACAGACGCAGTTGAGGGGTTTTTGGTTTGTTACGTATGATTTTTGATTATATTTCCTTAGATTTAGCATTTTTGAACGGTGGTGTTTATTTGACTGTAAATACCATTTTTTCAACTAAGTATGTTTATAATTATTGTGAGACGTTCTTTGCTAATCAAATATAAAATAAATGTCATTTTGAATTGTTAAGCAAATACGTAACTCAAATTAAAAGTAGGTATTTGATCCCTAGCAACGTCCAAATTAATAGAAAGAATTTAATTGAAATCTTATACCTACTTACTTCATTGTAGGAGCACCTTTGTTGAATCTGAGATCAGCAATAAAACGGACAATCTTTGATGCTGTTTTACTTGATTTGTTGTCTATTCAAAAGTGACAACTAGTACAATGACACGGAATTAAAAAACGTATCATAACATAAAAACCGCTTACGAACACTGCACAGTCTTAATAACATCTTAAAGTACTCATAACTTCAAGGGAAGAGACATAAATATACCATACCAAAAATAGATCACACACATCAAATTTCCACAATAAAGGTTCACTGCTCTATATCAAATCAACAATACTCCTTCCTCGTTTATTCAACTCAACATTAAATATAGAATAATATCGCGGTTCCTAGCAACGCATAGAATTTCATTTAACTGTATGGGGGATTGGCACAACAGTAGAATTTCAGTATTCACCTATTCACATACAGAACATCTTGAGTAAATATCTTGGAATAGGTATACACTATAGAGTTAAGACAGAAGCTACGTCCTATTTTGAACTAAGTTGGTACCTACCTGTTTTGTAATAGGTAAGTTAGTGGTGTAATGTTGGAAACACGTTTTTTTAGTCTTTCAATATGACTTTTAAATAGGCCGAAATCTAGTATAATCATTTCAAATCCGCTTTAATGACTGCGTTTTAAAAGACTGGGCTTGACATAAAATAAATTTTTGCTATTGTTTTTGTTTTGTTTCAATACTTGTAATACATTAAAAAAAAACACTTTTTAGTAGGTATTTTTCGTTGAAGTTCCTGTTTTTCGGAGTGTATGAATATAAAATCTAGTAGCCATAGATAAGTGCAATCGACCGCAACTGGTGTTACGAATCTTATTTATACTGGTGAGATTTTTAAACATTTCGTTACAGAGATAGCTTTACTTTCAAAGAGTCTTCTGTGTCTGATACTCTGTGCCTCATTTCTATTGGGTTAAGTCTAGCGTGGCTAAGCAATGTATTGGAATGTACCTAGCACCACTATCTGGGAGTACATAAAGTTAGTTTATGTCCATCTCAGCAATAACCGGAATATAAGGTGCTGCTGGAACCACAGCACATATTTGCGATTTAACCGTCTTGGGGTTATGTAAGCAAATATTGGGAAGATTTAGATGTTAGTTTATGTAGGTTATAAATACGAAATAGGTAGCTACGGTTTGTTACGGTTTGTACAATTTCTCACTCCAACTCATGAACAACTGCATTTTTGGGGTTTTGAACAAGCCGGACAAAAACTATGTTGTGCGTTCAATTAATGTTGCTACAATTATTGCTGTAAAATATTACAGTCTGAAAAAATCAAAACCTTTCATTTTGGATTGTCTTACTTATGAGTGAGCAGGAGAGACGGTAGCAGTACAATCCATTTAACTAGGTCTATGTAAGTTCTAAAAAAGTTTGAATGTGACATCAAAGATTTTACGTTGAATCTAGCTGTCATACAAAAATACAATCTTAAACCCTGCAATCTTATTATTCTGACGAGATTTAAAAAAATTGTTACATATTTCTGAACAATGTCTTTCTTAAACTCTACGACTGCGACTGATCTTACGAATGTTATTATTCTGATGAGATTTTTGAACGTTTCAGCGATAGCTTTAGTTTCTTAGCAGTCTTTCTGTGTCTGATACTCTATGAATCATTTCTATTGGGTTAAATCTAGCGCGTCTGAGCAATGTATTGGAATGTACCTAGCACCACTATCGGGGAGTACATAAAGTTAGTTTATGTCCATCTCAGCAATAACCGGAATATAAGGTGCTGCTGGAACCACAACACATATTTGCAATTTAGTCGTCTTGGGGTTATGTAAGCAAATATTGGGAAGATTTGGATGAAGTTTATGTAAGTTATTCATACGATTAAGTAGATATGATGATTTGGGTAGGTATTGATATGACTAGGTATCTTTCAAGACGAAAGAAATTAACGTGCATATTTTAAAGGAGAAAAGGAAAGGTGTTGAGAGCGAGTTTTTAGTGTCTGCCATTTAAGCATACAAGAGGAAGCACACGTAACTGATAATGGGATATTTTGCCAAGTCTGTTTGTTTTACAAAAGGGAGTTTACGAAATCCCGTAAAGAATATATTTTGGTGCACGGTGCCGCATCATCTTGCGGCTGACACAGTCTATCATTATCTGATTGATAGCTTGTAAAAAACACAAAATCATGTAGTGGGTTTTCAGTCTACCACACTCTTATTCCTTTCAATTCTTTGAGAACGAAACTGCTTTTATAAATAGTTACAATATAAGTTTAAAATTGTATTTATCTGTTGTTCTTTAAAAGAGCCTACCAAAGCTTCTGTGTTTATAGCTTGCTTTAGAGAAATGCTCCCGAAAGCTAACTTTTCTTATGGCAAAACAATTAAAACTGTAAAACTTTGCCCGTTCCCGTTTTAGTTCGCAGCGAACGGCTTTCCACCGCGGCTCTTAAAAAAGTGTTCCGTTACATGTGATTTTTTTTCTTTGCATTGAGCTTAAAGAAGGCAGATGAAAATCTATTCGTAGACAAATATTTTTAAACCGGAAATATTTCTTATCTTAATTTTATTTCCATAAATAATAAAACTGAAATTGGTCAATAAGGGTCTTTCTTCAGCACCAGAGAAATCACTGTCTTGGCCCGAAGTTTGCACATCTTGCTATTATAGAGAAACAGTATTTTTTATATGGTTAGTACGGCTATTACTGCGATTGGAGAAGCAATTAAAAATTATAGGGATATTACGCTTTTTTTATAAAAAATATATATGCCCCCCAAATTGACGCTCTCTGGCGTGTCCGAAAGCTGACTTGCTACATTCATGGGTTTATATTTCGATAACTATTTATGATACGAATTTGTGACGATGTTCACAGACTTTTTATATGTTCTAGTTTAACTACAATTAATATTTAACCATACTTATAACAGTTTAGCGAGTTACAGAATAAAATGTCTCTGTCCGCGTAAAATCCTGGGATTCTCTGGCGCGTAAAAACATCGCACACATCACTAGTCTTTGTAGGTACGCTGTCGGCATCCCGGCCGCTCAAAAGAGTCAGTAACGCCGCAGCAGAGGTGTGTGCACTCGTGACTCGATGTTACATTTAGGATTCATCGAGGTAATCAAGTGTTATTCTGGCTTTGGTACACCTATACATTTGATTTCTCTGGTAAAGTTAATAATTAATTGATCAGTCATAATGTTGTGATTTTGTTAAAGAAACGTAGCTTTTGGGTCGTGAGCTGGTTGTGTAATAACGATTAAATTCGCTTTTACGGTTTAAGGGTTATTCTAAATAATCACTACTTTTGCTTTCTCTGGCATTGATTTCTCTGGCAAAAATGCCAGAGAAGTCAAAAAATAGCCCGAAATATCAATCAGGTCTGTGACGAGCCTGCGAGCAGATAACAGCCAAGCTATCCTGCCCAGTGGCTAGGTCAATTCAATTCAATTTATTCAACAAAATTAACACATGTGGTGTAGTTGTACAATTGTGATCTGTAACGAGCATGCGAGCATACAACAGCCACGCTAGCCTGCCCCGTGGCTAGGTCTGTGGCCTCTTCTGGTCACAGCGCTGCGAGCAGACAACAACCACGCTAGCCTGCTAGGTTGCTAGATCTGTGGCCACTTCTACACGCAGCGCTGCGAGCAGACAGCAGCCACGCTAGCCTGCACGGTGGTTAGGTCTGTTGCCGCTTCTGCTCACAGCGCTGCGAGCGGATAACAGCCACGCTGGCCTGGTCGGTGGCTAGGTCTGGTGCCGCTTCTGCTCACAGCGCTGCTAGCAGACAACAGCAACGCTAGCCTGCCCGGTGGCTAGGTCTGTGGCGAGCCTGTGAACAGACAACAGCCACGTTAGCTTGCCCGGTGGCTAGGTCTGTGGCCGCTTCTGCTCACAGCGCTGCTAGCAGACAACAGCAACGCTAGCCTGCCCGGTGGCTAGGTCTGTGGCGAGCCTGCAAACAGACAACAGCCACGCTAGCCTGCCCGGTGGCTAGGTCTGTTGCCGCTTCTGCTCACAGCGCTGCGAGCAGACAACAGCCACGCTAGCTTGCCCGATGGCTAGGTCTGTTGCCGCTTCTGCTCACAGCGCTGCGAGCAGACAACAGCCACGCTAGCCTGCTAGGTTGCTAGATCTGTGGCCTCTTCTACACGCAGCGCTGCGAGCAGACAACAGCCACGCTAGCCTGCCTGGGGGCTAGGTCTTTGGCGAGCCTGCGAGCAGACAACAGCCATGCTAGCTTGCTTGGTGGCTAGGTCTGTGGCCGCTTCTGCTCACAGCTCTGCTAGAAGACAACAGCAACGCTAGCCTGCCCGGTGGTTAGGTCTGTGGCGAGCCTGCAAACAGACAACAGCCACGCTAGCTTGCCCGTTGGCTAGGTCTGTGGCCGCTTCTGCTCATAGCGTTGCGAACAGGCAACAGCCACGCTATCCTGCCCAGTGGCTTGGTCTGCGTCGAGCCTACGAGCAGACAACAGCCACGCTAGCCTGCCCGGTGGCTAGGTCTATGGCCGCTTCTGCTCACAGCGCTGCGAGCAGGCAACAGCCACGCTAGCCTGCTAGGTAGCTAGGTCTGTGGCCGCTTCTACTCGCAGCGCTGCGAGCAGACAACAGCCACGCTAGCCTGCTCGGTGGCTAGGTCTGTTGCCGCTTTTGCTCACATTGCTGCGAGCGGACAACAGCCACGCTAGCCTGCTAGGTGGCTAGGTCTGTGGCCGCTTCTACTCGCAGCGCTGCGAGCAGACAACAGCCATGTTAGCCTGCCCGGTGGCTAGGTCTGTTGCCGCTTCTGCTCACAGCGCTGCGAGCAGACAACATCTATCCTAGACTGCCCGGTGGCTAGGTCTGTGGCCGCTTCTGCTCACAGCGCTGCGAGCAGACAACAGCCACGCTAGCCTGCTAGGTGGCTAGGTCTGTAGCCGCTTCTACTCGCAGCGCTTCAAGCAGGCAACAGCCACGCTAGCCTGCCCAGTGGCTAGGTCTGTGGCGAGCCTGCGAGCAGACAATAGCCACGCTAGCCTGCCCGGTGGCTAGGTCTGTGGCAAGCCTGCGAGCAGACAACAGCCACGATAAATAATGACTGAAATGATACAAATAACGAAATTAAAGTTACGAGTTTGATTTCTCTGTCCTATTTGATTGATTTCTCTGGCGAGATTTTTTTAAACTTGTTTTTCTCTGGAATTATAAGTGAGAAACGAGGGCCAAAGGTATCATTTTTTATCTTTTGAGATATGTTTTCAATATCCATTGGTATTATTTCAATTAACTCAAAATTCAAATTCGCCAGAGAAATCACGTGAATTTGCATGGTCTGGAGAAATACTCATAAGTACTGAAGTTAGGTTTAGCCTCGTGATTATCCGGAACCATTTTATTTGGACAAAAGGAATAAATAAAAAATCCCACCATATTATGTACTCTTAGCCTACGAAAAATAAAGGAAGCAAATATCATGACATGACTGACACACGTCACTATCAAATTGCAGGTGTCGCAGGTTGTCATTTCATAATGGCTTGGTTGCTGTTTTACGAACCGCAATATCATGCGATATGCGATCCACTTTAGAAATAACTATATTTCTTCCTCTTTTCCGTCGATTCCTCATGACTTAGGGTCGTGACCACCGTAAGTCATATATTCTGAAGGGCTCTCATGCTTCATGTATAGAGCCTTGGAAATTAAGGCGGGTAACTGCTACTATAGCGTCGGTCCAGCGAGATGGTATTCTACATCTGATTCTCCTCCCTTCCACGTGGCCAACGAGTATCAACTTCTCTTAGCTGTCAGGTTCTCGTCGGTCTAAGTGTCCAAACAAGCCGAGAGTTCTTCTCAGGCAGATGGTAGATATCGAGTTGTGATATTAAGCTCTTCCAAAATAGTGACGTTGGTGCGATGCGCAGTCCAGGAAAGCCCAACATTACTATTTGGCTAACGTTATTTTAGTAAAATATTTTATAGACATTAGATTTTATATCATCGTCGCGGCATTTTTGGGGACAGTAGGTATCTGGACCGAAGTGGAACAAAACTAGCCGAGAACTTTCGTTTGCAACCATTTCTGCTTAATTTTCTTTAGCAAGTTTTCGGATTATGCTTTGCTTCGGCTAAAGGAAATTTGTTTTCTAGGATGCTGTCTTGGTCAGCATTATTTTATGTAATACGGTGTAAAAGGGACGGTGTACCAAAATCTTTGCAGACCAAACTGAACAGATATTTTAATAGGAAAATAAAAAATAAAAATAGGCGTCTCTATGCGTTATCTATATACCTATTACTTAATACGTTTTCCAGCTGACTGGCAAAAAAAATGATACAAGAATTAGGAGCTGAAGTCTGTTCTATTAAAATCTTTTCAGTTGTGGACCGATGTCATGATGTCAGTTGATTGGTTTAGGTAGTTCATTTTGTTAAATCACAGTGGCAATAGAATGACAGTTGAGTGTTAGTGACTCTCAATTGTTATTGGGAGAGCCGACTGCAGAAATGCCTATCTCATCAAGCACTTCCAGCAGAGTGCGCACTGGCAGACCAAGCTTTATTTACATCATTTATCAATGGTAAACTGATACCAGCACTTTCATTCGGGTACTTTTAGACATAAATTTTTCAGATGATTAGTTATCAAAAAATAACAAATATTTTCATCTTTCGGCAGGATTGGTTCTGGCAGACCTACGTCTTTCGACTTGTTTACGTGTCAGTTAACGTTCTAAAGTTAGCCTATTGTGGTACCTGATGAGATAGGCATTTCTGCATTCGGCTCTTCCATTATGTCATTGAAAGATCGTCAGTGTGTGGTTTCTTCATGTTAGCGTCCGATTTTCATTTTGTTTGAAAGTGTAATCGAGATGACGGCCACAGAAGATTACTTTTGCGAAATTGTGGCTAATATTGCAAGCCTATATTGTTGTTAAGATAATGGAAAATTCACACACTACAAATTAGAAATTAATTCGGTTTCGATTAAATGAAAATAGCTGATTAAAATGTTAATAGTGGGTTAGGAGCAATTTCCGTTAGCGTTAGGTTGGAAACTGGGTATAATAATGTTAAATGGCTTTTATGTCATAAAATTGAGATATGGGTACATACATAATGTAAAAAAAAACAACTGCAGATATTGGCGTCAACCAGCCCATGAAACAAAACAACTTTCCCCAAGGAACATATGTCGAAATAGGAAAAAAATTTTGGACCTCCCATACAAATTAACTTGGCCGGCTTTGTATAGAATTACCAATTTTTTTGTCATATTTCGATCTTTATGTATGTTTATTGGAAAAAGTTGTTTAGTTTAGTTGGCTGGTTCACCCCTTAAAATATTTGCTATTGATTTTTTTACACCTAATACATATAACGCCATAAAAATGACAATGGAGAGCCTTTTACGTTAATATTATTAGACATGCTTAAAACTCTAATTTTAGACACCCAATTTGTATAAACCAAACATAATACCTACTTAATTAGCAAAAATGCGCGGACCAACCACCACCGCCATACTATCACCACCAGCCAGGGATGTGAAAAAATTATCGATGTTTCTTTGAAAAATAATCGATTTGTTTTCAAAATTTCCAAAATTACAAAAATCGTTTCTTTTTGCGCCTCTATTCTTTTACCAAACGTCTGGATTATGCATGAATAATTTAATAAATAACACACCATACCCGATTTTCTCGGTTTTAAATTTAAGAGTTAGCCTAACATTTTTTTGGTAAAATTAAGATGCAAAACGAAAAAATAAAACGATTTTTAATAAAAATCAATGTTTTTACGCAAAAACGATTTATTTAATCGTTTTCTGCAACTAGATATAATCGATTATAAAAAATTGATCTTTTATACTCAAGTCACATCCCTACCACCAGCCAAGATCTTTGTTCAGATAAACAGCTTTTTACATTGGCCGGATAACCGCATTAACTAATGAGTTTTGCTCATTAAATTTTATAATAACCAGTGTCAGTGGCGTGTGTTGGTGGGAAAAGGGTAAAAAGGGGTGATTTTCGCTTCTGGCTGCAATGGGTTGTGAATTTGTGATGTGAAATTATTTTTTACGAACTGCCCGTTCAGCGGTTTTACCTGCTTCGAAAGGTAAATTTTGAAATTCACCAGAATCGACAAATGTTAATTTTAATCTTGTGTAAAGATTGCCGTGTGGTGCCGGCTTAGAATAGCATCACCCCATATCTTTCCCGTGGGTGTCGTAAAAACCAACTAAGAGATTAGAGTTGATGTGTACGTGGTGCAATTTTAGGCGACAGGCTGGCAATCTGTCACTATAGTGATACACAGTCTTCTGAACGACTCTCAAACTATTCTCAGACGTGGTTTATATGCCGGTTATCGCTCTGCACCGTACATAACTAATAGGTGAGATACCTAGTATGTATATTTAAAGATTCTTTTAGAGACGCCGCCAAACTGGCATAGGCTCCTTAGTAAAACTTGTTTATTTAATAGTCTGATGACGTTTGTGCAGTTTTCACACCGTCCCTTACACTCCTTGTAGTACCTACCAAAAAATTCAAATCAACATAATAATATATAATATTCGCATACTAAAAAGCCAAGGAATTAGCATAAACAATGGTGCAAATTGAAAAACATTGTAATCTGACAGGAATATGGTCAAGATATCTGTATCCTATGTATCCTTAATTAAGAGGATGTCACTGTCAGATTACAATGTTTTTAAAGCAACATTGTTGCGCTATATAGATTGTGAGTACATGGCTCACGTCACTATATTTTTATGCAACATTGTACAGCCCTTCATATTTAGTACCGGTTCTTGATACACATACCTATAACTTTAGCCTATAACCTTTTAAATTCAGCATATAGCTCGTGGATGGAGCCTGTCAATCTCAAAACAATATCAATGATCCAACCAATAGATACTTATCAGCCCCCATCAGTCGCGGTGCCGCCATACCAGCGGAACGTCTAAAACCAGTCTCATACAAATACTACATAATCGAGACATTCAACTATCAATAAGATGACCCGGAAAATCACCCTTTACTGAGAACGAAATAAAAACTATTTCCCGACCGTTATTACTTGAGGCGCGCCTTATAGAATATCTGTTCACATAAAAAGGAATGGTTTATACGAAATATCCCTTCCGTTCACCCTTCTTTAAAGGAAATAGCTACCATATATCGCGGTTTATCTCAAGATCTATTTACCAGGCGACGTTTTATTCCATGCTAGTTGGCAGAAAGAGTGCGAATGACTCACAAATACACGGAAATAGTCGGGAAAATAGTACGAGATTCGGAAATGGTGCATCCAATGATTTTAATAGTCTATGTAAGCATCGATGAAACAAATTGAAAGATTTCTCAGTCTTCTTCTTTTTTTTGAGGACACCGAGTCCACGTACGACCCGATAAGCCTGTCATAAGTTTTGGTTTCCCATTGAAAGACAACAAGCAATAAGACCAATTTATTTTTTGTTTTTGGTATACCATGGTTTTGGTAAAATTTCTGTAACAAAAAAAGAAGTATAAAAGAATGATGTCGTAGTCATTAAACTGTTATCAGCATACTTGTCAAAGATCTACAAACTACCATCTCTTGAGCTGAAATAAGAAAACTAACATAAGACAATAGAAAATAAGAAGATTTCATAATCTTTCAAACATGAACTCATACAGCTTTGTGTTTAGACTGTACAAACAGTAATTTCATTGATTCGCATAAATTCAGCTGCAGAGTAGGTATGCTGTGTAAGCTATTTGCAAAAAGTGATTGCCCCCATATATCACTGTCTTATCGAGGATCTACGCATCGATTGTCACTGTGGATTTGACGCCATTTTGTTTTTCCAGCCAGTTTTGTTTTACATGCGCATTTATCTACATGTTTTATCTGTGTGCTTTTGCAGTATTTTGTCTATGAAGTCGCAAATGCATAAAATTTTGGTGGGTTCGAATGTTGTTCTAGATATATTTTGTTCATAACAGCTGGCACTGCCAGGCGAATAAAATAATTTCTTTAACATTGTTTAGAAACAGACATAATATGATCGAGGTGTATTCAGTGTGAATTTTCAGCAATGAAATGATAGAATTTTCCCAAGCGAATGTAGCACCTTTATTTTAGAATGTAGCTTTGTTAAGTTGGAAGTTAACTGAGTGAATAAGCAAATATTAAGTAAAGTATAGTTATTTGATATTTCAATGTTTAAACATTATTCTTTATTTACCTAAACTTACACAATACAACAACTTTTTCTGGAACATGATAACTTGAGCCTTTTCAAGGCAAGAATGAATAGGCACTACCTAGGCAAGCATGTTCCAACATCGTCTGCATCATCACTAACCAACAAGTGCGGGCCAATCTTATTAAAAAAAAGTCAGAATCATTGAAACAAATCTAGTAGCAACACGGCTCGCCCACAGGTCCCAAAAAAATCGAGAAAACAATTTGTTTTTGTCCACCTGACTTGAAACTGATTGAAATAAGGTGTACCAAAACAATATACGGGGGCCAGTCTTAATATTGGGTTGGTAAATTCAGAATAAGCTGGCCATGAACGACCCAACCGTATTCTAGACTCACTCGAAAATGGCTCTACAGTTTTGTGAGGTAAGATAGAAAATTGAGTGTCGTTAAGGGCAACATTTTGTTTACACAGGCATTGGAGAGTCGACATTGTTGATAAGGGTCACAGTTCCTTAGGCGACAGTGTACTATCGCGCTTTTCTTTCGCTTTGGAATGGTCTATCTTAGAAGATTGAAGCGTGGATAAGGTGAAACACCTTGCAAATTAAGATTTGAATAAAGATAGGAAGATTTTTTGCTCACGCAATTGCCCCTCTTAATTTTCCTTTGCAGGTGAATTTTCTTAATGATCCCAGTACCTACTTTTACATTCAATTTTTAGGGTTCGGTTTGTGTACTTCAGAATGTAGGAGCACCTTAGTAAACACGTGGTCACGTAGGACATCGCTTATCGTTATCAGCAGCCATACCTAACTGTCTACTGACACTAGATAGATACCCCATGATTTTTCTTTTATTTGCCATACCAACCACAGTTTGCGACCTCAGCAAAAGGATTTACAGGAAATTCGTAGCGCGTTCCCTTATTTTCATCATATATATTCTCCTATTGATTTTACCATTGGAAGAAGCGAGGTGATGCTATTTAAAGACGTCATTACAAGACTCCATTATCGCCAGCGCCCATACATTGCGCAAAATACGTGAGTCGCCCGTAACAAATTGAGTTTACAACATCGGATTAGGAGCCAAATTAGATCATATTTCGCGAGCCAGTTTGTGTTACTACACTGGCTTTGCCACTACTTGTTATGTTATCTAAATTTGGAATATTGTATTGCAAGAAATAGAAAATGATTCAATGACTGAATGAATGAATTACTCGCCTAGTGGTGTGATTTTCCATGCATAATAAATACTTTATTGTAACAAAGGTTGCTGTAGCTAGATCAGTTTATCTATCGGATTTTCTCTATGAAAAATCTAAAATCAAAAAGGTAGTCCTTTTGTGGATAAATTCTTGGAATTGCTACGCTGGTAGTTCGCTACAACTAAAGCTAAAAGTACATTTTTTTAAGCAGAATATCTCAAATTGAGATCAGTGTAAGTGTAACTCAACGACATGGTTAGTTTGGAATTTCGCAAGCCAGATAATGCAAACATTTTTATTTCGATTAAAAATTATAAAATAGTTTATTACTTTCTTGTGAGATTCATAAAATGTAAGTAAGGTTCTTAATAGATAATGTTGTTGTCAGTTGAATTAAAAAATTAGGTAGCTAATTTATATCATAAAAACAAATACTGTGTCATAATAATCGTAGTATAGTAACGATATTAACTTAATACAAAGGATGAACGACATATTCGAGATTGTTTTCTTTTTCTTCGAATCGGAAACAGAGTCGTCCAACGACCTGATGAACTCTGGTTCCAGAGTTTTTCAACCGCCTACTGCAAGTAGCAGACCTCTGACATAGTTGTGTAACAACCGCCGCCGTCTGAATGATCATAGACAGCAATCGGGACCGAAGCACGGAACCATCTTGCTTTTCAGGCAGTCAGGGGGTTTAGCCTGCAAAGTCCTCAACTTTGTAAGTGACCCCACCGGGAATTGAACCCGTAACCTCAGTCGCAGGCAGTCGTACTAACCACTGCGCCACATCGGCTGTCATTGCTTTCTGCAACACCATCTCATAATGCACAATAATATTTTTTATTTTTTCCAATGTTTTAATTACGTTACTCGTCGTTCAGCTTCAAGATCGACCAGTAGATACAGTAAGGCCATTCGAATAGGCCATATTTGACAGTTGTCAAAATCGTGTTAATGCTTTGAGATAAGGTCTATCTTTATTAACACGCTTTTATTAGGTCGACCTGTATGTAAGTTTGTTTGTAAGTATGTAACTATGTAAACAAATCTAAGAAAACGAATTTAACCATCTTCCAAAGGTCGTAGCGTTATGAAATTTGGCAGTCGTATGTGATTTTGATGACAATACAATAATATGGTACTGTCGAGCTGATCTGATGATGGAGCCGGAAGATATGAACTGGAACTTCATGATGGATGATCGTATCATAGCCGTGTTTGGACTTGTTAGAAAGGTCTTGTAGTGAACTTTGACCATGTTTAGGTTTCAAGGTCTGATGATGGAGCCGGAAGATAGACCCTAGCATTCCATGATGACATATCGTATCATAGCCGTGTTTGGACTTGTTAGAATGGTCTTGTAATAAAAGTGGATCACAATTAGGTGTGAAGGTCCGAATACAATAATATGGTATGATCTGATGATGGAGCCGGAAGATATGAACTGGAACATCATGATGGATGATCGTATCATAGCCGTGTTTGGATTTGTTAGAAAGGTCTTGTAATGAACGTACGCCATGATTAGGTTTCAAGGTCTGATGATGAAGCCGGAAGATTGGCACTAGCTGCATTCCATGATGAAATATCGTATCATAGCCGTGTTTGGACTTGTTAGCTAGGTCATGTAATGAACTTTGACCACGATTAGGTTTCAAGGTCTGAATACAATAATATGTTACTGTCGAGCTGGTCTGATGATGGAGCCGGAAGATATGAACTGGATCTTCATGGTGGATGATCATATCATAGCCGTGTTTGGACTTTTTAGAAAGGACTTGTAATTAACGTTGACTATAATTAGGTTTCAAGGTCGGATGATGAAGCCGAAAGATAGGCACTAGCATTCCATGATGAAATATCGTATCATAGCCGTGTTTGGTCATGTTAGAAAGATCTTTTAATTAACTTTGACCACGACTAAGTTTTTAGGTCTGAATACAATAATATGGTACTGTCAAGCTGATCTGATGATGAAGCCGGAAGATATGATCTGGAACTTTACGATAAATAATCGTATTATAGGCGTGTTTGGACTTGTTAGAAAGGTCTTGTAATGAACTGTGACCACGATTCAGTTTTAATGTCTAAATACAATAATATGGTACTATTGAGCTGATCTGATGATGGAGCCGGAAGATTTGAACTGGAACTTACTATGTTTATTAATAACATACGATGTATATTGATGCCGCCGTGTGATGCCGGCTGAATAGCATCACCCCAATTCTACCCGTGGGTGTCGTAAAAAGCGACTAAGGGATAATTATCCAGGGAACGGGCTGCAGCGTTCCCTGTGAATTAAACATCTTTTCAATACGGGGGAGGCCCATGTCCAGCAGTGGATTGTTGTGGCTGTAAAGGTTAAATATAAAAGGATGTATATTGACGTGTAAATAGAGTAGTAGCTTGTTAAAGATCCCACCCAAGCCAAGGTGAGAAACGTGCCGAGGGCTGAATGGCATGAGGGTGGTTAGAAATGTCATGTCGCTAGCGTCACCTCAGGGAACCGGGCGACACCCTGTTGTAAGTAGCCTTGCTCCTCTACTCGGACCTCTGGGGGAGTTGACCGTTTAATGTCCTATACTCGTGGGAATACTATGGTAAAAACAAAACAAAAAGAAACAGCAACACAAAGAAAACGAAGACTACAAAAAGAAAAGGAAAAACGTGACCAAAAAAAACAAAAACTCAGTGAAAACGAAAAATCTCTACAAAACAAAAATCCAAAACGTATATGCAACAATACAGAGCTAGAGAGACACCCGAACAACGAAATAAACGTTTAGAAAGTTCAGGACAGTACGAATCTCAGATGAGAACATCACAGACAGAAGTAGAACGTGCAGCTCGTCTTGATTATTTACGTGAGCACAACTCCCAAATGAGAGAGTCAGAGTCTCAAGGAGAACGGGCCGTGAGACTTCAATATTTACGCGAGCACATATCACAAATAAGAGCGACAGAGTCTCAAGAAGAACGGGCTGCGAGACTTCAATATATTCGCGAGCACGTATCGCAAACGAGAGCGACAGAGTCTCAAGAAGAACGGACTGCGAGACTTCAATATTCACGCGAGCACGTAGCGCAAACGAGAGCGACAGAGTCTCAAGAAGAACGGGCTGCGAGACTTCAGTATTCACGCGAGCACATATCTCAAATAAGAGCGTCAGAGTCTCAAGAAGAACGGGCTGCTAGACTTCAATATTTACAAGAACACGTCACTCAATCAAGAGATTTGGAAACGGACGAAGAGCCTTTGTTGTAAACAAATACAAGAACAAAACTCTACATTTTTCCACTATTCACTGTTTTAGCGCCCCACGCTTTTACAATCAAATATTATAATTAAAAGCACATAGTTTAGCCCAGAAATAGGGACAACTTGAACCATCCGTAATTTATTTTTGACTTTTACGTGCACCTATAAAAGCGTGTTTATTAGTGTTTTTTAAACTATTAATTTATTGATATTTCTTCTAGTATGGCTTTGACAGCTGTCATTTATGGTTTGTTTCAAATGGCCGTCAGGTAGAATGTTAAATCACATTATTCCAAAAATACTTACGCTAAATTTAATTAAGGGTTCTTACTTAATCCTTAGAGACGATTGACATTTGCAAAACAGACTCCGCAATTTAAATTATTTTCTCTTGTACAATAGAATTTAATTGGACGGAAAACTTGATAAGGACGAAGGACGGTGTGTAATGTCCAATTGTCGACATCTGCCTTCTTAGCACTTGTGACATACGGACGGTAAGTTTATCAAGCAATTTATTGTGGAAAATGTCGACTACGGAAATATGAATTAGCGTAAGGGACAAAATGCAATTTTTCAGGAGAGCCAAAAAACGATTGCAATTTTTTAAAATTCTTTATATCTTTTTTGTTTCTTGTCCGATCCAAATGACTTCTATGGCAAAATTCCTTAGAATTTTGAGTTCTTTATGCTAAATCTATCATCATCTGGAATATCCTTGTAGTTTAGGAATTGGCATGTCCCTTACGTTAATTTTTCCTGCAAAAACCTCCGAAAATTTTGAAAAAAATTAATGTAACGTACATTTCATCATCGAACACGAGGTAAATTTGCAGTGAAGGACACCGCGTCTATAGGTTTTCATGATAAGTTTGCCACAAAACTTTATTATAACCAATTGTTTTCAAATGAAATACACTTAGAAATGCGTCTCTGACACGATATAGTATAAGAAACAACATAAACATCTTCTAATGTGGTTCAATTTCATAATCAATACTTTATTGTGAGAAACATAAGAATAAAAAGCGTTAGAAAACTTTTAAAACGATAAAAAGTAACGTTTTTAGCAAAAAAAAAAAACAAACAGGAACTTTTTATTTAATCTTTGATAGTAAAATACATCTTCAAAATTTAAACAACGTTGAAATTTTTGTTAATCTAACAAAATTACCTATAATAATAAAAACAATGGACGCACAAAACATGAAGGCATAATTTTTAATTTTATTTGGTGACTACTCTCGAGAACAGCTTATAGACGTGGTCCAGAAGTAAAATCGACCTTATAGTTTCTGGGGAACGTTTCTTACTGAGAAACGTTTCGTCTCTTTTCGTGGAGTGGAGTAACCACGCCTCTGAGGTTTTGCCACTAGTTATTACCAAGTTGAACAGCCATTTCATGACACCAGCCTTAAGCAGCATAGGGTCCACTCTTCCCTGAAGCCTTTGTATTCTTAAGCTGTCTAAGAGTAAGGTGGTGGAAGAGAACAATGGAGTCTCTCTCGTTAGATAGAGGTCTGGATGCATGCGACGCATGAGACTTTCATAGAAATCCTCGACTACAGCAAGAATCTCTCGACCTGAGGTGATGGTTTTACCATTTGATGAATTTAGATGACTCATTTTCAGCACCTTGCTATGATCCCCGATTTGCTCGATCGTGTCAGAATATAATGAGTTGAGTATACTATTTCCGCTTCTCATCATTCTATTCTATTCTCATTTAGTGGGTCATTAGCACGTTTGATGACGAAATGTAAGGAAATTTTCGAAGGGATGATGCCGAAAAGCACTATCCAATGACTATATTTTCATGTGTTAAAAATTTTGTTTATGTATTTCTGTGGATCTTTGTAACTGCTTGGATTAATTTCTGTTCTTGTTGCAATGTTTTGTGTGTTAATAAATAAATAAATAAATCACGCCAATTTATGTATTAATTTTTAAAGTATTCTAATAATTTATAATGTTTTTGTAATAAAAAAAAACATTTTGACGAACAAAACGACAAATTCTAAAAAAACGATATCTTTGTGTTTTGCGCAATATTGTATTGTTATGTTATAAAAATCTTGTCACTTCTGTCGACAGTTCAAAAATTAACTCTCAAATTAAGAATTTTGATGGTTTTGATCATTTATTTGGATTAAAATGGCAATACTATAGTCATTTGTTAGGACAAATGCTAAAAATTGCGTTTGAGCGTTAAATTGTGGCCCAAAAATGATTTGAGAACTAGTTCTACAGCCGTGTCAAAGTTAACGAGTCACTTCTAAATTGGATATACAAAAGATAAGCAACGGATTAAAAATAATTCGTGAGTTGAGCCTTGTTTGAAACGTTGATATTTATTCTAAAACTGATTGAGTTCAATATAAACTCAGTATTTTGTTGTTTTTGTGACGGTATTGTAAAATTTCTCACATCTGTCGACGTCACTCATGTTGACAAAGTTGTCGACAGAAGTGATATTTGGCGACAGAAGTGACTTTTTTGGGTAATTGCACGGTAATAGATAAAAAAGTTTTTAATTTTTTTTTACTAATTGTCTTTAATATACTGCTTAAAGGTGAATTCATCAATCCCATAAAGGTTTATCGTCGTAAAAAATACATAATTTGTGGCATTAATAACTTTGCTCTTTATTTCCACCAACTATATCGCATAGTTTCTCCAGACTTTATTCAAAGGTGAACAATATTCTCAAAAAAACTCGTAATCAGTTCCACCAAAGCACAGGCTTCAAGACAATCACTAGATTTAGTTATCTGTTGCTTACTGCTTACCACATTATTTTACAGGAATTCCCAGGTTTTTGGGTTTTATAAAATGTGCTTTGGAAGCGACGGTGATGTTACTGATGATAGGCAGACACCACGACAACACCCCAAAACCTAACAGAGTGAACCCCAAATAATTCACCAGAATAACAGAAAAGTGCAAATATTTTGGGTTAGGGCTTTCTCATTAGCGATGATAACGCTTTACTAATTAAGGTCTATCATCGACTAAGAGTGTTATCGTCATCACCCGACGAAGATTTATTTTTATTATTGTCGATATAAGTGATGTCAGTTCTGTCGACATTTCTTGGTATATTTTTTAACTGAAATTTAGTAGTCGGATACTGGTTGACTTAAAAATATTATGACTTATAATGTTTCATTAAAGTTTAGAACTACTTTTTACTTACGTACCGATTTTGTTTATGTTTAAACATGTGATATTCATCACTTCTGTCGCCATGTGTGTCACGTCTGTCGACGTACAAAAAGTGAAAATTTCATTTTTATCGATTTATTTTGAATATTGATCTGTAATACTATTTTTGTAAAGTTAGTATGACATCAACATGTACTTTAAGCAAAAAAAAACTTGATAAAAGTACAATTTTTAATTTATTTATTTTTATTTGCCACTTCGTAGAACCACCCATTAAAGTAACGGTCATAAATTTTAAATTTTCATTGATATTGTATGAAATTCCATACAAAATCAATGAAAATTTAAAATTTAGAATGAATGCAATAAAAATGAAATAGCATGGTTTTTGTGTTACTAACCATTCATTTTGTTGTTTATGTTTATTTAATTGACATGACGCGTGTCTTTATAAATTTGCATTGAAAAAAATAAGTAAAATAAAGTACAAGTATATTTTAATAATAAAATAGCCTCAACGTAACGTATGTAAATTTTTAGGTATATATGTTGATAAAAATTTGAATTGGAAAGCTCATGTTGACTCAGTGTGCAGTAGAATTGATAGCTTTGTTTTTGCTTTACGAAAAGTGCGACAGACTGTCTCATTGGAGGCAGCTCTTACAGCTTATTATGGTTATGTCTCGTCATTACTCAATTACGGTTTGATTCTCTGGGGTAACTCGGTAGAGGTAGACAGAGTCTTCAAACTGCAAAAAAAGTGCGTGCGGGCAATGGCAGATGCGTATTTTAGGGACAGCTGTAAGCCATTTTTCAGAAAGTTTGGAATTTTGCCATTGCCATGCATGTTTATCAAGGAAATTTGTATATTTGTCAAAAATAACATCCGCTTGTTTAAACTTTATAAAGACTGTACAAATAGACCTGTTCGAGCGCAATACAGTAATTTACTATTTCAGCCCCCATGCAAAAGTTACATATATAAAAAGAATGTGTATAATGTGTGTATAGTAACATATAATCACCTTCCATTGGATATTAAGCAGTTGGAATCAAATTTATTTAAAAAGAAATTGACGGTATGGTTGTTGGATAAATGTTTCTATAGTTATAATGAATTTTTAGCTTTTAAGTCCTGACATTATATTTAGATGCAGATAGTTGACATGAATTTTTGATCATAATGTAAGAATTTATAATGTACTTATTTTATAATAGTTAAAAATCATCATTGTAATCTAATTTATATTTGCATGCCTGGCTTAGGTTGAATACTACGACATGCCATTATAAATAAGACATTTAATGTGTATTCTGGCAAATAAATTATCTTTATCTTTATCTTTATCTCAAAACTTTGAAAAAACTATGTCATTTGCTGCAATTTTACCTCATTTTTAGGGTTTCGTAGTCTACTAGAAACCCTTATAGTTTCGTCATGTCTGTCTGTCTGTCTGTCTGTCTGTATGCCGCGCCCTCATATCTTCGTCAGTTTTAGAGCTATCGCCATGAAATTTGGTGAAAAGATAGATCGTGTTGACCCAAATATAGAAATGTTAAGAAAAAATTATATTATATGTTTTTGGACCCCCTCCCATACAAGTTTTTCTTTCTTCTGTAATTCTTGCGTGAGTAGGGTATCGTTGAATAGGTCTTTTAAAGCTAAGGTGAGGTTTCTTTGAAACAAAGTCACTAAAATGTTTCTGTCACGAGATATTTGCATTTAAAAAAGGCGTTGTTGACCCATAATTTGTTCCAGCTGTAACTTCTAAAGTATAAACGCTAAAAAATTGAAATAAATATGGAATATAGCTTACAATCTGAACTTACAATGAAAACTATAACGGATATTGTACCCTTAAAGGTTTCAGAAAAAAATGAGTTTTTCTATTTGCGGTTGGTCATCATACTGCTGCTAACAAACCAGCAACAAAATTAAGTTTGTAATGCTGAAAAACCTGATATTTAAACGATGACTACGAAACCCTATTTGTGGGCGTGTCTGACACGCTCTTGGCCGGTTTTTTTTGTCAAGAAATGTACGTTGCATTAACATTTTTCAAAACATTTGATAATGTCATGTACGTTACCTTAACTTCTTTCCAAAAAATTTGTTACTTTGTCCCTTACATTAATTTCTATTTTCTTGGTCGATTTAAATATCATACAAAATAAGTGCTCACACTGATATTCTGAAGTATCATAAAAAAAATATGAGGGGAATTTGATTTGCGGGCAGTGTAAGATAATAATGTAATGCTATTTTGGTTTCCTACCTCATTATTAAAGTTTGTTTGCCTGCGTAAGGGCCAATGTTTATTTTGGAAATTAATGTAAGATGCATTATCGGACATAAAAACTTGTATTTGTAATAGTGTAAGGAACATCAATTGGCCGATATGATGAAAAATTTAACTTATGGGACGTACACCATTTTTTATGTCCTTAACAGTACTTTTTGCTCCCGATTTTTAAACTTTTGCTCACTTTTTTTTAAGGTAAGCGACATTTTTTTCAAGATATCAAAAAGTTATATATACCATTCGATACAGCTCGAAATTCTGAATCCAATGATATATATAACTCAAAATCGCCAAAATGTCCCTTACGCTAATTCATATTTCCGTAGTCGATGTATAAACTGTATGAAACAAGTTGATCCATTAAAGGGATAGGTTGACGTGCTGCTGACAGTACCTAATTCGCAGTTAGTTACTTAGGATTGGAACTCAGGAATGTATTATCTTGTTTATTTATTTATTTATGTACCTAAATCAATACGTAAATTGCATACCTTCAGCTACAAAAATAATTGTAAATTTTGAGGATGTACTTAAGTGTAACATTTATGATCATTTGCGCTGAAAATCTAAAGTAACATTCAAACAGTAAAAGATCTGCCTCTGAATATCTTATAGTTGCAAGTTGGTAAGCTTAGGTGCTTTTACATTCGGTTCCATACAAGTCCTTTTGTTATTAAATTAAAAAAGCGATAGGCTAACCGCAGCATCGCACTGTTTACGTGCGTACACAAGCTCGCAAAAAAATGTTACGTGTTGCCAAAAGAAGGTGAAGCACCGTAGAAAAATCTAAAGTAGTTTTTTTCTACAATGCGCGTTGTCAACTGCATTTGAACAGAAGTAATTGGTGTAACTTGGGTGTACCTAATACTAATAATTTAAAAACAGTTTTAGAAATACTCGTCATCGTTGTACGGCTGTATGTATGTCCCACAGTTCTGCGTCGTGAAGTCGTTAGACATTATCATAATGGTAATGTAGCATAATTATCTACATCTATTTGAGGCCTGTGCGGTTGCAGCCAATTTGCTGGTCTAATCTTATGGAAATGTGTATATTTCCTTGTCTAATTGGACGTTCGAGGAAGTCACTTCTACGTAAGATGACAGCGATATTTTGAAGTAGATATCTTGTAAGAAGTAGAATTGAAGTAAAAAAACTGTTATTCAAAGCGGAATAATCCAATAGGCTTTTCCAAAAATTAATTAGTTAAGAAAGTAAGACCAGATTGCTTCTTAAATAGCTTTTAAATTTCCTTAGTCCGCAACCAGCCAGTACAATCCATCAAGCCGTTTGAAAACTAGGCAGGGAGCCGATATCAAAATGTAGTTACCATTGTGCTCCCCCCTCCCCTCCCGTGATAAAATATGAGCAGTGACATTGACAAATCGGCAAGCGCAAGAAATGGCGACGTTCACAAGTCACTGCGTGCAGCCGGCGATATTTTTGATAATAAAGGAACTTGGAAAATTGGCTTTGTGACGGAAAAAGAATTCCCTGATAAAGATATGATGAACTAGCGGTTTTAAATCTTCTTAGCGACAAATGAATAATGGCAGTGGACACGATGCTTTTACAACCGCATAAAACTTTATGATGAGATCGAATTTATTTTAGGAAGATGGTTTTCTATTGAATTCTATCACATATAAGTATTTTCTGAATCTGAAAAAAAATTATCAATAAAATAAGATAAATCTTGTTACTCTTCTAAGGAATCCATTTCTAGTGGTTAAATGTCAACAAAGTCCGATTACGGACAGTATAAAAAAATATACAGGGTGTTAGGGACGGTGTAACGAAAACTTTGCAGGCGTGCTCAGACCATGAAACTGAACAACTTTTACAATAGAACCAATGATGGGAAACGAAAAAAAAATTCCGAACTCCCACACAAAGTCAGTCAGCTGATCGGGAATTTTGTATGGGAGGACGGATTTTTTTTTTCGTTTTCCACCATTGGCTTCATAGTAAAAGTTGTTCAGTTTGATGGCCTGATCATGCCTGCAAAGTTTTCGTTACACCGTCCCTAACACCCCGTATAATCATACAAATCGAACTAAGCTGAACCATTATACTTCATAATTCTGATGTTATGATTCAAACTTGATAATTTAGGTATTTTAAACAGAATTATAATATTGCATCTAGCAATAGCTAAACAATCTTACAACGAAGAGAGAAAACTTACAATGAGGTCAAAAGTACAAAAAAATATAAATCAGCATAAAGATATAAATAATTTATCACTGTAAAACAAAGGCAATAATCAAATCTAGGCCCCCCTCTCGGTAACGGCTAAGAATCTCATGAAATGTAAAAAAGATGTTACGTTTTTTGGATCAAAATCTTATATTAATCATCTTCAGACGAAACGGGAATCACAATTTATGTTAAAAAGTATATTTTTGTGTTTTATTCCGGTCAAAATTCTGGTTCCTTGATCCTGCTGACATCTGTGACACAAACATAAAGTAGGTACTAAGAGCAAATAAGAGGAAATAAGGGTAAAATGGAACAGTTTTTAGAACCCAGGATGCGTAAAAACAACTACAGCGCAGACAATCTCCTGTGTATGCCGAGTGATGCCGGCTTAGAATAGCATAACCCCAATTCTACCCGTGGGTGTCGTAAAAAGCGACTAAGGGATACTCATCCAGGTAATGGGCAGCGTCGCGTCACGTCACGTCACGTCACGTCACGTCACGTCACGTCACGTCACGTCACGTCACTTCACGTCACGTCACGTCACGTCACGTCACGTCACGTCACGTCACGTTACGTTATGTTATGTTGCGTCGCGTCACGTCGCGTCACGTCACGTCACGTCACGTCACGTCACGTTATGTTATGTTATGTTATAGCCGGGTTCGTACGTAAGACAAGCAACAAAAGCGACAACAGCAACAATATTGATAGATTAATGATTTATATACTTGCAGACTTTATTAAATAAATAATAATAATAGGCAAGCTGCCACTGGCATTACAACGCCAAAAATATAACAGACCATGCCACAGGAACTGCATAGGGTGATACGAATTCGTATTAGGAAACTTCTTTTGCAATGTCTTTAAACTTCTGATCAGGGGTAGGTACCATTTTACCCCATCTACCCTGCAAGTATTACATACTCTTTGAAACTCTCATAGAGAATAAAACTTCTGCTTACTTCTGCATTTCCTCTTTTCCTATTGTCATCAAATTGTCATTTGGCAAAAGGAAGTATACCCGCACACCCGCAACGTACTCGCCGTACGCGCTGAATAATGCGGATGACCTCGCACACCTAACCGCAAGCACAGCCGCATCGAATAGAATTGGTGTTGCCAAGAGAGTACTTTCCTCCCAATTTAATGGGTAATTTTGCCGTATGTGTGTATTTTTCGGAAATTTATGTCAACTAATAATTGCTGTCATTTTACGCCAGAGGCACGTTCAAGCAGCCAACTTTCGTAACTGCAGAACTTTCTCCGTGCACCACGCAGCTTCCCTTTGTTCCCATATGTCCAACTGATCACTTCTACAATAGAACAGGTCGGAATATTTTCTACGTTCTTTGTTCTACGGTGGAACAAAACTTTTGAACATATTACAGGTCCCACTGTTTCAACTTTTAAAAAATATTATTGTTCAAGGAAGTAGAATGTGCAGAAAGGCAAAATGCCAATACGTCAAAGTAGCAAAATGTTAAATTGCTAGAATGTAAACGTAACAAAATGCAAAGAAGAAGCAGAAAACATTTTGTCCCAATGTCCAAATGTAAAGGTAACAGAATGTCAATTGAATTTAAAAGGACGGAATCTCAAATATTAAAATGTTAAAAAAGCTTAAAATTAAAGTGGCAAATGAGTCAAATAAGCAAAATGTGAAAATGTCATTTGGTTATTCTTTAAGAGTGACATAGACTCCAAAAACTTCGAAACTTTCGAAAAGAAAAACTGGAACACGGACGGTGAACAGCAGACTTTACTGGGAGGTAATGTTAATGGGACAGTCTGGCAGCATTGACAAAAACTGAATCTTTTTAAATGGTTACACTGTCCGCGTGCGCTGATGACGTCATCAGCATTATAGTCTATGATTAGCACTGGCTGGGGAATCCGTTCGGTTAGGCGCGTGCGGCTCGGCAATATTTTTGAGGTTCCACAGATTTTCATACAAAGAATCCAAAATTCGGCGAGTGCGTTGTGGGTCTGCGGGTATAAATACTTTCACCTTATAACTCGTATCAAAATTCTTAGTTATGTTATGCCATTTTAGGTTAAGAATTATTTTGCGTCGTTCCATCAGTTTACGGTTAGATAATCAAAAACTAAGTATGCCACCATGATCTAGATAGTGTAAGAAATACATTACTACGAGTTTAATTACTAGCCATTTCGATTTTCGAGGGGCCTAACCTTGTATGGGCATATGATTATCACCTTTGCTCTATTAACTTTTTGGTTACAAAGTTAATACAAACGAAGCAAGCGGAAAAAATTCACACCGCCGGCGGGATTCGAACCCAAGTCTTCTGACAAGCCGGGTCAGACGTGTTAAGCCGCTACACCACGGCGGGTTCTGCCCGAGGCGGCGAAATTGTGATCCAATTGCTTCGTTCATATTGCTTTGTCACTTGACTACTCACGGGTAGCTTGAGCGCCATCTATGACTTTGTAGTAGAACTATACAGTCACAAGTTAATATCAATATCTAGTGTTTGATTAAAACACCAAGTGTTCCAAAAAATACTATCTTGTGGAAAAATTTCTTCAAAATAGTAAACATTCACAAATTTGCTCTCTTTCAATACAAAACTTTGAATAAATATTATGCCACTTGAATGAAATTTACTTTTTTAAAGGTGGATTATTGAATTTCCCTTCCAACAAAATGCGCTCACATTTCAAAATCATATTGCGAGAACCGAAATATCTACAAAATTGTGTATTCAAATACACTTTAACAGGGAAACTAAAACCGTCTTCATACAAAGAACTCGAAAGAAAAACATGAAGATGAGGATAATATGAATATTATGAAAATAAATAGAAATGAGGTTACTATATTTACTAAAGATAGTGTTTTTCGTCTAAAATAGGTAGCTACTTATTTAGGACGAAAATTGAAATTTATTTACAGATGTCATTCAAGAAAAGTACTTTGTAACATTACCTAATAATAAAATTGCAGGCGAGACAATTGTATAAAACTATTACTTATTTATTATTCTTACTTAAATACACGATATAAAGTATTTCAGTTGCGAATTGTTTGAAATATACGAATTTCACTCATTGGGAAGGCTTTACACACGTTCGATGTACACAAAAATATTTTTCTATTTCCATTTCCAGAAAAAATACAGGCCCTGTTGCGTCACAATTTTCCAAGCCACAAGTAGGTACCCACTCCCCCACACCATTAATCAGAAGCAAAAAACTTTGGCACCGAACATCTCAGTCCCACTGTTTACAAGGCCGAGCCAGACTCCGTTATCACGTCGGAAAAGTATTTATCTTGGCATGAATAGCCTGTGAGACTTTGACAGATCGCCCGCGCCATGTTTTGTTAAATAACTCAAGATTCACTGCTGACGCGCGCTAGGTAGTTTTTGCCGTGCGGCTCTCGGAATATTCTCCCTTGTGCCTTTGTTTTGCCTCCAATTTGTTGGGCGCCATTTTTTGCCTGTTTTTCATGTCAGTTGTGTATTTTAGTGCGAAAGTTTATGAGAAGGTCAAGACTACTGCGGTTTATGGCTTATTCAGCTTTGACGTAAGCAAATTCCATAAAGTTGAGGAAATTGTTTTGCTTTTGTGAAGCTCTTTTATCAATATTAACATATTTATAAACAGTGTAGAATTTTTCTAGTCACTCTTAGGTAATATAGACTTAGGTGGTTTTAACATTAAGATTTTAGATAAATTAGGTACTTATTTTTTTTTTACACTTTCGGTTATTTAGCTACAATTAATAAAAGACCAAGGTATTCAATGTAAAATTCTTATTGTATAATCAACTTTAAAACCATTTTTCTTAGCGAGTTTGTCTAAAGATGCGGTTATATCTTTAATTTTGTCCATTAGCTGAAAGTAAAATTACATAGAACTATGTTAGGAAAAGAATACTATTCAAGATACCGCCCGAGTAGGTAGGTAAATTTTGGTACGCGGCGGGTTATTAAATTGCCGAATATCTGCAATTGAACTACAGTGCAGCAAAAAAGAGTAGACAAAAAATGATGGCGCCACTTTGTATGTAATTTCAAAATTAAATGGTAACTTTGACTATGAATGGCAACAATTTAGTATGAAATTTTTTTAGTTCCATTTTATTTAATTTCTACACTTTTTTGCTGGACTGTAAGTAGGTACACGTGTTTGTAGCACTTAACTTCCAAGTAATTAAATACTATATTATGAACAATTTACTGTCAAAATACCTCTTTCATAGTCAAGTTGTGGACTAAATGTCGTTGTTCTGGAGGCCTTCGCTTAAAATTATTTTTCTCATAAAGAGCTTTCTTTATGTAAGCTGGCATTTCTGGAACAAATACAAACAATTAATTACCATTTACATTTTTTGACTAACTATGCATAAATTAATTGTAAATTCATTTTAAGAATGCAACTTTACCTTTAACCTTACCTTTACAGCCACAACAGTCCACTGCTGGACATGGGCCTCCCCCGTATTGGGGGGTATTGCCATACTCACCACGCTTGGCAGACGGATTGGCGAGCGCAGTGTAAGATGTTTTATTCACAGGGAACGCTGCTGCCCATTCCCTGGATAATCCTACTAATATTATAAAGGCGGATGTTTGTGTGTGTGTTTGTTACGACATCACGCAAAAACGGCTGATTAGATTGCCATGAAACTTTGCAGAAATATAAAAGGGCATCTGGAATAACACATAGGATACTTTTTACCACGGTAAAATGTCTCATTCCCACGGGATCACGCATTTTCCAATATTTTTGAAATAGGTGGCGCGACTGAGCCGATTCGCGTTTTAAACGTTTTCGCCGAAAACTAACAGCGACATCTCTTGGCGAATAATGCTTTTTTCCCGCGGAATAATAGGTTGCAGCGGGTGAAACCGCTGACGGGCAGCTAGTATAATATATTCATCTACTAGCTGGTGCCCGCGAACTTTGTTTCGCCAAGGGAAGATTATGAGCCAACAGAAGCGGCACATCATACTAAACAACTTTTCAAAATAGTCATTATACCGCACAGACAGATTGATTTCTTCTTCTTCCTTGCACCTTTCAACTTTGGGTAGTGTTAGCTCTCCTAATTTTTCGGCGTCATAAGGTTCTTTCTGGGGTTGTCGGGTCAGGCAGGATTTTTTTTTGTCGTGAGCCTGGTCATACACACTAAGAGATTTTCAAAAATAGGTATGTAGTTTTCAAAAATATTGATGGTGTACTTATTTTATTACCCGCCCCCTATTTTTAGGGCTCCGTAGCCAAGGTGTACCGTATTTTCTGAGACTTCGCTTCGCTGTCTGTCTGTAACCAGGCTTTTATCTCATAAACCGTGATAGTACCTTTACCTTTACAGCCACAACAGACATGGGCCTCCCCCGTATTGGCGGGTATTGCCATACTCACCACGCTTGGCAGGCGGATTGGCGAGCGCAGTGCAAGATGTTTAATTCACAGGGAACGCTGCTGCCCATTCCCTGGATAATTATCCCTTAGTCGCTTTTTACGACACCCACGGGTAGAATTGGGGTGATGCTATTCTAAGCCGGTATCACACGGAGTGATAGTAAAACAGCTAAAATTTTTAATTTGAATTAGAGATGTCGTATTTCTGTTGCCGTTGCGGCTCCTTTAAAACGAACCTGGTAGGTACCGGTCAAGGTAAATTCTCATTTTCGTACTTTGTCTCATGGTTAGTATTTTATGCGTGATTGGTACAATTAGGGCAGACAGATGATGATGGTGATGACGATGACAATGATGATGGAATAACTTGGAGGTATCCTGAATTACCACCGATTTGTGTTTGTTACTTGTCTATGAAAGGGAAAGCTCACCCCCATCCCTCCTGTTTCAAAGTCTGAGCGCCTGAGTCACATCTTGATGATATAGGTACCTAGTTAGTTAGGTACGCTACCAAAACCATCGTTGTTTTTTTATTTTTACGTGAAGGAGCAAGTCAATCTGAAGTTACTATAAAAACTATATCGTTTAAGAAAAATAAAAGTTTCTGCAATTTGCGGTTGGTACAAAAACCAGCAACAAAATTAACTTCGTAACACTGATAAAGCTAATTTTTATGTTTCCATACCTGAAAAGGTAAAAAAACCGGAACCCTTATAGGATCACTTTGTTGTCCGTCCGTTTGTCATTCTGTCAAGACCCTTTATCTCAGGAACACGTAAAGATATCGAGTTCAAATTAAAACCATATAGGTACTTAAGTCTATGAGCGCTAGTAGGTAGCTGTGAAAAAACAACACCTAACTTCAAGTTAAAAAAGGATTATAGCCATTTATGCAGTAAAAACGCGTGCTTTTTATCCTCTCAAGGGAATCAAAAGTCAGAGGGTACTTTCCGTAGACCTAGAACAAACTCTGACACCAGGGTTTTATCGGGTCGCTAAACGATGCAGTGTCTCACACAAAGAGAGAGGGAACAATGAAATTTGGCAAATAGCTTCGTTTTGAAGTACGAATTAAGGAAAAACACTAAACATTTTCATAAATTTTATGGTTTTTATGGCGGCCGAAAACAAAAAAAAATAAGGAATTTGGCTAGTTGTCCAAGTGGAGTATCATATTTTATTATGTAAATAGGTTTACCAACCATAATAACCTACAAATCTTAGCACGGAACCCTCGGTGGGCGAGTCCAACTTGCAATTGGCCGGTTTTTTTACATTGACTACGAAACCCTATTTGCGGGCGTGACTGACACGTTCATGGCTGTACCGAAAACTTTGCAGGCATAATCAGACCATCAAACTGAACATTTTTTAGTATGAGCCAATGGTGGGAAACAAAAAAAAATTAATTTACCGACCTCCCATACAAAATTCACGATCAGCTGAACTGACTGACTTTGCATGGAAGGTCCGATAATTTTTTTCGTTGCCCCACCATTGGTTTTTTTTTTTTTTTTTTAATCTATGATGGGCTTACTCTTGACCCCAATCTTACCCTAGAGCAGAGATGGGATCTACGGTGGAGCGAGCTTGCCCAGAAGATGCCTATTCACTCTAGACTTAAAGAGATTCAGGTTATATGCACTCGGAAATACAGACGCAGGCAGGGAATTCCATTCTTTAGCCGTGCGCATAATGAAAGATGATTTGAAGCGCTTAGTGCGTAATGTGGGCATATCAACCAAGAACGGATGGTAGCCGGCCGTGCGTCTGGATGTCCGATGGAAGAAAGGAGACGGTGGTATGAGCTCATGCAGCTTTATAGTAAAAGTTGTTCAGTTTCGTGGTCTGAGCATGCCTGCAAGGTTTTCGTTGTTTATGTTGGTAGGTGTTCGAATATCGAGTCCAATAAGGATATAAAAAAACTGCAAATATTGCAAGAGGTTAACCAGCTCAAGAAACTAAACAACTCTCCCCAAAAGACATAGTCTTAAATATAAGGTGTAAAAAAAAATACTGCAAACATTTTAAGGCGTGAACCAGCTCATGAAACTGAACAACTTTCCCCAGGGGAAAGATGAAAAAAATTTTGGACCTACCATTCAAATTTTTAAGAGGCGAACCAGTCCATGATACTGAACAACTTTACCTAAGGAATATAGGTCGAAATATGAAAAAAAAAAGTTATAAAATATCCTCCTCCCATATAAAAATTATTGGCTAGCCAAATGGCCATGTCAGTTTGTATGAGAGGGCCAAATTTTTTTTTCGAATTTCGACGTATCTTTCTTAGGAAAAATTGTTGAGTTTCGTTTACCCCTTCAAATATTTAAAGTCATCTTTTTTACATACTATGGAAAAAAATTGGACCTCCTCCTATAAAAAATGTTTCAGCCGGTAGCTGACCAAGTAATTTGTAAGGAAGTATTTTTTTTTTCATTTTTCGACCTATGTTCCTTGGGGAACGTTGTTCAGTTTCATGGACTGGTTCACCTTTTGAAATAATTTAAGTTGATTTTTTTACATCTTATACGTACTTAACTTATTTCTCTACCGCAACGCAATATTGATTTCCGTGCAAACTTATTTCAAGTATAGTGGCAATCCCCCCTTTTAGGGGTTGATTTTTTTTAGCCTATAACCTGGTCGGTGATTTTCCCGACATTTTGGTATCATTTGCATCAAAATCGGTTCAGTCGTTTTTGCGTGATGCTTTCACATACAAACTAAACAGACAAACAGATAAACAGATAAACATCTAAACACAAAAAAAAACTAAAAATTTCTGAAACGTGTTCTCTTATCAATATTACGTATCACCAAACAGTTTTTTTTCGAAAATCTTCTATGTACAGACTTTCGACCCTCTACAACTTTATTATATGTATAGATAAGTAAGGTATTATTAAGATGTCTACCTGTGTAAGGCATTATTCGATATTCGTTGCATGTAACACTTAAAACTAAAATTACACTGATTACTAGAAACACAACCGACGCCATGTTAGTTTAGTAGTACCTTCGAAAGAAATCCAAGGTTCATGTTTCAAAACTATGCGACTTTGTTTTCAAAACGGGAGCATTCGGTTTGTAAGTAGTACAACGACCCACTCATATTAAAAGATTATATCAAAAACCAGTTTTAAAGAAGCTTTTAAATGGGTAGGTTTATGTTTATGTACTACATGATAACACGTGATAGAAACCACAACAAATCTCTTAATAGCTTGTGGTAGGCTCGCTGGCAAACGCAGTTTAAAAACAAAGTTCATAGTATAACTTTTTTTTTTCTAGATCCTTCGATAGGTAGTCAGTTGCGACATCCATGGTTAGAAATGGCGAGATGTTATTCTAATCTAGTATCCTGTGGTGAAAAGAAAACATGATTTTTTTATAATATAGTTTCTTCTACGTCCCACAACTGAGCAAAGATCACATAATACTCATAGCTAACCAAAATAATTTCTTGGAATAGTAGTAGAAGATTTTCGATCCCGGGTTCCAGGAAATTACTCAAAACCAATCTTGACAAATTGGTTGTATCAACAAGGAACGTAAAGCGTTCACTATTCCGAAGTTCAAACTCGAAGAGAGTTACAAAGTATCAAAATAGTTGAAGCCAATTCAATTCAATTGTTTACAAACTTTCAGCCTCAGCACAATTGAATTAAACAAATTTTGTTGTAGTTGAAATTGTTTTGGAAAGTTATGATCAAGTTATAACGTTCTGAATGGTTGGAAGGCTGCACTTATTTATACTTAAGAGCTTTATCATACTAGCGGTTTGGGGGTGGCAGCAAATTCGTCGCGGACGCGCGGAACTTGCGCAACGTTTTCAGTACAAATACACGATGAAGTCGTTGCTGTTCCGCCACGCGTCTGCAACTAATTCACTGCGCAGCCGCTCCCAAACCGCTAGTGTGATAATGATCTTAAGTATATAATTAATATTTTTCTGTACACGTTAATGTTTCATAAATACACGTTATAACTAAAATATACATTACGTATGTTACGCGTATACTTATTATTCAAGCGTTGAAGATAATGACAACTTTAGATATGACAACTTGCGCCAAACAACTTTGATGTCATAGAATTGTGATGTCATACATTTTCAACCAAAGTTGTCCTATCAACATCACAGTACCTACATGATTAAATAACTGGAATTTTTTGCATGTCGTACAGATACAGCAGAAGACACCTTAACATACTTATATCACGTCTATATCCCTTGCGAGGTAGGCAGAGCGTAAACGTCTGTAGAAATCGGCCACTTTCACCACCTTTGACAATAGTTGAAGAGTCACTCAGAAGACTGTGTATCATCATAGTGACAGATTGTCAGCCTATCACCTCAAATTGCAACACAATGAACTTCAAATCCCTTAGTCGCTTATTACGATACCCACAGGAAAGAATATGGGGTGATGTTATTCTAAGCCGGCACCACACAGCCTAGCAGCCGGCACAGCATAGCAAAAGACACTTTAACACAAATCTTATTCTACAGAAAATAAAATTTCCTTAGTTTCTGAATATCTTGATGCCTTTTGTGACGCAATGACTTCAGGAGACATTCAAAATTTTCTACAAAATTATAGCAAGAAGATAAGCAAGCAATAAAAAGGTCACCAAAGTCCTAATTCGACATAATTAATGAAAATAAATTATTCGTCCCATTTGAGGGCCACCGGAGCTCAGAATTGGTCTGATTTGAATAAATTAACGTCCTAAAAGAGCAAAAGATATTTCGTCAGAATATTGAAAGCTGAGAGCAAAAATTAAGGTAGACTGAACGAATGAAACGTGCTGATACTGTACAAATTAAAAGCCCGCTTGAGAGATTTTTGTCAGAAACTTAGGCTTTACCTACCTACCTTACATTTACATACACAACAGTCCACTGCTGGACATGGGCTAACCATTCTCTAGTGTTGTCGTTCGATAGTGTACTATTGATTGTAAAACGATAGACAATCGATAGTTTTCACTATCGTTCAACTATCGATTGTTTATCTATTATTTAGTTCAAAAACTATCGATAGTATCCATACTATCGATAGCTTTGGCCAATCGATAGTCCACACTATCTATAGTCTATACTATTGATAGTATAGACTATCGTATTGCACCTTGACAGATAGGTTTTTTCTATACCCAAGGGTACAATTGGGGTTATGCTATTCCAAGCCGCCATCACACGGCAACTCACTATAGAGAAAATACTAAATAGGTAGTTCAAACATTGAAAGTATGTCGAATCTTTGTTTTGTATGAATAATTAAGGGAAGCATCTACAATTTCAGTATGATTGAGGGTGCAGGTATCAAGAATCTTATGGACACATGAATAATTGTTTAAATTCAAGTAGATGTAAGTAGGTGCTTACTTTATTGAATTGCTCCCTCTAATAGACTCTGTTCGATCTAAGACTGGAAAAGCGTCGTTCATTTTGGTGAAATTCGTTTGATTTTTAAAAATGTCGTTGATGTCCGACTAAATACCATTTACTACAGAGTACCTAAGAAAGTCAATGAACACATAATTATTTGCTATATTTAGAAGTGAACTTTCATTTAAATGACAGGCAGATTTTGAAATAACCAAGAAAATGACGTCTTATTTTGTCCCGGCTTCATTTTGCGAAAAACATATAACGATTTCAACTTACTTGCCGTGTGATGCCGATTAAAAATAGCACCATCCCAATTCTTCCCGTGAATGTCAGAAGAAGGGACTAAGAAATTTGAGAGGTATAGGTATTGCAATTTCAGGCCAAATGCTGAAAACCTGTTACTATGGTGATACACGCCTTCTGAACGACTCTCAAACTTTTGCCAGACGTAGTGTAAATCGCTGTTTTTACAGTCGTTTATGCTCTGTCTAACCGAAAAGGGATAAAGGTGTAATATATGTATGTTAATCTGTACCTACATTGAACTAACTAGGTGTTAAGGTTTACTCTTGCACCAATGCCATCGCATTCAAAAAAATTCTCAACAGAAAAATCTACAAAGAAGGAAGATGCCATTAGAAAATAAGGTTTTAATCAAATTGCTATGCACGAAAGCTGCATGTTTTAGCCTGCGAGAGCTGACAAAATTTAATTATCCAGGGAATGGGCAGCAGCGTTCCTTGTGAATAAAACAACTTTTACTGCGTTCGCTAAACCGCCTGCCGAGCATGGTGAGTATGGCGATACCCCGCAAGAAAGGGATGCCTATGTCCAGCAATGGACTTTAGTGGCTGTTAAGGTTAAAGCTAAGGATCAATGTCTTTTCAATTAAAAGCAAATTCAACCGACTAGGTATAAAGGTTTACTCTTGCACCAATGTCATTTCACTAAAAATCTTTCTCAACAGAAAAATCTACAAAGGAGGAAGACGCCATTAGAAAATAAGGTTTTAAAATAAGATTGCTATGCACCAAAGCCGCATATTGTTTTAGCCTGCGAGAGCTCAGCAAACATGATTTAGCGTCGCATCTAAATAATGGAAGCCCTACCATCGGTTCCATATGAGAATAAACTGGAAATAGCCGTGTGGTGTTGGATTGGAACAGAATAATCCCATTTCTTGCCCATGAATGTCATAAGAAGCAACTAAGGGATTTGAGAGTGTGTATTGCAATTTTAGGCGACAGGCTGACAACCTGTCACTATGATGATACACAGTTCTCTGAATGACTCTCAAACTTTTGTCAGACGTAGTGTAAATAGCCGTTTTTTTACAGCCGTTTACGCTTTGCCTACCCCGCAAGGGATATAGACGAGCTATATGTAAATTATTTAGGTAAAAACTGAAATGAAAAAAATTCAATTCAATGTGTGAAGTGGAACGTGACCAGGTGCAGAGATTTCAGACAAATATCCTTCCATTCAAGATACTTTGAACTTTTGCTTATCAGATATTTTATGGAACTATTGCATGGAAAGAAAGTTTAACATTTTTAAAATAAATAAGCAAAATCTGAATCTTGAAATCGAAAGTTCGAGATATCGACCAATTAATTCAACGAGTTGGCCAAATCTCGAGTTAGCCAATCTCGAAATCTAAGTTCTTTAGTCCTCAATCTCAGCTCGAGATTACATTCCCTAATCATGCTTTGTTGACAAAAAAGTATACGCATGGAAGCAAAATAAGCCAGTTTGCAAATCACGTAGGGTGGTGACGCTGATTATCTGTCGACGGAGGTCAATCTCCCCTAAATTGCCGTTATGATTATAGATTAGGAGTTCAGTGTTTTATGTTAATTAGAGTTGAAGAGATTACAACGTCGTTGACGTTCGAGAAAAAGTACTTTAACAATTTGCATAATCTAATGCTTTACTTAATTCAGCAGATATAACGGCGTTGAATAACTTACGTCTTACATATTTTAAAACGGTGCCCCGAAATAGCTACTTTATAACATTTTTGAAAAGCCGTTGCAGTCAGATTAATTTTAATTACATACATATTACCCAAGAATAAATGTTATTAATCAAGCAAAGAAATTATTACTTTTTTACAATTATAGAGAAAACTGCAATTCTCAACCTATACCTTTACCTTTACAGCCACAACAGCCTGCTTTAATGGTCCTCCCATTCTCGGGGGCTATTGCCATACTTTTCACGCTTGGCAGGCGGATAGTCGAGCGCAGTGCATGATAATTATGATGCTTTATTCACCAGGAACGCTGCAGCCCAAGATAATTAATCCTTAGTCACTTTCCACGGGTAGAATTGGGGTAGTGCTTTTCTCAGCCAGCAAAATTCTCAAGAGTTTTTGACAAATTATGATGTTGTAATTTTTGGGTATTTTACGTAAAAGTAATTGGTGTAGTAGATTACGAAATTTTCAATTAGTGTCAAATACAAACCTTTCGATAAAACATATTTGAAATCATTTTCAAATGCGTGTGGCAAACTAACCGGCAAAAATGTTCAATTATTCACCAATATTTATTATCCATCTCTACAGAAATGAATAAACCCTTAGTAGAGTCCATTTGATACTGAAACAGGTATGCTAGGTAACCTAAGTAAACGTTGCCTAAACCGGCATGTTTAAACATTAATTTTGTTATTGGATTTGCGAATTTTACTTAAAAACTTAAAACGATTTATTTAAAATGTAAATCTAGGCCTGCTGTACCTTACACTAGAGGCTGCCGAAGTGGTTTTACCAGCTGCCTTCTGTTTTCCCTTGGGAGTAAGATATTTTTCCGTGGTAAAAGTAGCCTATGCTACTTAGGAATGTTGTAGCTTTCTGATGGTGAAAGAATTTGTAGTTTTGGGATTCATAAATTGTGAATAATATAGAAAACTAACAAACACAAACAAAAAAAAACCTTCCGTCTTTATAACATTACTGTAGGCTAAAAGATTATGGAGGTGTTATTTTAGTGGTAGCAGTGCATGGAGGTATCTTTTAATAATATCATACAAAATAATGATAAACACATACCTAAGTATTCAGTTAAATCTTCAATGCGAACATTTTTTTGCATTTGGAAATTCTAGTTGCAGGGTATACTAACTCAGCGTATTAAAATTGATTGACCACGTTTTCACTTTCGGTGAAAAGAAAGCCGCAGAAATTCCGGAAATAGGAAACTACAAAAGCGAGGAAATAAACAAAACAAAAATAAATATTCTGCAACTACAACTTACCGGGCGTTTGGTTTTGACGTCGTCGCCAGGGAGGCAGAGATGTAGAGTTGCGCTACTGTTGTGTTGTAAAAATTAATGTTCTTACTACTGAACCGATGGTCCTATTATATTACCTGTCTGTCTATATCTACTATAGTCTACGTCTCGCTGCAGGCATGGTCACAAAACATGGTGTACTTAATAAATACTACCCTGGCCTTTGTAACGAATTAATTTCAAAAGACATCTCATCTGTTAGCACTGTTGCTATGCTATTGGGTAATAATTAATTAATTATTTATTATGGCCAGGTGAGGTCAGGGTAGAATTTGGTACTCCACATTTAATGACCCCAACTGCAGTGAGTCGCAGACTAAAGTATAAGGTAATACTGTTATCAGCCTAAGTACTCGTATGTATACTTGTCACATTGGCACTAAAGTCCTTTTAGTTTAATATTTACGCGAAGTAACTATTGGATTATCTCCATTTTCTCTAGCAAACAAATGGACGGAAAATTACCGTAAAATCATATTATGTAAAAAATTACCAATACATTTTTTTTATCAGTGCTTTCTTAGTACAGACGCGTCAAAAATTGGTTAAAATTTCGTAACTCAGGGTACAGCCAGGGGGGTTTCACTCCGCGGTTTAGGTATCACCCGCCCGGGTGCCCCGTGAAGGGGCTAATCTCGGTCGGTTGTCGCGCGCGAGACTCACCGCACGTGTGTACGTATTCGGATTATTTCTTCGGAAGTCTTATTTTGTGTTTCGAAAGTGGATTAAAAACTAAAAAAAGGCTAGCTATGGACCTCGCAAATACTGCAGTATAGGTAGATATATGTAAGAACAATATAAAAAAGAACCCGGAAACAAGTTTTTTCGTTATTCCGAAGGAGATGGAAAGCTAAGTTCCTTCTAAAATTGTATTTGATAATTTTCAAATACTTGTTGCTATTTCTAACATTGGTCAGAGTATAGGTACCTACAACAACTGGGACCGACAGCTTAACGTTCCTCCAAAGTACGGAATCATTTTGCTTTAGGTCGTTCGAGTCCTAACCAGACTGTGAACAAATTCATATAGTGATAATATATAGGTAAGTCGGTAGGTAGGTATCAAGTTTGCGTAAGCTTCACTTTCTATCATCTCATTCATAAGATAAGTAGGTAGGTAGGTAGCCATCCAAAGAGGAAATGCTGCCAGCGTGCTGGGCACCGTGCCTCTCGGGGACGCGCTGGAGGACGTTTTTTATTTGTGACGGTAGACATTTTCCTATATAGTTTTTCTAAGTTTTATCCTGTATCAATATTTGTCAAATAAATTAAAATTTTTAGGTAGGTACTTACTATTGTATAATGTTACGGCTAGCTTAATTTAAATTCGATTTAAATACTTGCAATACTTGTCTTGTAGTTACCTAGAATACCTATGTACTGAAAGATAAATTAAATACCTACTCGATTACTGTGACAACCCTTTGAGAGCGCGCGCGGCCGGGTCATTGTCCGGCGGTGTCCAGTGGAGATTGAGCCGTTCGCGCGCAGTAATAAGTTTCAATTTTGCTCGCGGGCGGTTGGCTAAGCCGAGAGTAGGTATCTTTTTATACCTAACCACGGCTTTTGTTAGGGAGTGAATTTTCTGTACCCTAGTACTATTATATATTCTGTGGTACAGCACTGGCTCACAGGCATGGATCATAAAGTTGTCCCAGTCAGGGTGCCAGTAAATATCGCATCGGCTCTAATGCCGCCCTCAACGAGAAACCTTCGATAGTTGTGTAATATGCCGCGTGATCACAAAGTAAGTATTGGCTAGCGCAATCCAGAGAGTCGGCTTCGAGCAAACGCGGCTAAACTCACTCAGACATCCACACGCGTCGTTTACGCGCTCTGTGGAACCGTGTCGAACCGGAACTGGTTGAGTGTGAACGGCGCGTTCGGTGCGAGTGGACGGAATGACGAGTAAAGACAAATATTTTTGTGATGTGTTTGGGTGTAATAACACCACAGAAAATTGTGCATTGTCATTTTTCAGTTTCCCACGCAATAATGAAAAGTAAGTAGAACTCGTTTATTTGATAAATAAATAGATACCTACTTCAAAACACTAGAAATGGACGGATTTCTTTCTAAAAATCTTATTTTTCGTTCGTAATATGTGTTTTAGCGTTTTAGTTTGATTTGGTAGGTTAAATGGGTTTAGGTAGGTACCTACCCACAGTAGATAGATACCTAATTAGTCAGCATTTGAGGTGATGCGATGTGTACCGACATACCGATAGCAAAAGGTCCAGGTTATGTCATCTTCATTTCCGATCATCAGGTACCTATGGTAGTCCAAATGGACTATTACGATCCTGGATATTTTTGAATTTTTCCCATTCGAAACTAAAGTAGGTAAGTAGGTAAACTTCGAAAGTAAGGTACGTAACTACCTACCTAACCTACCTATCAACTTACAGCTACAGATACAGCTTCTATGCCCGCAATTTTTTCCGGGTGCGTCCCCGCGTTTGTCATGTCGTCATGTTCATGTCATGATAGGTACCTAGGTACTTACCAACCTACCTACCTACCATTCCCAGCGCGTATCGCCCGCCCGCCAATACATTGGTAGGTAGGTAATCTGTGTGCAACTGACTAGTGACGGTACGTTTGACTTTCATGATGGCTTGACTCCCTGTTCATAAATACCTACCTTCCAACCATAGGTACCTAACCTATTTAAGTTCGTGACGGCGAGATAGGTATTTTTTTAGGCCTTTCTTTTATATAGATACTCTTGTTTTCCGTGGGAAACACCGACGAACGACGTGAGGAACCTTTGTCGTGTCGGTCATCGCCGCCGGCCGGTCCTCTACCTACCTACTACCTACTTACCTACCTGCCTACCTATGGGTCGCTTCGCTCACCACCTAGTCTCGTGACCCAAACCCATTGCCTATCTACCGATTTAGGTGGAGACCTACCACTTATTTCCTGTTAGAAATATGACTTTCTACTCAGGTAGGTACGTACTTCCATTATGGTAAAAAATATTTCATATCGGCCAGGTAATTTAGGAGTTTATTAATTGCATATGCTAATTCATACTTACAAACGATAGGTAACTTCATTAAAAAAATCAGAAAGTAAAAGTAGCAACCCTAAAGAGTAGGCATAAGTGATCGAAAGAAGGGGCGAGCTGGCCTTCTGTAAAATATCTATTTTGTGGCGTGATTCCGAATTTTCCGAATAGAACCCAATTTTTATTCGTGGTTGTATTGAAACGCGACTACGAGATATATCCAGGAAATTTGCGTTCCTTATGAAATAGACGCCTTTCAATGTGCTTAACCATGTGATTATTGAAATGGATTAATGGGATAAAGGGCGAGGCCCTTGCCCAACAGTGGATCGTGTTGTGTTCATTTTTTAGTTAATTTTTTTAGCGGAAAAGTTTATTTTTAACTTTAACCATTTTTCTTCTACAAATAACACGACTATTGTCGTTCTATTTATTTGAAGGCAGGCGTCTCAAGTGTTGTACAGTTAAGTCGCAATTTTGCCGGCGAGCGCAGTACAGGTGATATCGGGGGAACACTTAGCGCTGCTATCAATCTTACACCCCACAGTGGTCCCGTGCGAAACGTTATTGGACAAATGGTTCGAGCCCAGTGTCTTGCTTTCATTTTTAATTTTTCAAAGGCAGTAATCTGGATAAGGTGTGTTTAGAATAATATTTTGGTTATACAGTTTGACTGTTTGTTAAACCTTACATTAAAAATTACGTTCACCGTTTTGTATAAGGCGTTTGTAATTTTTTTGCTTGTGATTTCATAAAACACCTAATAATATATCAAAAACTTGTTAACAAACAGAAACCATTGTTGATAGTTTAATAATTAGCTAGTTATAGGATTCCAGACTATGGACAAATGTTTATATTGCAACATCTACAGAAAAACACAAAACTCTCAAAAATTACAAATGAAAATAAGAAAATCCCAATTTATTGGTCAAAAATTAATCCAAATAAATTGTGACTCCTGTCCATAAGTACAATTTTGATGTCAAAAATTGCATTTTTTGTGTGTCTCGGTCGTTCTTCTAACTCAAATAGAATACTGCATTTCCTACAAGTGCTTTAAAAGGCCACTAAAATATAAATCTGGAGAATGGACAGTAGCGTTCTCTGTGCACTCGCTAATCTATCTATCTAGCCAAAATGTAAATTTCTTCCCACAATTGGTGACTTTTGTCCAGCAGTGGAATTTTGATGACTATAATCAGCATTCTAAATGTGTCCCAGTCATGGCTCGACCAACCCACTGTAGAAGACGAATTTAATGTCCACTGTTGATAGAAAAACAATATTTTTTCTGTGTCCAGTCCTGGCTCAACCGAACCACTGTGCAGTAACATGATTGAACATTGTGCTAACTCTCCCAGAGAGCCACTCCGGGTTATTGCGTCGCCCTGGAGGTGTTTGCTTCAAGTCGTGTGTGTGTTGCTTAACTGATGTAGAATACTGTATTTCCTACAAGTGATTTAAAAGGAGACTTAAGAAATAGAATTGTTAGCAGTGTTCCTTTGAATGAAAACTTTTGCACTCTACTCGCCCATACACCTACCAAAAACGGTGTGCAAGGGTTGGGCTTTCCTTTGTCCCTTTGAATAGTGAACTTTTGAGACTCTTGTAGCTGAAACTGCTCATATATAGCACAGATTAGGGCTACTTACATGAGCATAAACTACAAAAATCTATGATATTTGATATGTCCCAGTCGTGCCTCAATAGTACCACTGTGCAGTAACACGAATCTAGTGCTAACTCTCCCAGAGAGCCACTCCGGGTTATTGCATCGCCCTGGAGGTGTTTGCTTCAAGTCGTGTGTGTGTTGCTTAACTGATGTAGAATACTGGTTTTCCTACAAGTGATTTAAAAGGCGACTTAAGAAATAGAATTGTCAGCATCCATAGAATTGTCAGGGTTCTTTTGCATGAAAACTTTTGCACTCTACTCGCCCATGCAGCTACCAAAAACGGTGTTCATGGGATGGGCCTTTGTCCCTTTGAATATTAAACTCTTGAGAGTCTTGTAGCTGTTACTGTTCATATTAGCATAAACTACAAAAATCTATGATATTTTATATGGCCCAGTTCTGACCCAACCGAACCACTGTGCAGTAACACGAATCTAGTGCTAACTCTCCCAGAGAGCCACTCCGGGTTATTGCATCGCCCTGGAGGTGTTTGCTTCAAGTCGTGTGTGTGTTGCTTAACTGATGTAGAATACTCTACTTCCTGCAAGTGCTTTGGAAGGTGACTTAAATACTTATCTAAAATAGACAGTAGAAGCACTCGCTAATCCAGCCAAATTTATTGTTTTCCCAAAAATGGTGACTATTGCCTAGTAGTAGACTGTTAATGACAAAATACAGCATTATTTATGTGTTCCAGTCGTGCCTCGATCAACCCACTGTAGAAGATGAATTAAGTGTCCACTGTTGATAGAAATACAATATTTTTTTTCTGTGTCCAGTCCTGGCTTAACCGAACCACTGTGCAGTAACACGAATCTAGTGCTAACTCTCCCAGAGAGCCACTCCGGGTTATTGCATCGCCCTGGAGGTGTTTGCTTCAAGTCGTGTGTGTGTTGCTTAACTGATGTAAAATACTGCTTTTCTTACAAGTGATTTGAAAGGCAACAAAAGTGTATAACTCTAGACAATTTACAGCAGTGTTTTCTGTGTACTGCACTCGTTAGTCCAGCCATAATGTAAATTTCATCTTAAAAAGGTGACTTGACCTTGTTGATCACAAAAATAAGTATTCTTTTTATGTCCCAGTTCTGACCCAACCGAACCACTGTGCAGTAACACGAATCTAGTGCTAACTCTCCCAGAGAGCCACTCCGGGTTATTGCATCGCCCTGGAGGTGTTTGCTTCAAGTCGTGTGTGTGTGTGTTGCTTAACTGATGTAGAATACTGCATTTTCTACAAGTTATTTAAAAGACAACAAAAATATAACTATAGACAATGTACAGCAGTGTTTTCTGTGTACTGCACTCGTTAGTCCAGTCATAAAGCAAATTTCATCACAAAAAGGTGACTCTTCACCTCGCTGATGACAAAAATCAGTATTATTTTTATGTCCCAGTTCTGACCCAACCGAACCACTGTGCAGTAACACGAATCTAGTGCTAACTCTCCCAGAGAGCCACTCCGGGTTATTGCATCGCCCTGGAGGTGTTTGCTTCAAGTCGTGTGTGTGTTGCTTAACTGATGTAGAATACTGCATTTCCTACAAGTGATTTAAAAGGCAACAAAAGTATAACTCTAGACAATGTACAGCAACATTTTCTGTGTGATTCACTTGTAAATCCAGCCACAATGTAAGTTTCATCCAAAAAAAAGTTAATCTTGTCCATCAGTGGTATGTTGATGACAAAAATCAGCATTCTTTATGTGTCCCAGTCGTGCCTCGACCGACCCACTGTTTAGAAGACCAAACTACATGGTGGCCACTGTTGACAACAGGATATTTTTCTGTGGCCTAGTCTTACTTTAGTCCGTACCACTGTGCAGTAACACGAATCTAGTGCTAGCTCTCCCAAAGAGCCACTCCGGGTTATTGCATCGCCCTGGAGGTGTTTGCTTCAAGTCGTGTGTATGTCGCTTTACTGATGTAGAGTACTGCTTTTCCTACAAGTGTGCTTTAAAAGACAACTAAAGTATAACTCTAGACAATGTACTCGTAGGTCCAGTCATAAAGCAAATTTCATCCCAAAAATGTGACTCTTGACCTTGTTGATGACAAAATAAAGTATTCTTTTTATGTCCCAGTCCTGGTTCAACCGTACCACTGTGCAGTAACACGAATCTAGTGCTAACTCTCCCAGAGAGCCACTCCGGGTTATTGCATCGCCCTGAGGTGTTTGCTTCAAGTCGTGTGTGTGTTGCTTAACTGATGTAGAATACTGCATTACCTACAAATGATTTAAAAGGCGACTTAAGAAATAGAATTGTCAGCAGTGTTCCTTTGAATGAAAACTTTTGCACTCTACTCGCCCATGCACCTACCAAAAACGGTGTGCATGGGATGGGCCTTTGTCCCTTTGACTCTTGAAGCTGTTAATGTTCATATTATAGCGTAGATTTTCGGGCTACGTGATTGAGCATGAGTTACGAAAAGCTATGATATTTTATATGTCCTATTCTTGCTTTAGTCCGTACCACTGTGCAGTAACACGAATCTAGTGCTAACTCTCCCAGAGAGCCACTCCGGGTTATTGCATCGCCCTGGAGGTGTTTGCTTCAAGTCGTGTGTGTGTTGCCTAACTTATGTAGAATACTGCAGTTCCTACAAGTGCTTTAAAAGGCGACAAAAATATATCTGGAGAATGGACAGTAACGTTCCCTGTGCCCTTGCTTAACCCAGCCGAAATGGAAATTTTATCCCAAAATAGGTGACTGTTGTCCAGCAGAAGACTGTTGGTAACAAAAATCAGCATTCTTTACGTGTCCCAGTGGTGTCTCGACTGACTGACTGTGTAGAAGACAAATTTAGTGTCCACTGTTGATAAAAAAAAAAATTTTTTCAGTGCCCTATTCTTGCTTCGTACCGAACCACTGTGCAGTAACACGAATCTAGTGCTAACTCTCCCAGAGAGCCACTCCGGGTTATTGCATCGCCCTGGAAGTGTTTGCTTCAAGTCGTGTGTGTGTTGCTTAACTGATGTAGAATTCTTATCATATCAGTGTATTAAAAAGCAATTCTAAAGACAAGGATTAATCGAGGGAATAGTCAGCAGCGTTTTCTGAGAATTTGGCATATTGCACTGTACTCGCCAATTCAACCCGAATGTGACTTTTGTCCAGCAGTAAACTGTTGATGAAAAATACAGCATTCTTTATGTCGTCACCTCCATGTTAAAGTAATGAATCTGCAAAAATAACTTTTTTCAGGAGAGCTAAAAACGTCTTGTTTTTAAATTTTGAAATATGCGCCATTTTTTTTGCCAATGTAAAATTACTTTAGGTTTATGAAATTACAAGCCCTGTCATATGATTTATGCCGATATTAATTTTAATCATTAAATAGGGAAATAATGCACATTCGTTAGTTTTGACAACATATAGAAACCTGAAAAATATCCCGTTTTGGACCATGCCAAAGTTACGAATTCGAACATTGGGTGTCGGTCGGGGATCTTGTTGTTTTTTACCCATTTCAACAGAATTGGCCACTTCTCTGCGGATTTCAGGTGGAGCGATCCCTCTAAGCGGATAAAGCATACTCAGCGAGGTCGGCTTTAAGCAGCCCGTAATAATCCGACAGGTTTGATTCACTACTTATCCACTTGCTTGGCGTGTGCTGATCGGCTCCACACCGGGCAGGCATATTCGCCGGTTGAAAAGCACACTGCCTGCCCAATCGTCCGTAGTACTGTTGGTGAGGCTCCCCATTTGGTGGACGTTAGTCGATGAAGGAGGTTATTACGGCTGGTGATTTTTTCCTCACACCTTCACAATTTGCCTTGTAAGTTAGTGCCCTGTCAAGAGTCACTCCTGGGTACCTCGGATGCGCACAGTGAGCGATTGGCACTCCTTCCCACGATACGTTGAGGGTGCGGTTGGCCTGATAATTACGCAGATGGAAGGCGCAAGTCTGCGTCTTTGCAGGCTTCAGTGCATTCTCAGCGTAGTACTGGTTTAGAACTGTTAGTGCAGCCGTAAGGTGTCTTTCTACGTCTTCAAACGACTTAGCTTGCGCAGTTAGGGCCAGATCATCAGCGTAAATAAAACGGTGCGTGTGGGCAGTAGATGGATGTTAAATAAGAGACGGGCGAGAACACTTCCCTGAGGAAGACGTTTTTCTGAGATCGTCATATACTTTTGTCCCCTGGCAGGTGCACTTAAAACCGGCGGTTGTAGAGCAATTCGCTGAGAAACTTTACAAAATTTTGATCTTTACCGTTTCGCCCACTTTCCAGAGTAGTCTCTTTAGGTTCACGGTATCGGAGGCAGCAGACAAGTCGACAAACGCCGCTCCAGTTACGTGACCCCTCTCGAACCCGTCTTCGATATGCTGCGTGAGATTTAGGGTTTGATTGCAGCATGACTTGCCTGACCTAAAACCTGCCTGCTCCGGTATAAGTTTGGGACCAAATATGTTTGTGAGGAGGTTGAGAACCATACGCTCAAACAGTTTGTTTGTATAAATGGCACAGCAAAGAGATGGGTAGCTTTTCGGATCGTTACTCGGTTTTCCTGGTTTCAGTAATGCAAGAATTTTGGACTTTATCCATAGCCGGGGGATTTTAGCAATAGCAAGGCAACCGTTGAAAAGCTGTAACAGCCATGAGACAGCAACAACGGGGCGTAGATGTTGGATTTGCTCAACAGAGAAATTGTCAACGCCTGAGGCTTTACCATCTTTTAGGGTTTGATAGCTCTGACCATATCCCCCAGAACAAAAGGCTTGCTTATAGCGTCATTGTTTGATCTAGCGTGAGTCTGGATCCTGCTCGGTCGCTTTAAGGGTTTACCGTTTAGTAGCAACTGGTGCGCTGTTTGATTAGCCAAAACCAGGTTATGAGTAGAGGCTTGTGGGGGTTCACTTGTAAGACTTCGTATGGTTGGCCATGCTTTTTTGCTGTTGTGCGTCATGTTGATGCTGGTAATGATTCTGAACCATTTTGCGCGGCGTGACTTCGCTGATTTGTGACATAAGTTGTTCTCCTAGCTGCAGGGTTTCCTCGGGAAAAGGATCATTGTTGAAAGCGGCGTCGTATAGCTTCAGTAAACCGACTGATTCACCCTGGAGACCTGGGATATAAGATGTATAACAACCCCTGGGGATGAATAACCAGGATGTGGTGGCAACTATGTCGACAAACAGATTATAGTTTTCAGGATCCGGTGGAAGATTTAGACATTTTTCGTCTATGGCGTTGGCGAACTGTTCCCAGTTTGCCTTCGTGTAGTTAAAACGGCGTCTGAGTGAAGGGTACAGTGACGGGGCAAACAACCGGGCGGATGAGACAAAGTAGGGCTATATGTTGGGTTCGAGGTATCGGTTGGCAATACATATTTCAGAGCTGGTAAATACGAGGTTCGGGTCGTAAAATAAATTAAAATGTATTAGGAAAAAGTCGCGAATGTGTGCTGATTTTCTTAAAAAATCATAATGTACCATAGTAAATATTCTAATCTGCCACATTCAGAAATTTGCCACAGCGAAATACTCATTGCGACAAGCATGAGGCTGTAGCAAATTAACGAATACGACAAATTCATTACTTTACTATGGTGAAAATATTTTTTTTGCCTATATCAGATACCATAGCAAACATGCGAATATGACAGATTCGTTAGTTTGCAATGGTGAAAATGATAATTTTGCTTATATCAAATACCATAGCAAACATGCGAATATGACAAATTCGTTAGTTTGCAATGGTGAAAACAATGATATCGTCCAAATTAAATACCATAGAAAAACAGCGAATATGGCATTCGTGACATTACCATGGTCAATTTTAAAAATATTCAGCATTTTCGCTAGTTTACTACGTGGTAATTCCTGAACGAAAGCAGATAGAGATATGAAACTTTGCCAGGACGTGTAACTGATATTTGTGACTAGTGTCCCGTAAAAAACCCGATTTCTCAAAATTGGCAGATTCGTTACTTTAACATGGAGGTGACGATGTGTTCCAGTCGTTTCTCGATCAACCCACTGTAGAAGACGAATTTAGTGTCCACTGTTGATAGGAAAACAATATTTTATCTATGTCCAGTCCTGGCTCAACCGTACCACTGTGCAGTAACACGAATCTAGTGCTAAGTCTCCCAGAGAGCCATTCCGGGTTATTGCATCGCCCTGGAGGTGTTTGCTTCAAATCGAGTGTGTGTTGCCTAACTGATGTAGAATACTCCATTTCCTACAAGTGCTTTAAAAGGCAACAAAAGTATAACTCTAGACAATGTGCAGCAGTGTTTTCTGTGCTCTTGTTAGTCCAGTCATAAAGCAAATTTCATCCCAAAAAGGTGAATCTTGACCTTGTTGATGACAAAAATTTGTATTCTTTTTATGTCCCAGTTCTGACCCTACCGAACCACTGTGCAGTAACACGAATCTAGTGCTAACTCTCCCAGAGAGCCACTCCGGGTTATTGCATCGCCCTGGAGGTGTTTGCTTCAAGTCGTGTGTGTGTTGCCTAACTGATGTAGAATACTGCTTTTCCTGCAAATGCTTTGGAAGGTGACTAAAATACTTAGGTACTATAAAATGGACAGTAGCACTCGCTAATCCAGCAAAAATTTATTGTTTTCCCAAAAATGGTGACTTTTGCCTAGCAGTAGAATTTTGATGACAAAATACAGCATTCTTTAGGTGTTCCTCGATCAACCCACTGTAGAAGACAAATTTAGTATCCACTGTTGATAGAAAAACATTATTTTTTCTATGTCTTGTCGTGCCTCAACCGTACCACTGTGCAGTAACACGAATCTAGTGCTAACTCTCCCAGAGAGCCACTCCGGGTTATTGCATCGCCCTGGAGGTGTTTGCTTCAAGTCGTGTGTGTGTTGCTTAACTGATGTAGAATACTGCTGATATTGCAACGAAGGAAGCGAGTTTGCTTGTCTTGGTATAGCTAATTTCAAACTCAATTGGTACTTTGGGTGGGTTCAACATCTACAAATTCAAAGGCTCAAAATTATCTAGCTCAATCAATTTGCAATTTTTCCTTCCAGTTAACCTTCACTATTAGGTTGAAATTTTACTAGTGACCATAGCTAAAAGGAACAACAAGGAATAAGGAACAACATTTTCGCAAGAAATATCTATACGAAATATGAAAAAGAAATTGGGGCTTCCCATAGTAATTCAAGTACCTTTTTCTTCATATTTCGACCTATGTTCCTTTGGGAAAGTTGTTCCTGATCCCCAAGCAGTTCCTTGTTTTGCTATCGGTTCCTAGTTTGTTATTTTTCCCAATCTGTTCGTTTTTGATTGCGGACGTAACAAAGAATTGAAGATTGTATAAAAAATTATCCGTTTCATTTTTAGGATTGGAAAAATACCTCGCACCTAGCTCGTAGAAGATTTTAGATCGGAAGAAAGCGAAATATTTCGTTGATCCACAGCCACAGGGCTTGAATTTTCTTTATATACTTAGCAATGAGTCGGTACAGAGTACCAATCTAAAAATAAATACATGCCCTTGCTTTATCTCACTTTTCCTATCAAATATGAAAGGATCCCATGAGTAATTGGTGTGTAAACTGCTCCCGACGATCCATCTTCCACGCAGCCTGGTTTTGCACTTAAACACTTCACTAATACGGGGATACATCGTACGGTTTACTTAGCTGAGTGTGTCACGTGTACGGTATAAAACGGTTACGAGTTTTTAAATAAACGTTGGTCTATTTTGGTTGAAGCAGACGCTGATGTAAGGGACACATTCGCAGGTAAATAAACATAATATCTTTGGAAAACTTCCAAAATTTCACCGCAGGCAGGATTTGAACCTGCGACCTTCGGCATCAGTACTGCCGACGCCCTAACCAACTGGGCTACCGCGGTTCTAATCGAGCCCGCGAAAGGTTTTCATCGCTTTGACTACATTCAATCTGTAAAGAATGAACTAGTCGCTGGGAATTAGTTGCAAAACTATCCCGGTAGATGGAGCCCATCCACGCGATAGTGGACAAGATATACTTCCATAATTTCGCGGGCTCGATTAGAACCGCGGTAGCCCAGTTGGTTAGGGCGTCGGCAGTACTGATGCCGAAGGTCGCAGGTTCAAATCCTGCCTGCGGTGAAATTTTGGAAGTTTTCCAAAAATTGTTTACCTAACACGAGAAGTGTTTTAAAATTTGGTATTCAAACATAATATCCATTAAATATAATTTACCTGTATTTCCCCCCTTTGTCGTATCTAAGAAGTATAATAGACTCAATGGTTTCGTGAGGATTCAAAAGAGACCTCCAAATAATTGTCGAAAATTACGAAAACTTCGATGATCTGTCTGCCCTGAAAGAGTTAAAAGCGTAGATTTGCGTATTTCTGATTACTGCTATATTTCCTATAATAAAATAAGATCATTTTCAAACTACCTACCTATAGCAAATTTTATCAAAGCCATTTTTCTAGAATCTTTTTCTTTAATAATCTCTTTTTCAAGCAAATCATGTTGCGTCGACCCTAACTGATATAAGACAAGAGCAGGAATGTGATGACGAACTTTAGTACATTGAATACTGGACGTAGATAGACACAGCTTTACAGATTAGAAGGCCTTTAAAATGTTATTAGTATCCCACCATTTCCATAATAACTCAAACGTTAAATTATTCCACATTCTGACGCCAAGAATACCCGAACTGTCTTAATTTATTAGCAGAGCACATAATATTTTGTCCCTACAACCAAGAATCTGTGCGGGGTCCTTCGCAAATGTGCCCACTATCCGTCAACGTCAATGCCCTTATTTATCACTTGGCATAACTATGGCGAAAAGCACACAAAACATCCGTTATTTTTGCAAAACGCTATTGCACCGCCTTATATTCCACCTTATTTTCATACAAACATGGTTTGACCGACACATCAGCTGCGCTGCGCTGCGCATCGCACAACGCTGAGTCGATGGGTGCGTCTGTTTGGAATAAACCATATTTATGTATGAGAACAGGGTTTAAATTCGTATTGTCTACTGCTATAAAGGAATTTCCGAAAATTGCCTTTATAAACATGAGAGTTTCTCGTAAACAGTTAAGTAAAAAGAAAATATTACTTATACATCTAGTCAGACATATCTACTAAAAAATTATCAACAAAAATATTAACATTTCAGTGGCTAACATAGGATAAAGAAGGGAAATCTAAGACAACAAACTCAAAATTCTGAAAAAAGGGCTCAAATCAAGCGCGAGTTTTGAAGTTTTGGTATACTGTATCAAAATGTTGATTTTACAAACAAATAGAGAATATCTTTAAAAACAATATTACCAATGAACGTTTTTCAATTTCATTCATAAATTTAGCTTAACATTACGTTTTCGCTGCCGTATCTTGACTGAACATCTTGCATTTTTAATGGCTCCTGGATGAAAAACTATCCATAGTACAACTTCAGAAAAAAAACATATGTTATGAGAAGATGTATTTAATCAAATGGTAAAATAATAATTATTTATTTTTATTTTGTAAATTATTCTAAAAATATTCAAAAATCCCTATATAATTGGTGCAACGACAGTCAGAGGTTTAGTAGCGCTTGTGCGCTTGTCGAGGTCGGGTCTTGTCACTCGTGCTTTTCCCGCCACGCGAAAAAATTACAACAGCTGACGTGACGTTGACCCCTGGGTATTTTTTGAAATATAGGAAAATTCTTCAATCATTCTGTAATTTATAAGCGCTAAGAGTAGCACAGGACCGTGAGGAGTGTCGAAATAGAGTGCTGGTATAGATACAATGGGTGGATGTGGGCTGATGAAGATGATGATGATAATGATGATGTGGCTAGCTGTCGAATACTGCCTCAGTCGTTGAAATTTAAACTATTTGAAAACAACGACCACAAAATCTGAAACGGATTTTATTTGTGCTAAAACGGACTGTATTCAATCACTTCTCGGCGTCTGTCGAGGTACGAAAGAGAGACATTTAGCGCCTTATGTCCAACATACCGGTCGATTTGCAAGTTGGCTACATTCATAGCTAAGCGAGAGTCACCGGGACAGAAAAAGGAGTGATCAAAGTTTTGTCTACCTCTAGACCCTCACCTGGACATCACCCTACAAAAGAAAATCTATCACAAAATTGCATATACGAGCAAGGAAACGCGGAGTTCTACTAACCTGGAGCTCTGTTATTGAATTTTCGCAAGTTTGCTAATGATTGTGCTTGTATCACACGTTCAACTATACTTACCCATTCACACATAAGTAATACGGGTGGTTATTATATGGTTTTAGAAATAGGATCTTGCTCCAGGACCTTTTACTGAGGGCTGGAACCATTTTGAAAACAACTAGGCGCTAGTTATTTTAAATAGGTATAGGATGAAATTTTACTAGTGACTGATAGCGAAAACTCAGAACCGGCTAGTGATAAGGAACAACTTTCCCCAAGGAATATAGGTCGAAATAAGAAAAAAATTTTTGGGCCTCCCATACAAACTTTCCGATCAGCTGATTTCAGTTACTATACAAATTATACAAACACAAATTCTTTATTATAAATAAACATACTTACAAATAGGTAAACTTATACAGAAACAGTTATGTTGCTTACTAGAGTCTGGCTAGCTAGTCTTTGGACGTCAAATAATTCAAATATTTCAAATGGCAATCTATCGGCTAGAAGTAAGTACAGCCAAAACATCTTGATACTTACCACATTTAAATAAACTAGAAAATGGGTATTATTGCCTTTGAGTACATATGCTTTGGTTCTTTTTATTCATTTAGATCGATAAATCAAAATTTGAAGCCATCAACAACAATAAATTATGTGATCCACTTTTCAGAAAACACAAACCAGTTTAAAAACAGATTAGACAAATTAAACCCCACTGAGAAATCCAAACAAGAGGACAGCGAGATACAGGCATAATCCGTTGCTACAACTGCCTGTTTAAACATAATAGTAATAAAAATTTGGAGAAGATAGGACATTTTAATATATCTTTTCCTTTCTATTTTATATTTGGACTTTTCTTTATTGTAAAAATGTACTTGTAATTTTTTTTGTTTAGTATCGTTAATACTATTGTATTATTCACATATTATTAACGTATGAACTGCAAGGTTAATTCTGGTGTCAGAGTTCCAAAAACATAACTTCAGTTTATTTATGGAGACAGTTCCCATGATTTGTCGCAGGAAAACAGTGAAATCCGGTCGATCAAATATTTTCTAGGCCTATCGCGAAGACAATTGGGAAAAACATCGATTTATTCACTATTGGCCTAAAAATCTTGGTCAATAACGAATTCGTCCACCTTATCGTCAAAAATCTAGGTCAATGACGTATAAGGTGACACGCTCGTAGATGCCTACGCACCTGCTACGACTTTTCGGTGCCTTAGGTCGCTCTACGCCTCTGAAACACGTACACAGGAGCACCTGCGAGCGTGAATACATACCAGACTACAACACAGACAGCATGCGCACTGAAAGGAGCATGCGCATGGAAATATGCATATATTTTCCAGTTCATTTCCATGCAGTGCACATGCTCATATCAGTATGCATGCTCATTTCTATGCGCATGCTCATTTCCATACGCACGCTCACTTCCTTCCGCATTTATATTTCCATGCGCGCAGAGGGACTTAAAGCTCCGAAAAGTCATAGTAGGTGCGTACGCGTTGGCTGGCATCTACGCGCGTGTGGTGTTTTACGTCAGTGACCTATATTTTTGTCCATGAAGTTCACGAATTTGTTATTTGCCAAGATTTTTAGGCCAATGGTGAATAAATCGATGTATTTCGCAATTGTCCGGCTCTTCGCTATGGGCCTAGGAAATTTAAGATCAATATATATAACAAGGCGAAAGGAGGTCAAGGTACTCATGAAACTGAACAACTTTCCCCATGGAACATGGGACGAAATATGAAAAAAAAATTGGACCTCTCAGAGTAAATCAATCAGCTGATCTGCGATGGAGGTCCAAATATTTTTTTCATATTTCGATCTATGTTTCATGGGGAAAGTTGTTCAGTTTCATGAGTACCTTGACCTCCTTTCGGCTTGGTATACCCTTTCTGTTACTCTCGGTAGATACATCATACATACATAGTAGGCAAGGCAAACACAAACTAAAGAGCAGAAAACAAAAAAACAGTAAGTATCAAAATTGTTTTATTGTAGTTTTTCAGTGTTAACATGTGAAAGATTTTTAAAATTGGCGCCATTTCCGTGTCCAAAAACTCGCTGGCCAGACTCTATTTCCTAAACCAAAAATATAAAAATATTCTTGTATTATAGGGTAAATAGGCAGCAGACATAACTATTCTAAATAAACTTTAATGGTGAATAATATACTACTATACAATTTAAAATAAACTTAAATAAACCTTAAAATAACACTATAAAAGCTAAAACCTATCCTCACGGTGGAGAGGTGAGTGGTAGCTTCCCTCGGAAGCGACGGAACACGACTCCCTGCGGCCAAAACTCCGGCGACGTGAAGACGCTCAGTGTAGCTGTTGGGACTCGCACCACGAACGAGTTGAAACCCACCCAATGGCGCGACTCCAGGGGCTCCACGTATACTCCGAGTCTCGGCGTATCCTTGATGACACCTGCCTTATGCCTCCCGAAGATGGAATCCAACACGTCTTGCTTGGTAGTAGTGTCGTGCAGGCGGGAGACATAAAGCGATGTCCTCGGCGTGAAGGCGCGCAGCGGGAGATTAGCCTCTACCGGTGCGGTGCCGCACTTTTTCTGGCGGGGTTGCCTTCTGCGCTTTTTCTGAACCAAAGTAAACCCATCCGCATCTACTTGGTCACTGCGCTTGTTAAGGGTTGGTTCAAAGAGTGGTAGTTTAACCATACCCTTATTGTTCGCCGCTGACTCAGCGAGCGGCTTAGGAGACCGGTTTTCGTTGTTCCGGCGCCGACGTTTACCCTTGTCAGCAGGCTTGCCAGGCGCAGCTGGCGGCGGAGGCGCAGCGGCGCGGGGCGGGTCGAGCGGTGCGGCGGCGGCGGGGGGCGCGCGCGCAGGCTGGTCGGTTCGCTTGGTGGGCGAATCTGCTGATGAGGCGCTTGTAGCCGATGCGTATGATCCACCGGCGGCACGCATTCCTCGATTTTCGTTGTCAGCGGAACTCGAAGTCTCAGCTGACCTAGTTGTTGACTTTCGCAACAAATCTATTTCGGTACGCAAGTCAACAATAGTCTTCTCTGAGCGTTCGAATTTTCGCTGAAATTCTTCCAGCTTGGCTTCCAGGGTCCTGACGCCCTTTAGCAGCCGGGTAACATCCTGCTGGTCGAGCGCGTTGGGAAGTTTCCTATGAGTAGCCCTCACGAAGACTGGCACTTTTGGGAATTCGGTCTCCTTCAGGATATTCATAATATCTTTCAGGCTCTTCTTGCCATTTTCGTCCCCTGTTCGATGGGGCACACACTTCGCGTTCAGCTTGAGCCACTCACACAGCAGCGCCTTCGCCTTGCATATGTCGTCCACCGAGAAATAGGTCGAGCACAGCTGGATAGCGGAGGCCTCGTTTGTGATGGTTAGATGATCTTGCAGGAACGCGAGCACATCGTCGGCCAAGAAAGATGTATCCATCTTGGATAAGTCGAGCGCAGCCGGTGCTACGCTGACGAATTATTTTACTATTTTACAATTTCAAATAATTTAGTCGGCAAATACGTGCGCATCGCTCGGCGCATTGCGATCGACCATGACTATGGGAGGTCCAAAATTTTTTTTCGTATTTCGACCTATGTTCCTTGGGGAAAGTTGTTCCTATATTTACAATAACTAGCGCCTAGTTGTTTTCAAAATGGTTCCAGCTAATTTAAACTCAATTAAACAGATAATTTTTTTTTGGGCGAACAAATTATTATTTGAGTGACAATTAATTGCATGTTCATCATCTGCCTGCCGTTATCCCAATTTATTTAGGGTCGGCGAAACATGTCTTTTTCTTCCATTCATTTCTATCAGCAGTCAAATCCTCACTTGCGCCTTTATTTTTCATATCGTCTTTTATACAATCCATCCAAAATTTTTAGGCCTTCCTCTTCTTCTGCGTCCATCCATACATTCACATACACAAATATCGGGTTGCTTGATCGGGCTTGTAAGTTAGTTGGTCGGGTTGATCGGGGTGGTCGGGTCGGTTGGTCAGGTCGGATTGGTTAGGTCGGGTTGCTCTGGTTTGGTTAGTCAGGTGGGTTTGATCGGGTTGGTCGGTTCGGGTTTGTCAGGTTGAGATGGTCGGGTTGATTCGGTGGGTGAAAGTGATAGAAATTTATTTAGCTTCTTCCGCACTAATTATGGCAGGTTATGCTGCTGAGTGAACCACACGAACAAGCGCAACTTAATGGAAATGTACTAGCGATGCACTTTACTAATACTGCAATCACCGTTTTACACTCTGCACGTGTTTTGCAGACTCTGGGCACAGTTTAGCGGACATCCATTCCTATAAAGTTTTACATACTTGTAACAGGGCCGAAGACTGAACGTATTGGAACAATTAGAAATAATACGAAATGGGTGTACTGGAATCATCTTCAACGAGCAGGTGAATGTTTCCTCTTCACCGTTGCTACGAGTTTTTTAGAACAATGAAAGTAGTTAAGCGAAACACGTGTAGAGTGTAAAACGTTAGTTGCAGTGTTGTCGATGTTTCACTTATGAGACTTGTCGTAATATAACAGGCTGCCTGAAACCGACACCGCTTAGTATGCTGTACTCTCTAGCGGTACCTATTGGTCCACTGGACGTTCGGTGAGAATTAGCCTGTGCAGAAGAGATACACAAACAAAAAACTGATCCTCAGCACGCACTACACAGCTACTCAATGCCTCCTGAACGCCTGAAAAGCCGCAGAAGCTTTTTGAGGTGTACGGCTTCTACAGACAGTGTTCCGCAAGAGGCAAGGAGCAGTTATGGAAAACACGTTGCCCAACTCCATCCGGGTTTATTTCATCGTTCGAGACTCTGCCGCGGGAGCATAAATTACCGTGGCAAACCTGGAAATCGCTCAACCAGTTGCGTACTCGGGTTAGCCGGTGCAGAGAAAACATGGTGAAATTTGGCTTCGCCGACAGCAACTGTGGAGCCCTGTCTCAAACTATGGCACATTTACTGGCTTGCTCTCTGTTACCGGTCACCTGCAGTAAAGAAGATCTGAACTTGGCGACTGATAATGCCATTGCTGTCGCCAAGTACTGGCAGAACAAAGTCTAGTTAGTAGAAGTGCATCGCTAGTACATAGTACATTAAGTTGCGGTCGTACGTGTGGTTCACTTAGCCATCGTAAGTGCGGAAGAAGCAACATATTTCTATCACTTTCTTCAAGATGGAGTTCCGCAAAGTAACGCCTGATACTATTAGTCACTTGATTCGGTGAGGTTGGTGAAGTTGGTCGGCTCTTTTGGGTCGGGTTTGTCGGGTTAGTCGCATCGGTCGGGTCCGGGCGGGTCAAGTCGGGTCGGTCGGGTCTGGTTAGTCAGGTCGTGGGTTCGTTAGTTGTATTTTATTCACCCACTTCCTTTTTTATGCTCGTTTATTATCTTAGACGCCTACCAATTATTTTAGTCCTCCAGTAATTATTTATGTCACCCACCCAACACCCACTTATTTTTATTGTCACCAGATTTGGATTTATGTCACCAGCAAATTTTCGGTTTTAAGTCACTCGTGGTTTTCGCCATTGTAATTTTAGCACCACTCGGTATAGTATTACAGTATCCCGAAAATTTATTCTATCCTTAAAAAAGTAAGCATTTATCAGACAGCGCTCGTTACAGAACTATGCTAAGGTTCATCGAATTGTTGAACAACTCGGTGTCCCACTCAAAAAAAGAAGATTACAGTTAATTACTAAGTAATAATTTGAAATATTTTTGATTGAGTTATATTTATAAAGCTACAGTTAAACTCATGATGATGCCTGGTTCGCCGGTCTCGCATAAAAACGACATCTAAATATGCATGTGCCAGTCTCCAATTCCACCTTGACTTATAGAGCGTGCGGAAAGTCATGCCGCTCCCGTATCGGCTTATACAGCCATGAAAAATCTTGCCTAAGACACTGAATAAATCGTCTGCCACAGACGTATGAGGCCAATGATGATGATGATGATGACAGCTAAAATAGTTTTATTGAGAGGCGCGTTTATTGTGGCTGAGTTAGATTCTTAGAGGTTAATAATGCTATTCAAGAGAAGCTTGTCTGCTGTAAGTTACAATTGATCTAATATGAACGTCATTGCTCGCATCTTCGGGCGATGATGTTTGAAACCTTTCGCATTCAGTATAATTGTTAAAATTAAACAATGAAAAAAAAGACAGAAACGTGTTTTGTGAAAAAAGTGTTTTATTATAAATTAACATGAAAAGTCGCCAGTTCCCATCTACTCAGTACCGTTTGTCTTCAAACAGCATGTTCAATCAGAAAACAAAGCAATTTTATATAATATCTAGGTAGAAAATGATTATAAACTTTAAGTTTAATATAACTTTGACTTAAACTAGTGCCTGGTTTTGATTAAAAACCTAATTTTATCATGATTCTGCGAGTTATTGATTCGTAATAATATATCGAATTAAAATAATAAAAATGAATTTATTTAAGTGCCTACGTCTTTTAACTATTTACCTCAATATTGGTCTCACCACACAATTTAAATCACTATTCAACACTTGATTAGCTATATACTATAGGAAAGAGCAACTTATTCTATGATAATGTTACCTTACCTTACGTATACTGCGCTCGCAAATTTGTCTGCCCAGAGTGGCGAGATTAACATTTACTCCCAATAATTATGTTATCTTGTGGCGAAGATAGTATTATTCAGATGCACTTTATTTGTGGCCATGCTAATAATTCGGTAGCTGTGCTATATTTTTAGAGGCAAAAATGTTAATAAAAAGATGCTTGTTTAATTAGTACCCCTGAAATTAACTACCTATCTAATATTTAGTATCTTCTGCGCACTTACGATTATGAAGGGTGCAATAATCATACAATTGTTGTTCTATTTGTTGCTATGTGGTGCCGGCTTAGAACAGCATCACCCCATTCCTACCCGTGGGTGTCGTATAATGCGACTAAGGGATATTCATCCAGGGAATGGGCAGTAGCGTTCACTGTAAATTGAACATCTTGCACTGCGCTAGCCAATCCACTTGCAATACCCTCCAATTAGGGGAGGCCCATGTCCAGCAGTGGACTGTTGTGGTTGTAGTAGTAGTTGTTCTATTTATAAAGATTATACAGATTGGGTACCATACTGCATCATAAACTTCATAACATTAAAACCACAATAAACCACCAAGAAAGCGCGACGGCGGCGAGGCAGACGACAGTGGGTCAAGATAATTTGGTTCTGGTCGGACGGGTCGCGGGCTGTCATCAAGTCGGCGAATTCCAAAATTCAGCTGGGTGAAATGTCAAATGGCCTCTATAACGCACAAACGGACGTTACGTGTGTTTTTCGTCGACGTATTGTTGTTTCACTCAAATTATAAGAACATAACCTTTATCTTGTAGATCATAAAACTGAGATTTCGTTAAATTTTCGTTACGTCAGAGAACGGGTGGGTTTCTATTCATATTTTTATGAAGGAAAGGAGAATTCAGGGTTACGCTTTCAAATGAATGAAATCCTAATTACTTTTTGGGCACAATTTAAACCGTTATGAATAATATTATGTTCTACGATGAAATTTCAAAATGAAATGAAACTCATGTGGAAATTGTGATTCCAAATTTTCATTGAGTGCTACCTATTTTTGTTTAAAGCAACATGTTTGAAGTCAAGAATTATAAAATCTTGAAGTTTCTTGACCATTGCGAAACGTCGAGATTCTGTTAAAAATGTCCTCAACTTTGAAAAACAAATAGTCGTTTTATAAAATACAAAACAAAAATATTGTCGCGAATTAATAAAGTTAGATAGATCAAAAGTGCTAAAACGATGCACCAAGTGTCGTGGGTTAAAACACGTACCTATCTATCGCTCCCATAGAAATTTTTCTATTATATAACTGACCAAAAAATCAGTAGTGGTTTTTAATTAGTGACAAACTATTAAACAGTTGCTTGTATGAAAATATTTGACATACAAACAATTTCCGTTTCAACTGCATAATATATTTTTCAAACTATACTGAACCCGTAAAAGGTTGCCTGAGACAGCCTGTTTCCTTCACAGCATAAGCCCCTAGGGAATTTTCAGTTTTTCACTTTACTCACTTTCCCAGAAGATTGACATCAGTATTCATTTATCTTTTTGAGAAAGCTGAATAAAAAGTAGGAAGCGTTTTGTGAGATTGCTTGTTGTTTGTTTGAGGAAAGTTAAAATGAGGGACTTGTGAAAATAGGGATGTATGTTTGTATATGCCGTTTCGTAAACAAAGAGTTTACATGTAACTTTTTTGCGTACCAAAGTATACGAACTAAAATTATAAGCTAAGGTTGGTACAAATAATTAGTAATAAATAATTTGACAGCAAATAATAAGTAGTCAAATGTATTTGACGCAAGGCAAAAACGTTGACCACTGTGTTTTAATCTTCTTGACACTGTACCTATTTTGCAACAAATGTCAAACATAGGAGCAATTTTATTGGACATGAAAATCAAATTTTTTAGGTAAAAGAAACATTAGCACACCCTCAAGTATAAGCGGGGTGATGCTATTCTAAGCCGGCATGTCAAAGCACAAATGCGAAACAAGATTGTTTAAAATTACTATTCAAAAATATTACTATTCTCTCAATCCATGTTATCCAAAATATGGAGAAGTTAGTTAGGTACAATTATTAAACAGAAAATATTTTTTGGAGATCCTATTTTAATGCCATTGTTTACAATGATAGTGACGTCATAATTATGGCAGATTCATACTAAGAATCGTTAAAAGTAGCTCATTTGACTAGTCTAATTTGCATAAAGCTAATTCAACTCGCAAAATTTAACCAATCATTATTACAATTTAAATTATTTCGATGAATAGCCTCGATAACAAACTACTCTCCAAAATTTACAAAGGGTCATTGACCGAAATAATAGTTCAAACTTATAATAATAACGGACCAGTAATCCTAAATTCGGATTAATTCAATCGGGTTGCGGTCTACCAAATCAGATGAGAGCAGGGATGTGAAGCTTTAATCGTTTATTAAAATAAGCGATGTTTTATTCGAAAAGAATATTCGATCTTTAAAAATGAATTAAGATACTGAAGGAGAGGGGTCATTGTGGCCTTTGACAAATGCAGAATACAGGGTTGTACGGAAAAAGGAACACGCCTGGAAGTCTACAACTTTCAACCGAGGAGTTCCCAAGCGTAGAAAGCAGAACGGTTTGCCGCTGCAGGGCTCTAGGTGCGCTATATGACATAGGCTTTCAAACTGTGTTCTAGGGCAGAAGCGCAGTTTTGCCACCTTGGTCATAGCAGGACGTACGGAGACTGAGAGACACAATAGCCTACTTATCAGGCTAACTTATGTAATTTCGGTAAACGTTACCGCGTTTTAGAAAACTAACAGCGCCATCTATGTAACAAAAGTGGTACTAAGTACAATGGTTTCTTGTTACAATACTTTATTTAATCGAATAGGTAGTTTATAAAATATTCGATTTTTTTGTGTTACGAACTTGCGCCAATAAATCGTTTCGGTACTTGCGCCAAATCCAAGCATGACAGTTTATTTTAGGTCTTTATTATTTTGTTTTGATAAACATCATTCCGCCGAAAATATATTTTAATATATTTTTATAAAATAACAAACAAAAATTATTATGAAATGCGTATAATCAAGCAAAAAATATGACAAAATCCATTTCTTTGGATAAACTAAATTTATTTCTAATGTATCGATTGTAGAAATAATCGATTATTACAAAAATCGATTTATGATACAAAAGTCACATCCCTGGTCCAGGGTCTACCAAATCAGACGAAAGCTTTAACAATATTGAATAGGTAATTCAAATATTTTGATAATATTATATTATACAATAGCTTCAAGTCTTGTGTTCAACATACCTTGAAAGCCAATTCTATTTTTATGGAACTTTTTTGTTGTTCAACAATGTAAAGTTTGTAATAACAAATATAAAAACTTTTTCACTGGTTCTGAATAAAATCATTTTATAGGTATTATACATAAACCTAAATAAATATCCCTGGACGAGACACAAAGCGTCATCTAGGCCATGGGTGCTAGACAACTGTCACTGGTAACAACTGACCCTAAAACCTATTTGTTGATCACAAATTATCTTTATTGCAAATGTTAGGTGACCCTAGTGTCTTCCGCGTGAAATCAAAACTGTAAAACAAAAGTTCCTCGAATACTACATAATACTCGCCTTAATTAAATAATTAAAACATACTTACAGTTTGGAAGGATCTTTAGAGTAACAAATACAAAAATAAGATAACTTATATTGTGGGGATTTTTACTAGTTCTAAATGAAATCCATTCTATATTATAAATATCATGATTAACATCACTTACTGGTAACAACTCAGCCTTTGCCGGTCCCAAGCCCGGATGAGAAATTGAGGAGGGTTGGTCAGAAGGAAGACACTGACCATAAAACAAGATGCTTCATAAGGCTATCAAAAGCCTTGGGATTCCGCCCCCTAAAGACAGGAATGTAAGCACGGTTGCATAGATGGCAGCCCCATCACCGTGATCGAGGTGCTGTGGACTAATTACCTGCACGCCTTTAAATCAACAATTAATTCTGAAACCCAAAGAGAGAAATACCGATCGATCCCCCAACGACGACCTTTAGCGCTAAATTACGGACTCGAATCGGATGCTGGAATGTCAGGACCATGACTCGTCCAGAGAGGCTACCTCAAATAGCCAAAGTTATGAGTGACTACGGCATCCAAATTTTAGGTTTAAGTGAAGTAAGATGGAATGGTTTTGGAGAGGTCTCAACAGACCTTGGTTCAACGCTACTCTACAGTGGCAAAGAAGATGAAGACGCATCGCGTGAATATGGCGTAGGGCTTCTGTTAAGCAGAAATGCAAGAAAAAGCCTCTTACACTGGAAGCCAGTATCAGATCGCATCATAACAGCGCGTTTCTCATCAAGAGTAAGAAAAATATCTATCGTGCAGTGTTACGCCCCAACCAATTCAGCTTCCCCGGACACGAAATCACAGTTCTATGACCAGTTGCAATTAACACTAAATTCAATCAAAAAACAAGACATCGTTATTCTATTGGGTGACTTTAATGCGAAAATGGGATCTGACAACAAAGACCGAGAGCACTATATGGGGTGTCATGGGGCTAGTGGCAGTATAAATGAAAATGGAGAGCTATTTGGAGACTTGTGCTGTTCCAACTCACTAGTCATTGGAGGCACGCTGTTCATACACAAAGAGTGTCATAAGGAAACATGGATCTCCCCTGACGGTGTAACTCGCAACCAGATTGACCACATTGCCATAAGCAGAACCTGGCGATCGTCACTTTTAGATGTCCGAAATAAACGTGGTGCCGACGTTGACTCAGACCATCATCTTGTAGTAGCAGAAGTGCGATTGAAAATAGCTGCTGTGCAGAGGAAAACCGCCAGAGTCTCCAAGAAGCTTAATATTCAGAAACTTAAGGACCCTGATACTAAACGAAAATTCAGCTTATGTCTGCAAAACCAGTTCGAGATGCTAGAGGAGCTGGAAGACGAACAGCTTGATGAGACGTGGACACGGGTACGAACTGCCTTTACCAAAGCCGGAGAAGAAACGCTTGGTTTTGCCTCAGCTGAGAGGAAACCGTGGATGTCAACTGAGCTATGGCAAGCAATAGAGGAAAGACAGCAGGTAAACTTACAGCTTACTTCATTACAACCTGACTCTGCACAAAAGGATGGCTTTAAGGAGCAGTACAATTCTCTACGCATCACTGTAAAGAAACTAGCCCGGCGAGATAGATGTCGTGTCGCTGAAGAACTTGCGCAACGTGCAAAAACTGCAGCTCAGAGGAAAGACATGAGAGTTTTGTATGACGCCACATCCCTGCTTAGTGGGAGGCGGGCTACTCTGTCTAAGAAACCTCTGAAAGCCAAGGATGGACAACTCTTGTGTACAACTGAAGAGCAGCTAGAAAGATGGCACGAACACTTCAGTGGTTTACTCACACGTACTGTTGGTGCAGCGGACGAGAGCTTCTGTATAATTCCTGATGATTTACTTGATATACCCGTGACCACCCCAACCGTACATGAAGTAGTTAAAACTATCCGCCAACTTAAATCTGGCAAATCTCCTGGTGTTGACAATATTAACGTGGAGCTACTTAAAGCAGACGCAGTGCGATCATCTGAACTACTGCACCCTTTGATAGCGCGAATCTGGGAATGTGAACAAGTACCCACAGAATGGAAACAAGGGCTGTTGGTTAAAGTTCCGAAGAAAGGTGACTTATCTCAGTGTGACAACTGGCGCGGCATAACATTACTTCCTGCTGCTGCAAAAGTTCTAGCAAAGATCCTGCTGAACCGGATGTCACCTCACATAGAACGAACCCTACGCGAAGAGCAAGCTGGTTTCCGCCCTGGACGCTCATGTGCTGACCAAATAAACACGCTCCGGATACTTATAGAGCAATGCGTAGAACTGCAGTTTGAGGTTTACATAACTTTCGTAGACTTTGAAAAAGCATTTGACACCGTAAAATGGAGTGCAATGTGGTCAACACTGAGAAGAAGAGGTGTACCAGGAAAGATAGTCAACATCATTAAATCTTTCTACACCCAAAGCACCTGCAGAGTGGTGCACGAGCAGACGCTAGGTGATCCGATAGAAATCACCGCAGGAGTCAAACAGGGATGTCTTTTATCACCTCTATTGTTTATTATCCTGCTTGAAGTAGTACGAACACCTAGAGGACTACAATGGGGAAGAGGCATGTTAGAAGATCTAGATTATGCGGACGACATAGCGTTAATATCTCATACTGCAGCGGAAATGCAAGAAAAGCTAGAAGCTCTACAACTCGCGGCACTAAAAATGGGATTGCGTATTAATGCGCGGAAAACTGTCGACCTCCGCGTATGCTGTGACGATCAGGACCCTCTACTCCTTGACAACAAGCCCCTCTTGTCCGTCTGTAATTTTACATACCTGGGCAGCACAATTACCAACCGTGGTGGCTCAGACGAAGACGTGGATGGCAGGATAAAGGAAGCCAAAGGTGTGTTTGCCCAGTTAAAACCTGTTTGGAAATCCAACATTCTCACCCGGCGAATCAAAATCTCACTCTTCGACTCCCTCGTAAAGTCAGTGTTGTTGTACGGATGTGAGTCGTGGAAGGTAACGAAAAACTTGTCGAACAAAGTCCAAGTTTTCGTAAATAAATCGTTGCGTTCCATACTCGGCATCTACTGGCCGAACACCATTCGAAACGAGGAACTGTGGTCCATATGTAAGCAGTCACCAGTCGCGGAGGAAATCGCTCACCGTAAATGGAGTTGGATTGGGCACACCCTACGACGAAGCGACGACAACCTGGCCAAGATTGCCTTCGAGTGGCAGCCAAGCGGGAAGCGTCGACGTGACAGACCTGTCGAAACCTGGAGGCGTACCACACGAAGCGAGCTGAACGCAGTTGGAGCCTCCTGGGACCAAGCGAAAACCACGGCGCAGAACAGGGAGGAATGGAAGAAGCTCTCCAGGGCCCTTTGTACCAGCGGGGTACCATAGGACTTCAACAACACTGGTAACAACTGACCCTAAAACATATTGTTGATCACAAATTGTGACTATCTGTATTGCAAATGTAAGGTGACCCTAGTGTCTACCGCGTTAAAACAAAACTGAAAGAACAAAAGTTCCACGAAAGCTACATAATACTCACCTTAATTAAATAATTAAAACATACTTATAGTTTGGAAGAATCTATTTGGATAACTTAGAACATTGTTTCCCAATTGTCAATGATCGATTTTCTGTTAGCAAAAATCACACTTTCAAAACACAGTTTTATGAACAGATGAATAAAGCCCAAAATAATTGATATCTGATTGATTTACTATGGGACGCCAATTTTTTTTTTCATATTTCCACCCATGTTCCATGCAGAAAGTTGTTCAGCATGTTCAAGGTCAGAATATCCTCTTGAAACTAATTCCACCCACACCTATGTATTTGCATTCGTTGGAAGAGCACACAGTAGGTGGTGCCAAACGTTCTACTTGGCCGCTTGGCTCTGTGAATATAGTTACTTGACTATCTTCACTTCCCTATTCTAATGGTAGGAAACCTCGATGGGTGGTGCCGGCTTAGAACAGCATCACCCCATAAGTTTTCCGTGAGAGTCGTGAAAGACGACTAAGGGATGGATCCAGAAAAAGGCAGCATCGTTTCCGGTGAACATCTTCAACACCAATCCGCCTGCTAAGCGTGGTTAATATGGCAATATCTCAGCTTAATGTTTCCCCTGTCTTTGATATTATACGTATTTTTTATGTTCTCACAATTTGAATATATGAAGAAACGGTTTTTTGTTGTTTTGACCCTAGGTATCTTTACTATTTTCTGTCATTAACTTCTGATTTTCGTAATTAAAATGTAAATCTGTAACGGCACAGAATATCATCTTTCCACGAATTAATTTGAAGACCCGATCCGAAATGGTTATCGAACTTCAAATCTATCGATTCTTTGAAACAGCTACGGACTAAGCTTTGAAACGTATGCACTCATGAATATTCGCCTAGATAATGCTGAGTTTAATATTGGGCTAAAATGCTATACCTAGTGCTAAAATTTCACGCGTTAGTATCGTAGGATATATTTATGTTACTTCAGTCTGTAGTATTTTGAGTAAGTATTCATGTTGTATTGAAAACCTGTAGGTAGATGGGATTTATTTTGTGGCGTTGGTGATGATGAATACTGCAGTACCTAAGAATTCAAGCAAGAGTACATACAGCAAAAAAGTAGAATTTTATAACAAAGTATTTAAAATTTCTGTGACCTCATACTAATTCAATAAAAAAAGAGCATCTTGCTTGGTCAAATCTATTCGGTGCTCTGACAGTCTACTTAATATCTATTTGACGTAAAAATCGCCTCTAGCATGCATAGGGAGTTAATAGTGGTGAAGGGTGACATCTATAGTAGGTTGGAGCGAAAATATGTACATACTAGGTAAATTAAAGTACCTAGAATGATGTAAGAGTATGGATTTGTAACTGAAAGGGAATCTGATGGGAACCAGCATGTATGGAATACCACTGATAGTTAATAATCATCTATTGTGCATAAGTTTTCATTGTTAAACTCGTAAAATAACATGATTGAACACACTATAAAGTAGTCATATGAACACGTCATATATTGCTAGCCCATATCGGAACTCTATACATTACGGTATGCTGACAACCTACATTACAGACCGCGGTAACATCGCAAGATTTACTACAAACAGAGATACCAAGTGAGTAATAGATACTGCTACTAGTACTAGCAGCAGTAGGTAGTAAGTTTCCATGTATTGGGTCCAAAATAAATTCACTGCAAATATTTTAAGCGCAAGGGTCCTATTAAATTCACTGCAAATATTTTAAGGGCATGCGTAAATATGTATAAGAAAAACATCTAACGCAGTTAAAAAAAGATCTACACGCTAGATTTTATTTTTGATTTTCGAACAAACTTTTTAATTAATTATGTGAACACCCTTTGACTGACCCGACTGACGTTCCGCCACGTAGACAGGATTCACTTACACAGCACGCACACTAACAACTAACCAATCACAGCACCTTTTTTTGGCGCGTAATTTAAATTCATCGAAGTGTGTGTTTCTAGGACAAACAGGGTGCACTTTTTTCGTATTGTTTTTTTTTAGTTAAATGCAATTTTCTCGAAAACTAGCGTGCAGATTTCTTTAAAAATTTGCCTGTACATGCTTATTTATTTATAATTTATTTGATCTGCCCCTAAAATATTTGCAGTGAATTTAATAGGACCTTATATATTAGTTACTTCTTATAACTAGTATGAAAAACTAGAATTCTTTGCACTCTTAAAACAAGTTAATGAGGCCCGACAGTAACAGTTACAGTCAAATAGGATAAAAACATCTGTCTATTACGATCAACGTGAAAATGATGAATTAAAGTTATCCTTAGGTAAATCATAATTAGGTATTTTTGTTTAGTTGAAGGTCCATGTTAAAAGATTTCCTGCATCATTATTAAATTGGAAATCTTCAATTTTGAAGAAGTCAAAGGCAATTTTGTAGGGGTTAAAGGCAACTTTTGATTTCAGTTGGTCTGGCGTTTCGACCATACTGACTTACTGACGTAACCGAAGATCCACTCATGAATTATGTGCGGTCGCACCGACGACGGGTTGAAAGATGTGTTTCCAAGTTGCCGACTTTGATGCAGGCTGGATTTTGTATGGAAGGTAATTTTTTTCTCGTCGCTTGAAGTATTTTCTCATGGGAAGTTCATGCGGTCTGAATGCACACTGTCAGTATTCGGAGAGCAGTCCCTTACACATCACATCGTACCTCTACGGCAAGATCGTGTTGAATTAATAAACTTCTGTCACAAATGAGGGAGACAGCGCGCGGGGTAGACGCTTACTGACGTTTACTGGAATGAACTGGAATTTCAGAGAAACTCAAGGTAACTAAGAAGTTGGTTGCCACGAAAGTCATAATCCTTGCATTCAAATAAAATCATATGAGGTTCTTGTATCAGATTTAGACCTTTATTTTGTTCTCGTATTGAATTTAGCAACCCTGGCTGTGTGGTAAGTAACAATCGGGAAAATCTTAAATAGGGTCGAGTGATTCTTCTGTAATCTCTCTATTTTGAGCTTCTGTTTCAGTGAAAACAACCTTCAATTTTAGTCATGCCGGCGTGACGTACCTAAAGATCCGTTCATGAAATATTTCCATGAATTATGTGCGGTCGCACCGACGGGCTGAAAATTAAATGCGTTCCCAAGTTGCCGTGTAAATATCTGTGATGCAGTGTTGTTTCTGTTGTTTATCGTTGTTCGGTGATGTTTACTGTTGTTGCGATTTGTGGCGATAGTATTTACGCTCCGTTTCGGCTGTAGGGTCTGGAGTTGATGGCGAGGATTTTGAAGTGACTGGTTTGTGTGCCGAAGCCCGATATGAATTCGAAATGATGTAGCCTCTAGAGTTACAAATTAGTTAGTAGATGAAGACAATGAAAATAGTATTCCGTGCAGTATTCGTGTAGGTATCAAATATCAGCCATACTCCAAGATCCTAACTCAAGGATTTTCGTAAATTAACTAAGATACGACGAAGATTTTTTGAATCTAGACTGGAAAGTTTCTGTTTGCGGTAAATTCGAAAAAACATTACAGAAGGGTTGATTTTGATTTTAGAATTGTAAAGTTTTTTTATCATTATTTTTAACAAGATTGCATCACTGCTTCACAGGGCTGAGAAATTGATGTATACCATTGGCATGTAGATTTGAAAGCTCGATATATTTATCACGGGATAAGCCGTATCCTCGTATTGGTGTAATTTCACACGAAAATGTTTCTGGTGACTTTTCCTTTAATAAGTTTGCCTCACTCATAATAGACCTGAGAATTTCATTTTTTATAAACTGCAATTCCCCATTACCTACCTCCCAAACTAAAACCCTATCAAGTCCACCGAAGAGAAAAAGGCAAGCGGGTCCATATGTCGCAGCGCTTGGCAAGGTTCCACTGATTTGTCTACTCCGTCGCTTTTGTACCTTATTGTTTTGCGCCCCATTGCGAACGCCAAGGTGGTTCCTGCATGCTTCATTACGTGGTCCACCTTTTCTGAATTCCCTTTTGGTGTACTGAAGTGTAGCTTTTGACATCGGCGATTTTTGTTAGGAACAGGAGCAACATTGTTTGTTTTCAATAACTTTCTATTCCTTATTTATTAGAGGTACAACACACGATCTTTGAAAAAGATTGATTTATATTTTGAAAGCGAGAAGTATAATGAAGTGGTAAATTATTATACCAAAACTAGATACAATAGATATACATTTTGAAAGTAAAATCAAGCAGATAGACCGTAATGAACTGATAAAATGCTCTTAAAAGCCAATTCTTTGAAAATTGCATTGAAAGCTCAGCAGGCAATGAAACCACTCGCTAAGCTTTTAGAGAGTTTCGGTATATAGAGCCGGTCAAACGGTGGCCAAATCAATTCGTAGCCAGCCGCAGGTTATAGGCTCAAAAAACTTCAGATTTTTGGATTACATGCAAAATTTTCCACCGCAGCGGGCAGGCAGGATTTCAACCTACGACCTTAGGCACCTGTACTACCGACGCCACTATCAAACCAACTAGCATCTAAATTGTTGACCTAATACGGGAAGTGTTCTAAAATTTGGTATTCAACTATCTTTAGTTTCTTAAGTGTTAGAGTCAACTTTCTTTAGTGTTGCGAGGCATGGCTCTTCCGGGAAAGTGAGCGCAATGCAAGATGTTGCCTGCACTAACAGCTTATACTGCATATTCTACCGCAAGCAGGTTTTGAATCTGTGATCTTCGGCATCTGTACTGCTAAAGCCACTACCAACTGGGCTACCGCGGTTCTATCCTAGCCTGAGAACTGCTCACTCTATAAGGGGCGCCGCACATAGACGGTCATTTTTTCGCGCGCCGTTGCGCGACTTTAACGGTTACATACGGTTCATTTTCCGATTTTTCTGATTAAGTCGAGCGACGGCGCGCGGGATAACGGCTATCTGTTTGCGCTGGCCCTAAGACTTACTCAAGCAAATTAGACTCTCGGAGAGTCTTAAAATAGAGGGCCGGTAAACGGAAGCCAAATTGATTCGCAACCAGCCGCAGGCTTCATGAACTTCTGGTGTTTTGCCTCCAAAAGGCATTGTTTCGCTCAGGTAAGCGTTTCGATTTAGATGTTAAAGGCTACAAACACACGTAACGTCCATTTGTGCGTTAGTTTTGCGCAGTGCTATCGCATGTGTTAGGAAAATGCGATTTTCCACGTTGTTAACATACTAGCCATAGGTTTATATCAAACGGTTTGACAGATGCATCTGCTAGCGCTGCCCGTCGCACAACGCTGCGTTGACGGATGCGTCTGTCATACCGTTTGACATATCTTTATATCAACCGTATTTGTATGAAGGTTTACCTTACCTTTTGTAGGTACATAGAAATTTTAATTTTTATAAATTCCATTCTTTGTATAATAAAATAAGTAATTCGTTCTTTGTTTTGTTTTTATATTATGCTAAGGATTTTTGTTTTGTTTTTATACTTGTTACTTTTATTGAATAAATATATTTTACATATAATTCTTTGTATTGAATATTTAAAACATTCAAATATTTTCTACTGTAGATAAGATTTCAACGTGTATACTTGCCTGCCTATAAACGGTATAAAAATATAGCATTTGCTGAATCTATTAGTCAGTTTTTAAGTAATCCACCAGTAGGTATAAACGAAAACAAAAAGAAAATATCGACTAAATTGTGCCTAATATGAATCTTATTGACTGTGTTAGTTTTGTGTTGATTTCCATCAATACTTTTAAAAGTGCTTTGAAATTATGTGTCAGGTACAGCTTGTTTAAATGAAAGGTATTATAGTTTGTTTTATTGTAAACAGACGGCTGATGTAGCGCAGTGGTAGTTAGTGCGTCTGTCTCCTTTTTATCAATTTGTTTCCAATCTGGTTAGAACATTGCAGGCCGATCCACATGGTTTTCTAAAAAGAAAATGGTTCTGTGCTTCGGAGGGCACGTTAAGCCGTCGGTCCTGGTAGCTATTTATGATTTCTTAGACAGTGGTCGTTACAAAACCATGTCAGAGGCCTGATACAGGTAGTAGGCGGTTGTAAATCTCTGAGACCGGGGTTCGGCAATTCGTTTGACGACTCGGTGTCCTATTCGTAGAGAGAGAGAGACTGCAAACACAAAGGTAAATCTATTTAGTGTTATCTCATGTCTTGCAGTGCACCGTGTTCGTCTGGCAGCGGTTTACTGTTTGTACCTAAATCGATTTGTAGTGAGCCCGCAGCTTCGTATGCCTCAGATGTTTAGGTTCTTTCCAGCTAGAATTGTTTTAGAGCAGGAATGCATTCAGGAAAAACCTTACAAAATAGTTTTGACAACTTGTAACAAACATGGAATTTTGGAGCCATCGCGGTGGGAGCATTTTGACGTGAGGCTTGCGGGCGGCCGATCATATCATAACATAAAACATTGCCAAATCGTTTAGCAACACGATTTTGTGCTCTCACAAAACATTTTGCACCCAACCAACTGATTTGGAATAAGGGTAAGCAGATTATGATTGTTGGAGCATTTTGCTAGAATCACCAGCAACCTTTCATCTTTTCGTCGTTAATTACGTGTAAGCTAAACATAGATCTATGGGCTTCCATTTCATACTTTCCTCAAGGCTGATGGTCTTGACGTTACCACCAAAGCTTAAGAGTTTAGAGATGAACTGTCACCAAATCACTTTATCTTGAGTTCCGTATATATTATCTGTGCTTGAGCATAGGTTGTTGAATCTTTCAACATACTTATTATCGTGTCTAAGGACGGCATCTGCCTCGACTTACCTAATTTCTCCATGCCTAAGTAAGTACACAAAATCAAAGTAGGTACCTTCCTACCACCCGGCTCAAATCCACTTTTTTACAACATCTCGGCACCTACAAAATTCGTGCTATTAGCGACCGCAACAAAACCAAGTCCATACCTGTCGCAGGTTTCTAAAAATAAACTGAGCATCCTTTGTACCGAGCAATTTAGGATAGTTTGAAAAGGCTTTGTCCGATTCGTTCAGCAAGACTCTATCGAGCACTACCGATATCGCCTGTTTTATACGAAACGTTTGTTTCCCTTTTCTTGATATTTTGTGCGATATTTCCAGCCAGTTGAAGTGGATTGGTAGGTAGGTACGTGTGGATTTAAAATAGCTAAGATCTGTAGTATTATATTGCGCCAAAATTCTGTTAGTGTCAGTGTAAGTCATGCTTCGAATATTATTATTTTTAATTATAATAGGTATAACACATATTAAGGTGGGCTTAAAAACCAAGCGACAGCGACAACGACGCGCGTCGTTGCCGCTGTCAAATGACTGGTTTGTATGGGTTTGTATGGGGAACCAGAAAAACCAAGCGTCGGCGTCGTTGCGGCGCGCCACGACGCCGTCACGTTGACAGCGCGCTGAGAAGCTTAGAGTTTGTATGGGATGCGGTCGGGTTTTTCTACAAGACCGCAGCGACAACGACGCCGTCAAAATTTGACGGCGACAACGACGCGCGTCGTTGTCGCGTCGCTTGGTTTTTAAGCCTATCTTAAGCATGAACACCGAGAGTTCCATCGTGTCCTTATTAAATTGACTAAAGGGTTTTTAGATATCGCACCTTGAAAGACTTTTTCAGCTTTTACAGGCTGTAATTTTGCTTGCCGGCTGTTAATAAAACCCGTAATATCGTGCAAAATGATAATTTTTAGGTTAAATACCTATATTATGGAGTGAATACCTCTTTTTATGAGATAGCAGAAGTTTTCGGGGTGTTGTTACTGGGAGGTCCCGAAAGAAATAAAAACGTGTCGATACGCATAACCCGAGAGGCGAAAAATAACACATTTTTCAAAGTAATTTCTAGAATAATTTTATTTAAGGAAAATCTTTGCTAGGTACAGAAATAAACTTTACTTGTTTTCACAAACAGGTGTAACCTTACATGACTTTGATCTTTGCCGTCGATTATTTTCGTTTCCCAAGTTATAATGAATGTTCGAAACTCGCTAGCACCTACATACTTACCGTCAAGGTCCCAATTTAATAAACCAAAATATTTTTACCTCAAATACGAATAAAGCAAATCGCCATACGTACCTGACAATAGAAAGGGGAAGCCACAGACAACCAAAGACATAGAGATAGAAATGGCAAACGTATTTCATAAGAGTATACTCATCCATCTTGGGTTTCAGCTGAAATTTTTGACAGTTTGTAATGCAAACCAAGATATTCACAGGGAAAACTACCGCCCTTTCCCTGGATCCATATCTTCCTTAGTCGCCTTTTACACGGGTAGAAATAGGGTAATGCTATTCTAAGGTTGAAATGTGGAAAAATATTTTTGGCCCTCCCATAAAAGTGTACCAGCGGCATAGAATACATAATAGTACAGGCCAGCGAACCGAGTGAAATTGTACGGAGAACCAAAACAAATTTTATTTCGGCTTATGTTTCATGGGCAAAGTTGTTCAGTTTCATGGGCTGTTCATCCCTTAAAATATTTCTCCCCTTCAAACAGTCAAAGCTAGAAGCTTCTTCTGCTTTCAGTGGCAAATCTACATCCAGTTTTCTAAGAGGAGGATATAGAAAAACTTCCGAAAGTGCGTGGCAATTTCCTTGGGCACATATTGCGAATAGTGTAACTGGGAAATTTTCGATCACCCACCGCCGTCGGGTTCATAAGGATATGTTTTGGGGTCCCGGTGCTTGTCGGAAAAACTCACCTTGCTGCCGATTTTTTATATCTTTGGATCTCAAGAAAAAATTGAGAGTTGGTTACCTACAATGGGCGTTATTTGGAGAAACTAATCAACAAGATTGCGTTGGTTGTACGCCTAAATAGACTTTGAGGATTATGTGTCAAATTTTGACACTTATGTCACCTTGGACGATGGCGGCGTACAGCGCCATCTTGCGGTTTAGTTTCTATAAAAAACTCTCATTGTTTTAACAGCGAGGTTTACGACATAGTATAGTTTATCGGCATGGATAAGACTGACACAAAAAAGGGACTTGTGAAAAAGATTATATACAGACTGTTAATTTAAATGTGTGCCATAGCTGAAGAGCAGGTTGAGTGCCGACAGAGGAACCCTTTTAAATATTTAAAAAACGATCTAGTTGGTGTATTTAAATTATCAAATTGTATTTTACCCAAGAACTGTGGGTGGATAACGAATATAACACCAATGTTAATACAAAAAACATACCTAGTTTTGGGTTTACGTCGCTCACGCTGTATTGAGAAGTGTATGAATATAGCATGACATCAAAGATGTAATTTTTCTGACATCAGGAAATTCTGCGACTAAATTATAAGCCAGCAGATGAAATCCTTGCTTCAGTAACTAAAATTGCTGGTAGTTCCTGCCTGCACTGCCTACTATCTACCATTGCTCTCTAGGCTACAAATTTCCCCACACAAAGGGTTTGTCCGTTAAGTAATAGCCTATTTTACGTTCCACAGGCTCGCCTGAGCAAGCCTCTCTCCTTATAACAGAGTAGGTTCATCAGTCTGACTAAGTTTACTATGTTGGTCTGCTACGCCAGAGGCTGTTAGCTTGTGGACGAAAACTATTGAGATTTTGAAATTGGATAAAAATCTTAAATGAATATGAGAAAACGATGGCCGGGACGTGAACCCTAGACCATAGGGTACCGTCCCACTGTTTTGCCAACTGAGCTACCGGCGCCTGGCCAATCCTATCCTAACTCTTTATGCATGTCTTGAAACGACGATTTAAGCGACATCTTAAATTTTCTCATTTTCATTCATGATAATATTATAGTACTGTAAGTTCACTGAAATCCCAATACATTGGATTATAGTGTAATTAGGTTACTGCTACATTTTTTGTCGTACAGCCTTTCTAAAAACAAATATTTGTACATATGGAATGAAAATAAAAGAATGTGTGTGTTTTGCGACATGTAATTACGATGAGACGACGCAGGATATGGACTACATTTTTTAACTAATAACTTTCTACAAAATTCATAAAACTTATGGGTAGCTTGTAGTGATTTTGATACTTAAGGTCGTCCGGTTTTATTGCATGTAAAACTGGTCAACGTGACCTTTCTCTATAAAAAATAGGGTCCATAACCCTCCAAATAAGATTCCTTTAAAACTCAGACAAAAAAAGCTTACTTATAGAATTTCAAGCCATGTGAGCAGTATTAGGTTAAGTAAGTACTTTTAAAGTATTTATCCAAAAATTGCCTTTTAAGAATTTAGCCCTAAGTGAACCGTAAAATCTCTTTATCATGTTAAAAGAAATAGCAATACAAAACGTTGGGACGTGTGTTGGGAGCCTAAAAAAGGCAGGACTTTTTGCCCGAATTCACAATCTGTGATGTGAGCAAAGTGCACAAAAGAGTCGTGGCATTGGGCGGTTCTCACATATACCACATATTCCTCCGATGCATTGTAGAACAAGATTATAGAGTCTTATTTAAAATCCAGAAGCCCGCCGGAAACCAAATTAATAGACAGTCTAGAAATGGAGCAAGTCTAGAAATAGAGCAGGCTGGCTGAAGTAGCAGTGGGCTGGCCACATCTGTTCTGTCATAGAACCGAGGCATAGTGAAAAAAAAAGAGAGAAGAGAAAGTGAAGGAAGCGTGTTCTCCAGTGGAAGCAGCACGCTCGACAGGCATAGCCTTGAACGCGATTCGGCCAGATGGATTGGTGTCTTAAAGAAAGCCGCATATTACGACTGGATGGCGAAACTGGTAGATCGTGAGTTGTAGCATACCCTAGGGGACACCTGTTTGCTGCAGACGACTGCTATGGCTGATGTGATACAAAAACTGGTACCAAGGCACAAGTTCTCTTATCAAAAAACCGGTAACATCACTAGTTTTATGCATCCAAATTGCGGTTATCACAGGCTGTCATTTGTATGGTGACGGATAAAAATCGCAAAATTTGGCGGTGCGTGTGCGTTTCGCCAAGAGTCGTGGCATTAACACATTACCTAATGGTGCGAGTCGGGTATTAGAAAAATGTATTCTGCGGTAGTGATGTGAAGGGTTACGTGAATTTGTAACCGTGATTTATAACCCACTCTGATATCCAATAATGAATTTTCAATACTAGGCAAATATGGTATACATAATATTAGGTCCTATTAAATTCACTGCAAATATTTTAGGGGCAGATCAAATAAAATATAAGCATGTACTAGGCAAATCTTTAAAGAAATCTACACGCTAGTTTTCGAGAAAATTGCATTTAACTAAAAAAAAAAACAAAACGAAAAAAGAGCACCCTGTTTGTCCTAACACTTCGATGAACTCAAATTACGCGCCAAAAAAGGTGCTGTGATTGGTTGGTTGTTAGTGTGCGTGCTGTGTAAGTGAATCCTGCCTACGTGGCGGAACGTCAGTCGGGTCAGTCAAAGGATGTTCACATAAGTAATTAAATAGTTTGTTTGAAAATGAAAAAAAAAAATCTAGCGTGTAGATTTTTTTAAAAATGCCTTAGATGTTTTTCTTATACATATTTACGCAGGCTCTTAAAATATTTGCAGTGAATGTAATAGGACCTTATATAATAGGTTAACAATACATACTTAAGGTGGATCGTTACGTCATACAAACGAAAAACCGCACTCCAGCCGTGTTGTTCATGAGCTGCAGAGCAAATTTTTGAATAAACTTCATGTAAAATGATGAAGACGCACGTAAATTTGTCGTAAAACTACTTATGGTTAAAAGATAATAAGTATTTTCTGCACAATAAAATTAAACGTGTTTATTGCAGCAGTAGCTCCATCTATTTTTGTAAAGTGGCGACTAGCTTTTTACGGGGAAATCTGATGGTTTAAAAATTCTTTTTAGGGTTTTGCGAAAATTTTATATACCCACGGGACTCCCTATCAAGTTTTTTAATCAGACTTGTGTCTCCTTTACAGACATAACTCCATTGAACTTTTGTATGGAAACGGAACGCCTTAAGTGGTGGATGACTAAAACGCCATCTCTTTCTGCAGTGGCCCTCAAATCTTTGTCAAACGTGTCAATAACTGTCGTATTTTCAACAGCCGTAAACACTCTCCCTAACAAGTAAGGGACAAAGACATGATAGATATTACGAGGATCTACGTAATCAATCGTATCACTTGCGTTTAGTTCAGTTGCGTGCGTTGAATAAGTAGCTACATATCTTTAACGGGTCTTTACATAGATATTAGTATGCTTCAATTCTTCTTCATCAAGTCGATGATAGTTAAAATACAACGTGTCAAACAATTTTTAAAGAAGATATTTTAATGTGATTTGAGACCTTTCCTAAAATAGCTAATACAAGTAACTGTTATCAAATACTCATCTCTGAAAGACACGAAAAGCTGAGCTAAGGGATCACGGAGTTATGTGGGCTGCTTTCAAAACATAGTTACAATGAATTATATTTAGCAACCTTTGGTTCTAAAAATGTCCGCCAGATTATTTCGCCCATATTCAGTCATATTTTGTCATTGTTAATATTCTTTTTCTATTATGTTCACAAAGATTCCATTTTTTATTGCTGGTGACTCTACATAGATGATAATCTTATACCTTAGCGGCAGCAAATGAAAAGGCCGTCAAAAATTGTCAAATTATTAGGGGTTGTTTATAAGCTGGATTAGACTGGCATCACCCTATTTATTTTTTGTGTGTTTCGTAAGAGACTCGAGGGTGTCATATTTATGAAAATTTTAGGCGACAGACTGACAACCAGTCAATATAGTAATACACATAGCTTTGAAACGGCCTTCAAATATTTGACAGACGTGGCTAGAACGACCATATTTTTCGGCCGTTGTTGCTCTGCCTACTTTTAAGAGATAAAGGCGTGATCTGTGTTTGTTTGTATTTGTGGGTGTGTGTGTGTTTATAAGCTGATAATACTATACGTACTCGTAGTTTCTTCAATCCATTACAAGTGTTCAAACTCATCGTTCGTAGCGTTCTAAGAACTCACATATCCGGTATTATCTCAAAGCAGCAGAAAATGCAACATGCCATCTGGGCGCTTCCGTGTACTTTTGTCGGCGGCGCCTTTCACAAAAATCCACTTTAATCCAGCAATCCATCGCAGTCTAGCTCACTCGGTCTATTGAAACAGTATAATATCGAAGGTCCGGACCATCCATCATTATTATTACATCCAGAGGTCCGTGGCTCTATTTACGGGTGCTGGTGATAGATATTGATATATGTCTAGAGTATAATAGGCTGATTTTTTGGTTTGGTGTAGTTCGAATTGGCGCAGTCAGTAGGATACTTAAATATTTTTATTTGTTGGAACACACACGAAGCGCAAAAGCTCACACTACCTACCTAGATTCAGCAACACAGTAGGCTATCTTACGCCTTGTTGAGTGTATTTATGACTCGCGAATACAGCAGAGTTGGTGCCTTGTACTTATATTGTATACGCCAGTCTAACTATAGGGTGATAATTTACTAGTGACCGATAGCGAAAACTTAGTTTTCCCAAGGAACATAGGTGGAAATCCGAAAAAAAGTTTTGGACCTCTTTTTACTTGATAGGATTTGACACATCTTTGTCTTCTCGCGAGCAAGATGAGTTTCTCTACAGTGCACATGCTAGCCATACCGGAAATCGCGAAAGGATGAAATTCCGTGCTCGCCCAGTGGAACAGCCTACGGCGCGTATTGCGCTTTTCGCTTCACACAGAGCTGCTTTTGTTTTTTGCAAAATATGCCACGCGAGAGTCATCCCATCGATATGTACAGTCAAACTCCGGTGAGACAACCTTACCGCGATTTCAAGCTTCATGCGCACGTGTCAAAAGTTAAAACTGTCTTACCTAGCCCGACGTTGACTGTACATTGTATCTGCCTCACTTGATATGATTTTTGTGCTCAGTACGTGCGGGGAAACGCGACTCAGCCTCACAACAATCATGAGACGTTACTTTCTCAAAACTTAATTAATTAAAGCAATCTTCGTAAGTCGAGGAAACTAGATGCTCCCAGAGACAGCTTGGAATGTTCAGCTCAGGAATTTATTTATTTACCGGGTGAGCAGGGGCGGAAGGGTCAAGCCTTACTTAATTAAGACCATGCAGGCTTGAACAACTACAGGCTTCTAAACTGGAGAATTAGATAGGTACTATTGGGTACAAAACTTCCTACAACTTACGGAAACTGTATAAGATTATGAGAACAGAGTTTGAAAATTTAGTTGGATGATGAATCACTTTGAAAAGAAAGCAGTAAATCGAAAATTTATGTAGAACAACACAATAGAAAATGACGTATCACTCGAATAAACCGGAATCCTAACTTTCTTCGTATTCCTAAAAATAATTACCTACGATACGTTGTTCAAAATATTCCCTCATTTTGTATTAGACAGCTAAATATTATGCAATCTAAAGTAATGCGAATTTGCAAAGCATGTAAAAAGATCTTATAAATGTAATAATATAAAATACTCTTTTAAGATGTGAACAGCCTATACCTTTAAATTTTATTTTAATGGTATTCAAAAGATTCTAAAAAAATACTTTCTAAAAACTCTTACAATACCAGCTTTTAGGTTCAGTGACGTTGGTAGGTACTTTAAATCGTATCTAAGATATTTATCCAAACGTCTCAGAGCAAAGAAGTGTTTTAAAGAAAACTATGAAAAAGAAGAATAAACTTTGAAAGACAGAAGTCTCAAGAATTAGTTAAAATATCGCTGGGGTGGGAATACTATACTTTTAAACTAAACAAAATAAAAAAAGTAGTATTAAAAACACAAATACCCGACTGCAGTAATTTCCAAGTTGTAAAATCTGCCATCTTGAATTTATGAATCATTAATATAGATAACTTTCAAAAACATAACCCTCCTTCGGCAGTCGGGTAAAAACCTGAGACCCATTGAACTAAAGAACTCTTTTTGGATACAATGTGTGCTGAAAACGCCAAAAAATAACAGGTAAGTAGGTACATAATTTTTTCTTCAATAGAAAATGCGTTACCGTTTGAAGTTCGTATTTTCTGTAAATTCCGATTTTGGAGAGTTTTCATTTCTTCAATCAATTGTTGGAAGAAATCTCTCTAAAATATGTATTTGCTCCTAACCGCTCTTCGAAGAGAAAAATTCTGAGTACAAAAGATAATAAGGTTGGGTTTGGTGAGGTAAAGTAAATCCCACTAAAGGGTTTCTGCTAGTGATGTTACATTAACGGTTTGAAAGCACTTGCAATCATTCAGGCGTGAATATTAGATATCTTCTACGTATCTTAGTAATCAATAATCAATTAACACAAACATTACTAGACTAAGGCACTTTACACACATTAAGTTCGTTTCGACGTTATTTTTGCGCTGCGCTATTATAGGAAAATGCGAATTTCTTCCATAGTGATCCCATATAAACACGATGACGCATGCCAAATGGTGCGTTGGTTGATGCGTCTTTCAAACATAACACAGAGCAAAGACAACGTCGAAACGAACGTTATGTTCGTAAAGCACCTAACTTCGTAAAAAAATTGGATCACATTTTTTGTGCAGCAAAAATTCGGGCTAGAATTTTTCAGTCTAGTCATTTAGATCTTGCCCCTTGCATACCCCTTCAGAATTTTATCTTTCATAGTTCAGTATCACCCTTCTTTGTGCGAGGATGTAATAAAAACTGACTTAAACTATTGACATCCTTAAAAACTTTAAAAACTTTTTAATCAGACATGCTTTCAAAAGAAAAGTTGCCCAAAGTTGCTCAAAGACAGCCCATTTGTGACGCTACTATATACTCGGTCAAAATAAGTACCTAAAGTTTTAGTCAGTCGTGCTTTCACATCACTAGTTACGGGTAGCAATACCTTTGGGTCTGGGTATACCGTATAATCCCTGAAATTCAGCATATTTAAAACCAAAACTTAGCCAAGTTGTAGTCAGTTTTATTTTTCATAACATTAACATTGCACCCTTTCACATCACTAGTTAGGGTAGCAGTACCTTTGGGTCTGGGTCTACCCGTATAATCGCTCAAAGACAGCATATTTGTATTACCGACCGAAGGACCTTAGCAGCCATTAGAACGGTGGGAAAATTTCCTTATTTACCCAGCCATCGGGTTGTTCCTATTAGAACCTACTTTCTGTTGGTTCATCGCTTAGTAAATGCTACAACAGTCCAGTGTTGGACAAGGGACTTTATTGGGAGTGTTTTCCATACTCACTACGCTTCGAAGGCTGGTTTACAAGCGCAACACAGGACTATTTTTCAGAAATATTTATTTCTATGCAATCACGTATAATTGTGTATCGTCGGTTTTCAATAACATCACACAATTGCTAATTATATATGTCGTCGTACATTAGGTACATTCACTCAGGGATTGGTAAATGCGTTTCCTATAAGAACAGCACAGCATCTTACACTTACACTCGTCTTTCACCGTAATTGTTACCTCCCAAAAGGGCCATATCCAGCAGAGGGCAGTTATGGAGGTAGATGATGATGATGAATACTAGGAATAACTAATAATCTAATCTGAAATCCCAAAACTGACCAAACGAGATTTGACCACAACACCGTTCAGAAACCGGAGACTTACCCGTTAAGTGAGCACTTAAGTTGAGTCGTATTAAATTACACAGAAAAAAAATATAAGTCCTCAAATGCAATTTTGCTAAAGTGCTCCATCTGGGCTCTCGCTTTGATGGTGCTGAATGATAAGGCTGGAGAAAATCTAGGTAACACCGATTTATTTAGGCGAGAAGATTTTCGAACGGTTCATTGCAGACTTAATTTTGTTTTTTGCTTAAAGTTAGAATGATTATAAAATCTTCTTTTTTGTTACAACAAGAGAAGACTCAAGTAAAGCAATATATTAACGAAATATTTATTTGATTGCGTTATTTACAGAATGCAATTCCCTGAAAAATTAAGAAAGTTATTCCTTTACCTAAATAAAAATGCACGAATTGGTAAAGGTATCCCTTTCGTAGGCATAATTTTTTTTCCACTAATATGTTTTAGCATAACATGTTTCGCATAATTTTTTTTCGCCTACCATTGCTTTGACATTATAGTTTCTTGCCATAATATTTATCTTGGCATAATCATATTTTAGACTATTGTATTTTATGCTAACAATATTTTAGCATAATTGCTTTTGTAATAATTTTTTTGGACTATTAAAATATATTTTTTATTAAGTTCAAATGGCAGGAAATGTAAGTCAGTTTAGTATTTTTTAAGATATATTAGGTTAAATTAGGTCAGTTTAGGTTAGGTTAGGTTAGGTTAGGTTATTTTTATACAATTTAGGGGTTCTTCTAATGCATTAGATTTTTATGCCTATTTTGATTATGGATATGACAATTTATGGTTTTGTATTTTAGGCCTATGTACTATTATGGCAATATTTTTTGTGCGTAAAGAAATTATGCCTAAACTGTTATGCGTACATGAATTATGCGTAAGTATTATTAGTTTAAATTACAGTGTGCCAAAATATATTATCCCAATTATTTTTATGCAAATGGATAGAGAACCATTGGTAAAACATATAAACCACCAAAATCGTTTTGGATCTATCTTTTTGTTTGAATAAGAGCATTACAATTAAATTAATTTAATTACCTATTTATAATACGTTGGACCAAAAATGTTTGATTGATGAAAACATACGAACTAAATCTAGGCAAATGTGAGGCACTAACTACTATTAGTAGGAGTCAAATATCTTTGATGTCATATCCAAACTCTGAAGTTTCGCACTACAATTTGTCACTCTTAAAAAATATTACAACAGAAATTGGCAGGACACGTAAACGCCACGTTGAAAAATTAGAAAAACGAAATTAATACATGTCAAACAGTAATTTCGTTCGCTCGTTCACAAAGTGCCAACGCGCGGGCGTTGTAGCTTGTAGCGCCTTGGAGGAAATATGGAGCAATATTGTATACGTACATAAAAATGGTTGCTCTTGCCCTTCCTTCAGGCACTTGGGGTAACTTGTTACCCGCTCGAGTGCTCGGTGTGTGAGTTGTGAATTTAGATGCGCGTATTGTTGATGAGATACGCGTTTTCCGCTTATGTTGCGATGGTATAATATTGTTGTGTATGTTGCCTCTTGATTATTATCGTAGGTTTATTTCTACAGCAGTAAGGATAACGCACGCACGTGAACGTGTAATAGTAGTTAGCGAATAAAAATAAACCACAACCATTGAAGTAACGAGCTTTCTGTATCGGATCTAGTTAGTTTTACGTAATAGAAGTCAGTTTTAGCTGGGCATAATCTGGAAATCCGTAATTAATATCGAACTACATTTGTACTGTGCTTTCAACCACGCAAAAAGCTACCTACTAGTTACCTAGTAACCGTTTAAAAGCTCTAGCGCTAGAGTTTATCAGGTCATTCGTCGACATGATATCCCGCATGTTATGAATGTTTGTGTCTGTTCATTTAGTTGGGTATGAGTTGGTTTTTGATGTCGTTTGCCCATTAGTCGTTAATGAACCGTGGGGCGAAAAGCTGCGGCTTATAAACTTTTCCACATTAAGCTTTATGCCACATCAGAACCACTCAACGTTAGAATCAAGTCGCATTTATTAGCTTTTCTCATCCTGTTTCGCAAACGACATGTTTTTACGTTATCAACCAGCTAATATATTATTTATTGTGTTCAGAACGATATCTCCCGTCCTAATGGCGGTTTTATATGTGTTTGTCAGTATTTGATGCCCGAAATAGCCTTGTAACTTAAATAATATTATGGTTGAAATGTCTACTTACTTACTATGAGAAAAAATTGTTTGGGAGTTTGTTTATTTAGAGCTAGACGCTTTTTTAATTTGCACTGGCTGTTGTTTTTGATGTGTACCGTGTGGTGCTTAGAAAAGCATCACCCACTACACTATCTTGCCCGTGGGTATCGTAAGAATTGACTGAGATTTGATAAACTGTCGCGGTGGTACACAGTCTTCTGAATTACTCTTAAACATTTGTCAGACGTTTACAGCACGGGCCGTTTTTACAGTCAATTACGCTCTGCCTACCCCGCAAGGGATATAGTCGAGATATAAGTATGTATATTGTTTTTGATTTTTTGTTTCGTTCGACTCTAACTTTATCAAAGTTCTCTTATCAGTTGCGTATACAAATATTTCTAAAACCTAAGATACATACTTTCTATTTGATAAAGATCATTTTTGATTTATGTATAAGTCATAACTCGTTCATAAGTCATAACTCACCTGCAATTATTTTAATGAGATATGACAACATGCGCCAAAACCTTGATATACCTAAATGAATTTGATTGAAATTATAATACCTATGTATGCACTGCAAAGCAACAGGCAATTAAGAAGGTTCAAGGCAACAAACAATTATTGGCAAAAAAGAACACCAATTTCAGCCAAAACCGCGGTAAAAAACATACTCCGTACCGGCTAAAATAACCTAAATTGTAACTTGGAGCCCATCAAAGCGATAAAAGATGGCTATAACGCGGATATGACATCGGCTGTAGTAAACATTTATCGAAGAAGCTTTCAGCAATTAATCAACCGTGGGGCCGGTCTTAATGCTTAGATGATCCTCGTAAAACGAAACGTAACTCCCCTGATCGAAATGAGAGCTTTATTGTCAGATAAAGTAGCGATAGCAGTATTTCAACAATATTGACACTGGAGTTAGGTATTTATCTTTTTTGACCGCCGAAATGAAAATGAGTTTTTTTTTCCGGCTGTGTCTTTAACCCTTAACATTATATGGGGCAGGTATCGTCCTACTGTTCTGCCACTAATTTTAAACCTCTTTAGATGATCCTCGTAAAACGAAACGTAACTCCACTGATCGAAATGAGAGCTTTATTGTCAGATAAAGTAGCGATAGCAGCATTTCAACAATATTGACACTGGAGTAGGTATTTTTCTAAACTTGTGGCCACCGAAATGAAAATAAGTTGTTTTTTTTTCTTGCTTCGGCCGTGCCTTGAACCCGGGATATTATGGGGTCTACTACTCTGCAACTAATACATATATTCGCATTATTTGCTAAAGCATGCAGTGCGTAGAAAGAATTACTTGCGTATGGCAAAGTACCTACTTTGATGTTGGTCTAGAGAAACAGGTTATAAGGACTTTCCTTTTTTTTCCTTTCATAAAATGTAACTAAGAACACGTTAACTACGCCTAAGAAGTAGGTATAAAGTTATTATAGCTCGAAACACTGACTTTAATAAAAAATTATCTACGAGAATGCCACCATCAGTTATAGTTTTAAAATTATTTGTAAATCCATCAGTCTGAAAAACCAAAAAGAGATTTGTCTTGAGCCCAATTAGGGAATAACATCTTTAGTATTGCAAGATTCAAAAGTCTTAGTAAAGTCTAATGCGCATTCACCAGATTTATTTCTAAGCCGCTTTTACAAAGAACTAGCTGGACTTTGGCTTATTTTGTTGCTGATCGTACAAGATGCCTGCCAAAGAAACTGGAAACTTAGCAAATAAAATAATAAAACAAAGGTTTACTTACTTTGAAATTGGCTCTCAATAAATTGGACTTATGTTATAATGTATACAACGCAAAAAGTAAAGTATTGCTTACTTGTTATTTATTTTATTACATACTAGTAGCCCATTAGCGGTTTCACCCGCTGCAACTCATTTTATTTTTTTATTTTCTCGACAATTGTATTGTAATACATATATACCTTCTTCTTGAATCACTCTAACTATTAGGTACAAAAATCCACATCAAAATCCGTAGTGAGGTTTAGGAGAAATTAGCGAATACCACGATAGATAAACACACAGACAGAGAAACGCAAAAAGCGACCTCATTATTGACCTCATTATAATATACAATGTGTATTGATGCTTTTAGGTACTATTATATTATATTTCAAATGTTAATCCCTTGCGAATATTTTAGTTACTTACTGAATTCGTTTTGAAGTTAATGAATCGTTTTGGTACGAAACATTTTATTTCTATGTTTTCTTTCATGCCTTGAGCTAAGTTCCCAATAAAATTTCATACGAATCTATCGCTTGCAGTTCCTTATAATACGTGTAATTTGCAGTGAAATAAATAAGTAATACAATTTATAACTTTCTACGTAAACCTCCGAGGCGGCGTTTTGCCAACTTTTTCTCCAATTTACCTCTTCTGCTCCTCAGGTAATCCTTTGACTAAGCGCACTATTTATTTGCGAAAACGCGGACGGCCCCTACAAATCCCCGTTTGGTCTGAAAAGGGTTCCTGACATTGAAGTATTCTTGAATTAAACAGGCTACCTAGGTGGTTGCTTCCCGACATTTCAACCTGACCACAGAGATACCTATGCAGGGTAAAATGGAAAGTGGGACTTACCTACCTACCTACAAACAAATATGGAAAGATAATTTTCTCTCGGAAATGTAAGAAGATCAATAAACCAATATTATTATTATTATGTTGGTACTCTTTCGAATCACGGGCCCACAGGGACCCGGTCCTTTGAGGCATGCGTGGGCCCAAAGCCAACAGCACAGAGGCCTTTTTATACCAAATAATCTAATGTGTGATGTGTACATCAAGCCGATACTAGCTCTGTCTGCACTACAGAGTTCACCCAGAGCCAGCACCAGCATGATGCAAGGACTATTGCAGGTGTGGGTCGGAATATTAGGGCTATGCTATGGGGAGGAAATTGCTGGACCGGTTGCTGGGATATTGGTTGAGACAACGGGACGCCTGCCAAATCAAATGTCTCAATCTTGATAATCTCGGCAGACGGTGACTCGCCGTCCGCTAGGTGGGCCTCCACTAAAGGGCTGTTATGCGTAGTACGTGGTGCCCTGGGACGCAACACTGGCGCGGGCGACTGAGGGGTGTCGAGAGGTGTACACCGCTTTCTGCGCAGAGGTCCTGGACAAGGGCCAGAACATACACCAACTCGCGACTTACGCATGTTTCACTTCCACCCCTCGAGTCCAAGCTCAGGCTCGAACTTTAGCGACCCCACTCTGGCCGGCCAACTAAGGCAAGCCAGAGGTGAGAGTCCTGGCCTTGGGGTCCACTCCGTCGAGCTGGAGACGGCCAGTCTACACTCTCGGGGGTTTCTGGGGTCCGTGGGGACGCTACTCCCCAACAGCTCGTCACAAGCTGCCCTACGGGTAGCAAGGGTGTAGAGAGGTGTGCTGCACTTTCAAGTTCAGGGATTTCTCCCTTCAGCATTACTCGCGGCTTTATGCCTTTAACACTTCCACCCTCGAGTTGAAAAACTCTTGCGACTCCACTCCGCCCGGCCGGTTAAGGCAAGACAGAGGCGGGCTCCCACAAAGGGTAACCCAGGAGTACTTCGGGTACGTGGTGGCGCCAACTCACCAACAGCTTGCCAAAGCTGCCCTTATTATTATATTACGGCACACGTATTTGGAAAAAGCAAAGTGAGTACCCAAAATTCTTGTTTTGTAGGCCTACTTTATTTTGCTCATAAAATTATAATCTCAAAAGTCCTTTGTTGAGAAATCTAAAGGCCGGGAAATGACGATATAAAAAAGCAATAACAAAATACTAAAAAGTTCGCCAAAAGGTTATAGAGATATGCTCTCTTTATGCAGGTTAAGGCCTTGCATAAACGTGCACCCTGATAGATTCCATAATACTTAAACAAGGAGTAACAAAATGGGTATTACATGCCAAAAGGAGGTTAAACTACTCATGAAACTGAACAATTTTCCCCATAGAACATCGAACGAAATATGAAAAAAAATTGAATCTCCCATAGTAAAACAAATAGTAAAGCTGATGGGCGAATGGGAGGTCCAATTTTCTTTTTCATATTTGACCCCCATGTTCGACCCGTGTTCCATTAGGTAAGCTATTGTTATATCCTTTTTGTACAGTCACATTATGAATAAACCACACAGGGGTAGTCGAAACGACTGAAAATATTTTTATTTCCATTAAAATTATTATAATTTTAAAAATTGATTCTAATACAAAATGACTCCCAGGTGGGGTTTGCTGGACCTCAAAATTCAAATTTAAATGTTGACGAAATTTGAAGTCGCACTTAAGTTTTTACGATGTTTTACATAACATTGAACATATTTTTATAAAACTTATTTGATTAAATTGAAAATAAATTGTTTATTTATGTGAAGTTGCAAGATAACGTAAACAAGTCGATTCTTTTATTCAAAAAGTTTGTTTGTTTGGGGTCTGTAATACCCCACCTCGCATGCGGAGGGTTAACAGTTTTATTTTTATTGGAGATTATAATATTTTAATTCGTTTCGAGTAGCGCTGTGTAGCTTATTCCTTTGCTGTGTGTACATACACAAAGAAACACGCACAAAGAACAATATTTTATTTAGTCTTTTAAGTTCCTGCTCTAGTCGGGAATCGAACCCAAGTCCTTTGCGTCGCAACCAGTCGCACTACCACTGCGCCACATTGGTCATAATTCCCTCCGTATAATCTTCACTTCCCTCGAGGGCTGAGAATATTAAAACATCTCGGGAAATACTTCAGAGGAAATGAAGGACCCGTTGATTTCTTACAACAAATAGCTATGAGGAGCCTTTTACTTTTACAGATTCATTCCTTGTTATCTTTTGTAAGACAGCCAACAAAAAAAAAGAATATTTAAATTACAGCACTGTTTTAATTACAATCGTTCTCCTGAAGACGTAAGTTATTGAAATTATGTTTAGGTAATCAGTTGAATGGTGATTTTTAAACTTGATAATAGGTACTTACCAGATGAAAAACTATATCTTGAAGCTTATTGGTACTCCATAGAAAAGACATTGACAAATAAAAAAATACCTATGCAGATTTCTCAAAAAGGCAATCCATAAAAATAAAATCAGCCCTAAAGTCAAGAAATTTTAACTTGGAGAAAAACTTAAAAATAAGGAGGACATTCAAGAAATATGAGTTCTTTACCTTGTGGTAGCGGCTAAAGAATACTGCCACCTCTAGTCCACTCAGGGTGTTTAGTAAAAGACGATGTAGAGTTTTTGACCTCGGCTGAATATGAGTCGACTATGGTCAACCACACGGTGGCGCTGACTGATACCACCTACAATAGCATTCCCAAAAAGGCTAGAGATCTCAACTAATTTGGGACAAGGGCAGGCCGATGATGATGATTCAAGAAATATGAGCTCTACATTCGTCGGACGAATTTATACTAAACCCAAGAGATACGGAGTGTCAAACAGTCAATAAAATTCATCACTGCCAATGATAACCAGATGCGACAGCAAAGTCCACATTCTAAACTGGGTCGAATTAATCTGGGCCAATAATTTCACTCCTATATTTCGACTGCGAACTGAACTGAAGGCTTTGAAATTTTGGTTGCTATGTCGAAAGAGAAGAGGCTGAAATTGGTTATACATTACTTCTCATATACCATCGAACTTTTCTAACGCCATATTATTTTATTTTGTTGTTGGAATCGTAGGTAACGTTGGTGAGTATTTGGATACTTCTTCACAAATGAGACGTGAGGTACGACGCGAGACTCTAAGATGACTTCTGTCAGACATGCGTCGGCCGTCATCAATTCGTCGTGCGTCTCACGTGTGTAGATAGGCGTAAGTTAAATGAAATTCAATAAAACATTTTACACCGTTACCTATATGCAAGCAATCACAAAAGCACCTATGAAATTATTGAAGCAGCAAAAACGTTTGCTATCAACCACTGCAAAACCGCTAGATGTTGTTTCATATCTCGAGGTGTATAGTAACTGAGTGAGTAAGTACTATCAAGATAATATATATTATGTGCTATTGCAAAAAGTCTTCAATGAACATAAACTGTCGCCATCATCGTAGCAACGTAAATAACGAGAGGGCTCGATGACGTAGCTGCGTTGCGTGTAGCAGACAGCTATACCAGCCAGTTATACGACGAGAACCACACGTAACACCCGTTGTTACGTTATTTAGCGCAACGCTAACGCATACGTCTGTCTGATGCATACAGAAATCCCTATATTAGAAACCGATTGTATCTTCGGGTTTGACTTTCGGATTTGTATACATTTGACAGACGCATTCAGGGAGTAACAAATAGGTTATCTAACAAGCCGAAATAAGGTCAAGTACCTCTTGAATCTAAACAACTTTCCCCATGGAATATGGGTCGAAATATGAAAAAAAATTGGTCGTCTAAACAAAATCGCCGATCTAGCTAAACGATTTCGGGAGGTCCAAATTTTATTTTTTCATATTTGCACCTATTTTCCATAGGGAAACTTGTTCTTTTTCATGAGTACTTGACCTCCTTTCGGCTTGTTATACCTACCCTTTTTGTTACTCTCGGTATGTATGTCGCAGCCAACTGGTTAAAAACGCTGTGTAATTAAACAGCTAGTCCTTTAATCAAACGCCGCCATCTAACCAAACAACTAGTTCGCTGGCTGAATTTTGAAGAATTCCAAACATTCAACACAGCGGCGGACCGAAAACCCGCTGTTTAATTGAATAAGTACGTATTTTCGCCACTGCGGCGCTAGAGTCGGTTTGTTTACAAGATGGCGTCAGTGGCACAAAAATCAAGAGCGTATTTTGTTATTTTTATGTTAAATAATCAGTAATTAGCGTAATCAGTGCTGTTTCATAGTTATAAGTGATGGAGGTGCCTACGGGGAAACGTCTGAACAAAAATTCAAACAGTTGTTTGAAGAAACTCTGCGAAATTATGAAATCCAGCATCAAGGTACATTTGTTGTTATTACACGAATATTGAGCCATTAAATGTTTATTAAACTGTCACAAACCTAATAAAACATGGGTAATTCGTTACGTAATCATTCAATTTGCAGTATCTACTAATTTTCGATGAAAATAGAGTGATGTGAACGTAGGTACTTACAAAGTATAAAGCCCTATACAAACTGCAGCGGGATTCGGATTGGTACTTGGGTAGCGTAGTGGAACTCAATCGCTTGACAATATGTACCAGTCACAATACCGCGTACCCACGTACAGATCCGGTTGCATAGCTTATGCTCGGGGCTAGACTGTAAGGGAGATTGGGGTTGCTTGCACTAGGGGGGCGGCCATACAAATTACACTTTTTCAAAATTTTCTTAGTTAGGGTGGTTTCACTGGTTGAGGTGTATGAAAGGGGGCTGCCTGTAAAAAGAAAAAATTGACCCCCCCCTTTTCCCCTCCACAACAAGCCCCCTTGGGGTCATATTGACCCCCCTGTTTTTTGACGGGAATGTACAGGGTTGCTCATCAGCAACAATGTTTACCTAGAACACTTTTCTCTGGAGGCCCAAAATCGATCAGAGGCCCCCAGGGCCCCGTTAAAAGATCCCATGGACCCCTCTATTTTTTGACGGAAATGATTAGAATGGCTCATATACCTACAACGACGTTTATCTACAAAGTTTTCATCTGGGATGCCTAGATTAGCCTGTAGGGCCCTACCGTCTTAATACTGGGACTTAAAAAATAATTCGACCTGTGGGTCGCCATGATGACCTACAATTTTTTGACCGGGAATGGAAAAGGTTGCTCATCAGTAACAACGTTTGCCTTAAACACTTTATTCTGCGGCTTAAAATCAGCCGGTGGTCCCTAGGGGGGCCATAATGGACCCCTCCATTTTTTGACGAAAATGGATTGAATGGCTCATATACAACTACTTTTATCTACTTTTTTTCATCTGGAGGGGCCTAGATTAGCTTAATCTTGGCTTTTTATGGCCCTGGTGACTACTGCCTGTTTTTAGGCCGCAGAAAAAAGTGTTCTACACAAAGGTTGTTGATGATGAGCAACCTTTTCTATTCCCGGTCGAAAAATTGTAGGTTATCATGGCGACTCACAGGTCGAATTATTTTTAAGTGCCAGTATTAAAGCTGTAGGGCCCTACAGGCTAATATAGACCTCCCAGATGAAAACTTTGTAGATAAAAGTTGTTGTATAAGAGCCATTCTAGCTATTTCTGTCAAAAATTGAGGGGTCCATGGGATCCTTTAACGGGGCCCTAGGAGCCTCTGACCGATTTTGGGCCTCCAGAGAAAAGTGTTCAAGGTAAACATTGTTGCTGATGAGCAACCCTGTACATTCCTGTCATAAAAAAGGGGGGTCAATATGTCCCCAAAGGGACCTATTGTGGAGGGGGAAAGGAGAGGGTATTTTTTTTATTTACAGGCAGCCCTCTTTCATACACCTCAACCAGTGAGAAACACTAAGAAAATTTTGAAAAAGTGTTATTTGTATGGCCGCCTCTCTAGTGCACTCCAACCCCAGTCTCCCCTATAGTCTAGCCCTGAGCATGAGCTATGCAAACCTGAGCGGAACCGGCTCTGTACGTGGGTACGCGGTATTCTGACTTGTACAAATATCAAGTAATTGAGTTCCGGACTTCCGGTACTCACGTACCCACCCGGATTCCGCTATATTTTGAATAAGCTTACTTTCAGATCACAGAATCAGACATACGCGGGCTCTGTGCGTGTTGACAGTTTGGTACACACCCACTGGGCAAACCACGCGCTGCCCTTGCGTTTGCGACTCGCAACGCGTAAGCTATGCGTGTGACATTATAATAACGCGCGTGAACCCGCGTATGTGTGAATATGCCCTAACACACATGGCTACCCTAGCAAATTGAACGTAAGCCAGTTGGCTAACCGTCATACAGCTGTAGTGTAGAACGTTATCTTCAACCACTTAGCTGATAAATGTTTAGTTGTTTGGTTAGATGGCGACGTTTGATTAAGGAACTAGTTGTTTAATTAGACAGCTTTTTTAACCAGTTGGCTGCGACATATGTATAACACGAATAGCGCAGCATCGTTCTGTGCGGGTGCCGCCTATACCAGTCAGTTATACCCTATCAACATATAATATCATTGCCCTATCATCGAAAATGTTATATATAATGTGCAAATCACGGCCGGTTCAGCGCTGAAATCCAATTATTACGTGCAGCGATATTAGCTTAGTTTCTAGTGCACGTGTGCTGTTATTAGATTATTGTAAATTCGTGTGCCTATAGTAATAGATAATTATCAACGAATTGTATGATTGTAATAATATTATTGCGTTGTGAAACACTTATTTACATGCGATGCGGCGTGCGACGCGAAACGTAAGATGACATCTGTCAGACAAGTGCACGGTGCTGTTATTAGATTATTGTAACTTTGTAACACTAGGGTATTACCAATAACTGATTGGACTGAAAGAAATACGTAAAATGCATTTTAGAATAAACTTTTGTATTAGATCGGCCTCAAAATTTAAGGAATAACTTGTGTAGATAAAGAATGGATCCAATATAGGCAAAATTATTGTTTGCCTCTCCTTCATTACAAGTTTCATATACTACAAAAACTTTCTTTCTTCTTTCTGACAACTACACGTCAAAAAACTTTGACTTCATAGGTAAATACCCTTTCATGTCTGAACTGTACAGAAATATTTTTAAGGCGGCTTTTTCATCAATTAATTATTCTTACTAACTTTTACAAAACCTGCCTATATTGTAAAACTGTTTAGTTCTGGGGCTGGTTTCCCATTCTCATTGACACCGTGAAAAATATCAAGACCGATAATAACACTGATAGAAAATTGAAGGTGCATCAAATAAGTAGGTACCTAGTGGAAGTTACTTCAGCATTAATAATACATTGTACGGATGAACGACGTGCTTGTCGAAGACTCTCGGTCTATTTAATAAGTGTGTCAAACAATGCGTGTCTCGTATAAAGTAGGCGAATGATGCAAATAAGTAGGTAGGTCTGCAATAGGTTATACAATTACTACATACACACATACATCACGCCTTGCTTTCTGTAAAAAACGGCCACTTACACCACGTCTGACAAAAGTTTGAGAGTCATTCAGAATACGTGTCACTATAGTGACAGGTTGATAGCCTGTCGCTTAGTCGCTTCTTACGACACCCACGGAAAATATAGGGGGTGATGCTATTTGAAGCCGGCACCACATAGTAAATACAATAACTAGCTCGTTAGCTTTATAAAAAATGTATTTCTCGTTCTCTCCTGATTCTTTATACTTTCAGCAGCTTCCAACAAATCACCAAAATGGTATACCGTACATAAATTCACAAAAACCATTACATACATGCAAATACAAACCCGAACCGTAAGGGTTAATGTAGACAACCCCATTTCCATATATTTGTGGTCAGTTATAAACATCCCGGTACTAACTACCCCCTAGGGCACTATGAGGGCTGGACCTATCGACTTATACCGAACTTAGAAAAAATATAGCGCGATTCTGTGATGGAAAACAAAGGCCAGAATTTCGGTGTCGAGGGAGAGATTTCAGAATAAAATATTGCGGTCTAGTACTTTTGCAAGATAATAAATACGGTGTGGATCTGTATTTCCATATTTTATTAGTACCAACAGAGTTTATTCTTGATCTTGATTCTAAGGCACATTTTGACGTGCATTGCTGCGCTTTTTTATCGCATTTTGACGCAGCTTAACACATTTGACACAGTTCTTGTCTATGGTGATATTTTTTGATTTGAGATGCGAGGAATGTTTGCAGCAACAGACGACACTGTGATCCTCGCCTTTCAAGACATCAGATAGCTATCATCAGTATTCAGACTTTTATTAATATAGAGGTTCTTGTTGGAAACATAACATTGTAAGAAAAATTAAAGGCCAAGCTTATTAGGTAAAGTGACTGAAAGTTATACCTACACAAAAGCTTACAATAGGTATGTTTCAAGTCAGAATGTCCCTATTCTATTGTGTAAAAATGTTACCTGTAGAATTATTTTGAGATTAATTTTTTAAATATTTATTTAGCTAGTTTATGAACTCTAAAATTAAGTTTGTTATGTTTGAGTGATCTCCAATACAATGAAACATTAAGAACCCTAAAACTATATATTTTACACGTATAAAGTAGGTAGGTATTCTCCGGTCTGAAGCAAGTTCTAAATAATGTGTGCTATCACGACTGGTTAAGAACGGTATTCGTTTACAGGACAAAGTTAATGATAACAATTTCGCTTCCTCCACTTTCGCACCAAACGGTAGAGGTCTTTCCTATTTCGTCATAGTTGCAGTTGGTCACATAGTAATATAATTTTGAAAAAATGTACTACAGATAGGCAACGAGGCGAATTATCTCAAAATTGCTCGGAATATTTATAAAAAAAACTACCCTGTCTCAATTTGCCTTTATTATCCCATGGCTGGGCAAAGGCCTCCCTTTTTTCCATCTTTCCTGCTCTGGACCCCCAGATGCCTCATCATCTGCCTGCCCTTATCCCAATTTATTTGGGGTCGGCGCAACATGTCTTTTTCTTCCATTCATCTCTATGAGCAGTCAAATCCTCACTTACGCCTTTATTTTTCATATCGTCTTTTATACAATCCATCCAAACTTTTTTAGACCTCCCTCTTCTTCTGCGTCCTTCCTCTTCTTCGGACCCCCAGATGCCTATCCTGACTAAATGCGTCAAACTTGTCGCGCCACCTGCAACGGGATTATCGTGGCGTTATCGATATGAAAAGTTTCCATGGGGTTTTGTTTTTGCCCACAACACGGTCACGTTTGGGTATCCCTTTCACAGGCATAATTGTTTTCCACTAATATGTTTTAGCATAACATGTTTAGCATATTTTTTTTTCACCTACCATTGCTTTGACATAATAAATTCTTGCCATAATATTTATCTTGGCATAATAATATTTTAGACTATTTTATTTTATACTAACAATATTTTGGCATAATTGCTTTTGCAATATTTTTTTTTGGACTAATATATATTATGTTTTTATTAAGTTAAAATGGCAGGAAATGTAAGTCAGTTTAGTATTTATTAAGAATATTAGGTTAAATTAGGTCAGTTTAGGTTAGGTTAGGTTAGGTTACCTTAACCTTAACAGCCACAACAGTCCACTGCTGGACATGGGCCTCCCCCGTATTGGAGGGTATTGCCATACTCACCACGCTTGGCAGGCGGATTGGCGAGCGCAGTGCAAGATGTTTAATTCACAGGGAACGCTGCTGCCCATTCCCTGGATAATTATCCCTTAGTCGCTTTTTACGACACCCACGGGTAGAATTGGGGTGATGCTATTCTAAGCCGGCATCACACGGCAAGGTTACGTTAGGTTTTTTTAAATACAATTTAGGGGTTCTTCTAATGCATCAGATTTTTATGCCTATTTTGATTATGGATATTACAATTTATGGTTTTGTATTTTAGGCCTATGTACTATTATGGCAATATTTTTTGTGCCTAAAGAAATTATGCCTAAACTTTTATGCCTACATGAATTATGCGTAAGTATCATTAGTTTAAATTACAGTGTGCCAAAATATATTATGTCAATTCTTTTTATGAAAATGGATAGAGAACCTCACGTTTGTCGTATTCTCGAAGTGGGCGTGACCGGCCCAATCTCATTTAAGGTTGGAATCAGAACGGGCAGCATCAGAACCTGTTCAGTCCGCTACCGCTCCAGCTCTAATGTAGGTACTAAGGTGTTAAATTTTTAGGTTACATTTGGAAAAATACTGCAATGCTTTACTCGTACTTACACTTCACAAAGCACTAAAACATAACAACAAAAAAATTTGAGTATCCAAATAAAACTTAGGGCTAAATGCGACTGTGACGAATTGAGACACTCTCAAAGCTTAGTGGAGTGACTGCCCTCCCCACAAAGACTTCATTCAAAAAAACTTTAGGTTATTTTCCCCCACTTTTTCTATCGGGGCTTGATTAATAGTCGGTTTTTGTTAGTTTATCATTGCCATTATATTCGGAGGGGAACGATATATTTTAATGTCGTTGTTTTGTTTTCCTTAGCGCTCAGTGGTTTCTTGAACTGGAAGTTTCAGTGGGTTTATGATATTAAATTACTTATCTACTTATACATAGACATATCCGGAAGGTAACTATGAAGATAATTGGTAGTTATTAGCAGGGAAGTTTCTAGAGTAGGATAAGATTAAATTAGGTAATGGGATACCATATTTGAAACACTTAACCTTATTGGGAGAACAATTAAGGTAATTATCCAAAAGTTGACAGGATTTGAACCAGTAACTTTTACCTTGAGTATCTACTATCATCATAATTTCATCTTCTTGCCGGGGTCGGTGCAACATGTTTTGTTAGATCAATAAAATCATGCAAAGGCCGCCTGCCTGACGTCAACCCTCTTTGTTAAAGATATTGTAGGTGGTATCACCGCCACCATGCATTTGACCATAGTCGACAGATATTCAGCCGAGATCAGGAACTCTACGTCGCCTTTTACGATACACCCTGAGTGGACTAGGGGTGACTGTTTTCTTAGCCACTACCACACGACTATTATCCAGTATTCTTAGAAGCTACCTACTATCAAAGAACACTGAATACCTATCGCTCTACTATCAACAATCAGCTTATCCTTGGCAATAATTGACTAGAAGCCATAGACATCGTATGCTTACGACCACATAATTATGTGATACCTACTTGTGGCGGACGCGGCGCCGCTGGTTCCTGGTCGTTGGAAAACCGAAGTAATCAAATATCTTTAAAACCAAAAAACTTACAGCTACTGACTGCGCCTTGTCAGCATCGACAGAATACATGGAAAGCATACAAACAAACACCCATAACTTAGAGATTATGGCCGAAAACAATAATAAGGTTCTAGCGTGTCGCTCACAATACTGTTGCTAATAGTAAAACAGTTTCTTCAAAAGTCTTACAGACGCAATATTTTTAATATTTCCGTCAAAAAGTCTTCTTTATAACCTGAAAACGGTTCCCAAAAGCTTGCTCCATCGCACCCGCAAACATGTGAGACATAAGTGTACCCATAAAAATTATATACGTACCCATTTAGAGATGAAACTGTACGTTGGCCCGTTGCCAATACAATTATATTGCTTGCGGGGGTGAAGCTAAATATCGCTTGTAGGTTTACCTTGGAGATCCATGGGTGAGCCGGGAGATAATATACCTCTGTTTATTAGGGAAGTGAAGGGTTATTTTATGATGATAGTTTCTCGGTATAGTGCCGTCTTAGAGTAGCATTACCCCATTTCTACGTGCAGGTACTAAGGTATGAATCCAGGGAATCGGCTGCACTGCGCTCGCCAAAACGCCTGTCAAGCGTGGGGAGTATGGCAAATGCCCCCCAAATAGGATGGTTGTGACTGTTGTAGTATTAGTATTTGCGACATTAGTAGGTAGTAGTTAAACCACAAATTAGGAAAACGGGCGCCTTTACCAGATGGCTCACTCAGTGCTAGCGACGATTTTGACGCTAAAACTGGAAAAAACCGGAATCTCAGGGGAAGTCAAGGTAAATTAGAAGGTGACACGAACGTCATATTTATTGGATTCAAAATTGGCTCAGAATCATACGATGTGCTTTGACGTTTTTATACTTAGAGAATTTTAAGAAAAAAAAATTTATTCTCTCATAGTAAATCAATCAGCTAATCGGCGATTTTATATGGGAGGCCCAAATTTTTTTTTCACATTTCGACCCATGTTCCATGGGGAAAGTTGTTCAGTATCATGAGTACCTTGACCTCCATTCGGCTTGTTTCTGTTACTCCCGGTTAATCTATGAACGACTCAATTAACCTTAGTGTCAAGTTTTTTCTGACAACGACGTGGCTAGGAAGCTTCATGCTTGGTTTTGCTATGGCATAAGGTTCTTTACACTTTGTCCGTTTCCACGTTATTTTTGTGCTGCGTTGTTGCAGCGTTAGGAAAATGTGAATTTTCACCTTAATCCCATGCCCAATGGTGCGATGACGGAAACATCTGTCAAGCCGTTAAACAAAAACCTTGACAAAAATCAATTAGACAGCTGTCAAACCAATAATAGAAACGATGAAAAATAGACCGTAAGTCTTAGCATTATCATGATGATTTTGACAACTGTCAATTGTGACAAATTCAGACAGTCATATTGTAGAGCGCTGTAGATCCATAAGACTGAACTCCGACTGTAAAGGCAGTATAAGGATGCAGAATTTCATAAATTATGAACGTCACATGCATTTCTAGGTAAATGACGTTTCAATCGCATAACCAGGCACTTAAGCCCCCACCATCCATCTCATATAATAAAGAGGATTTCGCATTATCTGAATGCATGCAAGCGACTCAGAGTACGAATATTTCAGAAGTAGCCGGAAATAGCAGGAAGCGATGAAAACTCATCTCAATCAGAGTGGGTGGGCGCTAAAAATTAAAATACAGTCGTACGTTAATATTCTACTAGAGGCAAGAGTTTTTAAAAGAGTTTCTAGAGGAGGTCTTACGACTAGGTATATTATAATGTTGAAACCTTCTTGTGTCGAGTTTTTCTTGGCGTCACTCCGTTAGTTCCCGAGATTTTTCTGAAACATTCCCTTGCTCTAAGCCCACCAAGAGCACCCAGATCTGCATTCGCACCAAGGCAATAAATACACAGCCACTATGAGATTACACTGGCCTCAGGCCAATTTTAATTTCGTGTGGAGTGTTGCGCGTACATCTCGTGGAGTTATGTGCACGCGCCAGTGTAAACACGCCCTAGTGGGTATTTAGGAGGTTTCCAAAGCAAATGAAGAAAACACGCGTGAGTTTTTCTTACGGGGCTCCAAGTCTGCTATTTTTTTGCCATTGTAATAATGCCAGCGATAGGTACTCAACTGTCATTCTATTGCCACTGTGTGTTATTTCTATAGACACCAAATATTTTTCTTTACCTATTTAAAAAACACTGTCCGGAAAAAAAATTTTAGAGGTAAATATTTTAACGGTTTTGTCAATTGTCAAACACATAATAAATTGCAATACAATCAATTTTCAAGAAACAGACCATATTTAATGTTCTTTTAACATTACTTTTGAGAATACTTACAATATTTTGTTCAGGAAGGGAAATAAGTAAGCGAAATTACGTAAAAAATCTTTGTTGTTATATTTAAATAACCTAACAATTCCTCAACCGAAAAAAATGCTGGTGTGTGTGTAGGATGAAAAATGTCGTAAGTACTCAATTATTAAAAGATTCTGTACTAATGTTTATTTACGTCTTTTGAACTTTGAACTAGAAAACAAGTTCTATAACAAAGGACTCACGCAATCATAACATTCATAACCATGACTTAATGGGCCAATTGTATTATTAAAAAAAATATTAACGTAAGTATATAATTAAAAACCATTACCTTTTATATTGTATAAAAAATTGTTATTGTTAAAAATACATCATTACCTATATGGGGTGAAATTTTACTAGTGACCGATAGCGAAAACTCAGAACCGGCTAGTGATAAGGAACAACTTTCCCCAAGGAACATAGGTCGAAATAGGAAAAAAATTTTGGACCTCCCGTACAAAATTGCCGATCAGCTGATTTGATTTACTATGGGAGGTCAAATTTTTTTTTTCGTATTTCGACCTATGTTCCTTGGGGAAAGTTGTTCCTTATCACCAGCCGGTTCTGAGTTTTCGCTATCGGTCACTAGTAAAATTTCACCCTATATACAGGGTGTAATTTTATTAGTGGCGGATCCGTTAAGGGTGTGTTCTGTCAATGAAACTGAACAACTTTCCCCAAGGAACATAGGTCGAAATATGATCCATCTGTTGTCGAGTAGTTGAACTCCATTCAAAACAACTATTATTTGTGTAGTAATGGCGCAAAATTAAAAATTCCAATTTCCCCAACCGCGAGTGAAACTGCGGAGGAAGAGCTACTATGATATAAAAAAAACGTGCTTCTCTCATAAACAAATATGTAATTCCAGTTCCCGAGATGAAAAAAATCTAAATCGTCTCTGACCATGCATCTAGCCTGAAATGAATTGCATAGGTACCTACCGGTATATACGATGACATTTTACTAGTGACCGATATGCGTATGGGTATTGCGATCAGTGTGGCTAGAGCGACGTATAGTATGTTCCTTGGGGAAAATTGTTCCATATCACCAGCCGATTCTGAGTTTTTGCTATCGGTCACTAGTAAAATTTCACCCTTTATACTGCGGTCCATGACGACTACCATATAGATTACAACCTTGTACAATATGATGCGGCGACGTGTGATATGATATTGGGCTTGGAGGAATATACGCAAGCAAGAGTGCGCCTTATAAACTTTTGACACGGGTACGAAACAACCTCTGTCGATAACTAGCAAAACGACAAGTGACAACACTATTATTCATTGTTATTTCCCCTACACTTGGCGTAAATTACATGTAGAACTTTTATTTTTGCTTGGCAAAATGCGCCGGAGTGATATGCGTACTCTATAGCTTGCTTACCTATACTTTAAGAAATTGGGTAGGTATTTGTACAGAATTTTTCAAACTTTATTCGGCAATAAACTGTAACCGGAAAAACACCGGACATACAAGTGGTGTGTGTATGAACCGCTTTACTTTGCGTAGATTGGAACAAACATACATATATCACGCCTATAACACTTGCAGGGTAGGCAGAGCGTAAACGGCCAAACAAAATGTATCACCATAGTGACAGGTGGTCAGCATGTCGCCTAAAATTGCAATATACATCGACTCTCAAATCCCATAGACACTTCTTTCGACAGCCAAGGGAAAGATATGGAGTGATGCTATTCTAAGCCAGCGGCAAATTGCAATGCGTAGATTGGAAAGTGAAACAATTAGCTATAGGTTCCAGTCCAGTTGTAACAAATAGTCATATTACACATGCGCATCGATGCGTTGTAATAATATGGTTTGATAACCGATATCATGCAGGATATAGATGGCTAATGACATGCCCTCCATAGCATGGACTCCTATTCCTTGATCCAATTTGCCCTAAATTATGTAAACAAACACTGTCACAGAATTAAAAAACATATATAATTTATAATATTTTTAGGGTGCCGTACCCGCGGGACCCTATTAATTATTGGTAGTCGCCCTTGACTAAGAAGGCAAGAAAAGCGATTAATACATTTAAAACAGCCAATCTCTGATATTGAAGAAGAAAAAATTAAGTATGTTGTGTTTGAATTGATGCGTAACCAAGACGATGAATATAAGAAAGAAAGTAAGCCTAAAAAAATGTTTTTGCTAATTTTGGAACTGTCTGAAAATATAATCGATTATTAATCGACTAATTCTATTTTCATAATCTATGATAAAAAAACGAAAGAAACTCAAGAAAACTTCAAGGAAACTCGATTTTTTAAATAATCGATTAATTCACATCCCTATTACTGAGACTTCGCTTTTTGTTATCAATGTGAAATTACTCAGGTACTTACATACTTACTTGAGTACATAGGTACCTAGCAAATCACTTTGATGTTTTTTTCTAATTATTATAAGTGCTAATTTGTTTTATGATGTTCGATAAATCTTTTTGTATACCCAATTATTTTAATTGTTAACAAAGAATGAATGAAAATTAATAATTTATTTCTTTTATACATGGGTATATTTTTTTTTTGCACGATTGTGAAACTGTATTAATTCACAAATAATTCATAACCTAAATTTAAACTCCAGTAGAAAAATAAAATTTTAACCTTAATGAAAAAAACGTGACACTTTCGTTTTCATAGTTAAACAAAATATAAAATCAATGAAATTAAAAGTTGAATGTAGAAAATCAACATTAGGATTTTGAAACCCCGTAATACTCACTATTGAACTATATAAAACATTTATTTCAAAATAAACATATGTCTCAGATAATGTGATCTTTACATAAAACGTAAACTTGCTAAGAATATCGATATTTCTGATGCAAAGTGTAGTTGATATTACGGTATGATAATTACTGACAATTATAAAGGTTTAGCCCAAAAAAATACCAAGATTTGCCAGAAAATAAATGTACATAAATGGATTCACTAGAGTATTGCTATTTAATTAAAAAAATAAACTGGGCCCTAACCCATCTAGTATAGAAAATATTAGATAAAAATACGAGAAGCTGGTCCAGTGGTTACTCTTGCCCCCCAGTATATCTTATACTCAGTTGTAGATAGAATGTCATATAATTATATATAAAATATAATCGTGTATTTGGTATAATTTCAACTAGGATAAACACATTTCGTTCCAGTAGAATCTGGGTTTTTGGTGTATAAACATTTAGTAAAGTCATCCAAGATCAAAGTCAAAGTCAAAGTCAATTTTTTTTATTCAAAATAGGACATAAAAATATCACTTATTGATAGTCATTCATTACAATACGCAGAAATGGATTAGTCATTGTAAAAAAGAGAAATTTGTGAAGCACAATTTTCTCTTTTTTATAACAATTTTTATTCCTCCTATAAACGCGGCTCGGGCGGGATAAAAAAATAAAAATAAAGGCACTGCCTCGGGGCTGGCCAGGCTAACCACACGGCATGTAACTTTATGCCTTAACGACCAGTAAGTGAAACTAAATTAGGTCAAGATTTTAAAAAGGTGTTACATGCGTATAGTTAGTCGGACCTCCTGGACAGGAAAACCCCCCCAAAAACCTGCCCAGAAGTGCTCCTATTCTAAAGATTACAATCTTTGTAGGCCCTAAGCTACCCTAGCTAAGTTTGAAAAAAACATTAATAGTAATAGCCGAATAACGGCTCCACACAAAATTAAAAATAAGTAAACAAAAAAAAACAAATTACAGTAGAATATTCTAACTGTTTCGTCTAAAAAAAATATATTTTATATAAACAAACATGTGAAACTACTCCCATGAAGATTTATCTTGCATATAATCGGATATTTCATAATAGCCTTTCTTGCATAATTTTTGTTTTATTACTTCTTTAAATTTATTTAAGGGTAAATCTTGGATATTTTTTGGAAGCTTATTATAAAAGCGTATACAGCTTCCTTTAAAGGATTTGCTTACTTTACTAAGCCTGCTTGTGTGAGCTACAAGTTTGTCCTTATTTCTAGTGTTGAAATGATGTCTGTCACAATTTTTCTCAAAAGTATTAATATTAGATTTGATATAAATCAAATTTTCGTATATATATTGTGACACAAATGTTTATATATTGATTTCTTTAAATTTTTCCCTTAAGGAGACTCGAGGCCCTATTTTATAAATTGCACGAACAGCCCGTTTCTGCAGAACAAAAATGTTCTTTACATCCGCAGCGTGGCCCCACAATAATAAGCCATAAGACATCAAGCTATGGAAGTAACTAAAGTAAACTAGTCTAGCAGTGTCCACATCCGTGAGATATCTTATTTTTTTAACTGCGTATGCTGCTGAACTCCGTCTCTTCGACAATTTCTCAATATGTGGCCCCCATTGGAGCGTGGCGTCCAAAGTTATACCTAAAAATACTGTTGAATCTGCAAGGTCCAACTTTTCATCCTTTACCTTAATAATTGTAGTGCTCGGTTTAACATTTGGCAATGCAAATTTTATACATTTAGTTTACTTTTCATTTAATAGGAGATTATCTATAGTAAACCATTTTACTACATCGATTATAGTATTATTCACGTCGTCATAGTTGAGTTGATGCCTCTTTACTTTGAAAAGCAATGAGGTATCGTCGGCGAACAACACTATATCATGTTTGTCTTTAACAAGATACGGTAGATCATTAATGTATACAAGAAATAGGAAAGGACCAAGAATCGAACCTTGCGGAACGCCCATGCTTAAATTAGATCCAGATGATCTTTCACCATTGATATCAACCTTTTGGATTCTATTAATCAGATATGATTTCAAAAGGCTAAGAGCCTGGTCCTTAACGCCGTAATGACTTAGCTTCCTGACAAGAGTCTCATGATGGACACAATCAAATGCCTTGGACAAATCACAAAATACACCTATGGCGTCATGAGATTCGTCCCAGGCTTCCATTATATGGTTGATAAGGTCAACACCTGCATGAGTAGTAGAACGACCCCGTGTGAAACCAAATTGCTGTAAGTGCATTAGGTTATTACGATAAAAATGACCTTGCAATTGAATTAATTATAAATATTTTATAATATATTTTATCTTTAAATTATTGTTTAAAACAGGATTATTACCGTGATAATATTTTTGTTGATCCCGATATTTTCCTGTTTTAAACAATAATTTTAGTGTTGTGAACAACCGTGAAAACCTAAAAACTTATATTTTATCTTTGAATCAAACATATTTATCATAGTTTTCATTTACCAGATACACGATTATATTTTATGTAGTACGTATTTGACTTCCTACCTACAACTAACTACAAGATATACTTGGGGGTAAGAGTAACCACAGGACGAGCCTCTCCCATAAGATAATTATCTATTTCATCTAATATTTTCCATACTAAATGGGTTAGGACCCTGTATATTTTTTAAATTAAATATCAATACTCTAGTGAATCCATTTTTATACATTTCGTTGATGGTGAATCTGGGTTTTTGTTGTATGAACATTTAGCCAAGTCCTTTAACAATGCAGTAAAATGAACATCCTACCTAAATGACAAGTGTCACCAATAGCTCAACCTACTCATTTTAGGGATCAACTTTATTATTTGTACATAAGGTCCGATACAAGAAACAACAGCTAAGTGCGTTGCAAGTAAGTAAATGCTTGTTTACCAATAACTGATTTCCTGTGTTGTAGTAGCTCTCACACACACTGCAAAATGATGCGGAACATTGCCGGTCCGGTTTTATTAGCTAAAGAACTTGTATGAACGCATTTCACGACATACAAGTAGGTATAACCGTGTGGTATATCTGCATTTTATTTACTGGGTGTCAATATTAGAAGAACATTACCCAACTTATTTTCAGCTGTTTATTTGTATTCTTTTTTAGTTTCCTTTGAATACAACAGTTTACACTACACACTCAAATCCATCTGCCAACCATGGTAAGTTTGGCTAATAGATTGCAACAGTCTTTTTTTATAAATAAATTAAAATATATTTATTTATCAACAAACACAAATAGAAATAAAAGTTGTTAAAAACGAGAACATCTCTACATTTCTTCTGCTTTTCAGTGTTATCCACTTAAATTCTAATATCTAAGAAAATTCTTTTGATGATGTTAGTAAATTAGAAATGATGTTCATTTTCTTCACAAGATAAAAAAAAAGAACAAGAAATAAAATTATTTTTTTTGTGAAAATAACAATTTATATATTTTGCATGTTATCAAAAACCGCAGTACCACAAGGCGTGTGTGCGGTCCTTATTAATTGGCCCGCTCGGCCGCACGCCTCACTGATTACCACATTTACACCAATCACTCCGTTGCGCCGGCCGTCTGCGCTTGCGCCGATGCGCGGTTACTGTAAAGTTAATATCGTTTTTATTCCTTGTAAAGAAACTCTACACAACAAAAAAGTGTGTTAGTTATTAGGTATGAAATTTGTTTTGTGAAGTGCAAAGAAGTGTTATAAGGAATTGGATTGACTCAGTGTAAAAGTAAGTTTCAAAAGATTATTAGGGTTTCGTAGTCTACTAGAAACCCTTATAGTTTCGTCATGTCTGTCTGTCTGTCTGTCTGTCTGTCTGTCTGTCTGTCTGTCTGTCTGTCTGTATGCCGCGCCCTCATATCTTCGTCAGTTTTAGAGCTATCGACATGAAATTTGGTGAGAAGATAGATCGTGTTGACCCAAATAAAGAAATGTTAAGAAAAAAATATTTTAAATGTTTTTTGGACCCCCTCCCATACAAGTGAAAGGGGGGCAAAAAATTTTTTTTTCTTCTGCAATATTGAGTAGGGTATCGTTGAATAGGTCTTTTAAAACTAAGGTGAGGTTTTTTTAAAACAAAGTCACTAAAATGTTTCTGTCACGAGATATTTGCTTTTAAAAAGGGCGTTTTTGACCCATAATTTGTTCCAGCCATAACTTCTAAAGTATAAACGCTAAAAATTTGAAATAAATATGGAATATAGCTTACAATCTGAAGTTACAATGAAAACTATAACGGATATTGTACCCTTAAAGGTTTCAGAAAAAATTGAGTTTTTCTATTTGCGGTTGGTCATCATACTGCTGCTAACAAACCAGCAACAAATTAAGTTTGTAATGCTGAAAAACCTGATATTTAAACGTTGACTACGAAACCCTATTTGTGGGCGTGTCTGACACGCTCTTGGCCGGTTTTTTTTTTTGCAATAATTAGATATCATCGCAATAATTAGTTTTTCTTGTAATAAATTACCAATCTTCATTGACAGTTTATTTATTAATTGTCATTTAATAAACAAAATAATAATTGCATATATCATTACTATGTGTGATTCAAAGTAGTAGTATGTCTATTTTATATCAATAACTTGTTTTTGTATTGATTTAGTTTTTAAATTTATTTATGGGTACCCAAGACTACTAACTTAAAAGTATATCTAATAAGAACATTGGTCTGAAAAAAAATTAATAACTTAGATAAAGTTAGGTAGTTCCTAGCAAATTTTCATGATTTTTTTATTCAAACACTTGATTTACTCGTTTCACGTAGTTTTTTTGAAACTACGTAAAACTCAAGTGTTTGAATCTAAAATCATAACAATGGAGTTTCACTAATCGCCGGAAATTGCAAGTATAAACAAAAAAATACTAATAGAGATTAGATTGGTACAATTTTTTTACCCTTAATTCTAAGAGGCAAGCTCCACAGAATAGACGCGGGACAAGGTAAGCGACCGTCAGCTGTTATCGATGCGACGTGCATCTCATGTGTGTAGCTTTGTCTTTTATCTTTCATACATTTTATATGGAAACGTTTTCAAGCGTCACGACCTAAAGTCTAGGGTCTCACGTCTCCAACGATAACTTGTTTAACAGATGCCATCTTTCGTCTCACGTCTCACGTATACTCTGTGGAGCTTGCGCCTAAAAAGTTATACCTACAACATTCCACAATTGAACAATACATAGGTGTGTTTCGTTCGTGTGTACGTTCTTATGTTTCTGAAAAGGCTATCAGTATCCGGTATTTTTATGGCTTTTTAATGATGTATCTCTAGCGAGAGCTAGAAGTACGTAACATTGGTAGAAGTATTACCTTTTGGAATATATAAGATTCTAGGTCAAGAATACATACTTTAACTAAGAAGGTGTCTTCTATTACATACTAAAAAGTTTATTACTAACCTTACTTATTGCAAAATATTGTAGGAAAATGTAAGTTAAGGAAAAGTTTTATTTAAAGTGATTTTTCCTCTACTTATTCGGTATTTTCCTAAAAGATAATTAATTGAAACAAAAATTGCAGCTGTTATAGATTAAAATTTCATTTTGCTTTAAAATCAAACTTTAGTTGGTATTATCAGCAGCACTTTAAGCCTTAGCTTATCTAAACTGTTTTCTCATATTTGGCAAGAAGATAGTTTAAGCCTTCAAATCGTTAATTGAAACTGGTTGTGGGTAGTTTAATTTAAAAGAGTAACTCTTACCTACAATTAATATCGCGAACTTAGGGAAACTACTATGGTCTGTGACTCAGTCGGGGTCATAACCGAGCCTTTAAAGATAATTAATAATAGCCTAACAACAGTGCTTATACCTCTAGATTAGATGTGTTTTGAAATTGATTTAATATAAATACAAGGATAGTATTTATTACACAGTATTTTATGACCCCGACGGCAGCAAATCGCAGAAGTATACTATAGTAATAGGCAATGATATTATCATATTACTAGGGTAAATAGTTGGTAAATATTTTAAATACTATGGAGTAGAGTAGGCATAAAATAAATACACCCATAAAGATGACACTTTATAATAATGTGATGTATTTTTAGAATACAAAGAAAACCTTTGATCTTTCATTATCATTGAAATTCAATAGAAGGAAATTGTGTAGTTGTCAGGTGTGAGTTTAGTAATAAAAAATCGATTTTGTAATTATCGATTACTATGTTGTAGTCAGGAATAAATCTATTTAATCCAAAGAAAACAAAGATTTTTAGAAATAATAGTATTTCATAAAATATATTGGATTTTACACAATATTTTTTTATATAATGATATAGTTTTCGACAAAAGGAAACAAAATATTACAAGGGACGGTAAATAAGTGTCATTTAGGTAGGTATTTTAAATGATGCTATGCTCTTGTCAGACCCGAAATAATTTGTTGGTGTAAAAACGTTCCGCTAAAAAACGACTGTGTGTACTCGGAAGTTCAAAAAATCTGTTTTGAATTGAATTATAAAAACCGATTATTTTTATAATCGATTATTTTTTCACGTGCCTACATACTTCATTAATAAACTGATTTAATTATCTCACTACAGTGAAGGTTGCTATGCAAAATGGGTACTATTGTATCGTAAGAATTGTTCTAAGAGTTTTAATTATCTGTTGCAATATAAACCTCAGGTGAATCGCACACGCGCCGGACGAAATTGCGGCTGGTGACAGCTGTCATACAAATGACAACCCTTGACAATCGCAATATGATGCGGCAATGTACGCCGCGATGTCCAGTTTTTGTATAGGATTTCGTAAACTCCTTTGGTCATTCATAAAATTAGATTGTTGATCAGGTTTTTAGAGAAGATAAACACGAAACAGTTTTTCTCATTGCTACTTTGTCATGAAGGCAATATTGGAATATAGTTAAGATGGTCACTCGCTGCAATTTTCGCCGTATAACAGTCGTATGGCGCTTCCCTTTTCACTTGAGTTTACGACTTAATGGGAAAGGGAGCGCCATACAACTTTCAGACGGCGGCGATTGCAGCGAGTGGCCGGCTCAAGTTTACTCACAAACGAGTATCAACGCCGTATGAAGAAAACATTAATATTGTCATTTTGAACCTGCATTAGCTGCTGTATAAAATGTGATGACAACTTTGGTCGGCAAATCTTTGATGTCATTTACGAGTATAGTCCATTCAAAATCATAGTGTCATGCCATGACCAGTCTATGCGGGAGGCCAAGTTACGCTGGTCGCGTAGTATCTAAGTATAGCGACAAGCGTACCCTGGCCTCCCGCTAAGTCTGGTCAAGCCATTTCATGACACCATGATTGCGTATGGACTTCATAAACAACTCATATTTCCGGTCACACCAGTCGCTATCAGAATTTAATCAGTTACACACCTGTGCTGATAAGCAATACTTTGAAGAATCCACAGGGATCATACAGGGTGTCCCAAAACTCAACGTCAATCTGAGGGTCACAGAATTGATTGTAAATATTTCAGCATTTGGTAAAAAAAAAAGAAATCTGGTCAAAATTTAACCTTTTTTCGGTTATTGCGGTTAACTATTATTACTTAGTTAGTTATTATTAGGTACTATTATTTGTTGTTCATTTACTTTAATAAAAGATGACCGCAATAACCGAAAAATGGTTACAGTGCAACCGATTTTTTAGGTTGAACAATATCCGAAATTTGTAAACTGCATGGGATATTCTTGTATTTTGATATTGATGGGATAGTACTTTTTTTTCATGACGATTACAATCAATCCTATCACCCCGTTTAGGCTTGACACCCTGTATACTGGTTTTCCTTACAGTTTTTGAGACCTACTAATGTAGGTTGATTTCCTCATAGATAACTTTTTGTACAGCTGGCTGATAGTACGTTTATGGGGTTTATCATCGAGGATTAAGATATCATTGATTATCTTAAGTCATTTTAGATAGTAGTATGAATTGCAGCTGTGAAATAGGTTTGACGCAAGATTTGACGTCAAGTACAGTTATTATTAGAGATGGGCCTAATATTCGGTTTATGTTCGGTATTCGGCATGTTTGGCTAATATTCGGTTTCGGTCGAATGTTCGGTAAATTTGCCGCATATTTTGCCGAATAAAACTCATCCTTGTCATATATAGGGTGCAATTTTATTAGTGGCGGATCCGTTAAGGGTGTGTTCTGTCAATGAAACTGAACAACTTTCCCCAAGGAACATAGGTCGAAATACGAAAAAAAATTTGGTGGTCCCATACTAAGTGTGTTGGCCGGCCGGGTCAATTTGTATGGGAGGGCCAATATTTTTTTCATATTTCGACCTATGTTCCTTGGGGAAAGTTGTTCAGTTTCATTGACAGAACACACCCTTAACGGATCCGCCACTAATAAAATTACACCCTATATATTTCGATGTATTTTTTTTATCAGGACAAGTTTTCTTTGTCTTTTATTTGTTGTCAAAGTTTCTAGAATCAGCAAGTATTTTATTATTTTATACGGATATCAATTCTTGTCGAATATTCGGTTCGTCAAACGTTTTACCGAATATTCAGCTGAAAATTCGTATTCGGTAAAATCTATGTTCAGCCCATCTATACTGTATAAAGTCCTATTAAATCCAATGCAAATATTTTCAGGCTTTGTTCTACTCATGAAACTGAAGAACATTTCTTAGTTTTTTTTTTTATGAAATATGAAAACAAAGAATATTGGGACCTTTAATATGGACAAAATACCCACTACTGCAAACATTAATGAATTATGTCTAATTTTAAAGCCTAAGCCGCCTAGTTATAGCAGGCAAAGGCGCATTATTGTGAGGGATGGGAATATTAAGATATTTAATAATATATATATCTTAACACTATACTCCAGATTAGCCGCCTAGTCGCTCTCGCGTTCGGAAGTTTTTGTTTACGGTTCCCGCCTACCTTCGGTAGTCATGTAGGGCTCTGTCGAGCACAAGTAACCCCGGCCAGCGAGTCTCACCTGGGGTACTCCAGAGTCTTGCGCCCCGAGGGCAGGCTACGCTTCACGCTTATTATTAGGCTTCTTATTATATTCAGCTTCGAAAATGCCCTTCAAGGGCCACCAGCGCCCCGCAAATGGGTCGCGAATGTTTGTTCGCACGAATCCGCAAGCCGCCTTGCAGCGCGTTATGAACGAACTCGCGGCTTGTGCCATCCCTCGACGCCATTCACGCTGGGATCTTCGCCACCGACGGCCGCCGCAGCAGCGATAACCACTGCCTTCGCCGCCGCGCCCCCACTACCACCGCTGCCTGCTTCTCCCTCGCCGTCTCCGCTGTCCCAGCGTAAGCCGAGGGACAAAAAGCACTTCGACCTGCTTGCCCTACAGCGCACCTGAACGCTCTCAGGAGAGTGCCACAGCCGTACAGGTGCGAGCGCAGACCGCATGGATCAACCTCACCGACCCCACCGAGGACCCGCACGGTTCCGGATACGAGGGTCACATCGCCGCTGTCCAGTTCCATGCTGAACAGCTCGGGTACTGGAGACAGCCCAGCGATGACATCACAAATATCCTATGCGTCCACGCTAACGACGCCGAAGTGTGCGCCCAGCAAGCCCAGGAAAGACGCCATCAAGATGCCGCCACGTGCACCAAAGACATCCATGAAAATAACTGGGTGCATAAAGAAGCCGCCGCTTATAGTAGTCGACCTGCTCCCGAACTGGAGCCACCACTTCGCCGAGGTAAAAAAGGAGCTTTTTCATGCGCCAAACGTACGACCCTATGGGCCCACAGAGTTCCGATTCCTGGCGCAAGGCGAACAGGAATTCCGCGTATACAAGCGCTACCTAACCGCGCTGGAGGGCTCCGGTACCGAAATGTCCTGGTCCGCCTACGCATCCCCAAAAGAGCAGCCAGCCAAGGTCGCGATCAGAAGCCTCCCATGTGGACACGGACCCGCAGGAAATCAAGAAGGAGCTGACCACCCTGGGATACGAGGTGGCCTACATGCGCCCCATCAAGGCTCGCGGAGAACGCCCAGTGTGTATCAACTTAGCCCAGCTTATTCGCACGCTAAACCTCACCCCGGCCGGGCATCTACAACGTCACAGAGCTAATGTGAATGCTCGGGCGTGAAGATCGAGGGATGGCGTGGAAAAACAGGGCACTCCACAATGCCATCGATGCTAGCTATTCCGGCACAGCAGCAGGCACTGTTAACGTAAGCTGCCATGCGTGATCTGGGGCGGCGAACATCCCGCCCTGGATTGCAGAAGACCCCGAGAAAAACCGGCCGCATGTACCAACTGTGGCGGATCGCACCCGGCTAACAGCCTTGATTGCAGCCGTTCTGCGCCGTGAAGTTCGAAACAAGAGAGGGGGGCACAGCACCTCTTACGAAGACGGAGGCGACACCGCAGGGGGAAACCAACGCAGCTGGATCCCTTATGGCGGCTGCCAAACGGCCCCTCCGAAACTTCGACGACAAAGAAGCGGAAGCCGAGGAGGCGTAGGAGGCGAGCAACACCTCCGCCGCCCCCAGGACGGGAAAGCACCGGGCCAGCCACGTCAAGAGTCACCCACGGGTCCGTTGGATGTGGTCGGCTCCCCTCAGGGCACACCTCAGGGGGAGAAATCGAAGCACCAACCGGCCCCAAGACAAGAGAGCGCACGAGCAGCCGTCCTAGAAGAGGACAGAAAGGTCCTGATCACGGGGGCGGACGCGACTTTTATCGTCGAAAAGAGCCTCCAGCGACTCGAGCCATACGGCGGGGTCATGGCTGCCAGGGATAAACCGAAGGCTCTGAGACCCAGATAGGCTGCTCTGGGTGGTGCTGTCGAGCACAGTCAGACGTAGACATCACCTGTCCACATCCATATAGTGTCATAGCTGTATTTTTTATATTAAAAATGAAATATAGTACAAAGAGAATTTTATTGAAAGTAGCGTTATATACCATGAAAATCTTAAAATAGAAAAATATAATTATTTCGACTTTCCCATGGAATTTTAGAAAAATAAACAACATATTTAGGAAATACCTAGATAAATCTAATAATTTACGTATGTTTCATCAATGTTCGCTAGGTGGGTCAGAAAGGTCCCAATATCATTTAGGACTTCCCATACAAACTAACACGTGTTTTGTACATTTTTGTATGGGAGGCACAAAACTTTTTTTAATTCGTAACAATGTTACCAAAATATGTTGTTCCGTTTCACGAGTAGAACATAACCTGAAAATATTTGCATTGAATTGAATAGGACCTTATTTATAAAACTCAGTGACTGAACTATTTCACACGTGCGATCCGACCTTAAAAAGAAAGTATGAGGAAGTGTAGCCAGGATTGTTAAATTATAAAACATTTAGTGGTAATGAGTGGTAATAATCAGGACAATAGCGACTATTATGAACAGAACGCGTTCAATGGTTTTGTAACGAACTCTGTTACCGTGAAAGCGAAACTTAGGAGACTTACACACACGACAGGTGAAAATGCGGTTCGTAACAGCCACCATACAATGACAACCTGTGCACAAATTAATAACATGGCGCGCGGGGCGACCTATGTCAGCCGTAATTTGTATGCTGCGACGTGTGCTATTGATAACGACTTTTTGAATAGGGTCATACTTCGTAAAACCACTCGCGGCAGTTGAGGTCGTAAAACGTGGTGTAATAGAATAAACACTGACTGGCCATTATACTTGATTAATTCCAAAACAGCGACATCAATAAGCACTGTGCTATTAGCGCTGGAGTTACTTTTAAAATGGCCAGGGTAGTATCACAAATTAGGGAAACGCCGCGCGGGGCGCCTATCAGATTGTGCTCTTATGATATTCTTAGCGTATACTTTGAGATTTTTCATAGTAGCAACCCTGGCTATGTAATAAGTAAGGGACAATCGAGTCGGGGTCGATTGACTCTTCTGTGAACTCACTATTGTAAGGCAGTATTCATTCCATGACGTCTTGAGACCCCACCTTCAAAGAGTGATTTCACGGAGTAAAGTAACTGATTTTATCAAGTAACGGATCCGGAGAACCACGTGGCGTGTGTGCGAACGCAGTTTCTTTCAGAAGCAAAGACTATTGAATTGAGATTGAGTTTTGAAAACAATGATTATGATGATGAATGTTGTATTTGAAAGCGACTTTGGTTGACAGTCTCAAAACTCAAAGCACAATTTATCTAAGTCATGATTTGAATCACTGAATTGTAGAGTTTTGAATTCTAAACTCGAGTTTATTTTGTACTCTATTCGATAGTTAATTGAAAAAAAAAATTGAAAAATGTCATGCGTCGGCGGGGGCTCAAAGTTGGGCTGCATTGGGAATTTCATATTTCCCTTGCTGGGTAGGCAGAGCGTGAGAGGCTGTAAAAACAGCCATTTACACCACGTCTGACTACAATAGTTTGAGAGTTATTCAGAAAAATGTGACAGGGTCAGAATGTCGCCTAAAATTGCAATACACACCAACTCTCAAACACGATTATTACGACACCCACCACGGGAAAATACGGGGTACCTAACGCTATTCCAAGTCACAACACCACACGGCAGTTTCAACGCTAAATAAAACAGTTTCAGTTTTTTACTACTTTGTTTTACTGATTCACCTACGGTAATCATGATTGTCAAAAATAGGTATCTTGTGATAATTCACTTAAATTATCAGATCAGGCTCACGTTAAGCTGTTTTTGAATTTTTCATATCGATTAAACGCTGACTAAGCGAATAACGACTACCTACTGTAATGGGTACAAGTAGCTTATCGTAGGGGACGAAATTAAAAAGAGTTGTCGTAAGTCACTCGTGGGACCGATGCATCGCATTGCATTCATAGTTCATCTGGAGTATAACTATCTCCTATTAAATCAGTTATTTTGGTTAAAAACCGGATCTCTGATAATTATAGAAATTTATAATTTTAAAAATAAAGGATTTATTTAGCCAGGTGATAGTAACACATATAAAATCGACGGTCCCTACGTACAATCCCGTAAGTCGTACTTAAGTCATTTGCCTTTTTTTTTTGTTTTCTCCTTAGATTGGCATAAGCTGCCTTCGGTTAAGACAGCGTGATTCTAAATGGCCTAATTCCATTCGAAATTGACACCCCTCAACTACAAAATTTACACAATTCCAACGTAAAATTACGGTAGTGGTAGTTAGGAACCAGCTTTACTACTCATATTCCGACGTAAAATGACGGTAGTTAAGTTACGTTATTTAACACTGGAAGGTAAACACTCCCGTATCTGGCACTTACTGCATAAAAATAATTATATAAATGTTTGCTGTACCGTTTGATTTCATGTAGTAAAAAACTATTCTAAACTGATAACCATATTTTATATTTACGGTATCAACTTGAACTTACTTGTAAAACGTAAAAATACAAGCGAAAAACCAAACTAAATTATGGTGTATGCGCAATAAAACCAACGTAAAATTCCTTAACTGACAGTTGTGTTTTTTGTTGGCGATACACTCCCACGTATAAGAACTTAAGTACCACATAGGCTTTCTACAGCTACAGGTTTTCCGTCGTACAACTACGTATATGATTATTTATATATAAATAATATATTTTTTATCATTTAATTATTCTTTTCTTAAAGATATTGACCTGATAAATATATGTTTCAAATTTCATAACTCTATCTGTAATATTACTAGAGATACACTAATTTGAAACTTAAAAACGCTCTCCTGTAAAATTTGCTAATTTCAGTTACGTAATTATACGTAGGGCCCGTCGAAATGAACTTTATGATTTAGTTTAAAATTCATTAAGAAGGCTAGATAGGCTACCAATTCTCATAGAAAAACGCGAGCCAAATTTTTTATGAAAATTGTAGGAATACATTCTATAAAAAATGGCCGATTTTTTCATTATCTCTACACTTATGTCAAATCATAAAGATGTTTTATGAAAATCGAATCAGCGATATTCCAATTTTTTGTAATGTAGGTATATCTATTGCTTTAGTGATAAAGTATGAAAAACAGTTTATTCCTATTTTGTACACAATCTTTATACTTTAACAGCAGACCAATACATTACTATTGGCTTAGAAATAATTTAAAGATCTTATATGTACCTACCTACCTATATCATGTTTTATCTTTGGACGCCTAGATAACTCTTGTGACGTCAAATAAATGCTAGGTCTTAGTCCAAGTGAAATACGAGAGGTCAAGCCAAGCTATTAAGTGGTTGCAAATGCTGTTATTATTGGCTTTGTTTATAGTCACGCTAGTAAGATTATTTATAAGATCATTATTCCTATGGCAGTATTGAATACCGTAGGCAAATAGGTAGGCATAAATTAAAAAAAAAGCGTTTTATAAGCATCATCTATTTTAATCGTCTTCTTTCATCATAGAAAATGTAGGTAGGTACTTATATGCCGAGGACCTGGCCAACTATTGTTTGGATTGCATAACACCGTGACGTCATCATGTCAGTTCTTCTGCCAATATCAAAGAGTACCTTTGCCAATATACCTAAAAGATCAAACGTTACAATGGTGCTCTATGTCTGGTGATTTTAATCAAAGTAACGCATACAAATTAGCCCTTACAATTATGTATTATCTATCATATTGTTTGTTTATTCGTATTAAATGTTTCGATGTCTGATAGAAGTTGATTCTATAAGTACATAGGTTAATTATAGTGCTGTTGATAAATCGATATGGTAGCCTAGTGAAAGCGCCTATGTCTGCCAGTTGACACAAACCGTATTTTAACTGTATTTTTTGTGTTTTTTCAGCATCACAAATAGTTCACCATGGTGGAAATTAGCAAGCATATGTTTGAGCAAACCTGTCGTCATGTGGACTGTCACATCCTATTGCATGGTTACCCTAACCCTAGTTGTTGGGGCTCCATACCATGGAACTTCTATGTCAGCATGGTTGGCAGCATGAAGTTCTACGCTATCGTGTATTTGGTAAGTTACTTTAATACTCCAACACAGATAAATTATTTGATGCAATAAATTGTTTGTGCATTGTTATAAATGTTGTAACCGTACCGTAAAAACACTTATAACTTTTTATCATCCACCATCAACACCCTCAACAGTCCACTACACTGGAAATATGTATATCAGCAGCTCATCAACTTATCGATTTGTGTGATAATTTTAGTACAAAAATCAGTTTAAGATTATTCCTGAAAGATGAAAAGTACTTATATGTATAGATGGGAAGCCGGTTAATAACGATTTTAACCGGGTGGTTATTAACGGGTTTTTTGGTTATTTACGGTTAATAACCAGTCAGACTGGGTTTTTACGGTTATTTTCATATTGTTTTTTATTGTATGGAGTTTTTAATAAATGTTTTTAAAAGCTGTTGGTTAGGGGTATAATTAACGATATGTGTTTCCAGTTAAATAGTTTTAGTCTATAAGTGAGAGCTATTTTTTGTCCGTTGACGCTTTGTTTAGGTACCCCGTAAGGGGTATAGGCGTGACTGTAGGTGTGCCTAGTACCTGATCGACCAAGATATAGCTCAGTAGACTAGCATGGAAAGCTAAAAACCGATGGCGCATCCACCAAAAACAACCAAAACGACATATTTGAAATATTTTCTGAACATCATCGAAACCGCGTGTATGTAGGTAGGTATGCTCAGTGGATAACGTCAGTTCGAATTAAAGCCATTTTGACAAGATGCTCTTAGTGCGTCGACATACTACGACTGAAATTACGCGACGGAATTCGGCGCAATTACGCCATCATTGTTATTTGCATTACGTGTGACACACATCAGCCGAAATTCCGTCGCCGAATTACGGTCCGAAGTAATTCGGCGTGATTCGTACTTAATTTCGGCGCTTGTAGTGTGTCATCCCCAAGGTCCCCAACCGAAAACGCCGAACACTGACGGAACGGAATTCAGCCGCCGAATTTCGGTCGTAGTGTGTTTACCAAAGGAAAGAGTACAACTCACGGCTTTATGCGGCCGCGCATCTATCTCACTTACCTACAGCACTCTTTTCAAGCAAAAATGAAAGACTTTAACATTTATCTCTGTTACTTTCTCTAAATGCTTCTAAGGGAAGTATCCGTGTAATATTTTGAGCATCATAATGTGATCGACAATAATTATCAACGCATAAAAAAACTTTAAAACTCATATTATGCTTCACCGTTTCAATACCGCACTTGGTTAAATAACCATAGTTAACTGGTTAAGTATTGGTAGTTAACGGCGAATTAAGTTAAATAACGGTAGTTAACCGTTAATTTACATCTATACTTATATGGCGTCGACTTCGTATCGTCTTTCTAATATTATTCGGCCACGAATTAGTCCCTTATCAGCCACGACAATAAAATACCTACTATCTTTCATATTTCGAAAATCTACAATGACAAAAAATCTTTATTTCAGGCCCAAATCATAGCCCGTGGTCGAAAAATGAAGAAGAAGGAGGAATGGGTCAAAATGGGTGAATACTACGTCAGATCGACTGTCATGGGCGCAATAATTAGCACCACCACTTGTTCTTTCGGATGCTTAGCTAGGTATGGTATGTAATTTGCATTTTTCTTGGTTAGTAATAAATAAGGTACATTTTTAGATGTCAATCGAAAAATTTAATGAGATGGTCAAAAAATAAATTATACTTACAAAATAAAATTTTGACTACAGTCTCTCTCGTGAATAAAAATATTAACTCAATTCGTAAAAACATGGCTTCCAATATCTATAATTTAAAATGCATCCGTATGAAGTAAACATATTAAAAGTATGTTAATGGAATCAATTAACAGTAATAAAATGAGTTTATCAGTTTCACTTTCTCCGAATTTAAAAATATTTTGGTAAATTATTTTCCGTGCAAGTTTGCAATAAATACTGGAATAAAATACATTTATTTATGATATTGTGTTTGCATAAACCACAAGTTACTTGACTAATTTTGATTTATTTCTCTTTCTAGTAAGCAAGTTTGTAGTCTAACTAGTCTAAGAAGTGTAATAAAACTTCATCTTACCTATATACAGTTTAAAGAAGGATCACGCAACCTTATTTCGGATTTTTGCGATTGTCACTTGTTACATAACCAGGTAGCTACACGTCAAAAATCACAAGGAATAGAATTACAAAACAGCAAAACCTGAAACAATAACGTCATATAATTCTGATCCAATATTAATCCGAGAAATATGACAATAATGGCAATAATTTTATTAGTTGGCTTGAGTTTCTCAGAGATTCCAGTAATTTCCAGATAAGTTTCCAGTTAAAGTCAGTTTGTCGCTAGTACTGAGTGAGCCATCCGTTTCCCTAATTTGTGACCGAGGTGCATTAGTTTTCAAAATTTAGGCTATTAATTTTTTTATTTATTTTGCGTTAATATACATTCACTAAATAGTCATGTTTGTGTTCGTTTTCAGATGGTTGATGAACAACGAATTCAGGTACTACCATTACATGATGATTCCGAACATGGTCAATGGTCTCTTCATTTTCATGGAGCCTCCGAACAGACGTGGCCTGGTCATCAACTTGTTTGCCAATTTGGTAAGTTTTAGTTTATTCAGGCACAAATTCCTCAAAACATTTCCTCATGATAACGCTAAACTTGTTGAGCAAAATGAGCCGAACATATAATTATGAACAAGTTGCCCGTCGTAAATCAGCAGGCTATCGATAATTTCTAATACTTAGTAGTGAGTTCGGAAGAAGTTAAATATCGTTAAATGATCTAATATGAGAATAATATTCTCGAATTATTATTAATTATTATTGTCCGACAAGTTTGCAACATTCCCTAGGGATGACAGACGGTGGGGGGCGAGGTATCTAAGATGTCAGCGGGTAGCGGGAGGTGTAGCAGGGAAGGGATTCGAGTGCATCCGCGCCGCACGTCATATTAGAAGGACTTGCTTCCTCAACCCCCCAACCGTCTATAACCCGCAGGAAGGTCGCGCACGAAGTTGTAAAACAAAGTTTTTAATAATTTTCCAGCTCATAGAGTACTGGCTTAGAACACTGAGCAGAGCTGGCTACATAACACTGACGAAATCTAAACAGATTTTAATGTTTATGGTTGGTAGCGCCATCCTCTTCTATCTGATGAGGTTAGAAGGAGAGAAAGAGAAGAGAACACCGTTGTTTTGGTAAGTACAATGAAGAAAAAAACGTTTAATAATAAATACAAACATCGACAAAGTTAGGCGCTATCTCCACACGAGTGAATTGAGACGTAGTCCGATCCTTTCTTACTAGTCTGATCCGTTCTTCCCAGAACAACAGAAAGTGTTGTTTGAACAACCACACACACAATTCCGTGTGAGCCTTCCGCTCCCCAACAATTAGCTAGGTGTAGATTTGGTAACCCGAGTGGTTGTAATCATAGAGTCAGTTAGGAAAAAAGCTCTTAAATGTTTTCTTATAAAAATTAATGAAATAGAAGAGACGACGACGTCTGGCATCACATCTCTGATGTGTTGAAAACGCCTTGAAAAATAACAACACATTTTTTGTATCTTTACTTTTCAGGCTTTTCACACCAGAAAAAGTGAGAAGAAAAACTGACGGTTCAAAAAACGTGTGCCCACATGAAGGCAGTTGTGAAAATCACATTTTGAAGGTAAAATTAAGTTAAAATTACTTATATCAAATTATCATTTTGACTAATTAGGTACTTTACTATCATATCTAAATACAACATAAAATAATGTTGCACTGAAAATTTAGATTTGGTATCTAGAACACTGCAATACCTACATACACGGGTACAATCCCAATCAATACACACACATTTCAATGATAAATTGGAGATTCATATTCATATTCCAGTCTGAAACGTGACTAAAACTATGACAATATTAAATTGGGCTTGATTGAGTTCAATAAATAACACGATTTATAATATTACCGCGTGCTCTTTTAAATGCCTACCATGCCTATCATGAAGTTTTATTTTCTTCATAATAACATACCGGGAGTAACAGAAAGGATATAACAAGCCGAAAGGAGGTCAACGTACTCATGAAACTAAACAACTTTTCCAATGGAACATGGGTCGAAATATGAAAATAAAATTTGGACCTCCCATACAAAATCGCCGATCAGCTGAATGATTTAATATGCGAGGTTTTTTTCATATTTCGACCTATGTTCCATGGGGAAAGTTGTTCAGTTTCATGAGTACCTTGACCTCCTTTCGGCTTGTTATACCCTTTCTTTTACTCCCGGTATAAAGCGAAATTTACAAAAGTAACCACAATCAATTCAATACCTACAATTATTATTATTTTCATTCCAGGGTTGCACCAAATGCTTCGGAATCGGTTTAGCGATTTCTCTAGCGCGTCATATATTACCAAAGATTACGACACCTATTAGAGCAATATCTACAATCAGATCAAAACATTTCAAGATGGCGCTGTTCTTTGGCAGTTATATCGGTATTTATAGAGTACGACGTCTTTTTCATATTTTTATAACTTCGCAATCTTTTGTAGAGTCTCCTTCTATTAATCTTATATGTATTACTGAATCTACTTTTTATTAAACCAAGCTCTACAAGAGTAACCAAAATCATCTGTCTTGCGATCTTACGAGTAGCTTCAGATAAAATAATAATTGCTAGTATACTCAGTGACTATTATGCATTATTGTCACTTTAATACTGAATGTTTTTATTATTTCAGGCGGTGATATGCTTCTTATGTCGTAAGAAAGGTTTTGACTCGGCAGAGTACGCATTACCAGCTGGATATCTCGCCGGTCTCTCAGCTATATTCAGCCCTAGTCTTGGTATTTCTATAGCTGCATTGACTGGTGCTTTTAAGGTACCTAACGTTAATTATAAATTGTAATCATCATTACAATACTTCCAGAAAGGAAAGTTACATTGCCATACACAACAAGCTTAGCAGACAGAAAAATCGCTAGGTACGCTCTTTCTTGGATACTTATCCCTTCGGGCTTCAAAATTAAGTGATAGGAATGTCTAGATAGGCATGCTACAAAGTTTACAAGTCTCGGTATGGCAAAATCTCGCAAATCTACCAAACAACTGTGGTAAAAATCTTTGTTGTCTTGAATGATGATCATAAAGTAAGAATACCTGCGACTGTATTTTACGCACATGCCGCAGAGCGTCTAAGTTTTTCTCTTATTTCTACAGCTATACTCAACGATCCTGTACGAGAAGAAGATCCTTCCAACCTGGATTCCGCTGCCGGAGCTGCTGTACTGCATCTGCCAGGGAACCCTTTTTCACGCTCGGTTCATGCATCCCGAAGTCTGTCCCAGCTACATGTTCAAATTGACTAATACGGTTAGCAATGGAGTGTAAGTTGACATACCTACCTACCTAAATCATAACATTGGTTCATTCATTTAACAGCTATGCTCTTGTTGGTGAAGCAATTTTCATTTGTCTTCTGCCAGTGGTTTGATCTCTTGATACGTCACGACATTAACTTGTTCTTTTTGTGCGCTTAGGCTGACCCACACGCCGTCTCCTTGATTTGTGGTATCGGTTTAGTTTTCCACTTCTTTCAGCACCTCAATATTTTTGTTGTATTACCCCATATAAGTAACTTCTTTAAATTATCAGCATTTTATACGGTATTTTCTTAGTAACTTTACGAATTCAATTTTGTTTCAGATCACAAATACTTTACAGCAATCTAATCAAGGAACTAGAGAAAAGAACGTGAAATCTTTTAGCAAATTTAGGTGTTTTGTATGAGTATACCAAATATTTACTCCTGGGGGCTGTTGTATCAAAGGTGTTGTAGGTATAAATTTTATTATATTGTTAAGTAATAATGTCTTTTATTTCTAAATACAATAACTGGCCTAACGTTTTGAAAGCTAGTCTACTGACCACCTCCTGCGCTAGTTGGTACTGGTCCGTCGCCGGTTGCAACTGGTCCATCGGGTGCCATAGGTGGTGGTGTACTTAAGTCGGGTGTCTTCTTTGCCTTATCATTCGGGTTTACAATGAGTATCTTCTTCAAACCGTCTCCCTTGGTCGTCTTTTGTCTGCTAAGAGTATCGGTACCGAAACGGCAGATGTCGTCGCACTGCAAAAAACATGGATATGACTTGTACTAGAGTCGAAAAGTAAGCTTTCTCAGCTTTGCACATCGAGATAGAAAACTTGAAAATTAGCATGAAAGTACTTCTTGACCTACTGAGCATAGGGGTGATGCGAAAAATTAAAAATTAAAGGGGGATTGGCTGCATGCAAATTTTTCTGATCAAGTCAGTACCCAGTTTTGTTCGGTAGGTCTAAAGGTAAGTACATTCATGCATTTAAAATAAGACAGCAATTATAGAGGGAATTTGTAAAAATAAATTAAGTAAGCAATTAAGTACTTGACTTGCGACTTCCCGTAGGTTTCGAAGTGTTGTAGAAATGTCTCTACTTTTACCAAACAAAATAGATTCGAAGAATATTTTACCTTTTCTTTGCTGTAAAAATTATTCTTGTTTCCACCACAACCTGAGTAAATAGTCTTCTTGCATACTCCCCAGGTACGGTCGTAGTAGTATCGTTCATCGGCCCCAAAACACCAACCGTAGTCAAATGTTAGAAAACAATATCTCGGTCTGCCCTCTGTAAAAAATATGTAAACTTAATTAGTTTAGACTAGATTTCTGGATTTTCATTCCACATACGCACTTTCAGCTGCTTTTCAGTTTGCCCGTGGGAATGGTATGTTTTCGCGAAAAAATCTTTTGTGCTGTACCAGGCTTATATGCCATGTTGTTGTTGATGTCCTAGGGCACCCCACTGGTGCATAGGGCCTTCACAAGATGTCGCCATTTCCCCCGGTCTTGAGCAGTAATTTTAGCTTCACGCCATGTCAGTCCAGCTGTTCTTAATTCGGCATCAATTGTGCGTCGCCACGTGTGCACGGGTCGCCCAGGTTTTCTTTTGCCAGGTGGTTGCCAGTCTAGAGCCACCGTCGCTGAGTTACTCTCTCCCCGTCGCAATGTATGCCCTATCCATCGCCATTTCCTCTGGGCAATCTTATATGCCATACCTACAGGTAAATACGTAATACCTACTTTGATACAAAATTTCATCTAGAGGGAGACAAACAAACAAACTATGGAGATTTTTTCAATTCTGTTCTAGAGTTGACTCAGTGTTCCTTACCTGTTGTGGTGAGAGCTATACAAACTTCATAAAAAAGTAAGGATATGATTGAGCAAATCTTGGAAAGAAAATACTTTCCTGCAAACTGCCTTGTCACAGGACCGTGAGGTTGGTGCAGCAAAGAAGACGGTCTGCAGTGAATATATGCAGATCCAGGGCAACGATGATGACGATGATGATGACAAGACTAACAAACCGCATTGCTATGTACCTTTAAAATCAGGTTGTGATAGACAGGTTCCAAGGCACTGTCCCAATTTGTCGAAACGGTTGCCATTTCCTTGACAGCCTCCCCAGTAAAACGCCGAGCAGTTTTTAGTCTTTGGATCGAAAAACCACATTGGGATCTTGCCACGGCAAGGACCAGCGTCTGGCAGCAAAAGGCATGTCTTGGACGTGACTGAAATTATTATTGTAGAAGTTTTGATTATTTCACAGGTACCACATCATCAGACTAAAAAAGTCCTCTACCGGACGTAGGTCACCTCTAGCGTACGATGAAGGCCACGTCTCGGCAAGCGTAGCATTGGGCTACCTCAAGTCAGGTAGACCGACGAGCGGCTGGTAGTATGGCGAAAACAGGAGACGTACTTTGTACCTTGTACCTTGACGGAGACCTATCTCCGTCCAGCAGTAGACAGTTATAGACTGATGCTATGTAATATAATGGTAGCTATCTGAAATGTTTCTTCATCACGTCCATTTTTTGAATTCAAGGCAATGCTTACTGAACGGAATGCTTGTAGTCCTTCGCGCCGTTGCAGTAGATAACACTAGAAAGGGTCGTCTTGTTCGTTTTGCCGGTGACGCTTCTACCACGATAGTGTCTGGGTCTTGATTCATCAGAACCTGCCTGAAAACCTGTGTGAATACCTCAGATATTGATATCAAACTCAACAATATAAAAAAAGTGAATTTCATATTGAAAAAAAACTATTTCAAGATTGTATGCTAAGAATACGTAAACTTGACCATTAGTTGAGAATCAATGATATTTTATAAAATGCATAAAAAAGTGCTTTTATTACTATATTTTTATGGCGCATTGGCAATTCATGTTTTTGTAGTTTAGTCAAGAACAAATAACATAGGATTTACATTAAATGTATTATTTTACCAAGTAAGCCGGACGTCAAATAAGTATTTTGGTAGAATAAAATCGAAATAAGAAGAAATACCTACCAGTGACTGATACCGAAAATGTAGAACAGGCTGGTGATAAATAAGGAACAAGTTTCTCCAAGACATATGGGTAGGTAAAATTTTGGACGTCCAATGGTAAATCAAATCAGAAGATCAGTAATTTGGTATGGGAGGTTCATACTTTTTTGTCATATTTCGACCTATGTTCCTTGAGGAAAGTTGTTCCTTATCACCAGCCGGTTCTGAGTTATCGCTACCGGTCACTAGTAAAATTTTACCCTTTTTATAGTACGGCTGTTCGAATATATTTTACAACTGTCAAAATCATTATGAATGATGGTTTGACATAATGTCTACTTTTCTTTGTCAACATGTCTTTCAAATACATGACCTATTTGAATGGCCGTACTTTTAATAGTGTTATTTTGAATACATAATTGCATTCATATCATGGTAGGCACTAGGTACATAACGAGTTTTGTTAGTTATGCAACTATACCTAACAGACGTTTTTGGGGACCTTCCATAAATTAAGACATCCGAAGCAAAATACTAACGAACTCCCAAACTTGAGCGTAAATGAAAGGAACAGAGACGTAGTCAGGATTATTTAGTTTATTCATAGAGTTTATTGTGTGAAAAAAATATAATAAATGAAGAGTTCTCGAGAGGAGACAACGTACCGGGGCGTTTTTCAAAAAAGATGTACACGTGACGCACCGGAACAGTCACCGGAATATGTTGTATTTTAAAGAAAATTTTGCTAAATTTCAATTATTTATTGTATTTCCCATGTTATGTTCAAAAATCATATAAAAATATAAAGAAATATCTCTAATAAACACGTTTTTCTGTTAGGGTGCACAACCTTGCTGTCCGGTTCGTCACAATAGAAAATATTTAATTGAAATAAAACTACGACAAATGGAATAGTTTAGCTTTATTTATTATTAAAATTACTTTCTTATGCATACAAACAAAGCGTAAAATCTCATTTTATAGCTATAATTATCGCGTAGTGCACTAATTTATATCGAGATCGTCACGGTAGGAATTTTAGACCTTAAAAACTTACGTAAAATAATACTTTCTCTTGTTGTTTAAGGCACAGAGATTATTAACAAAATAATTTTAATCTTTAATAAACAAAAAATAAGGAAATTAAATTATACAAATTCCATAAATCTAATCTTTGTAAACCAAAAAATATGGGACAGTGACAAACCGGAATACGAAGTGACTAACAAGAAAAAGTAAGGCAAGGCTTACACTCAACTTAAATTAATACAGCTTACTACAATAATTTTTAACTAGGCCTTTAAGGGCATATATCTCGGCTTAGGTACAACCTAGCTCAAAATTGCTTAGATCAAAAAGTGTTTGTTTTAGACCCCTTTATACGATAAAAATATAAAAATAATAAAAACTCTTCTTCTTAAAAAACATTCTATACGTACTTCAACTCCCATACAGCGCCCCGAAAAGTATACTCTGACCTTTTTGACACCCTGTAACAAGACAAGCACATGGATAAAGTAGATCTTTAGGCAACTGTTTTCGAATTTGTAATCCGAACATTATGACTGAAGTGTTTTAAATTATATATCGGCTACCTATGTAACCTAAGCTTAACAATTCCTGTGCGTCACGAAAATGTTCCGACTGTACATTACGTGACGATTCGGATGTGATGAATTCATACCAACGGCAGTTTAAAATATAAAATATACATTTTCTGATTAATTAACGGCTAAAACCATGCCATTTGACGTAATTTTATAATATTCTTAATAACGTTTAAACAATTATTAAAGCGGCAAATTGCTACTTACCCCATAAAATCCCGTGTCTATCTGGAACGCAAATTTTGCACCCAACGTGACGCGACCTGTTGCGTCGGCGATATTTTTGACACTGACTTTTGATTTACAAAATGGCGCCACCTAAAGACAATAATGATGTTGCCAATTACAAAAACTGACTATTCACTGGTAGGATTTAAGTCTGAAGCGGTGAAACGCTACTGTGACAATAACCGGAATTCCGGTATGTACATTTTCTTGGGACAATAAAAATTTAGTGTTTTAAGTGATTTTTAATTCTATTACGATAGCATTTGAGTTTACAATTCGTTTTATTACTCCACCATGCATATACAGACCCTAAAACTGTATGCCGATCAGTATTACCAAGTCGAAATATTAAGGTTGAAAGTTGCCAATATGGAGGTGGGACACGACATTTTTACCCCCTTCCGCTGTATTTATTTATCGTTTTTTCTTAATTTATGATAAAAGAATAATATTTAATGTTAAAATCTTAATTAATTTCATATTTCTTAACAAAAAAAGCACAACTTTTAAGTGGCAGTTCATCGGAAAGAGAGTCAGGTTACTGGTTACAAGCTCTACCATCTCCATCTTTGGGTACTGTCCTTGACAATACATCACTCTCTCTGGCTGTCGGTCTACGCCTAGGGCTCAAAACCAATCAGCCCCATCTGTGTCACTGTGGCCAATCCGTAACCGAGCTGGGATACCACGGCTTATCCTGTCAGAGGAGTGCTGGAAGATTTTCCCGTCATAGTTCCATCAATGATATAATTAAAAGGGCCCTCGGTGCCGTGGGTGTCCCATCGGTCCTTGAACCAACCGGCATAGTAAGATCTGACGGGAAAAGGCCTGATGGGATGACCCTAGTCCCCTGGAGCCAGGGAAAGTGTCTAGTGTGGGACGCAACATGCGTTGACACAATGGCACCTTCCCACATCAACTCCAATAACCCGGGGGCCGCTGCTATCTCAGCCGAGTTGGCCAAAAAGAGGAAATATGACCTAGGGGATTGCTACATTTTCCTCCCATTTGGCATCGAAACATTGGGAACGTGGGGCCCTGGAGCTCGTTTTTTTTTGAGGAGCATTTCAGTGCGCCTCATTGAGGCCACGTCGGACCAGAGGGCGGGTTCCTTCTTTGCACAACGCATTAGTTTGGCTGTGCAAAGAGGGAATGCAGCTAGTATGCTGGGGACGTTGCCTCGGTGCGGAGCACTGGAGGACATATTTTATTTATAAGTAGTTTTTAGATTTGTATATTTGTTTTTTCATTATTTTGTATGTTATTCAATAAATTATTTATACGAAACTAAGAAAGTTAATCTGAACATGTGGGACACGCCAAATTTGCTATGTACCTACATCTTTTTTGAAAAACGCCCACCGGCCGGCAGAAGCAGCGTAGGACGGCCCCTGCGAGATGGACAGACGATCTGCAAAGTATGTTAGATAAAAATCTTTTCAGTTGTGTTGTGTGTCGATGGCATGTCAGTTGGATGGTTTTTTCAAGGTTTTTTAGTTTCCAAAGCAGTTTTTAGAAAAAAGAAAATAAAAGAATAGAAATACACAGTGGCATAATGTCATTTGAGTGTCGCCTAGCATTACAATGGCAAAAATTTTTGCGGCCTATGGTTAAGTCCGCGAGGAAAACTTGAATGCGGGCCGCTTCTAATCGGACGAGGTAGAAATATTCACGTTCTATCTATAGCTGAAATGCTAATGATAATGATGATGATCAACAAATTCCGGTTCTTAATATATAGGTACAGTTAACAAGATACACGTGTATTCAGTGGGTAGGTCGTGAGATAAGATTTGCTTCTACTTCTGAAAATTCTTTTATTCCAAGTTCTTATGATCTTAGCCGACTTTTAATGAGATTTCTAGAAATTTGACTCCAAGATTTACGTTTTCTAAACAACATCAATTAGGTAATTTGTTTAGTAGCCAAATTTCTTGGAAGCAAAATACCTCCGTTTGGGTGACTGAAGTCATATTCATCTGAAGTTTTATTTCCGCGAATCTACATTCAAGTTACAACATGATCAATAGGTACCCTCACAAACCAATTATTTAGTTTACCTACACCTATTTGCCTTTTTAGTACTCGAAGCATCTCGTTTCTTCTCATATTAATATTGATAGATGACTGATAAATCACGTTTCATCACGAAAGCAGGAGCATCAAAATTGTGACGAAAAAATCTTGATGATGACAAGAAAATCTTAGGTAAAATATAAAAAAAATGAAGTTCATTGAACTCTTGCCTCAAGAAACTCCTGATAAAATCTAGTTGCAGAAAGCAACTTTTGAATAAACATAGATCTGATTGCATCCCAGGCTCGAAGCTCGACATTCTCAGCCGACGCCAGGCCGCGCCGCAACCGCCGCGAAATCTTAACGAGTCACCAGCTTAAATTCTATTCTATAGCGTTTTTCTTACGCCCAAACTCTATTACCATATGTATTCGTGGTATGAAATTCAGAACAGCTTTCGTACTGGGATGAAATTTGCATTGTTAATTGTGGTTTCCACTGTTAGTGGGGGCTTGTGTGTAGTATGTGCTTTGCGGTGTATAAACGCCGCTAAAGTTTCGGTAAGAATGCTAAATAGATTAGCATGTGGTTCCGTTGTTAAGGCTGCGTATGGTAATGGTGTGGATTTAGGGAGTATTCGCGCTAGTGTATTTACATTGATGGTATGATGGTAGCGGTGCACTGGTTTTATAGCTCAAGTAGTCGAGAATTTCGCCGGTAGAAACGGTGGCGCATTTGAGTTCTAAGCAGCTATCTTTGCTTCGACGTATTGCTTGTTCTATCGTCAACTCTTTCTGAGGCTTATTTGCGCTCTCTGATCTTTTCCTTGTTATTTAAGAGCTCATTGCTTTTCCGGTGAAGTCTCTTTCTCTCTTTCTCCTCGTGTGGGACACCGAGTCGTTCAACGACCTGATGAACCCTGGTGTCAGAGTTTTTTCGGTGAAGTAACCGCCAGTAACTCTCTGATCCAGTAAAACTAAAGTCAAAAGCGAACATTAAAAATTAATAAAACTCCTGTCGCTTAGGCCTTAGCAACAACGGGATTAAGACTACCTTGCCGCAGGCGCAGTGGATAAGTTTGTTTTGTGCCTACAAACGTTACAAAGTAAAGGAAAAAGCAATTAGCAGCAAAGTCATTTACTACAGCAGAACAACTTACAAGCCTATTCTATGGAAGGTACCTACATCTTTTCCATATTTCGATCTATTAACACATCAAATAACAATTTGATGATTTGCTTACGTTGTTCGCCTAATTGAAAACCCAAAAGTGTGAACACAAGAAAATGTGCAGTATAAATATCAGCCAGCCGCTTGGCACAAATTTACCAGATAGATGACCATCAGGTTAATAATTCCGCAGCCAAACTTAGCATAATAGGTATAAAAATAATTAATTCACAGCTCACTATCAAACGTAAACAGACTTAATTCCAAACGGAAAAGCGAAAAAACAATAAGCATAGAGCATACTGACCCAGAATCCAAGAGAATAAAATTCTTAGCTAAGCGCGCACACAATAACTCGGTGGAGAGAGGAAACCCGCGGGAACCGACTGTACAAACTATGTGGCGACGGAAGACGGTTTGAATAAGTGCCGCAGAGCAGTTAAGAGCGAACACACACGGTGTTTGGTGGAGAAAATCTTGAGTTCATAAAAAGTGAAAATGCAAGAAAAGAAGAATTTTAGGAAAAACACACCTAACACTGGCAGTGTTTTAAAAATTTGGTATTCATAAGAAGAGTTCTGTTGTTCAGTATAAAAAACAGGAACATAGGTACGTGAGATGGCTTCTGTGTGATGGATGTAGTGCAGGGTCTTCTCTAGGCGGTCTCTATAGAACGCGATTTAGAGATATTTCCATCGACGGCTGCCTACGTCGCTTACACAGTCATTTGGGCCACTTGGCACAAGGCAGTACCACCACTTATCAGTTTTTTGATTAATGCAGATAGTTATCCATTTAAATTTTGATGAAATAAAAAGTGAAATCTAACTTTTTTGCAATACTTTAATATTATTAACAACCATTTTCAGAACTTTGTTCTGTTGCAGAGTAGTTCAGTGTCTAATTTCTTTTTATTCTACTACTATATTTAATGCACTCTGTGCGTTCGCCTCTAGAGAGCGGCTAGAGGCTGAGATTGCTTGCATTTGTTTAAAGGCACGCGAAGCAAGAAGTTGGTGGGACTTCTTGATTTGTTTGCCAGTAATTCTTAGTATTTGCAAAGTTAAATAGGTAGATGCAGAGGTTAATTATTGGCGAATGAAAGAGCTTCATGGACGAAATGTGTCCAAAACGTTGAATACAAGTTGGATAGGTTTAAAATCCAAAATAAACGCAACTTAAATCCGTTTAAGACGTTTTATTGTTATGTGCAAACAAAAGAAAATATTATCTCTTTCTCTCTTCGTGGCACACTGAGTCATTCAACGACTCGATAAACCCTAGTGTCGGAATATTACAACCGCCTACTACAAATACCTCTGACAGGGTTATGTGGCGACCGACGTCGCAATTGGGACCGATGGCTTAACGTGCCCACCGAAGCGCAGAATCCTCTTTCTTTTTGGACATTCAGGTAATTTAACTTGTTATGTGCTAACCAGACTGGGAACAAATTTACATTGAGATATAGGTATATCAGCTTTGTGCCTGTCCTATCGAGAATCAAATCCGGAACCTTCTGCGTCGCAGGCAGTCGCACAACCACTGCGCCACCTCGGCCATCGGTCGGCAAATGGAATACTTACTGGTAAATAACAAAATAAAAGATTTAAAATTAGTTTTTGAAAATATATTTTGAAGTACATCTGCCAAGAAAACTAAGCATGAGCTTTCCTTGAAGGTGACCCAGTGTTTGAGATATGAAATCAAAATAACTGAACCTCCCAGAAGCTTTCAGCCGATCGAATCATTTTGTACGGAAGCTTGAGCCTGTTGATGATAATAACCCTGTACTTAATGGCTGAAAATACTACCATCCTTAGTCCACACAGGATGTTTCGTAAAATGCGACGTAGTTTTTGACCTCGGCCGAATATCTGTCGACTATGGTCAACCGAATGGTGGCGGTGATACCACCTACAAAAGCATTCTCAAAAAGGCAGGCAGGCAGCTGGTCATAAAACGTTGTCAAATTCTTTTTCTATTTGATTTTGTATCCTTACAAAACATGTTTCGCCGACCCCAACTGATGTGAGATAAGAACCGGAAGATGATGATACCTGTACCTTCTGTTCAAAGTAAGGCTTTTTGCATCTTAAAATATATTCAGCAGCTTCTGTTTTCATTTTACATATATTTCTCTTAGTAAATTCACTACTCTGCGCACCCTACAGAAAGCCGGCGGACTATGTTTGTTCATTAGAGGTTTTAATTTGATTTTTCTAGCGCGTTCTAATTGCTGAGCGCTTATAATTTTCTGCTCATTTGCAAGCGACGACGGCAGACAATTAGTCTGTGACGGTTATTCTTCGAAAGTAACACTCGGGAAGATATTTTCCGCTTTTCAGTTGCCCTTTGCATAAGGAAAAAATGCAGTGAATAAACAAACAAAGAAACAAAAACCTTTTTTTTCTTCGTCGAGTTAGAAAATTGCACTAACCCATTTCTAACCGGAGGTGTAGAATTTAATGGCTAAAAGATAAATTAAGAGAATGGGCAGCAGCATTCCCTGAACATCCCCGTGAAAAGCTACGCACATACATGTCATGCTTTTTATTCGTTGTGGGGTCGGCAGAGCGTTAAAGTTGTAAAAATATGGTTTTATTTTAAGTGTCACTGATATTTTTGGCTTTTCAGTTACCGTTTGCTTATGTAAGAAAAATGCAGTAGGGAAAATAGACAAAGAAATAAACAAGCATAATTTTTTTTTGTGTCCGGTAATGCCTAAATAGAAAATCATTATCCTTTTTGTAATCGGGAAGAATCCTGACACCAAAGTTTATTGGGTCGTTGGAAGACTTGGTGTTCCCCACGAAAAAGAAGAACTATGGGTGTCACTCATAATAAATGACGTAATTAGTTCAGGAAACGGGCAGCAGTGTTTTTTGAACTTTCCTCTGAGGAACTGCACCTTGTGCCGGTTTTACCAACTCTCCTGCCACGCTTGATGATAATGAGTATTGCATGCAAAGAAGGACTAGTGTGGCTGTTGTACCACAATAGAGAGTTAACAAAAGGTTCAGTCGACTCTATTCGGGTTTTTTGCGATTGTCATTTGTTACATAGCCAGGGTTGCTACTGTCAACAATCTCAAAGTATGAGAATATCAATACAATAAAATCTGATACAAAAACGTCATCTTTATCCAAAAAATATTACCTTAGTGGAAACCTACTTCTTAGTTACCTTGACTCTCCTTGAGATTCCGGTTATTTCCAGTTAAAGTAGGTAAGCGTCAAAATCGTCGCTAGTACTAGTGAGCCATTTGTATAGGCGCCCCGCGTGCCCTTAATTTGTGGTTGTACTGCAAGCGAGGACGGGAAACAATTATTCTGTAACGGATATGCTTTGAAAGTACTTAAGTAACACTCTGGAATATATTTTCTGCTTTTGTACTAATTACTTTTGCTCCTTGCAGAAGGAAGATGAATGTGAGACACAAAGAAGTAAACGTGAATATCTTTTACGTACCCACATAACATTTTAAGGAGTTGTTTTTTCTAATTTCGTGCTTCATGTTTATAAATAATATCATAGTTTATGCTGTCAAAAATGATAAAAGATCTAGGGCAAGAATGCAAGATAGTTAGTATAACTGTTACAGGCAAAACCCTTAACCAGTCAATAACGTTATTGACTGGAAAAACCAGTCAATAACGATATTGCCTAAGGGCCTCAGTCAAAACCCTTATTGACTGGTTTTATCTATTAAAAGCAGTCAATAACGATATTGACTGACGTGCCCAGTCAAAACCCTTAATAGGTACTTCTGCCCCGGTAGCAGCAATCTAGACTGGCTGGCTGACTGTGTCGATCACCGGTTGTTATTCCTGAGGACATGCCCAAGTCGCAGACGGCTCTTGACTATCTTATGCTGACATTAGCGTATACGTGGCTTCACCTCCTAGATGTCATAGACTTCACGACGGTGGTTGTTCGGCTCCCGCCTAGTTCAATCGGCGAGCAAGGCTGTAGGCTTTCTTCTAGCTGCGACCACCTAACGGTCCTGATCGTGATCTCAGACCAGCCAGGCAGTCTAAATTGCTACCACCAGGTCGGACGTACCTATTAAGGGTTTTGAAAAAAAATCTAACGGTCCTGATGGTTACTATGCAGTAACCATTGCGTTGCGGTGAGTTTATGTGCGATGCGCCGGGTAGCCCTGCATTGCGGTGTGTTTATGTGCAATGCGGCGGAAAACAGTTCGGTGTGGAGAGTTTCAGTGTGCGATGCGGCGAGTAGCACTGAACTGCGGTGAGTTTATGTGCTTTGCGGCGGAAAGCAGAGCGGTGCGGGAAGTTTTGTTGTATGTTGCGGCGGGTAGCGCTGAATTGCGGTGAGTTTATGTGCTTTGCGGCGGAAAGCAGTGCGGTGCGGGAAGTTTTGTTGTATGTTGCGGCGGGTAGCACAGAATTGCGGTGAGTTTATGTGCTTTGCGGCGGAAAGCAGAGCGGTGCGGGAAGTTTTGTTGTATGTTGCGGCGGGTAGCGCTGAATTGCGGTGATTTTATGTGCTTTGCGGCGGAAAGCAGTGCGGTGCGGAAGTTTTGGTATGTGATGCGGCGGGTAGCGCTGAATTGCCGTGAGTTTATGTGCTTTGCGGCGGAAAGCAGTGCGGTGCGGGAAGTTTTGTTGTGTGATGCGGCGGGTAGCACTGAATTGCGGTTAGTTTATGTGCTTTGCGGTAGAAACCAGTGCGGTGCGGGAAATTTTGTTGTGTGATGCGGCGGGTAGCGCTGAATTGCCGTGAGTTTATGTGCTTTGCGGCGGAAAGCAGTGCGGTGCGGGAAGTTTTGTTGTGTGATGCGGTGGGTAGCGCTGAATTGCTGTGAGTTTATGTGCTTTGCGGCGGAAAACAGTGCGATGCGGAGAGATTCGGTGTGCGATGTGGCGAGTAGCACTGGTTTGCGGTGAGATGATGAGCGATGCGGCGGGTAGCAGTGCGATGCGGCGTGTAGCACTGACTTGCGGTGAGATTATGAGCGATGCGGCGGGTAGCAGTGCGATGCGGCGAGTAGCACTGACATGCGGTGAGATTATGAGCAATGCGGCGGGTAGCACGGCGTTGCGGTGAGTTTATGTGCTATGCGGCGAAAAGCAGTACGGTGCGGAGAGTTTCGATGTGCGATGCGGCGAGTAGCACTGATTTGCGGTGAGATTATGAGCGATGCGTTGCGTAGTAGTGCAGTGCGGTTAGTTTAGATGCGATGCGGCGGGTAGCAGTACGGTGCGGTGAGCTACGGTGCGATGCGGCGGGTAGGAGTGGTTACTGCATAGTAACCGTCAGGATCGATATAATATATTTTTTTTAAATAAGATAGGCTCGCATTTGTCTGCTATCTCACCAGCTGATAAAAGTTGTAATCCCAGTCGGCGACGCAATCCCGGAGGTGGAATGGGGATAATCAGGTCGTGGGGCGATTGCGCACGCTCACTGAAATGCATCTTATAGAAGATAGAAGATGGAGGCAGTCAGAGTGAAAGTCTACTGTTTCGCTCGCCGGTGGCATTGAGCCCGAGTCCTCGAGTAACTACCGGGTGGTCTATGACTTCTGGGAGGGGAGGCCACGTATTTGCTGCCGTCAACATAAGTGAAGAGCCGTCTACGACGTGGGCATGTCCTTATGGAATAACAACCGGCGAGCGAGACAGTAGACTTCCACTCTGGCAGCGACCATCTAACGGTCCTGATGGTGATGTAAGACCAACCAGGACATACCTATTAAGGGTTTTGACTAGGCACGTCAGTCAATAACGTTATTGACTGATTTTATTAGACAAAATCAGTCAATAAGGGTTTTGACTGAGTACCTTAGGCAATAACGTTATTGACTGGTTTTGCCAGTCATTAACGTTATTGACTGGTTAAGGGTTTTGACTGTAACATAACGAATTCATTTATTGATTCTAAATCGGAGGTTCCAAAAGTTTTTAAAGTAAATAAAAGCAGGTCAATAAAAGAGAAAATACCATTACTGGTCTAAAAAAGTTTCTTGCTTCACAAATATAATAATATCGAGATTTTTAGAAGCCTACGAAGCTACTGCATAAATTCAAGTTTTAAAAGTTTTTATTGATGCAAGAAGCTATTAAACAGATTTAGAAACAAATATGCGATAGTAGCTAAACTGTAACACTCTTGGGTCTTTCAATAACTACAGAATTTCTTTCATAATTTAAATGTAACAAAAAGTTAAGCAATAAATTAAACTCTATACCTAATTATTTAACTTTAGCTATAACGCGAGGCTTGCAAGTGGTGAGGTAAGCAATGGACAAATCTTCATCATTATAAGGGCATGACCCTTTAAAATAATACGAGTTAATAAGTAATTAAAAATTTATTTTCAAACATAAAAATATTGACATCACAATTGTAATTTTTAGGAATGTTGAAGGTGCTACTTGAACTAGCGTATTTAATAATCAGGGTTTAGTAAATAAACATCAAAGATTCTTTATAAAGTAGGTACTTGTCATGGCCAACGGTCATGCCATGCATCCCCCTTTAGCATGCGATCACGTGTCATAGATTTTCTCTTGACTACCTGAACCGGTACAAAATTCTTCACTTGTTTTTGACAAATTTTATACGATTTGACAAATTATTGTTTAAATCAGGATTATTACCGTGATAATATTTGGCGGTTGCACGCCCCATGGTCACGAGTAGACTGGCTTGGCGAGTGATGTCATCTTTCTAAGGGCAAACATATCTGTCTACCCTCTTTCGGATTCGTCGACTGCGTTCTACACGGTTACTCGAATCACTACTATTGTCACTCACTATTTTGTCACGATCACGACACACCACACTAACAGTATCACTTCGCGAGTTTGAAGTCGAGTGTTTTTTGCGGTTGTATACGTTTAATACTGGATTCCACGCACTGGACAGCTTGAAACCATCTTCACGATTAAAGTTTTTATATTTTGTGATTTCGATGGCTTCTCGCACTAAACGAGGTATATAGTGACGTTCTGTTGACAGTACTTGCGGGTTATGTAGTTCAACCCAGTGATTAGTTTCCGCTTGGTTTAGGTGTTCCGCTATGGCTGACTTCTGGGCATCGTTGTTTTTTACAGCTCTGATATGTTCCTTCATGCGGTCGACTATTGTTCTTTTGGTCTGACCAATGTACGAGCTCCCACAGCTGCAATTAACTTTGTAGACAGAACGTCACTATATACCTCGTTTAGTGCGAGAAGCCATCGAAATCACAAAATATAAAAACTTTAATCGTGAAGATGGTTTCAAGCTGTCCAGTGCGTAGAATCCAGTATTAAACGTATACAACCGCAAAAAACACTCGACTTCAAACTCGCGAAGTGATACTGTTAGTGTGGTGTGTCGTGATCGTGACAAAATAGTGAGTGACAATAGTAGTGATTCGAGTAACCGTGTAGAACGCAGTCGACGAATCCGAAAGAGGGTAGACAGATATGTTTGCCCTTAGAAAGATGACATCACTCGCCAAGCCAGTCTACTCGTGACCATGGGGCGTGCAACCGCCCCGAAATATCGGGATCAACAAAAATATTATCACGGTAATAATCCTGTTTTAAACAATAATTTTAGTGTTGTGAACAACCGTGAAAACCTAAAAACTTAGATTTGACAAATCTTAGCTATCCAGACGCACGAGATAGGTAAGTCTTCCTTCGGTGCGCATGCTGCTTAAACTGCAGTGACATCAAAAATATTGCAATTCAAAGATCTGTTATCTTTTTTTTAATTATTTACAAAGATTCTTTGATTTGTTCATTTACTGAATGAGTACCTAAACATATAAATAACAATAACAACTACGTACATCGCCAGCAAATCCACCTACCTATTTAGTGGATTAACTTTTACGGGTTATTCATTCAAATACTAAGAAAAACCATTATAAGTTGGTATACTTTAAATAGGTACGTAGATTTGCTGGAAATAGTAAGACTGAATTTCATTCGTTGATTGTCTGTCAAATAGCAATAGTGCTAAGATTATTTGATTAGAAGCCCTTTCATTCTATGTGTACATAAAATATGATGAAATACGTGATGTGACATATTTTAATTACATTAATATTATTTACAATTATTTATAATGGCTCACATATTTTTACACATTTATTTTCCTTTTATGTTCACTCACTAATAAGACCTGAATATTTTATTAGGTACATATTTAGTAACAATAAATCAGACGTGATGAAAACAATCTTTCTAAAGGCCATCTGCAAGACATATTGATCACAAAAATCTTAGTTAGTATATAAAATAAGTACTAGGTACATTATCTACATTACCGACACCATAAATCTACGTCAACTTAAAGAAAACGTATAGGTAGAACAGTAAATAGTTTTTTCGATATTTCGCAGATGGCCCCATAGTAAAATGTACAGATGCAGTTTAAATAAATGCCCGCGTGCCGGTATGTATGTACTACATATTTTCATTAGCAATAATAGTAGATAAAGTGTACAACGCTATTGCAAGAGATTTAATAAAGTTTGGTGTTGCTATTTTATCCCACGACCAACTCAGAATAGCATCAAACAAATAAATAAATTTCAGTACAGACAGATCGGTTTTATTAAAAACATAAGAATTTATTCTATAGTTAAGACCGGCTATCTCATCTATAGTGCAGTATGTCAAAAAACTGGATGATGCATGGTAACTTTATTTACAAGGTGAAAATGTCAATTAGTAGGTACATAAAAACTTATCTGATTTTACATGCAGTTTTTGATTTAATGGCTTAGTGGTTATTGCAATTACAATTACTATGTTTAAGTTCCTATCTATCTAATATCTATCTAATAAAAATATTATAAATCTGTACAAATAACTTTTTAGCATAAGTGCTTAGTAAAATATTATTTACATGTAACAGAAAGCTATGGTACCTTGTAAATTAAGTGGATCATATTCTTCTTCTTCTTAGAAATATTATCTATCACTCAGATGTGATAATTTTTGACAAACATCTGTCGATAAGTTTATTATACCACAAAATGCAATCTTCTCAACATATTTTCTACAACATTAGCATTTAAGTAATTCTTTGCATAAAATTTTGAAAACGTAATAATAATTCCCAAGAAATATAAAATACATTTTAAATGGCTTTTCTAGATAGACGTGGCAGTGTTAATTTATTTACTTTATTCACACATAGAAACCTGCGTGCTAACAATTACTTTGAGTTGCGGAATGTTGTATTGTTTGAATATGACATCAAATATTTTTAGGCAAGTTGTCATATCTCATAAACTCCAAAATTCAGCGACTGAACTAAAGCGATTGCGGTCTGGTATGGTGGTTTGATCATGTGTAAGCTGATTCATAGGAGAAAGGGACCCGAATGCTTACATGACATGCAAGATCTCAACAATAATATTGCCATTTCGGGTCCCCTTCTTCCATAAATAAAAATTCCTGCCCTTCGTAGTTATAACAGTTGTTAACACAGTGTTAATTAAGTTAACCATACATATCGACCCTTTAGGGAACAAATGTCGTAAAAGCCAAATCGCAACTTTTGGGAAATCGCAAAAAACTAAAAATGGAAAACGATAATGTTGTGTATTTTTTACATTTCTAAAGCTATATTAGTACTGTTTACATATGTTTTTGGCCGCAAAAATCCCTTTCAAAGTGTATAAGAATAAATATGCTAACTTCAACAGTTCAAGAGATAGGGTGGCTTTTACTACATTTTGTTTTAGAAAAATTGGTGGTTACGACATTTTTTTTATGTATGGAGACAATCAAAATTGTTGTAATTACTTTTTGTTAAACACGATGACCCACTTTTTTGTAGTAAAATACAGAAATCTGGAAAAAAAATGTAGATTTTTGTAGGTAAAATTATACTTATTTGGTAGTTACGCTAATACTTTACTCAATCTTGCATAGTTTTTTCAAATTCAGATACATTGTCAAGCCTTTACCCTTGCAGAGTAATTAGAGCATTAAAGAATGTAAAAATCTGAAGTTTTCAGCACTTCTGACTTACTTTTCGGCATATTTACTGGTGGTACACTTTCCACAATCAATAGTAAACAATTGTTGGGCTATCGCATAAAATATAATAATCGCGTACCTAAAGGATATGAAACTATAAAGTTCCTTAGTCACTTCACATATAAGATCGATCGAAAGGCGAAAAGATGAGCTGGTTTAAGTCAACATAGAAAGTTTATAAAGTTTATAAGTTTCGTACGATGTACGATGTGCCTATGACGTTGGTAGGTTTATTTTTCGAATGAGCTTAAAGAGTTGAAGTTGTGTCATCAAAATAAATAATATTATACTATAAAAGGTTACATTACATCTAATTAAGTACATATCTCTTAAGAGTGTGTTCTACTCACAAAACTGAGCAACTATTGTCAGAAACTTTTCTTCGAAATATAAATGTAATCCTATATTAAAAATAATTACAATCACATCTGAGAAATTCAATTGTTCTTTGATAACTGACAAGGGGTTAGGGAGTCAGATATAGATTTTTAAACGGTATTCAATTTTGCAAAGCATCAGAATGAGAGCTAGATAATAAAGTATGCTGTATGCAACTTTTACTGGGAAAACTTCAAGTTGATCGTGTGCATCTCGTCAGCAAGCCTAGTTAGCATACCAGCCTTTGATATACTAGCATTTAGTGAGAAATTTGTGCCATCTACCAGTAAAATGTCAAAATTAGTGCAAAAACATGAAAGACTTGTGATCGTGCTTTATTTTATATATGGCAAAAAAGCAACATCAGAACTGTTTTAGCCTTGACATCTACAGAAGGATAGCAGGACCTGTAGTGTCTTGTGACTCTCTGTATTTTTTACTATGTATGTTTTAGTGTACAATTAATAAATAATCTCTTGTCTGGATAATTGAGATTAAATAATAGTCCACTAACTTGATAAATCTAAAAGAGATACTTATTGACATATGTGAAGAAAAACTTCCTTATTTTGAAATATCCCTGAAATATTCACGGCGACAACGATCATATTTTTACAGCCGTTCAAGCTCTGCCTACCCCATAAGAGATAAAGGCGTGATAAATGCAATGTATGTTTGTACAGAAAAGAAAGAGCTACTACAATATTTCATGTATTACGTTGGGACAGATACATTTAGATAATATTTTCATTAAGTGTGTCATACGAAAATTACCAAACACTATCAAAATTAAAGAAAAGGATAATAAATTGAACGATAATAATTTGAATCAGATGAAAATCTACTGGGCTGTAATAATTTCGAATTAAAAGAACTCCGAATATTGAACAAAAGAGAAAACAAAATCAGTCGATGATTGACAATACGAAAAATTATTGAGAAAGACGTGAATAATTGAAGAAAGTGAATATTATGTTGTACCAAATTATTAAAAATATTACCAAATTAATAAAAATATTGAATAAGACTGTCAATCCACCAAAACACTTCAAAAATAAACTTTTATCATTATCTAACAACCAACTTTAAAAACTAGAATTTAATTATGTTACTTAGTGATATCGTTCTTAATAAATTAATATTTTGATTAAATAATTACTTTTTATACTACAATAATTCACCAATTTTATCCGCAACTTGGTATTTTACTACATGAAAAAAAGAATATTATTTCATTCAATATGTATTTTACATCAATAAACGTCAAGCTCTATTGTCCCAAAAACAGTAAATTCTGTCGTAAACACCAGTGAGGTAACAAAAATTATGTAGTAAAAGCCAATTGTTGGAGTAATCTATTTAAGACTTCTTGTTCATTACCACAAATTTACCTGAAATGGCTGCAAGCTTCGCATCATGCTTAATGTTGTAAAAGAAAAAGTATCAAATAATTTGTCTTTTACGACAAATTGAACGTTTTCACTTTCTTGGTCTTTTTGAGAAAATATGTCGTATAAGCCACCTTTTTACATACATGTTATTTACGACACTTTTTTAGTGTCCAAGGCGTCCAAACAAGGTACTTACGACAATTTTTTTTTTAAATTACAGTTTTTCTTGTCTAAAAATCTGTGTCGTAAAAGCCATTTTTTTCAAGATATCAAAATTTTAAATATACAGATCGATAGAGCTCGTCAAATTACATAAGATAGCATTAAAAACCCATTTTGGCCAAAATGGCTTTTACGACATTTGTTCCCTAAAGGGTCGATATATTAGGCGTCCGCATGCCGGTACATGAAAGCCGAAAACTGCATAGCATTAATTGATTCACCTAATTACAGCCTGATTACTTAAAATAAGGGACCAGAAATGGCAACATTATTGTTGACATTGTCGTAATAATATGTCAAACATTGTAAAAAAGACGCAAACGTTAATATTGCCATTTCTGTTTCTTCCTTTTCTCTTCGTCCTTCATTTTACTGGGTACACATTATAACATCGTTTTTCCATAGGTACAATTATTAAATTTTAATGGTTCAATTGATAATGTAGCTTATGGTGCCGCTGGTGCTGATATCTTTGAGAGTTTTAAACTACTAATGAAAGAAGAAGAGTCTTCTTCTCTTTGTGGAGTGGTAGATAGGTACTCAGGTTAAAAAAACCTACTGATGGCTGCCTAACAAATCCTTAAAAATATACGATGAAATTTTACTAGTGACCGATAGTAAAAATGCAGGACCGGCTGGTGATATGGAACAATTTTCCGCAAGATAGGTCGACACTCCATGTATACCTAACTCTATTTTTATAACTGTGCGTATGGAGCTGTCAAAATATGTATGGGATCCATATGGGATCTGACAGTTCTCCATAGTAATTTTGACAGCTCCATGCGCACAGTTATAAAAATCGAGTTATAACAAAGGTTGGTACGCGTATGGTTATTGGATCCAAATCTCGCTAGAACCTGTACAATGCTATCATACTACGTATCTTTTGCAGCGAAGGAACGTTGTTCTATATCTATCACATGTTATATTTTTGTAAGTTCATGTTTGCAAATGTTTCGCGCTACTCTTTGCTGCAATGCAACAGGCATCTACGAACTTGTTACAATATCTTTTGGGTCTGATAAAACCAATAATTTAGACTTTGCCTCACAGTAACATTTCAAACAATTAATTTGAATGAAAGAACAGTGTTACCTGCTCTTCCTGCTAGCTAGTTCGCGATGACCATGAAGTAACAAAAGCAAAAAAAAGTGCTAGTTAACATTAACAAACTTTGAATGAAACCTATAACTTTTCCACAATACCCAACCTACCCATTTGAAGAATAATATTATTCTGAATTTCCTAAACATTGATTCCTCAACAGGTAAAAGCACGCAGGCAAGTTCATGACCGTCCTGAATATCATGATCATCCTGAATATCATGACGATCCTGAATATCATGACCAATACTGACATATGTGGCTCCTTGTCGCAAACACCAAGCATTCATATGACAAGGTGGCGCATATTTCAGAAAGGTCATAACCTCACGCGCGTAGTACTTGTAGTATCTATCTATTATAACAAATATTTAAAAAATACTTATTTTAATGAAAAAAAAAGTATCATTAGCATATAATTACCCTAAAACCTCGCAGCTTCGGTATTCTCTCTAAAAATATCCTATATGTTATGTAATTCAATTCAAGTTGATATACGCACACATATGTCCAAATTGTCCGATCATATTATATATTTACAGTAAGATGTAGAAATATTATGTCTGTGTGCGTTATCTTTCATTTACATCATAAATTTTCATTGATTTATAAATTGCGCAGACAAAGAATGGATCCCGATTTGGCAACATTGTTTGCCTCACTATCATATTACTTAACCTAGGTATATGACATATGAATAGGATGTCAACAATAATATTGCCTATTCGGGCACCATTTTTCATTTACACAAGTTATATCTCTAACATCCTTAGCCTAGCCTATACTAACTATTTCTAATCGATTACTATTAGCTAGCTAGCCGCCTACTAAAGACCGATACGTTTTTTCTCTGTGGTCGTCGTAATAGTCGCTGAAGGTATCTCCTTGGTATACTGTCTCATCGTTGAAGAGACCATAGTCTTCTGCGACGACCACCATTGGTAGGAGAAGAAGGAGGAGCAGCAGGATCCAACTCTGGAACCGTCTCGAACTGCTGTTGTTCAGCGTTACTGGAAAGAGGAGAAAAATAAAATTTAATTCAATGCTATACAATTTTTGGAAAACATGCAATATTTTCCGCCGTAGTCAAGATTGAATCTGCGATCCATTATCCAAAAAATATTATAAATTAAATTTTTATAACTGTGCGCATGGAGCTGTCAAAATATGTATGAGTTTATACAGTTACCCATATAATAGCAGTTTTGACAGCTCCATGCGCGCAGGTCTTGGCGCAGGTATAAAAATCGACATTTAAATTATTGTTTGAAACGGGATTATTACCGTTATTATATTTTAGTGTTGTGAACAACCGTGAAAACCTAAAAACTTATATTATAAAAATCGAGTTATAAATCTCTTGATATGTTATACCTACTCGTATTGATACCTACTTTAAAGATTAGAAATAAATTAAGTAGTTGATTTTTACCTAGTTTCTTAGCTTATGTAAGACTTCGTCTGAATTTTGTCGTCGGATATTTTTTTGTTCTGTCAAATGAAAGTCGGGAAAGAGCCAGCCAGGAATATTTAAACACTTTGATACCGCTTTTCAGAAACTATATCTTTGGCGTTTCTGTAATGTGTCGCCATCTTCGAGATATATTGAGAACTTCCTTGCGTCTTGCTTGGTTCAAGAACCACTACAATAAAGTTAAGGCTCAATGTTAGCGACACTAGCGCCGCTCAGTGAAAAAGATTCACTGATTGAATACGCAAGTGATTGGGAAACCACATTATGAATTAACGACAATAAGTAACAACGAAGAATTTTTAGCACAGTAAAACCTTGGGAAAACTGTGCGCTTTAGTTGTTTGTCAAAATTGCTGAAAGTGGCCACTTCTTAGATACAATTGTTATCTATTTTATAAGCTTTAAATATTCTTTGTGGTTAGTTATTGTCGACAATTCATACATCAGCCTCCAGATGACCAGCCTGTTTAGACAGGGATTTTTTCCTGTTTGGGGTGTTGTAGTTCCTTGATGTCACTAGATACGAAGCTAATTAAGGGTCAGCAATAGGCAATCGAGGGTCGGGACTGTAAAAAATATATACAGAAAACGATGCTTCATAGTCTTGAAAAAATTCACTCAACTAGCCAATGAAAGGTACATGCCGATGAAACATTCGAATTTAAGTTAAAGCTTATGGATAACCGAAAAAAAAAATCGGAATATCACTAAAAACGTGTAAATTGCACTCCCGCACTGTAAAAACTGAGACGTTATTAACAAGAATTATTAAATGAATTTTATTAAATAATAAAGTTAAATCTATAAGGTAGCCGATACAATCGTCATTTTTTAATAAATACACACCAGTTTTACGTAAAAAAATCACAAACTAACTAAATTTTTTCGCTCAAAATCTTCATACAAATTACTATGGAGCGGTGCGCTTCCTTCAAATACGAGTGCGTGCGCTCGCGCCCTTCAGTAAGCCACGCACTTCCGGGGTGAGAGCACGTCGCTTTACGCCGCATCCAGAGATCGCGATCGAACCGTATACTTACACAAAATCAATGCACAGTGGTTACGTTCTTCAGTTGAGTAAGTAAGTATAATTAATTAATCTAAGTAAGCAAGTATAATTAATCTGGGGGTAGTATCGAACGCACTTTACTCATATCAACTTTGGAAAAAAACACGCCTGTTTCCCTTACAGGGTAGGTAAATAGATAAGGGCTCACCTACAACCCTTTTCCGATATCTTTTCGCGCTGAATCTTATTCTTCATAAGGTACTTATATCAACTTTAGAAAAATCACGCCTGTACCCCTTAGTTAAGGGGTAGGCAAATGGACAAGGGCTAACTTACAACCCTTTTCCGATATCTTTTCGCGCTGAATCTTATTCTTCATACGGTACTTATATCAACTTAAGAAAAATCACGCCTGTACCCCTTAGTTAGGGGGTAGGCAAATGGACAAGGGCTAACTTAAAACCCTTTTCTGATATCTTTTCGCGCTATATCTGATATCTTTATTGGTTGTTTTGCAACACCAAGTATAATTTTCCTTTAGATCTCCTAATTTTATTTCATAATACCTAATTATTCAATTTTATTTAAATAATAAAATGTTAAAGTTACCTCAGAAGTTTTATTCAATATTTTATTATTATTTAGTACCTAATAAATTTAGCAGACAATAATTTTATATGGTTACGAAATCCAAAGATACAGTTTAGTTGGCGAGTCAACGTACGCTGATCTAAACCACTGTGCATCCATACATGTGTGCGTGTGCGGCGCGCGAGGTTCGATCGTAGTGTGAGTAGCGCTAAAAACCTAAACTTCGCGCGGCGCGTCTCCGAAGCCGCCCCTTAAACATAATAATTGACGAGAAGGCCATGCTTCGAATGAAGCCTATTATTTTGCACCATTGCCGGTTGTAGCTGTAATGCCACTGGGTTTTTGCGTAGGGTTGTGGTTTGAAAAGGCAGCTCCAGATTCTTATAGCATAGCGATTTTACGAAAAGATTGACACATATACTTCTTCCCTGTCATGGATCCGTCTCAGGCGTGATGGATGCTACTCAGGCGACCCTCAGTCTTCTTCCAGCTAGGAATAGCTATCTTTCTTTAACTCTACATTTCCCTACGTTTTATAACACTTTTTTATATTGACATACTTCTTTCCGGCCGTGGATCCGTCTCAGGCGTGAAGAAGTCCAATATGGCGGACCTCCTGTAGACCTCATAGATGGATGCTACACAGGCGACCCTTAGCTTCCCCCAAGGGAACAGGTCTAAGCGTTACCTTTCTTTAACTCTTCATTTAGTTTTATCTTAATATCACAAAATGTTTTTATTATATTGACATACTTCTCTCAGGCCGTGGATCCGTCTCAGGCGTGAAGAAGTCCAATATGGCGGACCTCCTGTAGACCTCATAGATGGATGCTACGCAGGCCACCCTTAGTCTCCCTCCAGGGAACAGGTCTGATGTAACCTTCAGCTCTGCATTGACGCTGGTCCACTGGAGACCGCTGTCGTGTGGATGCAGGCTGGTTTCTGAAGAGCGGAGCTGGAATTTGAAAATGGAACAGTTTTTGAAATGGCTCATCAAATTGTTTGTCTTGAATTGTTGATGATTGGGTGCTCGAAGTGGATTTAACGTTAAATGGTCAGCATTTTCCCGCATGACATTGGTGTTTGTCAAAATTATACATAAAATGTTTGCGTGTTAAAACAGAATGTAAAAGTAGATAATATTTAAACGTTCAAATTAGGGTTGTCATACCTGTCACATAAGAAGTAAATTCTGCAACTGAACTGTTTGCAAATTCAATCAAATTAAATGATATTTATGTCAAATCTAAATCAACATTTTTGGATGGTAGAGAAGAGAGTGCGAAATTTTAAACAAACCTAAACAGAAAAATGAAAAAATACGTGTTTGACTTAGTTTAGTAATATCTACATGCAAATAAAACTTTTCTTTTTAATATTGTACCAAGCTGGATGACAAACACTTTGTAGGTTTTCAAATAGCTATTTGAGTTTGTTGTGTTGTGCCTAGGTTGTGCCCAAAAAAATACTAGCTTTCCATTATTTTATCTGTGAGTAAATATTACTTTGGAACATACGTAGACACGTAACTTACGTAGTCTTAGTACGTACGTATGTTCTTTCGCGGAATTATACGTCTTATGAGATATGACAGCGTGAGCAGAGAATCTTTGAAACCAATGACTGTTGTTTTTAACATTTGATACTGTTTTAATTTTATACCTACATTTAAAGAAACAACAAATATCTTTGAGGGATGTGGAATAATGTTAAAGAATACTCGTATAAAAATAAGTGCGTATTTTATGAATGCTCAAACAAAAAGCATAACCAAAGAAAAGAGTGCAGTGGGTGAAAAGGAAAATACGCACTAAAATACATACTGGTGGAATGATGACAACCCATCCACCACCATGGTTCAGTGCGTGTATGTCAACGGGAAAACGCTGAAAGGTTTCGCTTCGTGAGTAAAGGACATAAGAACGATTTACATTATTATATTACACAGCTCTTAGGGTATTATGGAATCAAGAAAAACAAAAAAATAACACACAAGCAGGTTTGTGTTTGACGATTTTCAGCGTACCGTGCCCACTCCGACTCTAACTTCAGTGTTATATCATCTTCCTGCCCTTATTCCAATTATTTGGGGTCGGCGCAACACGTTTCGTTGAACACAAAATCGTGTTGCAAAAGGATTTGGCTGAATTTTACGACCGGCCGCCTACCAGACGTCAACCCTCCTTGGGAATGCTTTTGGGGTGGATTTACCGCCACCGTACCGTTGGCCCTGGCTGTTTGGGTTGGATTTATCCCTCGGTCGCCACAGGAAGAGAAGGGGTGGTGCTATTCTACTCTGCCGGCACCACACAGCTTGTTACAGTGAGTTCCAAATCATTTAAAAAAAATTTACTGCGTTAGGCGTAATACGATTTATGGTAAACTTGCTTTCACCCCAGGCAGGATTTGAACCTGTCACGTTCAGCATCTGTACCTACTACTGTAAAACAATTTGCTTGCGGTAAAAAGTTTACCAAATATTATATCGTTTTGATTATTTTGGTGAACGAAAGAAATTCCCGAAAATGTGGCCGCAAATTTCGCTGCTAGCTACGTGATAAGATGGTTACCTCACGTCAAAGTCATGGGCCCGCTTAAATCCAGCTTGTGAATAGAATTTACGACAGAATTGATAGATAAAAAAAAACTGTAGTATACTAACCGGCTCTTCATTGATGTATATTGTAAGGTTGGCAGCAGGCTTGGAAGGCGAAGACGTGCAGTTGGCCCTCAGAACCTCGCCTGGCTGGTAACGGTCCTTGTCAGAGTTCAACGTCGGGTCTTGCGTTGGCAACGCTGGAAATTTGAGAAAAAATATCTTTTAACTAATGCATTTTGACGTGACAACGTCTTAAATTAGGCTGTCAGTGGCTCGGTGGCATGCAAGGAAAAATATAACGCCCGCTCAGGTCTGTTACAGTGAGTCATGACCGAGAGAGAGGTACGCTGAATGCCGTCTCTCTCCCACTCAAACATAATCGGTGCGCCGCGCGCGCAGCATTCGATAATTATACCAGGAAAAAGACGTTGTCACGTTCAAATTTCGCCCGTATACCGACTATACAGGCAACCATTTTTTTTATTTAAATAACAATCTGTCACTTTTCAACTCAACTCCGCTGACTCAGCGACCCAAAGAGAATCTTGGCCTCCGAAACGAGCTCTCTCCACTGATCCCTGTCTTGCGCGATCTCCTGCTAGTCACTTTTCAGTCACATAAAATTACGTCCTGTTTTGAGTTAGGACGATTCTGACGAAGGAATCGAGTTTGATGACCGTATCAGGTACCTATCTAGTTGAAAGAAATCGATGCACGACGTAGCGACTGGATGGCGAAAACGGAAGGTTTTGCCTTATGTCATCATAGCCAGCCAGCGTAGCCTAAAGGAGGTCTACGTCCAGCAGTAGATTGCTATAGGGCCTATAGTATAGGCTGATGTTATCTGTGTGTGTGTGATTCTGATCGCCGTGTCATGTGCCGGCTTAGAATGTCATCACCCATATCTTTCCCGTGGGTGTCGTGGCGACTAAGGGGCATTGCAACATCTTGCATCGCGCTCACCAACCCGCCAGCCAAGCGTGGTGAGTATGGCAAGTACCCCCTACTAGGGGGAGGCCCAAGACTGATCTTTATGGTGGACGTAATAGTATTGTATAGTAGTGTATGTGATGTGCTCATAATAATTTATTATTAAAACAAATGACAGTTGAAATGCAAACACGAATAACATAATATTTAGGTATTATTCTAGCTGTACAGCCATTTTAAATCCACTGGATTTCACATAATTTCATTTTAGGAGCACTCAATATGTTATTAATTACGTTTGCATAAATATTTTTGGCCATTAGAACAAAGTTTCTAACTATTATAATAAATATCAATTTAATAGCCTCTCTGGTTTCAGAGGCATTTTAGGTAACAAAAGCAAAGCCTAGGATAAAATTCTGAGAAATATTAATTATTTACACAGTTTTATATAGTTCAGCCAGAAATTAGGGAGACAGCGCGCGGGGCGCCCATACAGATGGCTCACTCAGTACTAGCAACGGTTTTGACGCTTACTGACTTTAACTGGATATAACTGAAATCTTAGGGGAACTCAAGGTAACGAAGAAGATAGTTACCATGAACGTCATATTTCTTTAAATAAAATTAGCTCAGAATCATTATGACGAACTTGAATCAGATCTTTGCTGTTTTGATATTCTTAATATATACTTTGAGATTTTTGACAGTAGCGACCCTGGCTATGTAACAAGTGAGAATCTCGAAAATCCTAATCTGGCTCGAGTGAACCTTCTGTAAACTCAAAATAAATTTTGTGCTACGGGCGCAGTTTAAAACTACACTGTTATACTTTAGAAAATTAAAAACCAAAACCAAGAGCCCTTCATGTTACTCATTACAATTTATTTGTTTAATTTTTTTTACATATCTCATCACGCCTTTGTCTCTTTAGGGAAAGCAGCAAATCAAAGGCTATTAAAAGTGGTTTTCATGACGCCTGAAAAATATTTGAATACCGTTTCTCGGGTTATTAATTCAGTTACAACAGAAGAAACTGTGTACAAATCTTTGTTCAAATAGTATATAAAAATAGATAGTAACATGGGGATCTAATGGCACCATACTCTAGACTGTGTCTTTTTCTGTAAATGTCAATTTTATTTCGGTCTCATTGGAACAGTAAAGCCTGCTCCCATCTGCTGTAATCTTTGTGTTTTTTTCCCATAATGAGAAAGTAGCAACTGATATTGATTCTTAACACTAAAGGCGTTCTGTTGGCCCTATTGACTCAAACAATTCTTTTGCCAATAAAAATGCAAATCCCCATTTGAATTTCTATTCAGTTATGCAAAATTCAAATTAAGAAAACTAGTCTAGACTAGATCAGTCTAGCAAACACTGTTTTGCAAGTAGTAGATATACATTATTTATTAAACCTGGGCATAATTGATTAATCCGCATCCGCATACGCGGAACATCCGCATCAATTTAGACATCCGCATCCGCATCCGCATCCGCAAAAATCGATGCGGACCTGATGCGAATGCGGATGTGAAGCAGGTCGGGACAAGAAAGAAAGGGGCGGGTCCGGCGATTGGCGCGTGTCGCGCGCTCGTGCTAATTGACCAATAAGTAATCAATCATTTTAATTTCGGTGTCTGTTATTCGCCGGGGAAGCTTCGCGCCTCACTTTTGTTTTTGTGTTGTATAGTGACAAGATTTGACGTGCTCGTTTGTTTTATTCTTAATATTAAGTTTTTTGCTTTAATTATTGTATTTTTGCGTTGTAATTGTTTACGTAGATAACAATTACGTCAAGTGTAGTGAGTGTTGCTTTTGTGTGAACTGAATTATGCCTCCACCTACGCAAAGTGAAATATGAACCTAGTTTCTTTGATTATGTGACTTAATTGTCTTTTAAATTTTTCTCCCATAACTTTTGCTTTTTGTACACATCCGCATCCGCATCCGCATCCGCGGATGTGTGTCCCCAGAAATCCGCATCCGCATCCGCATCCGCGGATGTGAAAAAATCTGGATCCGCAACAACCCTGCTCCCATCTGCTGTAATCTTTGTGTTTTTTTCCCATAATGAGAAAGTAGCAACTGATATTGATTCTTAACACTAAAGGCGTTCTGTTGGCCCTATTGACTCAAACAATTCTTTTGCCAATAAAAATGCAAATCCCCATTTGAATTTCTATTCAGTTATGCAAAATTCAAATTAAGAAAACTAGTCTAGACTAGATCAGTCTAGCAAACACTGTTTTGCAAGTAGTAGATATACATTATTTATTAAACCTGGGCATAATTGATTAAGGAACTTTATTCTAATTTCCTCCTACACACATGTCGCTTGCTTGTTTCAGTGACTTGAGTAAAACTTATTGACTTACAGGAAATAATAATCTATATTTTTATATTTCTCCGGCCGATCTCGGCCATCTAAAATAGTAGCTAATCTACTGTACAAGAGGCTTATCTCAAAAGACGAAATTCATCATCCTATAAGTTGTCGCAAACAAATCATAAAGATCAAACCACACACACTCGTGATCTTGTAGATTTGGCTCTGCGACTAATACTACGACTATAGACTGCGCTCGCCAATCCACCTGCCAAGCGTGATGGGTATGGCAATACCCCCTGATAAAGGGAGGTCTGGCGCATGTGCAATTCCCCTAAAAATAAACTGATACTGGTGTATATTATTAAATAATAATAAAAATATTAAAAAAAAGAAAATAACAGTTTCTTTGTGCGATAATTTCCGCAAAGTTCGTTATTTATGTCAATAATTCCTTTGAGTTCGGGGTTTGAATGCAATAAAAGAAAATAACTTATTTATTTCCCGATGCGATGAAACCGCTGCCACAAATATTTCGGTTGCGAAAATTCAGTTCCATTTTATTTTGTCTCCACGCAACATTGAATTTTGGGCATATAAAATTTAAATTTGCGATTGACTCGATATAGGTACGTAAAGAAGAGGAACGAAGCAAGTGCATGAAATGCTAAAATACATGAAGTACAAACATAATGTGTAGCATCTGACAGGGTAGGTCGTTATTGGATATCTTTGGCTAAATTAGGTTAGGTACATCTCTATCCCCAAGCAAAGGGCTTGGAAACTATTGTGCCTTACTAAAAAGAGATTATTGCAAATTGACGATTAAAAAAGAAAATATCTGAGATACTTATCATAATCCAAAAAATTTCCAAGAAAACAAGGAAAGCAAGAGTATTTTTATTGTGCTCCTGTTCAAGCTCATTGCAAAACGAAAAAAACTTAGCACATTAAAAACAAAATCAACGACTGTTTTGTAACAGGCTGTATTTGAATTCGGAACGAAGTCAAAGATTATTCTTTTGAAACGTCGCGTTTTGGCGAAATAATCTGAGATTGGTTGTGCAAATTACTTGAACAGAGTGCTGACTGCGCGAGATAAAGATTATGGTGAAATAAGTATTTTCTCCGCACCAAGACCATTGTGGTTCCGTTTGATTATCAATAGCAAACACAACTGCGAGACTTCCGATGGCTAAATATAGGATTAGCTCTACTACTACTACTACAGCCACAACAGTCCACTGCTGGACATGGGCCTCCCCCCAATGGGTATTGCTATACACACCACACTTGGCAGGCGGATTGGTGAGCGCAGTGCAAAGCGTTGTATAGGTATATTCACAGGGAACACTGCTGTCCATTCTCTGAATCCATCCCTTAGTCGCCTTTTACGACACCCACGGGTAGAAAAGGGGTGATGCTATGCTAAGTCGGCCTCAGGCGGCAAATTAGCTCATACAAGGTAGTTAAGGTAAGGTAATCATAATATATTGCGCTCGCTTTTGCTGCCACTCCGGATCCTCTAGCTTCGTATCCAAACCACTGAACATTTCAATTTTTGATCTATCAAGGTAACTTACGTTCCTTATACATACCTACCATTAGCGAAGGGTGACATTATAGTTATATATAACGCAGGTAGGCCGGAGGAAAATAAAAACTTATTTAAACTAAATTGATGTGAGAGTTATGGTTTTGTAAATTTCTGAAAGGGAAGCCAATGGGAATCAGCATGCATGAAACCTTCGCCAATGAATCTACATGCTGCCAAAATTAATTGTCGATACCGATTTGTTGTTGCTCACCTATAACATCGACGTATGTAGTGGCGACCATGGTAGAGAAGTGAGGAGCATCAGCTGTGACTTCGCAGCTGTAGTTGCCAGCCATGATGAGGTCCAAACCAAAATATAAAGATTGTCGATACCGATTTGTTTTTGCTTCGTGATATAACATCGACGTACGTAGTGACGACCATGGTAGAGAAGTGAGAGGCATCAGCTTTGACCTCGCAGCTGTAGTTGCCAGCCATCTCCTTCAGTAAATATATTGAATTACCTTTCATCCTTTTAAGCTATCACGGTAACTTTAGTTCCTTTATTGATCTCTTTTGGATAGTGTTACTCATCAAGACACTACTTTGAATCAATCAGCTTACCTATAACATCGACGTATGTAGTGGCGACCATGGTAGAGAAGTGGGGAGCATCAGCTGTAACTTCGCAGCTGTAGTTGCCAGCCATGTTGAGGTCCAGCTTTCGAAGCATCACTTGGGACCCGTTTGAGCGGGACACCTGGAATTTTATAAAATAAACCGATACACTAAATGATAAATATTAATACAGGGTATTAGGGACGGTGTACCGAAAACTTTCAAACTAAACTACTTTTACTATGGAGCCAATGCTGGGAAACGAAAAAAAATTTCTGACCCATACAAAACCAGTCAGCTGATCGTGACTTTTGTATGGGAGCTCGGAATTTTTTTTTGTTTTCCACCATTGGCTCCATAGTAAAAGTTGTTCATTTTGATGGTCTGAGTTGATCGGTTCGTTACACCGTCCCTAACACCCCGTATAGGCTGGTTCAAAAGAGTGTTTGGATACTTCAATTACTGAAAAACTTGTGGTGCGGTGTAGTTGGGAGACATGTTAACGCCTGGTATTAAAGCCATAGAAGAAGCAATTCAGACTGCGCTTTGCTTAGGAACTTACGGCAGGCGTTCAAAACATAACCCACTGACGGTGTTTATAAAATTACCCTTTTTTCTTCTACCTTAGACACGACGCATCTCAGCTCCTGTAATTTGTTGAAATCTAATATAGAACCTGCATAAAACTCAAGAATCTTTCATTGAAGAGCATTTCATGTCATAAAGACATAAAGAATTTGGCGACCGTAACAGGACGTGTATAATATTGCAAGCTTCGTTTTATAGTAATTTAGTAGCCTATGGAGCGATTCATTAGAGAAACGTGCAATTATTTGAATCTTACGCAAGTATCCGCACAGGTGATAAAAATTTCAATAAAAATCTGTCATTTTATACAAAAAGAATGCGACTGAAGATGTGGACGAGGCCTAAAGAATCATATTCCGAACACTTTTTTTTTGGTTCTCTCTAGTCAGACAACTAACTATTTATTTTCTGGCGAAGGAAATAATAGGTAATGATAATTCACTGCAAATAACAAAAAAATTAAAACTGTTGGTGCATAGTCAATATTTACTTAAACATGGAAAAAATAAATAAAGTACAGGCGTACGAATAGGTCAAGTACGAATATATTTGACAGCTAACAAATAGAAACTTGAAGACCTAATTAGAGACGTTTGTGTAACGAACGTACCCTGTTTTACAAGTCTCACTTGACCGTCTTCATATGTTTGACCCCAATCTGAGATTCAAGATGTCTGACGACTTAAAATATAGGGTGTTCTGCAGAACGTTGAACATACGGAAAAGGGTGTTAATACTCGTGATTCTGAACAACTTTTACCATGGCGCTACCTGCGAATTCGCAAAAAAATATTTGAATTTTCCATAGAAAAATTCATACCTAGTCGGCAAAGATGTATGGAACACCTAAAATTTTTTATGCTAATTCGCATGTGGCCTCATAGTAAAAGTTGTTCAGAATCATGATTAGAAACACTCTTTTTCGTATGTCCAACGTTCTGCCTAACACCCTGTATAGAGTGTCTGTAAAGTTAAGAGAATTCTTGCTTTGAGACTAGCTCTGAGAGAACTCTAATTTCGCGACTGTTTCTAGGATTGAAGTAGCTGTAATCAGATGGTAAAGCGGTGGAAAGATATTCTACGAGCCCCGGATCGAATTCCGACCACAACCAATTTTGCGTTGTTTGTGTTTTTATTTGCCGTGTGATGCCAGCTTAGAATAGCTTCACCCCAATTCTACCCGAGGGTGTCGTAAAAAGGACTTAAAGGGATAATTATTCAGGGAATAGCCAGCAGCCGTTCCCTGTGAAATAAACATCAGGATGCAGTCTAGCAGAGGACTTTGTGGTTGTAAAGGTAAGGTTTATGTGCTTACTAGGATGCATTTAGAAAATATACCTACTCTTGTCATGATTATAAAATAAGCGGTTTTAATGTTTTTGTTTTATAAGGAAAAGAATAAATTTCACAATAGTGTTCAGAGTTTGCCATTGATGCCACTGAAAATAAATTCCTTTCATAATGTACAATTATGTTAAAACCGCATCAAAATAGCTCAGTACTTTTACTCAGAGCTATAAAGTTAGCACTATTTATACGCTCCCTGGCTTGACTGGATACTAACGCTGAACGTAGTTTACTTTACTTGCAGCATAAATTATGACCTTTTAGTCTCCTTTTAGCGTAAACTTTGAGTTTCAGGGGATACTAAATGAACTAGTACCGCTACGAGTATAATACCTGTAGTAAAAATTCTCTTCTTGAAGTATTAATTACTCATCATTAATGAACCTGTCCTATCATATAAGGTCCTATTAAATTCACTGCAAATATTTTAGGGGCAGATCAAATAAAATATAAGCATGTACTAGGCAAATTTTTGAAGAAATCTACACGCTAGTTTTCGAGAAAACTGCATTTAACTAAAAAAAAACGAAACGCAAAAAGTGCACCCTGTTTGTCCTAGAAACGCACACTTCGATGAATTTAAATTACGCGCCAAACGCGCCGTGCTGTGATTGGTTGGTTGTTAGTGTGCGTGCCGTATAAGTGAATCATGTTTACATGGCGGAACGTCAGTTAGGTCAGTTAAAGGGTGTTCACATAATTAATTAAAAAGTTTGTTTGAAAATGAAAAAAAAAATCTAGCGTGTAGATTTTTTTTTAAATGCCTTAGACGTTTTTCTTAAACATACTTACGCATGCCCTTAAAATAATTGCAGTGAATTTAATAGGACCTTATATAGACTCTAGCTTTTATTAGGGTGTTATCGTTTCTTGAACTTGATTTTTGTAGGTAGAGATTTTTAATAATTTGAACGACATTTACAAAAAGTCTTAGTGAATAATTATTGGCTATTCAAGAAAATACGCGTAAATTTTGAATCCATAATCAGAGCACGGGACTGAACAACTTTTACTACGGAGGCGGTGTTGATTTTGAGTTGATGAAGGCACACGTAAAGGACCCCGCACGATTTGTTCGACAAGGGCCGTCCGGTCAAATTGGCTGAAATTTTGGGGAATGGTAGTACGTAATGCTCTTACCAAAATGTAAAAAAATCTGCGAGCGGAAATGACCAGTTTTTGAGATATAGCTATTTTAATGTTGAAGTCACTAAACATACCTTGATGTAAAAACGTTACTCATTAAGGCAAATGTCATGTTCTTACTTATTTTTTACGTTCATCTGTATAAAATCAACCTACGAGGTAATTATTTCAATTGGAAAAGTGTCTGGTTCGGGTATATTACCCATAATATATCAGCAAAGCAAGCTAGATCGCCTAAGCTATACGAGATACAGCAATGGCTCCAAAGCAAAAGTTGTTAAGCATGATAGGCTGCTTCTGCTGGCACATGGACACCAGGAGTCTGGAGTAGACCACCAGGACACCATCTAAACCATAAAATATACAGAAATGACTCTATAAAAAAACTGTACAGCATGATGGACCGCTTCTGCTAACAGACTGACGTCGAGGTTTTGGAGTACCTGATGTAGACCACCAGGACCTCATCTTAACTATAAAAAATACGGAAATGCTTTCATTGTAAAAGTTGTTCAACATGTTAAGCCGTTTTTGCTGGTACTTTGATATCAAGAGTCTGAAGATCCTGGTGTAGAACGTGCAATGATCCTATTCCTACGGGAAAGTGTGTAAGTAACAGTTCTAGTTATGAATATGTTGCGGCCAAATAGCAAAAAACGCGATTGCTCTTTAATCAAGCGGCGCCATTCAACCACACCACTAAACGTTCGTTACCTAAGTGGTTGAACACAACGTTCTACAGTTCATTCCATTCCATGAAATGCCCAACTAAAGAACTAGATTTATGGTTGAATAAGGAGCCAGCTGTGATTGGAATGTCTTATTCACCCAGTTGAATTAGCCAAAGTGTTAACATAACTTTTGAAATGGAAGGATTTCCGTATCTCTTATAGTTAAGATGAGGTCCTGGTGGTCTACATCAGGTACTCCAGAACCTCGACGTCATTCTGAACAGCTTTTGCTATAGAAGTATTTCTGTATATTTTATGGTCTAGATGGAGTCCTGGTGGTCTACTCCAGACTCCTGGTGTCCATATTCCAGCAGAAGCGGCCAACTTTTGCTTTGGAGCCATTGCTGAATCTCGTATAGCTTAGGCGATCTAGCTTGCTTTGCTGATATATGTTATGTGTAATATACCCGAAACAAACACTTTTCCAATTGAAATGATTACCTCGTGGGTTGGTTTTATTCAGATAAACGTAAAAAATAAGTAAGAACATGACATTTGAATTAATTAGTAACGTTTTTACATCAAAGTATGTTTAGTGACTTCAACATTAAAATAGCTATATCTCAAAAACTGGTCATTTCCGCTCGCAGATTTTTTTACATTTTGGTAAGAGCATTACGAACCACCTTTCCCCAAAATTTCAGCCAATTTGACCGGACGGCCCTTGTCGAACAAATCGTGCGGGGTCCTTTGTCGTAAAACTGCTTATGGTTAAAAAATACTAAATATTTTCTCCACAAAAAAATTAAACGATTTTATTGCAGCACTAGCTCCATCTATGTTCATAAAGTGGCGAGGGCGAGACGGTTTTGACAGAGAAATCTGATGGTTTAAGAAATTATTTATATTATTTTGAGACAATGTTATAGAAACACAGGACTTCCCATCAATTTTTTAATCATATTTTTGTCTCCTTTTAAGACACAACTTTACTCCATTTAACTTTTGTGTGGAAAACGTCCCACCTAGCCCCCATAGAAAATTTGTTTATGTCTGTAAAGATTTTGGCACACCGCACCGACCTTTACACATCGTAGGTATAAAAACGTAGGTTTCGTTTCCCAAAAATACTCGAGGTTTCTTTGGGGACACTAACCTTTTTCCTAAAGTGGTACTAACTTTTACGGTTACTTAGCCACTTTTCTTTAACTTTTTATTACGAGCCCTAAACTTTTGTTTTATAAAGTTTGAGAGTAAGTAATAGCCTAGAATAGAACTTTATTCTGTTGGTAGATACCAAAAATTATTTTATTGAGTCGTAATATTTATTAAGATGCCATGTCACTGAACTTATGGTACCTACTAGCTGCTTGCTACTCATCTATTCCTTTAGAAGATCAACTGAAATTTGATTTTCTACTGTGTGTAAGATTGATCTTTAAAAAGTTTGTTGTTTTGCTGCTTTTTTTTTTATCTATGATGGGCTTACTCTTGACCCCAATTGCTGATCTATTTCTGTGCTCTGAGAAAAATAATGTTTCAAAGGCACACTTACAAACTATGAAAAAGAACGAAGAAAATAAACTATTTATAAGAGTATAAACCCGACAACTGTAACCGAAACATTTCTTTTTACCTATCCAAAAATCATAGAGTAGGTAGGTATATTATATTGTTTATCGCGAGAGCAAAAGACGAATGCCCATTTGTGGTCTATGTTTTTTCATTGCCTCAAGATGATACCAATATTAAAATTATTTTTACATTTAATCTTTGCTGTTTGCTATATGTAAGTATTTAAAGAACGGGGAATTTAATTTTATATATTACCAAATCTTGTATTGATTGGTTATGAAACTAGGAAATCAACCAAACACACGCTAGAAAGCACAAGGAGTTTTATTATCTAAGCAACTCATATAATCAGCCAAGTAATGTATTGTACCTATTTGACCAGATTCTTTTTGGTTACAAAATGACACAAAAATGACATGATTTATTTGTCTGTTTGTAGTTGACGTTTGACTGTTTGTTTTTTGAATCGTATTCCTTGCCATAAGTCATAAATCATAAAATAATTTTTCAATCCGCATATTTATTTTAATTGACCAATTTTTGACGAAAATAATACAAATGTGGCCATTATGGCCTTGCCAAACACGTTTGTTTAGAGTCGCATACAAGAAGTAAACACTACTCTTCCAATGGTCAACCTATCGTCATGGATACAAACCTTCGAATCAGGTAATTACCTATGTAAGATCAACGACTTCTATGAAAGGGATGAAATCAGAGAATGAGCGGCAACATTCCCGTAAATACGCTAAGCTTGCCAATCCGCCTGCCAAGCGTGGTGTGGTGAGTATGGAAAATAACCTCCCCCCTGATTCTGGGAAGCCCTGGCCCAGCAGTGGATTGTTGTGTTTACTGATGGAAATCTACGGAGGCACAATTGATTCTGGATATTTATACCAATCTATTATTATACGTATGGATCTAAGTAAATATTACTAGCAATCATGTGCTGCCAGGGCATGCCGCATAAACAAGGCACCCGCATGGTTTATAATGTTAAAGAGAGATAATATTTATTTTATTTATGCATTTTAGGTCTCAAAGATGGAACGTGTAACAAGTGCAGCTTTTTATAATAGTGCTGCAAGCTGCAACAAGGAAAACGATACGACAACCCTAATACTGCTATGAGGCTATGACATGGTTGTGTGACGACCACCGCCGTCTGAGCCCGAAACCTTTACGCCGCAGACAGTTGCACTACCACTGCATCATATTAATCAACCAACAAGTGGCAATATAATAAAACTACTTTTTTGCATTATTTATTGCATTTTACTTGTTATGCTATCTACCCAGCAGTTAGGAGGTTAATAGTACACCTGCTTGGCAATAAAATAAAACTATTTTTTGCATTATTTATTGTATTTTACTTGCTATGCTATCTACCCAGCAGTTAGGAGGTAAATAGTAATGAAATAAGAGTCCTTTCACACAAGAGATTTGCTCCGGCGATTTTTCGGTGGAGAGCGATCGCGCCGAGGACGCGACGGTTCACGGGCCACGGCGACTAGCGGCATACACGCAGCTATATATCGCTGCAATATGCGCGCTCGCGTAGAATAAAGTGGGATGGTTGGTATTTAATTCACAAAATGGACTCTTAATGAGAAGCACGCGGTGATAAAGTGGCGATCGAAAATCGCGATGATAACGTGCATGCTGCGATGCGAGTTGTCGCCTGCTCGTTGCGATCACAGTCCGTCGAGTAATAGCCGGAAAAATTCGCTTGTGTGAAAGGGCTAGTGTTCGTCACTTTGGCTCAGAAGGAAATTCTGCAAGTGCCGTGTTTTGGAATTACCTACCTATATGTTTACAGTGTTTCCAGTATCCAGTAGGATTCCCCGCTATTTAAGGAAATCTAAAATGCACGTGTTAAATGTCAAAGTGTTAAAATAATGAGATCAATCTGTTTTTAGGTTATGTATTATTTTTATAAATAACTTTGAATACCGGGTTTTTATAGAAATGAAAAATTGGAGGTAAATAAGTGGTTATTTAATATCCATTTAGAACTACTTCAGCTTTGAGGCATTTTAGACGGAAGTCCTTTGCCCTGTGGGCAATATTCTTTCCTTGGATACTTAAGTCTAATGTACGACAAATACCTACGTATACCTGTGGTCACTGTCGTTTTGCTACTACTGGACACAAAGTCATACTCGCGCCAATCGTTCATATCTGGTTTGGCGCACTCTGTAGTTTACTTTTATACAAAGTCCGAAAATACATAACTGTTTTGTTGCCATTAAGAGAACATGACTTATTAAAATATTCAGTCACTGTTACGGCGAACAAAAAATGAAATTTTAGCAAAAAGCTTACGAAACGTGCTTAGACTTAAGTGTGCCACTTAGTTACTTTGAAATCTAATCATCTTAATGTAAATTTTCTTCAAAAATTGCCGTTAAGTGACAAATGTTTGGAAATGCTAAGCAGACAAAAGAAAACTGGGTCATATATACAGGGTGTAAGTGACGGTATACAGAAAATTTCGCAGGCATGATCTGACCATGAAACTGAAAATTTTTCACACAATACAAAATACACTATCAACTGATTGACTTTGTATAGAAAGAAAAAAAATCGTAAACACCGTCTGTCGCTTTTTTACTCGATGGGGAAAGTTGTTCAGTTTCATGATCAGTATTCTGTTTACGCCTGCAAAGTTTTCTTTACACCCGTATGTACGAGTTTCCTTTTTCCCAAATTTTGAGACATTAAACGTTGGTAGACGGTTCTCACAAGCACCTCATGTTTTTTATCAATATTTATATGGATCAATAGGTACATACATAATTATCACGCCTATTTGCCTTGCGGGGTAGGTAGAGCGTAAACGACGGTTGGCAACCTGTCGCCTAAAATTGCAATACACATCAACTCTCAAATACCTTGTCCCTTCTTTCGATACCCACGACACGCACTGTAAGGTAATATCTGGATCCAACTTCTGACAAAACGAGTTTACAAAATCATAGTAGGTACTTATCTACATCATAGCACACGACACCGCATCAATTTGCGGCAGTCTCAGGTTGTCATTTAAGGTTGTCTCGAATCGCAATATTCTTCGATGTGTGTGCGATTCATCTAGCAATTAAATTACAATAAGAACTGCAGACTAGTTTTACAATTTGCATTTTAAAACTATAGATTGTAAGAAAATCATTGGTAGAAAATGGCAATTCCAGTCGCAATCTTAGTACTGAGCACGGCCATTGCATTCTGATTGGATAACGACTTTGTCGACTAAGAGGATAAGGGTACTTATGTATGTATGTAATCATTTTATTGTAACACAAGAAATCGTTACAAATTAAGACTTAAATAAATGACACAAACCGAATAGTGATCTCCAAGTACTTTACAAGTTGATGCGTTTCTTCTGAGAAGATGAGCCGTGGTTGTAAGATGCAACGTCATGATTTGATAGATTCGGTACTGGATTGGATGTTAATGAGTATGAGTAGGCGCGTCATCCCTGCTTTTGTGAAAAACCGCTATAGGACTAGACAAGTATATTCTCGTTATCTGTATACGGAGAACCAGAATAAATGTTAATATCGTAAATGGGCAACCCTAGGAGTAGATAGTACTTACGAAAATTTGCCCGTGTGTAGGTAACCTACGTGCTCACCCCGAACTTGCCAGACGAAGTAAAAAATCCCTGGCAGAACCACGCTTCTAGAAACCAATAAATAAAATACCGGCAATCTAACAACAAAGATTGTCAGTGTCACTTGCATTGCTGAGACAAATCTATATAACAACACGTCACTTATCAAGATCTGCCCAGCCGATTGGTAGCCCGTGAAAACGAATTTCTTGTCTACATGCATACATACTCTCGAAAAATATAACCATTCAGAATAAAAAGAGGTATTTTTCATTTCAGATTCCTATGAGTAGTTTACACTTTGAGTTTACAGCAGTCAATATTTTCTAAGAGGAAAGGAGCTTAGTTTGTAAGGTTTCTACATCGGTTTCTAAAGCTTTATGAAACTAAGTCGACACTAAACCGTTTACTAGTAGGTAGAACACGGAGGCTGCGATAAGTTTAACTTAATATACAGGGTGGCCCAAGGAGAGACCTCCAAAAACGAAATATAAATCTCTTGTACTGAGAGGTAGGTATCCTAATCACCTCCATGTATACCTATTCTACGATTTTTGTAGTTTCCGAGTTATTCAACTTTTAAAGTTACTTGTACCCTTGGAACGGGACAGAAGATGAGTTGATCGAAGCTTGTACCAGATGGACAGATACTTGGATCAAGAAGCTGAAGGCCAACGTATTCAACTTTGTTTGGATGGTCATCCAAGTGCGCTTTAATGTGTGTTGACATGATCAAAATAGCTCTTCCAACCTATCGTACTTAGTCCAAGTATACTTTTGATAGTGTCAACCCAGCTTTAGGCGTGTTTTAATAAGCACCACAGAACATGAATTCCTTTGCTATCTAACCACTCACCGCCCCCAAATGTTAGGTCATCGGTTCATCTAGCGGCCGCCCAGTGCTGAGCTTTTATTAATTTTGACATATTATGGGGCAGTATATCCTGCAATACACCAACACGCTGATGAGAAAGGTCGAGATCAAATCTTTTCAAATTGTATCCATGTTCTTTGGTTATCTTTCTCTGCTGCACATTTCCTGCCCCTCTTTAGAATAGGTGCCAGATATTGAACATGTCTTTGCAAATCGATGAGCTCGCTGCGACGACGCTCATGCTCTGAATATCTTAGTCGGATTACAGGTATTACTGACAACCGTGTTATGCATTAGTAGTGCGTCTGCCTAATGCATAAAGCCTTTGACTTAAGCAGGTATTTGTCTATTAACTTAAATATACATACATACATAATTCGCCTATAGATATTTCTTGGCATGCAGAGCGTAAACGGCTGTAAAAAACGGCCATTTTCACAACATTTGATAAAAGTTTTTTTTTTTTGGTTGATTTTGACAAATTGTGACAAAAGTTTGAGAGTCATTCAGAAGACTGTGAATCACCATAGTGACAGGTTGTCAGCCAGTCCACTAAAACTCTGGGTGTTAGGGAATGTAGCATTTAAACCACGAGTTCCGTAGGTATAACAAAGTGTCTGAGACCAAGATCCTTTTCAGGTCACTGAGCCAGCGAAGTTCGTTGGTCGTTTATGAAGACACTTACATCAATGTTGATTCCAGGAATAGGGAACCTTCTCATCGGCGGATCTTCGCCGGGAGAGTATCTGTAGAACTCGTGGTTGCCCCTGTACCACTGGACCGTATAGAGTGAAGAACCCTGCATGTTCCTAAGGCAGATCTGAGCTTCAGTAACTTACCACCGCGGATGATGGCTGTGTCAAAGAAGTATTTCTGATACGAAGATCCTTTTCAGGGCACTAGGCTAGCGAAGTTTGTTGGGTCGTTTCGTTTATGAAGACACTTACTTCAACGTTGATTCCAGGAATAGGGAACCACCTCGTCGGTGGATCCTCGCCAGGAGTGTATCTGTAGAACTCGTGGTTCCCTCTGTACCACTGGACTGTGTAGAGTGAGGAACCCTGCATGTCCCTCGCGCAGATTAGAGCTGCTGTTCCGCCGCGGATGATGGCTGTGTCAAAGAACTATTTCGGATTCCAAGATCCCTTTTAGGGCAATGAGCTAGCGAAGTTTGTTGGTTTGTTTATAAAGACACTTACATCAACGTTGATCCCAGGAATAGGGAACCGTCTCGTCGGCGGATCTTCTCCAGGAGTGTATCTGTAGAACTCCTGGTTGCCCCTGTACCACTGGACTGTGTAGAGTGAGGAACCCTGCATGTCCCTCGCGCAGATCAGAACTGCAGTTCCGCCGCGGATGATGGCTGTTTCAGAGAACTATTACGGATTTCAAGATCCCTTTCAAAGCACAGGGCTAGCAACGTTCGTTGGTTCATTTATGAAGACACTTACATCCACGTTGATTCCAGGAATAGGAAACCTTCTCGTCGGCGGATCCTCGCCAGGAGTGTATCTGTAGAACTCGTGGTTGCCTCTGTACCACTGGACTGTGTAGAGTGAGGAACCCTGCATGTCCCTCGCGCAGATCAGAGCTGCTGTTCCGCCGCGGATGATGGCCGTCGGTTCTTGCAGGAGTCTGACGTCACGGAGGCTGGTGACTCCTGGAAAAACGGAAAATTTGTGGTAAGTATTATTATAAGCCAGAAAACAGAATAAAAAGTTTATCTATCTAGAGAAAAATGATACTTTCCACTGAGGGCGTTAATGATATCCAGCAAAATACAAAGACATGTAAGGACGACACCATAACCATTATATCTCTGTAGAAAGATGATAACAGTAAAGATAAGATGAGTGCGTTGTATTGTAACTTAGAAGTATCTGAATTAGAAGGCTGTCTGAATTGATTTTCTTTGCATCATCGTCTATTAACTTTCACATTTATATCAATTCCCTTCCAGCCAAAATAATATAGGCCTTTTATCTATTTCGCCCAGTAAGTTTTGTACTGACCTCTTCCAAAATACCCGCCCTTCCTATTTCAAATTCAGGACTGGTGATCTGTGATCACTCAAGCTTAGGCTAGTTCCTGACAAATCTTCTGGCTGCCTACTTACCTGATAAGCGAGGACCTTCTCCCCTCCCCCTATTCCCCTTCCCCCTCCTAAGGGAGGCCATAAGATTTATCACTTACGATAAATTACTAAAGGTGCGCACCACATTTTATTTTTCAGCAGGAAAATGTGGCGACAAGGTTGAAGATTAAATTGATGTCAAGCCTAAAAATATAGGGCAATTTTGATGAGACTTATGTAAATATCTTCACATCTATCTACACGTTAAATATCCTACTACTGGAATGGAGCCTATTTTAATATACACAGATTTTAATTAAGTACCTAACTCATCTTGGAAACCGCGAGTCTTGATACATCTATGTCGACATACTTCCTAACAATTTTGTAGGCTTGCGATTTTCCAAGCCAATTTTCATTACGTAATATTACCTTGGTATAGCCGTCTTGTCGCTCAAAGCCCAACTGATACAATTTTTGTGAGTTGGGAAGATTTTTAGCCAATAGACAATACTAGTACAATTTTTTACGATAAAAAAGTGTGCAAATGTTTTGTTCTGAAACAAGTCACATAGCAAAAAATGCATGAATGGCTCTCGAAAATATTGACCGCCTGCATCCAATAGGAATCTGATTCGGAGTACATATTTCGTTTGAATTGCTTATTTCAGTGTAGTTTGTTGGCATCTGTACACTTTGACGCCTTTGATGCCAGGTCGTCTGTGTGATGCCGGCACACAATAGAATCACCTCAATTATACCGGTGGGTGTCTTACAATAGGCAGCAGCGTTTCCTGTGAATTAAGCAGCTTGCACTGCGCTCGCTAACCGGCACGTCAAGCATTACCACGCTTGGCAATATCTCTCAATAAGAGGGCGCTCATGTCCAGTATTATTAGCAAAAAGATTACCAACAAGCTACCTTTAATATTTTCTTTTTCCTTTAAAAGGATCATGTTTACTGTAACGTTTATAATAAGCAGAACCATAAAATAGGCGATATTCCCGGAAAACACTTTCTTTTAAAACGTTGTCATACTTTCAACTTCTTTCTTGGAAATTGCTAAGACAGTTGAGAATCGTTTGTTATTGTAGGTAAGCAACAATTTCACAGAATCAATTTGTAAAGATAATTTTGTTTACGTAGGTAACCCTAGTCTAATTTCGTCTACTGTTTCTGATAAACAAACCAATCATTAGTATTTAGAAGCAAATAAGACGTCTCTCCTTCATATAATAAATTAATTTCAAGCTTAATAAAATTGAAACCTAGACTAAAATATTTTATTCTACTCCCACACATGCTATAATACCGGAGAGTGTTTTGCGGGATGCGGTTGTCAGGCGAAAAGAACTTGCACCGTAGCGTCACCGCATCAGATATGCGGCTATCAGTGGCTGTCATTCTTAACTGTCATTAATTTAACTTTGTATGTTATAGATAGATAGATAGAAGAACTTGTAATACAAGTACACTTGAAACCGACATAAGCGTGCAAAATTCAAAAATAGAGCTTCTGTACCCAGCTGACGTCACAAAGTAAGTAATCTTCTTTCTGTAAATTCTCTATGTTGTGCTAACGTGTTGAAAAGCTGAATCTTGAAGGCATTGAAAAGCTGAGTCCCTCACGTATCAGACGTCAAGACCTGCCTACAAAGGAGAGTTATGAGTTGTCAGCTCGTATTATCCTTATACATGACTGACGAATGATGTGGTAGTGCACGGCCTGCGGCGTAAGGTTTCGGGTTTGATTCTCGGTGGTCAGATACTAAGTTTATATTACTTTGTGAATTTGTTACCAGACTAGCTGGAGACATTGCAGACTCAATCACCTGATTTACCGAAAAGATTATTCCGTGCTTAGGAGGGCAAGGTAATCTGTCGGTCTCGGTTGCCATCTATGATTGATTTATTAGACGACGACGGTCGTAACACAACCATGTCAATGAAAAGCTACTTGAAATAAGCGGATGAAAAACTCTGACACCAGAGTTCATCGGATTGTCGGATGATTCGACATCCCTTACGAAATGAAAAATACAAGGCGTGATACTTTAAACACAAGGCGTGATCAAAATTCAGGCCTCGTCAAATGACCCGGTACAATCCCGGGCGGATATCCTGTCAGATCAACGAAGGTTTGGCCTGTCATTTAAATTTTTGGCACCTGTTCGTTTCAGAAGCTATTTGTAATTGTAATATGCTTGCACGTCATATCCGTAGTGAATGGAATTTAATTTAATGAATGCTGTCAGAGATTCTTACGTTGAATGAAATTTGAAAATAGTATCTTCTGCTACGATGATGAAATATAATAGTAGGCATACAGTCGTTGTTGGTCCAATGTAGAAGGAAACAAAAAAAAAATTAATAATTTACCACGGTGATGATTCTGGCATAACTATTCTGTCACTTCCTGATATAAGGTAAATAGTAGACAGTGGACAAAATGAACTGTTGTAAGTCAGTTTTTTTATCGAGCTACCAAAATGTGGATCAAAATCAGTAGGTACTATTATAGGTTGCGCGGCTCAGACGGCAGTAGAAAGACACAGAATCTACTATTCATATAACTTTTATTAGATACATTATTCCCTAAAGCTTTTACAACTTAAAAACACGACATTTTTCTCTTGACTCGAAACATTAATGAATAGAAATTCCTAGACATGTCTCGGTGAATATATTATGTCAGAAAATAATTTGAATTCGGAAAACATAAGGTGCCAGGTTCTTGAAAGAGGCTGGACCTTATAGTACCAAGCATCCGCACCACTCCAATACGAAAAGGATAATGAATCTTCGGAGACTATTTCTCACAGCATATTGCTGAGCTGATCAAAATTCTGCACCCGTAAAATAATGTACGGGTCCAAAACATCCCGTGTGAACCATCCACCGAACATGTTTTATTTCCATTCGTAACAAGTCCATCGCCCTAGAGAGCAGAAGGCTACGGAAATACGATAGAATCTTTGGGTGGAATCGTCAGACCTAGTGGGATGGTTCCGTATACTTAAAAATACCGACCACAGTCAAAACGATATTTTTTTCCTTAGTAAGCAGAAGGCTGAGGAATTACAATAGAATCCTAGGGCAGAATCGACATAGGTGGCGGGATAGAGTTTATGACCTCGGCTGAATACAACGGCCTAGTGGCGTTCTCAAAGAGGGTTCGCTTCAGGCAGGCGGCCGGTATTTTTTTTCTATATAGTAACAAATCCAACGCCAGCGCCCTAGAAAGTAAAAGGCGATAGAATCTAGTATAGAATCCGTAGAAGTGGCGAGAGGGTTCAGAATGCTTAATTACTAGTCTGTAGGCCTGCCGTCAGGCATCGTGTAAAAATTTGAATGCTCATTTTTTTTATCGTAGGGCCCAGTTCAGTTAACTTTTGTAAACTTCTATCTATAGCTATTCTGTAGTCTAGGCGTTCGTTCTATATAGACACTGTATTACACCTTTACTTAAAGTAATAATGATTTTGTTACTTCTAGCAAGTCCAGCAAAATACTGACAGTATTGAAATTGGATGGTCTAACTTTACTTTGGGTGCTACAATAAAAAAGGTGAATTTTCGATCCAAAAGTGTCTCCAGATAAATCATTTCTTATTCTTTCTTTGGGGTGGCAAAGCCACTGGCTTCACATCTCTTTTGAGTCGTATTTCGCCATTATGAAAGTATAATTATGTATTACTAAGTTGAACCTTCTAGAGATGGAACCCTCAAAAGCAGAAATATCGCCATGTGGCTGGGCACATGAAATAAGGCATTGAAATTGAATCGCGATCGTCCGGTCCAAATATCTGAGTGGGTTATTTATATTCAGATGAACGAATATATTTATTTTCTTCGGAAGCTTTTTCTTCCTAGACCTCACGGGAGTTTGTGAAATTAGAAATAGGGATGAAATTTTCTGCGATCAGTTATATGGTTTTGTGATCAGGCAAACATGTCACATGCGTGATATGATTAGGAAAACGGTAACCTATCTGATTTATGTGTACCCAAACATTTTATTAGAAGAAAAAAGAGCTATTTGAGTCTCTCTCTTCGTGTGGGACACCGAGTCGTTCAACGACCCGATGAACCCTGGTGTCAGAGTTTTTCAACCGCCTACTACAAGTATCAGGCCTCTGACATGGTTGTGTAACGACCGCCATCATAGACAGCAACCGGGACCGACGGCTTAACGTGCCCATCCGAAGCACGGAACCATCTTACTTTTTCGGACAATCAGGTGGTTCAGCCTGCAATGTTCTAACCAGACCGGGAATACATTTACAAAGTGATAAATATCAACTTTGTGAGTGACCCCACCGGGAATTGAACCCGGGACCTTCTGCGTGGCAGGCAGTCATACTAACCACTGCGCCACATCGGCCGGCGATTTGAGTTAACATAAGGTGTTCCAAAGGAAATACAATAAATACATTAAATACAATACATTAAATTGGAGATGTTGTGTAGACCATTGTACTGAACAATTTCCATTATGGTACCAAGTTTGAATTCTTAACAATTAAGGAGTTAACATTTTCATACAAACTAAATGCCTACATTTACTACAACCATTATGTATTACCCCTTATCCAAGATTGCAACCTTGCATTTTTAACTTGTTGGATTTGAATCTTCGAAAAAGTTTGGAACATAGTTGTCTATGTTTTAAATTTAAACGAAAACTTAAGATAAAAGATCTCTTTCTTGGTGTCAACTTTATTTTATTGCCGCCTCTAACTAAAAACTTCGTTTGATTTGAGCGCCCATAGAGACACAAACACAAAGGACCAATCATAGCCCGAGCGGCGACTGGTCTAATCCATACCTCACAAAAGAATAGAATAATTTAGCTATGTACGGGTAGAGGAGCTCGAGTACTTCGGATTGGTCGTGGTCTGCCGCGGCGCAGCTTGGCACGTTTGGCGGAGTAGCTAAAAGTTTGCCCTCTGAAAAAAGTTAAAAATATCTCATCGAAGAATAGAATGAGACATGGCTGTAGCGATAGGAGCAGTTTAGTAAAGCTTATAAATCTTGGTCTGCCTTCTGCTATCTTGGCACGTTTGGCGGAGTAGCTAAAAGTATGCCCTCTTAAAAAAGTAAAAAATATCTAATCGAAGAATAGAATGAAAATATATCGTACCGATAGCTTGCTTGAGTCTGCCTACATATATACTGGTCTGCCTGGCCACAGCCTGGCAGTTTTCCCGGTCCGACCACTTTTACTTTTTTTAGTAAAAATTTTATCTCTTCGAATAATAGAATAAAAATATGTCGTACCGATAGCTTGCTTAAGTCTGCCTAGAAAAATACTGGTCTGCCTGACCACAGCCTGGCAGTTTTCCAGATACGACCACTTTTACTTTTTTTTGAGAAATTTTTATTTCTTCGAATAACAAAATGAAACTAAGTTGTAATAATAGTTTATTTAAAGCTGAACACATATCCCTTGGTCTGCCTGAGCTCAGTCCGGTAGTTTCTCCGATGCGATCACTTTTCACTCTCAGTAAATTTCAATTTTAAAGGACCCTGACTTTGTTTATTAGGGAGTGGGCCCCGTCAATAAAATGAAAATTTGTCGGTGTATAAAAGTGAGATTTACAGAGCTGTAATCTCTCAATGTCCAGATGAAGAAATGTTCGATGAGATATTTTTTACTTTTTTAAGAGGGCATACTTTTAGCTACTCCGCCAAACGTGCCAAGATAGCAGAAGGCAGACCAAGATTTATAAGCTTTACTAAACTGCTCCTATCGCTACAGCCATGTCTCATTCTATTCTTCGATGAGATATTTTTAACTTTTTTCAGAGGGCAAACTTTTAGCTACTCCGCCAAACGTGCCAAGCTGCGCCGCGGCAGACCACGACCAATCCGAAGTACTCGAGCTCCTCTACCCGTACATAGCTAAATTATTCTATTCTTTTGTGAGGTATGGATTAGACCAGTCGCCGCTCGGGCTATCAGAGAACTCAGTAGAGTCTGTAGTGTCAGTTGTATCAATTTTTTACGAACATGCCATTTGACCTTGGTCTACGCCACAAATGTTGCCTTGGCAACTAAATTACCGCCAAAACCGTTGCCTTGGCAACAGTTGTGGCGGTAATTTCAAAAGTTCTTCCAAGACGGCAACATGACTAATTATTTATCATAATCAATAAAGCTCCTTTCATAATGTGGGATTCAATTTAATTTAACAAACTTGAGTTGCTAATTACTTCTAAACGAGGGGTTTTCATAACTTGGCCCCATAATGAAAATTATTCGGTATGATGACCTACACAACAACTCCAATTTAATGTATTTACATTGGAACACCTTGCATATTATTTAACTGGGGTGTCCCAGAAGTAGAGAGACAAATTGTAAATCAAATTAAGGTAAAAATAAAGAACGAGCGCGGCGGCGTAGTAGTGCACCCTCAACGTCAATGTGACAGCGTCTTTCATAGTATATGGAGGGCGCGTCGCGGCGTGCCGCTCGATCTTTCTGGCATCCCCATACAAGCCAGCCATACTATGAACGATGCTGTCACGTTGAGGGCGCACTACGACGCCGCCACGCTTGGTCATTATTTTTGACTTTTAAAATGGCAAAAAGCTTCACAATCTGCCATACGACCAACAAATTATCAAGGCAAGGTGACCTAAACTTGATTAAGAATTAGTTTGGAGTCAAATTAGCTTAAAACTTGAAGCTATTAGCTAAAATTGGGGGTTTCAGACGTCTGGATTGCGGTTTTTTTTCTTTTTTAATTATCAAAGTTTACCGAAGTCTAGACTAAAAAGAAGTACTTATGCTTTTGGTCAAAAAACTTGAACTTAGTGAATAGATGAACATAAAATTATCCTATTTGTGTTCAGAGGTCTTAAACAGAGTGGTAACAAATTTACAAAGAGAAAAATATCAACTTTGTGAGTGACCCCACGGGGAATTGAACCTCGAACCTTCTGCGTCGCAGGCAGTCGTACTAACCACTGCGCCACATCAGCTGAAGATAAACACTCGTTATCTCTCAGCACATCTTGTTTTTCTTAAAAAATCTCACGTTTTTAAAGAATGACGCTATTAATGTTTCGTCCCAAAACAATTTTATTTCTCGGAATGCCGAGCTATTTATAAGCTGTTACGACACAGCTCGAGCTCCTACAGGCGACTTCTCAAAGTCTCGCCGAGCTGTGTTGAGCTAAAAATCCATTTAAGTTGGACCTCGATCGGCTATAGACTCGATTCCATGATGCTGACTAAAATGACAGAATAAATATAGCGCTTCCACTTCCGGTATGTTAAGAAAAAACTTATCCGTTACCTTTAGCCGCACAAACGATTTTCGATTTTTACAATCCGGCTTATAGAAAATGTTGAAGTAAGATAATGAAGCTCTAGCAGATTTATACTTACAGCTTTTTTTGTGTTTTAAATCTGCCAGAATCTGATAATGTTGATTTTATCTTTTCTCAAATCCGGATTAAATAAAAAATAAAATAAATAAATTAAAAGTGTTTAAAATACAGCATTCCGGCCGTTGTGGCTAGGCTGAGCGACAAAAAAAACGTTCACCTTTATATCAGTTGTATGATTGTACTTGTAGGTCATTCATATCGAAAAATACCATTATTTCTGCGCTTTTTTGCACATATCATCCTATGTATATAGTGCGTTTCATCTTATATACTCACCGGCACAACTAATCGGCCACCTGCATTAGCATGAAATACTTTTTAATATTTATAACATTGATAATTACAGTTAATATAAGTTGTAAATTAGTTAATTTATATTATTATCTATTACTATTTACATTTCGTATTTTATTAGTTAAATAAATATTTTTATATTTATATTTCTAATCAACATGAAATATATCATTACAGATTGGTGGCCGATTAGTTGTGCCTGTGAGTGTAGTTCCTATGGCGTCATTTTTATATTGTTTTTTTTTATTTTATTTTATTATTCTTAGGAAGACTAACAGCCACATAATATAAATGTGTTAACAATTTTGAATAAACATTAATAATAAGTCTCTCTCGTCATGTTGGTAGTATTGAAATTTTATACGGCAGCTTGACGGCGCGCGGCCATTCGTAATACGGCTTTCCAATGCTACCAACATGACGCCATAGGAACGCACTCTAGCAGGCATCTTTTTATTCGACGCACAATTTTAACACATACCTACAGTACGCCATCGAGTTCTTGACCATCGGGGAATGAGGAGGCGCGCGGGGGCGGCGCGCCCCGCGTTTACCCACCTACCCGCAATCGCCCGCAGTCGAGTGATGGGAAAAAAAGTGCGTCACAAAGTATCGATATTTTGTCGTCGTTTGTGTTGTGTTTTGTGTAGAAAACAAACTTATTATTATTATGCTTTTTCAGTTAACAACGCTTTGGATCGAGCGGTCCATTATACTGGGCTTTCTAAAAAGACATTGACTAGAACTGTAACAGAAGCAAAAATTGGTAATCTTCGTTCGCCTTCTAAAAAATCGGCCATGATATAATATAATTGCCTCTGGTAGCCCAACGTTTAACCAATCATCAATCAGCACTACTTGCAACAGTGTTAGGTACAAAAACTCAAAAATAATTGAATTCACCCGGAACAACCCATGAACTAATAACTATGAGTAGTCTGAACTGAATTGTTCGGCAACAGTTCTCGATATCGACATCAACATGAATTTAGTCACAGCACTACCGCATTCCTCAACATGGTCATGAACTCGTTCGCGTACTGTACAATGAAAATCATAGACAATTTCAGTCACGATCCACACACGACCATCTTATATTGTTTACCTACTGAGCCTATTCGTCTGCAAGTGACAGTTCTATTTTTAAATACCGAGTTTAGACGATCTTGTAGAATCGAGATTACTGGCAGTTAAAAAAGCTGAAGAAAATTTATTGTACATGAATTCCATTAAGCTTCACGAAAGAACCAAGAAAATTTCTACTGCTAAAGTGTTATCGGAAAAGTTTTCTGATTAAACGAAGCAGGTGTAAGGTTGCAGACCTGCCGCACAGTTTTGCGGTATTTTTGCGATCCAGTATTAGTATTGACGAAAGAATTGAATTAAACCGAATTTTGAAGTAAACACGGTTGTACGTCTGTCACATCACAAACTGTCATTGGTTGACTGGTTGTCAAATACCGCAACATCGTGCGGCACAGCAATCCAAGAATTGTGTAAATAAATAATCTACAGGTTTTCAAGAAAGGCTTTTATGTTCATAAAAGTAAATCAGAGTGCGCGTATTGCCCCGCGTACTACAAACGTAAGCAAGACGAAAAAAACGAAATGCATGAGATGAGAAGTTTGAGAAGTAATAGAGGTTCAATAGTGTTGTCACTGGCGTTTTGCTTCTGCTGGACAGAGAGGTTGTGTTCTTACTACTGTTACCCATTCTAACTTTTTGAACGACTCGGTGTCCCACATGAAGAGAGAGAGAGAGAGAGAGAGAGAGGCACTAGCTTTCTTATTTATACTCTAAGGGTATAACTATTATCATGCTGCCGTGTCAAAACATTAGACTGTAACTTCAAATTTCAAGTTTTGAGAACGGACACAAAAACTTTTTTTTTTGTTTTTGTATGGTTTCTATATGATTTTCGAATATATTGGAAATAAAATTTAATAATATAGATTTTACGTGTCAAGATCTTTATAGCCATTAAAAAAATTATACTAAAATCATAAGACATACAGAGATACTTAAATAAAACTGTTTTGTCTTAACAACAGCTAGAAAAATCTTTGCAATTTGTCACGACAAAACACTGTACTGTACATTGCAGTGTATTGACTTGACTTGTACCCAACTGCGGTTGTATTTGTGGTAATCAAACACTGGTTTAAACTGTGTTCTGACCTGTACACAAGTTGTACATTATAAGATCTTTTTCTGATTGTTCACATAAAATAAAGGTCTCATCAAAACCTACAACTTTCCCAAACAAAATGATTCTAGCATGAATAATTACCGAGATAAACGAGTTTTTAGTTTGACAGCTGTCACATAAAATGAAGGTCTCAACAAGGCCTACAACTTTCCCACACAATCTGATAGTCTAGCTTGAATGATTACCGAGACAGACGAATTTTAATTTGACAGCTGTTACATAAAATAAAGGTCTTATCAAGGTCTACAACTTTCCCGAACAAACTGATAGTCTAGCTTGAATGATTGCCGAGATAAACGAGTTTGACAGGTGTCACATAAAGTAAAGTTCTCATCAAGGCAATTTTCCCGAACAAACTAATAGTCTAGCATGAATGATTGCCGAGATAAACGAGTTTGACAGCTGTCACATAAAGTAAAGGTCTCATCAAGACCTACAACTTTCTAGAACAAACTGATAGTCTAGCTTGAATGATTGCCGAGATAAGCGAGTTTGACAGCTGTCACATAAAGTAAAGGTCTCATCAAGGCCTACAACTTTCCCAAAGAAACTGATTGTCTAGCATGAATAATTGCCGAGATAAACGAGGTTTTAGTTTAACAGCTATCACATAAAATAAAGGTCTCATTACAACCTTCCCAAACAATCTGATAGTCTAGCTTGAATGATTGCCGAGATAAACGAGTTTGACAGCTGTCACATAAAGTCAAGGTCTCATCAAGGCCTAGAACTTTTCCAAACAAACTGATTTTCTAGCATGAATGATTGCCGAGATAAACTAGTTTTTAGTTTGACAGCTGTCACATAAAATAAAGGTCTCATCAAGGCCTACAACTACAATTACAACTTTCCTAAACAAACTGATTGTTTAGCATAGCATGAGTATATGCCGAGATAAACGAGTTTTTAGTTTGACAGCTGTCACATAAAATAAAGGTCTCATCAAGGCCTATAACTTTCCCAAACAAACTGATTGTCTAGCTCAACGGTCTAGCTATACAGGATGTAAAAACAACTGCAAATATTTTAGGGTGAATCAGCCCATGAAACTGAACAACTTTCCCCAGGAACATCGGTCGAAATATGAAAAAAATTGGGCATTTTGTATGGGAGGCCCATTTTTTTTTCTTATTTCGACCTATGTTCCTTAGGGACAGTTGTTCAGTTTCATGGGCTGATTCACCCCTTAAAATATATGCAGTTGTTTTTTTTTACACCTGATATAACTAAACACTTAGGACAGGAGCGTGATATCCTCCGCGGCGCGTGCGCGAGTTAGTCAATTCAAAACACTGTAACGGCGAAAACAGTCGCAATTATAGACCTTGCCTTTATAGACATAGAGAGTGAAATTAGTTTTGCGGCTCGCGCGTGGCTTTGGCAAATCAAAACACTGCAACGGCGAGTACAGTGTTACGCAATTATAAACTTTAAGTTTTTAGACATACATTGTTTTTTCCATACCAATATCTTGATAACTATAGTATTTAACATAAAACAATGTTCTAGGGGAACATGTAGGAGGGGAAGAGATAGCGAATTGGCTTTATAGAAACAAAACACTGTATTGGACTTTACAGTATGTTGTTTTGACACGGCAGCATGGCTATAAAGCCTCTTCTTTCTCTGAATTTCGCTACGACGTAGCAATCAGATGGTGTAGCTTACGTAGCAGTCAGCTACGACCTAGAGACTTTCAATTTATTCAAGTTAAAGCTACATAATTCTAAGAAATAAAACGTAAACACCCCGTTCCTTATTTTAATTATGACTGAATAAAGTACTTATTTAGTATTCAAGCAGCCTACAAAAGGGCAGGCCTAAAAGAGTACTGAATAAGTTATCAAAAGGGTCAACACACCGTCAACACCACTTTTAGCTTTCATATAATTAGTTTAGTTCATTATTCAGGCATAATTATGACTTCAAAGAGATAAGTTGGGTTGCAACTTGCGGTTTCCATTACACAAACGATGTCATAATTTTCATATAAAGAAATATTTTCTATTTATTTTACACAGATAGAATTATTTACAGAGGATGAAGAAATATTAAAATGATGTACAAAAAATACATTGTTTTTAGGCGATGGACACACACACACACGCACGCTATAAAAGTTTTCGGCATAATGCAATTTTGTACCTATGATATTTTGTAAACTGCTATTGACAAAAAACAAAACTGAAAAAATAATGTTTTGATCAAACATTTTGCTCCTAAAGCATAACCATACCTAACAGCCACGACAGTCCACAGCTGGACATGGGCCTTCCCCTATCAGAGGTTATTTCCATACTCACCACGCTTGGCAGGCGGATTGGCGAGCGCAGTGCGATATATATCATTTACAGGGTACTGATAGACTGATGGTGATTTGCGTGAAATTGAGCAACTCACGATCATCAGACCCAATATTACTTCTCATGGCAAAACCCTTTAAAGGCATTCGCTCCCGAAAATTGCTAACGACTCACGTTATTGGATCATGTTGGTACAGGGCCAGCATATCAAATTACCACTTTCAAGGGTCAACTTTTACTGGTGTCTCATATACCTACTCACACATTTAAGCAACAGTCGTACCTACACATTTACTCACACACTTAAGCAGCAGTCCACTATTGGACGTAGGCCACCCCCAGAATCCACGATATGTCGTTTTTGCCATCCGTTTTTTACGCCATCATCATAGCGTATGGCAGTCCTTGCTTGGATCAAATGTCTAAATCGAGATTCTTAAGCCAACTTTCAGCACTTGGGGTGAATTTATGTAGTTCAGCCATACCACCGGGAAAGCAGCGTAATGGTCACTCGTTCACAACGGTAACAGCCGTTTTCTTTACGTCATGGTTCTATATGGCCGGAGGGCGTCCAATGCTACGCATGTCGAGGCGTGGTTTCTGCCAAGTTTTCGCTATAGAACCCGTTCGAGTCCACCGTCAAGCGGTTCTACCGCATATGTGACCATTTTTGTCATGCAATTTATATAAAAATCCAATATAAGTGGATTTCTCAAAAAAATACTTTATATTATGCTGCTAAAATATCCTATCGCCAGCAAATCCACCTACCCACTTAAATGGTTAAACTTGTACTGGTTTTTTAGCATTTGTATGAAAAACCAGTATGAATTTATCTCTCAAAGGGGAAAGTTTATGTGCTGCTGCTATACAAAGCCACAGATTGTGCAAAAATCGGTGATTTTATCGAAAAACACACGCATAAGAATCCCATTTTCCAGCACATTACACAGGTCAATCTGGGGCACGCTGGAGGAGAATACCTTTTATTATAGGCGAAACACACGTTACGTCCGTTTGTGTGCGTTATTTTTGGGCACCCCTATCGCATACTTTAGGAAAATTCGATTTTCTACCTTCTTTTCATTCCAATACAGTATATATTAAATGGTTGACCGAGGCATCCGTCGACACAGCATTGTTCGATGCGAAGCACTAGCGGATGCCTCTGCCAAACCGTTTGACATTAACCGGATTTGTATGAGAATAAGGTCGAAATTCAAATTGTCCTATCGCAAGCGTTACGCAGCGCAAAAATAATGCACAAAGGAACGTTACGCGTGTTTCTTGCCTTAAGTACATGTTGAGGCGAAATGATGGCGAAAATAAAAATGATTTATAAAAGTTTTGTACAAAGAATTTTGCAGTGTTTTGCACGAGCTTAGGATTCGTGGAACAATATTGCACTAACCGCAATTGCTAAAGGAATTTCACTACAAAATTGCAACAAAGAGAACAATTAGAAATATTGCCGTGAAATACCTTTCGACTAGCAAGTTTATAAGCGTCGTCGTCAGGATAATTGAAGTTTCCACGAAGTTTCACAATTTAGCAAACTACCTATTTTAGTTTTAGGTTCATCTGTGTAAGGCTGTGTAGCGGAATAGGATAGTTAGAATGTGACTTTCTCTCTCTCTCTTCGTCTCTCTCTTCGTGTGGGACACCGAGTCGTTCAACGACCCGATGAACCCTGGTGTCAGAGTTTTTCAACCGCCTACTGCAAGTAGCAGGCCTCTAACATGGTTGTGTAACGACCGCCATCATAGATAGCAACCGAGACCGACGGCTTAACATGCCCATCCTAATCACGGAACCATCTTACTTTTCAGACAATCAGGTGGTTCAGCCTGCAGTCTCAGGTGGTTCTCTTTTCGTGTGGGACACTGAGTCATCCAACGACCCAATGAACCCTGTTGTCACGCAAATACCACATGAGTTCTCATATTCGTCTAAGCGGTACAAATTTTCTCACTACCGAAATAGGAATCTTATTAAAAGAACTAAACAAATGTCGACTCAGCGTAAAGAAATATGCCCGGAGAGTTGTTTCACATTCTTACCACGTTGAACTATCGTGACTTGAGTAGTGAGTTGCGATTTGGAAAAAAACATGGAAAATCTAAAAACCATGTCAGAGGCCTACTATTTGTAGCAGGCAGTTAAATAGGTACTCTGACATCAGGATATATCAGATCTTTGGAGGACTCAGTGTCCGGTTTGCAAAGGAATAAAAGAAGACCCCACAAAAAGGTGACTCAAAGTGCTACTGATAGCACAAAAGTAATAAATATCAGGTGAGTGGCATTAATTGCACTCAACCTGAACTCGACGTAAAAAGCTTTTCATAAAATTACATTGTTCAACTCAGTTAAGTGCTGCGATCATTACACGAAACTTAAGATGTATAGGAGCTATTAAACAGCAGCTTAAAATAACTTTAGATTTTGAACTCAACTTGGCAATTTAAGTTGTGAAAACTAGCTTCAAGTTGGTGGTAGTTAAGCGTTAGTTAAACGCTAGTTCCTTGCCCTAGAGATTTTGCAGATAAATTCAGGGCATAAACTGTTAGCAAATCAGGGAAACACTGTAGATGTTAAAAATAAATCACGTGCTATAATCTAAGAACCTACCGAATCTACCGATAACTACTTGTTTATTAAGAGCCCGATTTGAAATGTGAAAAAAGTAAACAGCCTTAAATATTTGTTAGAGTCACTAGGAGATGAACAGCCTAAAAGTACCAGATTTCGGGATTCTTACTTCAGGGATTATCAGTCTTCAAAGGCCAAAATCTCCGCTTTTTTAGTGATTTGCTAATAACTCTAAAATTATTTTATAAGGGATAGGCAAAAACAACTGCTTTGCTACGACCCTTGCATACTTCTTTCACTTCCACCACATTCATCAGTCTTTTCATGCACGCTCCTCGGTCTGGCGTACTCTTAAGACACATGAAGTGATTTAATTTTAATTAGTTTAATCGCTGTAGCTTGCATCTGGCACAGATTACCCAACAACTGCTTCCAGTTCTAAATTCCAACAATTTGTGTTGCTCCGACGCTGCTGTGGGAACATGTCTAAGTTCATACATGGTAAGAAAGGTACAGTCGCTCACGCTAACTCATGAACAATTCCATTTTAAGGTTTCGATTTCCTTGTGATTGATACCGACAAGCCGGACAAAAACTATGTTGTACGATTCAATACATGTTGCTGCATCTAGAAACGTTACAATTATTGCTGTAAAATATTACAATCTAAAAAATACTAGAGACCTTAACTTTTGGATTGTTCATGACTGAGCGGGAGAGACTGTACGTAGTATCATCAGCACATCACACAACTTACAAAATGTATCAACTTAAACTGGTTTTTCATACAGTTTATATGAATCGCCTGTGTAATTTGATCTCTTTAACCTTCGCTACCGGAATATTGTTTTGTTTTTTATAAGTTTTGAACTCTAGAAGCGGGTTGTAAAGTTCAAATTTGATGGATCTCTTGGGAGCTACCGGGTTGCGAGGGGTTAGATTGAACACGTCTATTTTACTGCAGTTTTAGTCTCAGAAACCAGGAACTTTAAACCTACCTACTTCTATTTTAGTGGAGAGGTAGAGCTCTTTCATAGGTAATTTTGTGATTGCTTAGACAACCAGCCACCCTAGTTGCGCTTTGAAGCGTAGCCGGGATGAGGACGTAGTAACCATTAAGCAATAAATTTACCTAGGATCCAATCAAAGTGTCAGCCTGGTTCTTTTAAATTACATACATAAGTACATATATCACGACTATATCGCTTGCGGAGTATATAGAGCGTAAACGGCTGTAAAAAACGGCCATTTACACTACGTCTGACAAAGTTTTGAGAGTCATTTAAAAAGCTATGTATCACCTAATAGGTTATCTATCAGCTTGATCCTAAAAATGGGATTCCCATGAACTCTCAAGCCCCTAAGTCGCTTCTTACAACCCCCACGGGAAACATAGTGGGTGATGATATTCTAAGCTAGCACCTTACGGCAAATTCACCACTTCTAAGTTATTGTACGCGAAACAAGTAAATACATTAAGTAAATGACTAAGTTAATGTGCTGCTAATAGTACCTAAGTTCGCCTCATGAACATTATTAATGAGTTTGCGTCATATGCTTAAAGTGTGTGGGTGCTTGTACAGCAGAGCTCATTGGCTCTAGACTTAGAACAGACTAGAGTTTAATTAGGAAGGTATAGAGTGCGCGTATCGCCCCGCGCCGTACTGTCAAACGTAACCAGTTGCTCCATAGATAACTGCGTCAAATGTATGGGAAGTGATAGAGGTTCAATGTTGGGTTCAATAGAGTTTTCACTGGTGTTTTGCTACTGATGGACAGAGAGGTTCTGTTCTTACTACTGCCACTTGTGCATACCCAGTAAGGCACACCCTATTGCTTGCTTGTATATACTCTTAGGGCAAGACTATTTATTATCTGCTTAAGTTTTAAAAATAAACTTCTCAGACACGAACCAAAAAACATTAAAAATTTAATTCACTCATCTTTTATGTTCATATCAAGTCAAGCTTTGATTTTTTATAGCTACTTATTATTTATCACAGTAAAACACTTTTACGGATTTGAGTTGTGTTTATGATTGTCATTTTATATTTCTGATGAAAGAAGTGTTTAAATTTTGATCAAGTCGAATAAAAACTCGATGAAACTATACAAAGCATTATTGTTTTACCGCGATAAAACGTATTCTATCCATTAAAATATAGTCATTCATACATTATCACATCTATATCCCTTTCGGAGTAGGCAGAGCGTAAACGGGAAAGATATGGGATGTGCTATTCTAAGCCGGCACCACACGGCTTAAAATCTCGTCTATCCCTGAAAATACAGTCAGTAGCGGATAAAAAGGCTGGGGCTGGGTCGCTTGAACTTTTTAATTGGCCAATTTCATATTCGCTTCCACCTAAAACACACGCGTGAAACGGATTTAGTTGTCATTGTCCAGCAATAAATGGGTTTTTGACTGAATAAGTGTATTATCCAACGAAAATTATTGCTTCAGCGAGTTTATTGGCAATTTTAATCAGTAAACCTAAATCTGAATAAATGGCTTTCTATATACGATATCGTGTGAAAAGTGAAAAAGAACACAAAATGTGAAAAGGGCGTCTAACTTGTGTTTGCATACACACATACATCACGCCTTTATCCCTTGCGGGGTAGTAGTTGAAATAAAATTTTAGTAGGCAGTGTTTGAAATAAAAAGTGATCAAAACAAATTATTCCGTTACTAACATGCAACGGTTGCCAGCCACAAGCTTTCCCAAAAAATATCGAGTATTTTTACCCACATTTGATAATCTGCTTATTGATTGGTCCAGTATTGGCATTTTATGTCCACGTATTATGCGTTTTTTGATGTATAAAATCCAACTTTTCAAGATTTTTTTCTACTACTTTGAGAAAACCTAGTAAGTACAGTATTTAGTTTTATTTAACATGCTGAAGAACATTTAATAGTTAATTGTATTAAAATGTTACACTTAGTTGATAGTAATATAATAACCTACTCCATTAATGCCCGTCTTTTAATGGTACGCTTTTATACAACAATGTAGATCATAAATTACTTCTTTTAAGCACTTGAAATACTGAAGCACATTATTCTAACGTGTTTTCCTTAGTATTCATTAAGTAACAAAGTGATAATTACGTTGTTTCGTAATTATAACAAGGAAAAGAAATATTACGAAAAATAATGATAATAATAAATGAATAACTATACATCCTACGCTACGCCTACGCCTACGCTAACCTGCGAAAGAAAGCATCTATTAGGTAAATTATTGTATACTGAAATTGGTAAGGGACCATCTTAACTTTTGGTAGTTAACCTATGATGGTTTAATTGTCATATCAGCATTAACGAGCGATAACCACGGTTTATAGCCGCAAACTTATGTCATAGAAATTTGACGTTTAATCTAGCTTGTCATTTTCATGTTCCAAGCACTTTATAAAGAAAGAGAGATTAATGATATTTCTTTTGTTTCTCCTCTCGAAAAGTATACCTATTTAAAAACCGAACCTACTAACGTACGTCACGCCGTGTGTAGCTTAGAATAGCATCACCTCATGTCTTACCCGTGGGTGAAGTATGTCGAGAGTTGGTATGTATTGCAATTTTAGGTGACAGGCTGACCACTTGTCATCACGGTGATATGCAGTCTTCTGAATGACTCTCAAACTTTTGCTAGACTTAGTGTGAATTTCCTTTTATTACAGCCGTTTACGATCTGCCTACCCCGCAAGGGATAAAGGCGTGGTATATGAATGAATGTATCTATACATATAATAAAACAGTAACAAGTACAAAGTCTGTACATGAAATAGATTCAAAAAAGGATTTTTGTTTTGGATTATGTTTAAGATAAAGATCTCAAAACAATAGCTAAAAAAATTTTTGTCTGTTTGTCTGTCTGTCTGTCTGTCTGTCTGTCTGTCTGTCTGTCTGTCTGTTTGGTTGTTATTCTTTAACTCAAAAAGTACTGAGCAGTTTGTTACCAAATTTTGTATCGTGGTAGCTTATTACTCGGGTCAACATTTAGGACACATTTTACTCCGGGAAAATCTCTCATTCCCACGGGAAAACGGAACAAAGTTTTTTACAGTCTATCTTATTGAGTGAGGTATCGTTGAATAGGTCTTTCAAAAATAAGTGCAGGTTTCTTAGAAACAAAATTGATTAAATGTTTCTGTTTCGAGATATTTGTTCTAAAGATTAATTTGTAGTACATGTTTGCTTTGGGAAAATTAGTATAAGAACCTACGTGGATAGGTACGAATGCTTGGTAGATTAAAAAGCTAGGTGTAGTGTCTATGCGGGTATTGTTGATGGTTATGTTATGTTACCGTGTGATGTCGGCTTAGAATGTCATCACCCCATATCTTTCCGTAGGTGTTGTATGAGGCAACTAGGATAAATTCATCCAGGGTTCAATCCTGGATGAATTTTGCTATAGCATTGCAACATTTTGCATTGTGCTTACCAACCCGCCTGCCAAGCTTGGTGAGTATGGCACATACCCCTACTATAAGAGGAGGCCCTGTTCAGTTAGTGAACTTTATTGTTGCTGTTATAGTAGGATGTTATGGTAGTAACAAGAGAGTGAAAGGTGAAAATAACAGCAAGAGCTATAGATGAGCCAGTGTTTTCGATACCAGAATATATAGTTGCTGATGCCCGAAAACGAGCATAACTAACTACATACAAAGTATGTATTTCATTTAATAATTACGTGTTGTCAATTACAAGAGCAATGTTGGTGTTAGCCTTTTCCTACCATGCAAGGGATAATACCGTGATACGTGTATGAACGTAACTTTTATATAGGTAAATTATCATTGACTGAGATTTTGTTATTTGTTTAAGTAGTTCTAACGTCTTAACGTTATATTGCAGAAAGTTTGTATTATAAGTAGCTACATGTCTAGCTGTCTCCAAAAACAGCGGCGGTTTACATTGCAGCGGGTCATCGATCATCATCATCATTGGCCACATACGTCTGTGTCAGACGATTTATTCAGTGTCTGAGGCAAGATTTTTCATGGATGTATAGGCCGATACGGGAGTGGCATGGCTCCCGCTGCACGCTCTCTACAGACACTGCATTACCTGGGACGGAATTATGGAAAACGCAGGGCTGCCCAGGACCTGCGCCACCCTCTCGGCCTTCCTGGCTGACTCCACAGGAACGACGGGTCGATACGTGCGGAGCCAGGTCGGGTGCAGGAGTCTGCCGCACGATTTATTACCAGACACTCGCGCCTGACCCCGGGTCATCGATAAGGATAGGATATAAGGATATAAACTGATAATGACACATAAAGAAAAAACCTTTAAGTGTGTATGTCTGCGTAGTCGTTTTTCTTCTTCTAATAGTTACAAGTTAAATTGAAAGCAGCTGTTTTTTGGCCAAATTGGCTATAGATTTGGTGCAAATAACTAGAAAAACAAAAAAAAACTATACACCAGCGTAATATGTCTGCGTCATCCAGGGTACCTTATTATATCTCAGCTTCTGGATCAAAAGTTTGGATGTGGTATACGAGTAGGTACGCAACTTCGGCTTCCCAAGCGGAAGCCTATGTTTAAGTACCTTCCATTAGAATCACAGAGCTTACTACCTGTGTTCCTGTCCCAAACTCACCACATTCCTTTCCACTCCTGTTCCTACTTTCCCTTCTCTCCTAGAACCAACAAAATCTGTTTCGGCGAAAAAGGTAACCCAATGCAGATAGTGCCAATGGGCTTGGTGGACTCGGCGACTCAGCAAGGTAAATTGGACAACCTGGGGCGAAGGTAGAGGGCGCTTGCAGTTACTGTCGGCCAGACACTGCATCCGACCTCTTCGTCAGTCGTAGCTTTTCTCCGTTCCACTGAATCAAGGAGGAGGACGACTAAGTGTCGTCACTTGCGTTTGCGCAAACGTCTGTGCACCTTAATATATCCTGTGCAACTGACCTAATTGACTACGATGTAGGATACAAAACCACCAACAGTCGAATCAGTGTCGACTTGATTAGTAGTAGAAGTCGTCGCCATGGCCAAAATCGGTCAGAGAGATAATCATTTGGGAACGTGTACCTAAGTATCCGAAAGGCTGTCAGTCTAACGATGCTAGGATTTTATAGAAATAATCGGTTACAAGTAAACCATTAAATTATGGCAAGCTTAACAAAATTAGCTAAGGTGATGAGGTTAATTCGTTCCTTTGAGTGCTTCAAGAAGCATGGATGTAAAACTTCTGAAGAATCAGGCTATATTTCCCTGTCCTCTAACCCAAAACGCGATGTAAGTCCCGGATAAGCCCTTAGCGCAATAGAGCAGTCGCACAATCACCATCCTGGTAAACATAAGTTAGCAAAGAACATGATCAACACGATTACCAATTCATCGCAAGCGCCGCACTGAGTCTCGGGCTTCTAAGATTATGTATAAGATCTTTTAGTCCTGGGGATACTGATACTCATACTCATATACTTATTTATTTGCCTTCAAATGGTACAATAATATCTTTAAGTTTCACATTTGATGCCATTTGTAGGCACAGCAAGAGTGGAGCTGATTACCAGTCTGCGAGCAGCGCAGGAATCCCACCCAAGGAAGAAGAGAAGACCTATTCTTAGTTCGCACACCCGACGAAATTTGACTCAGCCCTAGCCGCACATTTAACTTATGGCTGATTTCAAAATCACTGATTAACAGTGTAACAACATGTAGATATAATATAACTAACACAAAGCCTCTAACACCTTGCGTACGAAGTCGCGGGCACCAGCTAGTGTATGTATAAAGAAGATTAATGATATTTCTTTCGTTCTCCTCTCGTAAAGCATATTTAAAAGCCGAACGTACTAAAACCTAATGAGCGAAACTTTCCTGCAAATTCACTGCGTCCCAGTTCCACTTACTGCTTATTCAAACCGGAGTTTTCGTGATGTATATCGAATGAAAACTTAGTTTTAGCGACTTCGTTTGCTTTTAGTTAAGTCGGTTAAACTATCTTTTGAATCCCCGGCCATTTAGCAGCTTTAGCTTCTTGGTAATGATAAAATAACATTAATTTTGTTTGAAAAGACACTTCTTGAGAGGATTCAAAGAGGACTGGAGAGTTTGTGAAATTAATTTGTTTTCTTATAATTTATTCTTCAATTATGAAAGGCGTTGAAAGGCTTAGTGTGGGTCACCAAAGGGATCTATGTTGATAATCCTTGTTGTAAGAGTTTTTAAACCAACCCTTATGTAAGTCAAACCGTTTATTAGGTAAGTCTCAAGTGCTTGAGTAACGACGAATATGGCGACCTGCAACCGAGGTTCTGATCTGTATGATCTAGATTAAATGATTGTATGATAAGTATTTGTAATTTACTGGGCATAAAACATATCGTTAAAATAGTTATACGTTTTCATTTTTCCTGATGACCATATGGTATCGGAGTAGGTATCCAAATCGCTTGCAAGGTATTTAAATTTATAAGGAGGCGCATATTTTAGGATGGTAATGAATAAAGCGCGCGTACTGTAACTATGAAGATTTTTCAGTAATTTTACTTAGATAGAGACAGATCTAGCTTAGACTTAATCCAACGTCAACATAAATGCCGTCGTTAAAAAACGTTTAAATTCAAACATTAAGCATGACTTATTTGCTAGTTAAGCAAACCTGTCTGTTGTGACAATCAGAGCTTTGTGAATTCGTTACTGTTCATTTTATCTTGCTGGATATTATTAAAAGATTTACTATGAAATGCCGAAATCACGGTTTATCGGAATTTAGGCTAGAATTGTAGTCAAAATGATTAATTGAGTTCTAGTTACTCCTCAAATTCGCGTCATTGTCGTAGTTGGTTAATGGAAATCATTGAAATGTGATTAATGATACTGTGATTTTGCTAAGAGTAGTTTGTTGGTAGGTAGGTATTTGTAGTTCAGGTGCACAGATACACTCACACTGCATTTTGGATGACTGCGCTTTGTAAGCGAACTACGTGTCTCCCACACGCAAGACAAAAGTTATGCCAGTCAAAAATGCAATAAGTATACCAACAGCTAATAACTGTCTGTCCAATGAGGAACTGTCCAAGGCCACATTACTGAAAAAAGTAAAAGATGGCGCTCTCCATCCCCATGTAGATATATGGCAATAGAGCGCACCACCTATAATTTTCTCTTCAATAATGTGGCCCTGGACAGTCCTTTATTACCTCCGATATGTAGCCACCTGAGCCTCACAAGGCCTAGCTAATGCAATTTCTATGCCAATAGCACATAGTAAATAAAATTTACCATTGGGAGCACATCGAACAGAAGACTATCTAAAAACAAAAATACAGCACAAGACCAAGTTTTGCCGAGGCCGTGATACGTATTGTCGAAGATCCTTGACCTATGTGAAATAAAAAACCTTGTAAGTACTTATATTAAAGAAAAGGAAGCAAATTCTTGGGCTAATTTGGGCTGAGGCCAAAATGTGATTTATTCTTCCATGACTATGAGTATTCCAGATGAAAATACCGTCTAGATTTATTGGGAAGAAATAAACGTATTTTCTTTGAGGGCAATTTGTATGATGAGTTGGTACATTCGGTTCCGATTAGGCTCGTTTTTCGGCGAAGACATGAATATTATTACACGTGGCTGGCAAATTAAGTCTATTTTGAGTATTTTTGAGATACATCAGTGTTTATGTAGAGAAGCTTATAATTCTTATGAGATTTCAGCAGCTATTCAATGGGAAACTTTCTATTGACAGTTCTGAGTCAGCGCCTAAATGTCACACCAGAGGGCGTAGTGCTAAGTTGAGAAAAGACGTTTCAATATGGCCGGTGGCAACCCTGGTTTTGTCAAGTTCTGCTTTATGTTACGAAAGGAAGTCGCCTTGTCATCTATGTTAATAAACAGAAAATTAATAAGAGATTTTAAACAATTGAAAAATAATATAATATTTTATATTAAACAATTGAATAAACACAAAATAAAGAGTAGTATAAAGGTACAGACTTTATTCATGAAGAAACGTTATCTAATCTGGGCTCAGGGCTACATGACACTTGAGAATCCATAGAAAGTTTCCCATTCAATACAATAAAGTCAGATATATAAATACATACAAAAGATAGGTAGAGTATTGCTATAATAATAAACTTTTAATACTTACATATACATAGTTTGCTCATAAGGTTCATTAATAGGGTTGAGCTTGTAGGTGATTCGTTGTAAGGAAACGCTAAAATGAAATACAAACTGTGGTCATGACAATCGACTAAACCACAACTAGGTAGGTCCCATTTTGGTTTCAAGCTTGCAAGATCAAAATTCATCGGCCGCACCGTAAAAAAGAGCACTGAAAAAGTTCATTAGCATAAAAACGCCATCTAGCGGTTTCTAAAGGAAGCTTATTTACAAAAAGCCTGCAAGTAAAATGCAACGACCATATTTCAGGCGGGCATTGTTCGGAGTTTTTAATTAAGGGCCACGCTTTAAGGGCCCTACAGTTGGGTTTTGGCAACGTTTCACTGGGTTCAAGGGTTGCAAATGGTAATTATTATTTCGCCACTGATATTGCTTTTCGTTTAGGATGATGAAAAAACTAAAAATTGTCGAGGCGTGACCCGGTTTCCCAATGAAATGATACAAATCTAGACACACGGCAGTGTGTCCGCCAAGTTCGAGCAAAGAACCGACACACCGGCCGTGGGTTATATTACACGAACCATTTCGGGCCAAGTTCGACCTACCTATAACTCAAAATCTATTTTATCTACGCATATGAAATTTCTAGTATCTGTCGATATCTACTTACTTATCTAAAATACAAAATTTCATTAATGTACCTATTGTAGGTCTTGAGATATTGACGTCAGAAAATCGCTATTTTTACTATACACTCACTGACTGACTGACTGACTGACTGACTGACTGACTCACTCATCAAAAACCTAGACCACTTCCAATGGTCGTATTGACTTGAAATTTGGCATGGAGGTAGGTCTTTAGGTCAAGGTAAAGGAAAAAATCTGAAATTGGCCAAGTGTGAGTCGGTTTTAAAAATAATGAAGGTGTAAATTCATACCCCTAAGGAACTAAAACAAAAATAATATCTATATCTTCCAATGGGCGTACCGACCTAAAATTCGTTACGAAGGTTTGTAATTTAGTCAAAGTAAAGTAAAAATTGCTGTAATTGCTATGCAGTGTGATGCCGGCTTAGAATAGCATCACCCCAATTCTACCCGTGGGTGTCGTAAAAAGCGACTAAGGTATACTCATCCAGGGAATCCTCGCCAATCCGCCTGCCAAGCGTGGTGAGGTTGGCAATACCCCCCGATAGGGGGAGGCCCATGTCCAGCAGTGGACTGTTGTAGCTGTTATGTTATGTTAAGTTAAGTAAAAATTGAATATATCCGGCTACGTACATTATACCGCCCTGACTTGGCAAGCTTATCAGTAAATAGAAAACGTGTAAAAAAATCCAAGATATTGAATGGGCAATGCGCTCTAGCGTGTCAGTCGTACAAGACAGCATACAAAATGACAAAACAAAAAAGTTTCCTTTGCCACGCAAACGTAGAAAAATTTAATAAAAAAAACTAGTCCATTTCTTTGTAAGAAGCATAGTCCATATAGTCCATATTCAAAAATCTAAAAATTAGTATAAATGAGACATTTTCTTAACTAACTTAATCATAAGAAAAAAAGAAAATAAACCTTACAAAAATAAATGAAATCCCACCCAAAACATAAATGTGAAAGGCTGCCAAGTTCGATAATATTGGAATGCTTCGCCTATAAAAAGAAGTGAGATCTAAATAAGTACCAAGTTCCATACACAGACCTCAGTTAAAAATAGTTACAGGAATGCACACTTGATTTTCCGCAGTTTGGAAAGTAGATTCTGAATAAATATCATATTAAATACCTAAAATTCTAATACTTACAAAAACGCAAACCTGTATTTTCAGCAGTTTGCTTATAACATTTTTCTGTACTTTTTAATGATATAACTTGGCAAGTTTTCACACACTCACTTCGTTATAAACCTACTAAACGCAATGAGTCAAGTATATAATTTTCTATTAAAACTTGCCAAGTTATATCATTACAAAGTACAAAAAAAAAATGTCATAAGGAAACTGCTGAAAAAACAGGTTTGCGTTTTTGTAAGTATTAGAATTTTAGGTATTTAATATGATATTTATTCAGAATCTACTTTCCAAACTGCGGAAAATCAAGTGTGCATTCCTGTAACTATTTTTAACTGAGGTCTGTGTATGGAACTTGGTACTTATTTAGATCTCACTTCTTTTATAGGCGAAGCATTCCAATATTATCGAACTTGGCAGCCTTTCACATTTATGTTTTGGGTGGGATATTATTATCCGTTCTGTTCCATAGGCCTCCGATATGGCATGATTAGTCTTACGACCTTATTCAAAGGTCTGCCTGCAATATTAAAAAAAAATCACGATGTGGTGAAATTAAAAAAGCGTACCTATTTGTCTCCGATTGTGGCACACCACCCCTATGTTTAGGTATCATCTGTACAAATTGTATGAGATCTATCGTCGTTCATATTTGCGATGCAATGCGTATTCGCACAACAAACCATACTAGCAATAGGCGTATCTTCCCACAATCAGACCGTATGATTGAAGACCATCACTTAACCCCTGTCTATAGTTTTGTCCATAAATGTACCCAACCCAACCAAGTACAGTCAAATCGATAATTCGTAACCCTCATAATTTATCTGTCAACGGTTACGAGATTCCAGAACTATTTGAACGCAGGCGAATTGGCCAGTTCTGATTGGCCAGCAAATAGAGCCAAGTTTCCGAATTAGCTGAAGGGACTAACAAAGTTAGGTTCGATCTGATAAACGGAGATAAATTATCGTAGAAGTGGTTAATCCGTAACTTGGCGCTTCAGTAGCACAGTTTACTCTTTCAGTAGTATGGTTTACTCGTTCCTATTTAGGATTTTTGCGATTCTCACTTGTTATATAGCTAGGGTCGCTAATATCAAAAATTTTATCAAAATCGTTCATTCGATTCTCCACCCTACCTGCATATGAATACGGTTTGTGTTAAACGGCATCGCACAACGCTGCGTTGTCTGTCACATCGTTTGACATAAACCGAAAATCGGACAAACGACGCACAAACCGACGTTGCGTGTGTTCCTCGCCTAATTTGTGGTAGTACTGCTTTACTACGTCAGAGGTGTATCCTCTCTGTCTCTGCGTGTGGGACATTGAGACGTCCAACGACCCGATGAACCCTGGTGTTAGACTCTGACATGGTTGTGGAACGACCGCCGTCTATGTAATCATAAGCAGCAACCGGGACCGACAGCTCAACGGGCACTACGAAATACGAAATCATAATTTATTTTCGGACAATCAGATGGTTCAGCCTGCAAAGTCCTAACCAAACTGGGAACAAATTCACAAAGTTAAATATCACGTTCGCAAATGACCCACCGAAAATCGAATATGGAACCTTCTGTGCCGCAGGCAGTCGCACTACTGTTGCGTCACATTAACCGTCAGATAAATATCTCCTAGAGGCTAACTAAACTTGTAGTAAACGATTTCTAAACCTCTTATATCCCCAGGTATGTCGAGCGTTCGTCGGTTTATAGTGTCTCGCTAGTTAGCAAATATGCGCCGTCTAAAGTATGGATTCAGGGAATATTCAGCAGCGTCCCTTTCAATATCTACAACACTTTGCACTGTGCTCGCCAATCCGCCTGCTAAGCGTGGTGAGTATTGCAATACTCCCCAATTGGAGGAGGCCCATGTCCAGCAATGTGGACTATGGTGGCTGTAGTATAGTAATAGTGTGTAGTAGATAACAAATATGAGAAGCAGTCTGATGGGCGTTGTGTTTATTTTTTAGTTGCAGTTATTATTTATTATTTACAAATTTGAAATTGCAGATAATCTTGAAATGAGAAATATATACCTGTACACTATGAACTTATTAATCTGTCGAGGATTCCATGTCTTTTCAGGCCCATTTTATAACGTCAGGGTTCATTGGGTCATCGGGTCGGGTCATTGCGTCCAACACAACAAGCAATACAATGCATTGGGGATATTTGCCCCAACAGGAAGATTTGCCAAACATTCCAATATCTGAGGCGCTTTCCTCTAGAAACGGGTACCTACGTGCTTATACCTAGGTATAAATATGTATACTGGAATTTCCAACTAAGGTGTCTACTGGGCATTATTCAAACCCATATTAGTGTCAGAACTCATCATCGTATAGTTCAGTAACTTAGTTTTACATACCTAATAATATTAGTAATAATAATAAGGGATATGACAAGTCTTGTGGAAAATCTACAAAACTTGATTGAACTATTTTTGATCCAGAATACCTACTGCCAACTATCTGAAACAATTTATGTAACTAACGTAACCTAACATAACATTTGATTTGACTCACAACAGCAAATATGTCTTTTAAAATAGCTACATTTCTTTTAAAACTGACTTGATGGCTGCCTAGAAAATTTAATATTCTATTTACTAAATCGTCTTCAGTTAGATTCGTAGCGCAAAATCTAAGTGCTTTTGCTTTTCTCAATAAAATAAAATTATAATACCTAAGTATTTATTTTTCAAGATTAAAAAGTAAGAAAGATAAGTAGATTTATTTTTTAAAGAGGCTTACCTATGTATTTCATTATTGTTTTTTGTTATATTGTATTTGTCTCTTTAGGTGTATCTATTCAACGACTATACTACTCGTAGACTGTACTCGTAAAATGCACCTGAAGCAAAATAGAATGAACACTTGGATGAGCCGGCATTGACGCACGCGAAGTATGCTGATCGTTTTACAAGAAGACAAGTTTAACGATAAATTGCAACTAGTCGTTGACGCTCTGCCTACCCCGCAAGGGATAAAGGCGTGATGTATGTATGTATGTATGTATGCAACTAGCCAAAACTCGTGAAGTTAGGGTAAGGAAGTCTGCCGCTACGTTAATACCTGCAGAAAGTAGAGGTTTGTGCAAAGTCACACGTGGAAGTGCATATTTCTACCTGCTAAATAGAATGTTAACGCGTCTGTAGAATTTCGAGCGTGTGAAATGGCAAAATTCATGGCACAATGAGACGTTTCAACGCAAAACCAGAGCTATTTCATTGAGAGTCTTTAGGTACTGCAGCAAATTGAAAATAAATGGCATGAGCAAAAAGCTCTAGAACAATATCCAAATCATCCGTTGTAGATTATCTTTAAAATTTATTAAATAATCGTTGTTAATGTGCTACTTCTTCTTCTGTCGTATCGATGGCTTGCCAGTTTTCAAATTTCGTTCGCCCTGTATATAGATATGCATGCTTCAATAATAATGGTTTTTATTTACTCCCACTCTGTATGTTGGACTACTGTTCTAGAGCAATTTGATTGAAAAAGTTTTCCAATGCCTACACTTTTGATGCACTGCAGTGTTCGCAATCAATCATAGTCTAATATCATACAACAGCTTTTAGCAGTCCACTGCTAGCCCGAGGCCTCCCTTTGAGACTGCGTATCAAACAACGCTGTGTCGATGGATGCGTCTGTCGTTTATCACAAATGAAAATAAGGTGGAAATTCGTATTGTCATAATAACACATGCGATAGCGCTGCGCTAAAATAACGCACAAACGGACGTAACGCGTAATTTTCGCCTATTGGTAGGGTAGGTACGCAAAAAGGCGCGATATCCCACACGATTGTCACAAATTCACAACAAATGATGCAGAATAAAATATGAAAAGATTTGCAACGAAACTCTTAACACCCTATGTCACTGTAGAGGTGACAAGAGCCAAAAACTGGGTCGCATGTGAGCATGGGTCACATTGGGTGGAAATGGGAAGGAAACTAAAATAAGGAAACTTTAGCATGAATGAATATTGCCGCAACATGCATGAGGGAACTTTTTGAATACGACATAATAGCTTTGCTGCATTGTTTTTGGTTGAATAAATGCGGATGCCTCGGGTTAAAGGATCAACTTGCGTTTGTTTTGTGCACAGTCTTTATGCTTAACCAAAATAAGTTGATCCCTAATATGATTGATAATAATGGGGGCAATTTCACAGAAAGAAGCTGTTATTAGACTCATTGAAAAAGCTTTTAAGAGGTCTCTCATCGTCAGCCATGAAGGTAACTTACAGAACAGTAGTTTATCGGGTGACAAAATCACCAAATTCTAATTTGTCATGAATTGCCTGGACTACTTTGTTCCTTTTGTAAATGAAATATTCACTTGAAACTATCTATGTTCTTCTCAAGGATATTAGTATAACGTGATAAAATTTTAGGGTACTGCCTGCGGCAAACCATTAGTTAAATGCCTATCTGTGGAGCTCGACCCATATTAATCGGAAGGCAAGGGTTATATTCGACCAGCTTTAATATCCGCCATCTAAAGTGGAAATAGTATGTATTCTCAGCAGCACATCGAGTTACACCTATAATGGATCCATCTATAATAGTTTTTCTTAGTTCCTGAACTAAGAGATATTCTAAGAGGTATAATAACTAAATAGGTACGTTGCTTGTTTCATAGGAGCTGTGGCAGAATAGTGGGAGAGCCGACTGGAGGAATGCATAATATCTCATCAGGTACTACAACAGGCTAACTTTAGAACGTTAACTGACACGTAAACGAATCGAAATACGTCGGTCTGCCAGAGCCAATCCTGCCGAAAGATGAAAATAATCGATAATTTTTGATAATTTTTCATTTGTAAAATTTGTGTCTAAAAGTACCCGAAGCTGGCATCAGTTTATCATTGATAAATTATGTAAAAAAAAACTTGGTCTGCCAGTGCGCACTCTGCTAGAAGTGCTTGGCAGACCGCTCTAAAAGTGCCATTCCGGCACCCTTAATAAATCTTATCATCGCAGTGGATAGTTAGTATCAGTAGATAGATTTTTTCAAATGTATTTATGTTTGTACAGCCATCGCAAAGTCATACCGCACTGACTCAAAATGCATGTTCGTCTTAATTCTAGCCAAACGTGATATTTCGAAAGACCGAATAAAACTAGCTGACTCCAACTAGAATCCCGATCCCAGTGAATAACCACTAATTGCATGCTCCACTGGCGATTTTGAAAGCTATCTCCAAGTTATTCCTTCGCACCTTATTTAATGAGATTTCTTCCTAGGAATTACCTATCTTCACGCGGTTTATTTTCTAAGAAATAGGTATTGTTAGATGAAGAAAATCGATATGCGTAGTACAACACTAATTGTCGAGAGTTATTCGTTAATTATTTCAAAATGGCGTCGGCGCTGGCTCTTTTTACACGTAGACTCTAACACTTAGTGGTTTTCTTAGTAAAAGTGCTTAAAATATATAATTAATACATAAATATTTACTGACATAGCAATAAAGTCACTTCACTTTTATTAGAGTCTGGTGGCTAAAGTGTCGTGTTATTGCAAAAATGATAATGCAAAACGAAAGAGTAATAATCAATGCATCCCAGATATGAATTTAAGTTTAATACTTCAATGTTTTCTATAAAATTTTATTGATTGAAGAAATCCGAGTCACTGTGGCCTACCTGACCCTAATGACTTTTGCATAAAAGACTACCTTTGTGTGTGTCGCTCGGTTTTGGATGAAAAGTCCTTGAAAAGTGGTTAAATGTGGGTGTTCAATAGCTAAAGTGGATGCTCTCTATTGTAAATACGCTTAACTAACCGTTTGTGCCTATTCTAACATAATTTAAAACACTTTGTTTGGTGTGGTTCGCTTACGCATGCAACAAGTTTCGACAAGTTACGCCCTTAGTGCGCTGGCTTGTTTGTTGGATTCCCCGGGTCTTGGGTGAGCTCGCTGAGGCTGTAAGCTTTGGCTGATGCTCCCGAAGGCTGAGCATTGTGTGGTGCATTCTACTTTACCTGCCTGCCATTTTCAAAATCTCCAGTTCTGCGGTGAGATCTTTCCTTTTACTTTGATGTACAAAATAGACTGATGTTTACTTTTTACTAACTGTGGTGTGGGACATTGTTTTGGTTTACAAATACAAATATAAACTTAACTAATTTCAGTGATAAACAGCGGAAAATAATAATACTACTCATTCATTACATACAAAAGACTGTCTTACAATTAACTTAATTTCTATTATACTGGTGTGAAGTGTGCAAACTTTTAAATAGACAAGCTCATAAATAAACTTTAATATTGTGATAATACTATTAAATTTACTATCTAAGCATAATCTCAATTTTAACCATGGGTCGGCATAAGAAGAGACATAGGTCTCCTAGTTCTTCCTCTTCAAGTGCAAGTGAGGTGGAAAAGACTAAAAGCAAAAAATACAAGAAGGATTTAAAAATGAAAAATAATAGAATAGAAGCCTTAGAGGGGTTGATAAAAGAATTGAGAAAAACAACTAATTATCATGCTGCTAGTACACCTCAGCCATCGGTAGTTCGTTACATGGGTCGCAATGATTTCATACCTGTGTTTGACCCGCAGACCTCGCCGGTCTCTGTTGATCATTGGATCCGGAACTTGGAAGGAATAGCAAATATGCATGGTTGGGACGAACGCACACTTATATGTAACTGCACCTCTAAACTAGGTGGCTATGCAAAAAGTTGGTACGAGCACCAAGCGTCTTTTGATATGAGTTGGGTTGAGTGGAAGGAGAAATTGATCAAAGCGTTCCCTTTCACCAAAAATAAGTTAACCCAAATAAGAGAACTAGTAAACCGAGTAAAGAAGCCAAATGAAGACCCTATTGAATTTTATTACACTAAACTTGGCATTGGCATGTCGTGCCAGTTGAGCGATGAGATCATAACTGAAGCTATCATTGGTACGCTTGGGAATCAACTACTGGAAATTGGTGCTAAATCAGCTGGGTGCCGGGATACAAATTCCTTACTTCAGTACTTGGCTAGTATTAACACTTCAGCTGCTGCAGGTAAGCCGCAAGACAAACCTGAAATTCCATTGAAAAATGAACATGGACAAGACAGGGTGGCAAAGTGTTTCACATGTGGAAAACCTGGTCATAAAGCAAGTAGATGTCGCAGAAACAAGGATAATCCTAAAATAAATAGAAACAAGGAGAATCAAAAATGCTCATTTTGTGAAAGGCCGGGTCACACTGAAGCTGACTGTTTTAAAAAGAAAAATAAAAGCAAGCATTGTTCATTCTGTAATATTGATGGCCACACACTGGAGGAGTGTAGAAAGAAGTCTAGAACGGGTCCACAAAACCGTTTAGTACGCAAGGTCCAAACCATATGCTATGATGCATCAGACAAGAAATATTTCAAGGAGGTGCTTGTCAATGGAGTTTCTTCTAGTGGATATATAGATTTTGGTAGCACATGTAACACCATGAGACAAAGCTTCCGTGAGATGCAGAACTTGGAACTGATGCCCAACGATAACACTGTTATAAAGGGGTATGGAGATGGATTAACAATACCATTGGGAATTGTTTCAACTTCTCTTGTAATTGATGGTGTGGAGAAAGTGAACAAACTATATGTTGTACCAGATGACCTGCAAGAAGTTGACGTTCTCATTGGGCAGCCTTTCACCGAATCACCAAACTTAGTTATCGTTAAAACTTCAACGGAGCTTAACATGTATGAAGATGAAATGGCAATTCAAGTGACCGAGTTGTGTGAATCTTTTGACAAGATACGGTTGTACCCACAAAATGATACAAAACTCACTCCTGGAGTAAACAAAGTATTAGTGAGACCAGATCCTGTTGTTGACGGTATTATGAATATTAAGTTGAGCGAACAAAGAAAACCATTATGTGAGAAGGATGTTATAGAAGACAGTGTTGAATTACATGATGGCCAGGCTTTTATAAAACTTATCAACAGGACGAACACAATTCTAGAATTAAAAGAACAAGACTGTGTTGCCAGAGCAGAGCTGAAAGACAAATACCGTGATGATAATATTAAGATAGGTGATCATTTAAATGGAGACCAAAAGGCTTCCTTGGACGAATTGCTAACCAAATATGAGCACTGCTTTTCTGGTGATGGTATGGAACTGGGCAATTGTAAGATAGAAATGGTTATAGAACTGACTGATGATAAAGTTATAAATTACAGACCGTACAGAGTTTCTTACCATGAAAAAGAAATCATACGGAAAATGGTGGCGGACTTAATGGATGCTGGTATTATAGAAAAATCTACATCTCCATATGCTAGTCCTGTGTTACTGGTGCGAAAGAAAGATGGTGGTTACCGCATGTGCGTGGATTACAGGGCACTTAACAAAATAACCAAAAAAGAAAGGTATCCCTTGCCTGTCATACAAGACTTGTTGGACAGACTAGTGGACAAAACTGCATTCTGTACTCTTGATCTGGCTAATGGATACCACCAGATTAGAATTGAAGAATCATCCAGACCTTTTACTGCCTTCGTCACACCCGAAGGACACTACCAATATAAGATGATGAGTTTCGGACTTTGTAACGCACCGGCAGTATTTCAAAGAGCAATGACTGAAATACTTGCCCCTGTGATACATGAGTGTGCTGAGGTGTATATTGATGATGTGATCGTGTGGGGCAAAGATGTTGAAGACTGTTTGAGCAACCTCAGAAAAGTTTTAGGGCTGATAGATGCTGCAGGCGTTAAACTTAAGCGTAGTAAATGCTCATTCCTCACAAACAGTGTTGAATACTTAGGTCACGAAATATCAGGTGGTGAGATAAGACCTTCACCTCACAAAATCATCGCGGTTTCCAATTTTAAGACACCTACGAATGTCCATGAGTTGCGGCAGTTTCTCGGACTCGCCAGTTACTTCCGAAAATTTATCAGGAACTTCGCGAGTATTGCACGACCACTTACTCTACTCACGAAAAAGTCCGTGGAGTGGCGCTGGGAACCTGAACAAGATCAAGCCGTAACCTACCTGAAGGATATCCTAACCTCCGACCCAGTGCTGGCAATTTATCACCCGGACAGAGAAACCCAAGTACACACCGACGCATCGAAAGCTGGGCTCGGTGGTGTACTCCTTCAACGGCAGCCGAATGGTGAGATGAAAGTAGTCGCTTACGCTAGCCGACAGACATCAGAAACAGAGAAAATGTATCACAGTTTCGAATTGGAAGCTCTTGCTGTGGTGTTTGCTGTCAATCGTTTCAGAGTATATTTATCTGGTGTTAAGTTTCGAGTAGTGACTGATTGCTCTGCCTTACGGATGGCTTGGTTAAAAAGAGACTTGTCGCCACGGATCGCCCGTTGGTGGCTTGATCTACAAGAATACAACTTCGAGGTTGACCACCGACCGGGGACGTCTATGGCGCACGTAGACGCCCTTAGTAGAAACCCAATGACAGTGAACCACATACAAGAGAAGGATTTAATTGATGCGCTACAGGATGATGACAAGGAGATTCAAGCATTGCTTTTGAACTTGAAACTGGAACAAGAAGCCAATAAGAAGAAGAAGGATGGATTATCGAAAGACTATAGAGTAGTAGACGGACGGTTGTGTCGTGTAATAGAGAATGAGTTGAGACCGGTTCTCCCTAAGAGTGCGAGATTCCATATAATGAAGATATATCACGATGAGCATGGGCATCTGGGAACTGAAAAATGTCTAGAGGAAATACGAGCTAAATATTGGTTTCCAAAAATGAGAAAATACGTGACAAAATATGTGGCAAGTTGTCTGGGATGCCAATTTACGAAGAAACCAACTGGAAAACAACCGGGTCTGCTTCATCCTATTCCAAAGGTGGCTGTGCCATTTCACACCTTACATGTTTATCACCTGGGCCCCTTTTGCAAGAGCAATGGGACGACTTATGTATTTGCGGTAATTGACGGATTCACAAAATTCGTGTGGTTAGAGGCCGTCGCTGCAGCAAATGCCAGAGGAGCAATTACCGCACTAAGTAGACTAAGTCAGACATTTGGATATCCCGAAAGAATTGTCAGTGACCGAGGCACAGCATTCACGTGTAAGGAGTTCAAACAATTCTGTGACAATAACGGCATTAAACATGTCTTAAACGCCGTGGCATCACCCCGCGCGAATGGGCAAGTCGAGCGCCTGAACCGAACGATTTTAAGTTCGCTTTCAGCCCACATGGGTGATGATCAGAAAGGATGGGACGCATACTTGCCTAAGGTTCAATTGGGCTTAAATTCGACCTTAAGTCAAGGGACAGGCAAGTCACCATTAGAGTTGCTGTGTGGCTTAAGACCCCGTTTACCGAATGATTTACAAGGGGCAGTCTACAGTGGAGACGTATCGACCTCCCGAGTCGAAGCTGCTCAGGCAATTGAATCGAACGCAGCTCAAATGAAAACGCGTTATGACAAAGACCGTCGTGTTGTAGAACCTCTGATTATGGGACAGTTGGTTATGGTGGAACGGAAAATACTACGTCCTGGCCTAACAAGTGGAAAACTAGTCCAACGATACGCAGGCCCATATAAAGTTACTGCTGTGCTACCTAATGACCGCTATGAGGTCACATCATACACTAAGGGTAAACAAGCATACAAAAATATAGTTGCCCGTGATAAGATAAAGGTTTGGCATAACAGACCCCGAGAGTCCTCATCGGATGAAGATCTGTCAGAGCGGTCTTGAGTCGCAAATTTGTTGATTATGCCATGATGAACGTATGCCTCAGGGGCCCTCACATCACCTTACTATAAAACGCTTGCCTACGGGGCCTACACAGCGTCTACATATTGTATGCATGCTTCCGGAGCCTTATTGCGCATACCATCACGCTTGCCTACGGGGCCTACACAGCGTCCACATATTGTGTGCATGCTTCCGGAGCCTTATTGCACATATCATCACGCTTGCCTACGGGGCCTACACAGCGTCCACATATTGTATGCATGCTTCCGGAGCCTTATTGCACATATCATCACGCTTGCCTACGGGGCCTACACAGCGTTCACCTAAGTGCTTGCTTTCGGAGCCTTACAGCACGTTCTTCTGCCAGTACGCTTGCCTCCGGGGCCTACATAGCGTCCACCTAAGTGCTTGCTTTCGGAGCCTTTAGCACAAGTCTGTTACTAACTCATCCAACGCTTGCCTACGGGGCCTACACAGCGTTCTATTAAGTGCTTGCTCTCGGAGCCTTGTAGCACTAATCTATAAATTCATCTATCAAACGCTTGCCTACGGGGCCTACACAGCGTTTGCTATCATCAACCATCAGATATTTGCCTGAGGAAATAAATTATATCTGTATCACCTGAAGCTTGCCTACGGGGCCTTTCCATCAGGTTTCCAGGCCTTGCCTTTAGGCCGCATAACCTCTGTTGTACGCCTGCCTTCGGGGCCTCACAGCGCTACAATGTCATGCCTAAAATGGTGAAGATCGTCGGTGGAAGCATGCAGCAAGCAGTGCGGCTGAGCTAGCGTGTCAAGCTGAAGACAATCTCCTTCGGGGACCGAAGGACTGCAGGATGGCCGAGCTGTTAGATGAAGAAAATCGATATGCGTAGTACAACACTAATTGTCGAGAGTTATTCGGACATCACTATGGCATCTGACAGTTGAATTCGCTCCTTTTTCGAACCTCGCGTGGTTTTCTTGTGAAAAGTGCTTTTAATAATTAATACATGTTTTCTGATGCTAAATCTTCTTTTATTAGTATGTAGACACATATTAAATGTGTTTTTTTCCAGAGAAAATCTAGTGTACCTACTGTTTTCTTATATCATGTTGTCTGTCCCTACTGCATTTTCTTCTATCATTATCTCTCTGTTTAGGTAGTGAAAATAAGTAGGTAGGTAGTATTATTATGTTACCCATTTGTACAAATTGTAATGAAATAATGTTACCAATACAAACGAATCTAAATCTTAATCTTGTGTTGCATGCACTGTGCATGCACTATTATTGTTTTCGTAGCAACTACGCTGTCATAACAAATGAACGGGGCCGAAACGTGGAACATGACAGTTGTCACATCTGTCGTAAAACCGGATGGATAGTGGAGTAAGCGGGTTCTCGGGTGGAGGCCACGGCTCGGCAGGAGTAACGTTGGACGCCCTGGTGGAACAATGACTTAAAGAGAGCGGCAGCTAGCGAATGGGTTTCAAAAACCGAAGACCGTGCGTTATACCGTAGGTACCCTGGGGGTGGCCTATGTCCAGCAGTGAACTGGCTATGTGGCTGACTGATGTGATATGTGACTAAGCACTTTTAAGGGTTTCGTAGTCTACTAGAAACCCTTATCATTTCGTCAAGTCTGTCTGTCTGTCTGTCTATCAGTATGCCGCGCCCTTATAACTTCGTCAATTTTGGAGCTATCGACATCAAATTTGGTGTGAAGATAGATCGTGTTGACCCAAATTTAGAAAAGTCGAGAAATAAATATTTTCAATTTGCGATTGGTAATCATAGAGCTGCAAACAAACCAGCAACAAAATCAACTTTGTAATGCTGAAAGAAGAACCTATTTGTGAGCGTGTCTGACACGCTCTTGGCCGCTTCTTATAAAGATAATTTGAAGAATGATTTTCTTGTTTCTCAACACGAAAAAGTGCCTCGCTTTTTGTTTGTCTTGTTTTTCTAACGTCTACATTGTTTAGTCTATTATTAAGTTTTTCGCAGTCACGAAGCTGGCGCGAAAACGTTGTACGAATTAAGCCGAGCTGGATGTGCCAAATTGAAAGATCGTGTAAAACTGTAGACATTTTTGAGACGACTTTTGTAGTACCTACGTGCTAGCAAAACGCAATGTGTGACTTGAGGCAAATGAAAAATGATGATTAATATTGTCGGGCACCACGCTATGTAGAAGTACCTTTCTTTATCTTACGTCATGTGTTCAGAATTTTTGTCTTTTCAAATTCAAAATGTACTTTTAAAAATTGTACGAGCTCTAAACAAAAACATTATAAATAGTTTTAAACGCAAGTGAAATTTATTGAGCCAAGCTGTTCCATGACTGACGAAACGCTCTACAACGTTTAGATGCATTAGAAAATTCTACCTATCGAAAACAAGTTTAAACCGAAATCCCCCGTGAATTCGGCAGTTCGACAGAAAGACCGCTAATTTCGCTGTGTCGACTAAACTGGCGATTTTCAGAAAGCCAACGCTTGCGTAGGTATCAGCTTATAAGCTGATTAGCTCGTGATTGGCTGGTCGTGAGCCAAATTAGGTATTCACTAGGAGTTTCAGCGTAAAAAGGCAAGCTAGACAAGTCAATGTTTTCGTTAGATAAGGAATGCTCTAGTCTTAGGTTTTGATCAAGAATACAAAAATAGGCGACAGAAAGACCGTTGATTTCGCTATGTCGACTAGACTGGCGATTTCCAGAAAGCCAACGATTGCGTAGGTATCAGCTTATAAGCTGATTACCTCGTGATTGGCTGGTCGTGAGCCAAATTAGGTACTCGCTAGGAGTTTCAGCGTGAAAAGGCAAGCTAGATAGGTAAGTCAATGTTTTTATCAGGTAAGGAATGCTCTAGTCTTGGTTATGGGTGTCGTAAGAATCAGTATAATATTGCATTGCCATGCCACTAATTCCAATTTGCATTGCCAGTGATTAGTGTTAGTGAATACTAATGGCAAATAGGTATCCCTCATTGTTCAAGCGTGGCCTATTGTGAATATTAAAGATAAAAAAATGCTGTAGGTACTTATTCGTAGTTTCGGGTCATGAAGAGAATATAGCTTCAGCATTCCGTAAACATTATGTAGCACCTACATAATATTACATCACACCTTTGTGTATTTGTAACAAAAAGCAAAGAAATACGTCTTCTTAGAATCCGTAGTGTATTGTTGCTTAATAGCACAACGATAAAATCAGAATCATTCATGTCTATTTCCATAATGTCTTGTACTTTGCCTTACAAAGTGGCGCGTTCAGAAAATAAAATATTGTTCGTCACAAAAATGCTCGGAAATAAGGCAAATCATACATGCGACAGACGATACTGCGGTTTTTACAGCCACTGTATATCATTATCACCATCATCCTTAGAGCATCGAGTTGGTGGTCTGCCCACTGACCTTTTCGCTTCTCTTGGCAATTACTCCATGACTGCTTTTGCCCACCGGTTGTCACTTCGCCAAGTGTCCTGCCCAGCTCCATTTCAACCTCGTCACTCGATCATCTACTTCTTCGACTTTCGTTTTACGGATACCTAGCATTGAAAGCTCCATAGCTTTTGAATTCTTCATTGTGGATACGAGGGGCCGCGAATGACATTTTGGTGCTCTATGGTGGATACAAATATGCCTGTGACAGTTGCAATTTTGATGCTGCAATATGTGACATAGAACATGGTAGGTATCTGGGATTTTCAAGAAGTTTCAAGATTATTCAGTTTTTGTGAAAGATTTCGTAAATTGATAAATTTTCCCAAAATCAAGAAATTTTGTAAATTCGTTTGGTCTGACAATTCGGAATTCGGAAAATATGCAGTGTGTATGGAAACTACATTTTTCGTCCCAAAAATGCCTGGCAATAACATATTAATATTATTTCCTCTTGCCACCCCACTTGCTGGAGGCAGTAATAAAGAATTCTCCTTAACATGTCATCTTCAGGGCCGCACGAGTGCCTGGATGACCTTTCCTGAGGAGGAACGTGTTTTCAAAAAAGTTAAGACGAAATAAATAAGAAGAAATTTAAATAATCATGACAATGTCTGTAATAAAATAATGTAAAAAAAACAATGAAAAAGCGAGTGCTTCTTTTTTTTAAACATACCTAACTATGTAACAAAATCAGACTAACCAGAAACCACTAACAAATAACTAACCAGAAACCTAAAATACCTACTTAGTTCTGTCTTAAATAAAGTCCAAAGAAATAAAGAATGACAGGTTTTTTCATTGCTGTCTGTGTGTAGTAATATTTTTTCGTACATGAAAAACAGTTGCTTTTTACCAATATATGTCTGTCTAGTCTGTCTTTCAAGGTTTCGTTTTTGTAGACACCTAGTTGGTAAAAAATAGTCGCTTATTTTCTTAGAGCCCACTTTATTAAATAACCTTAGATTTTACCAAAATAAGGAACAGATAACATAAACTAAAAACAATAGAGCAAACAAAATAAAGACATCGTTAAGACAAAGGCAGACCCGTGCACAATTTATGATAGACAATATTTCAGATATATCGCCATAATCAATCATGAATACGGCTGACGATTTGTGTGATGTCCTTTACACACTATTCTGTAGTTTGTGCACAAAATAGTGAGTTTAGAGAAGGTTCACTAAAACCTATTGAGGATTTTAACCATTGTCACTTGTTACATACCTAGCGTAGTGTTGCTACTGTCAAAAATCTCAATATACTTTTAAAATAGTTACAAGAAGTTCATGATATTTTAAACAAGACAAAATAGGCGACAGAAAGACCCTTATTTCACTATTTTGACTAGACTGGAGATTTTCAGAAAGCCAATGCTTGCGTAGGTATCAGCTTATAAGCTGATTAGCTCGTGATTGGCTGGTCGTGGCTAAATTAGGTATTCACTAGGAGTATCAGCGTGAAAAGGCAAGCTAGACAAGTCAATGTTTTCGTCAGATAAGGAATGATTTAGTCTTAGGTTTTGATCAAGAAGATAAAATAGGCGACAGAAAGACAAGAAATCATATATTTAAAAGCATCTATCTAATTAATTAACAATAAGGTACGAATATTAAATATTTAACATAATCCTATTCAAATTAATTAGATACAATCCGCATTTTGCGAAATCTTCATTAATTAATCTTCTTGCTCGTAAGAATCTTAGCCATATGTCTGCATCAATATTATATTTCATCATTATTTTTAACGATGTATTATTAAGGGCTCATTAAATTCGAATCGATATTTTGGAATACTGTGTTAATTCTAGCTTTGCTACTTGCTACGGTTATATGGTGTAGATAACATTTAAATATTTTAACTTTGCCATGTAATGCCGGCTTAGAATAGCATCACCTCAAATAATTCCAAAATAATAATTAAATTTACTTGCACATTGTGAAACATTTCTATTCATAAATTGAATAATGTTTTTTTATGATAATATTTTGCGAGTTTCTGACAGAAGAAGGAAGTTTTTAATAAAAATGTTTTGTACGTGAAATAAGTAATGGTTGATGGTGAAAGAAGGGACGCAGATGTTTTGGACGGAAATGGGCAGTAAAATTAAGAATTCTCAAGTAATTTGAAAAAGTTAACGATTATATATCCCTATGGAAGTGCCGTGTGATGCCGGCTTAGAATAGCATCCCCCCCAATTCCGTGGGTGTCATAAAAAACAACTGAAGGATAGGTATTGGAATTTTTAATGCACTCACAGCGCTATATTATTCTCATAAATTAAATAATGAGAAAATTGAAAAATTCACCAGCGACCGCCAGGACTTAAACCCGGGATTGTGACTGTGTGTGAGCGGTGGAACGGTGAACCACAGTCCCGGGTTCAAGTCCCGGCGGTCGCTGGTGAATTTTTCAATTTTCTCATTATTTAATTTATGAAGGATAGGTAATTAATTATCCAAGGAATGGACAGCAGCGTTCCTTGTGAATAAAACCTTTTGTACTGCACTCGCTAATCCACCTGCCAAGCGTGGTGAGTATGGCAATACCCCCCGAGAAGGGAAAGCCAATGTCCAGCAGTGGACTTTTGCGGCTGTAAAGGTAACATTTTAAATATAATTTTTACTTGGAAGATTGAAAAATATTTTCTTTTCATTTGCAGATTCAACCACCAGAAATTGGAAGAGCACCTCAATCTATCAAATAAAGGGATCAATCTAGACTAGCTATTCGTAACGACTGTAAGGAAAACCAGTGCAATTACTAACCAGCAATGTTGAATGAGTGACTCAAAATGCAACTGATGTTACTAAACCGAAGTTTCTCGAAGTAGCAGAACTCTGACAACAGAGTTCATTGAGGCGCCGATGAGATGACTCGTTGTTTCACACAAATATAGATGTCTTTTCTTAGGAAGTTGATGTTGAGTTGTGGGTGTCGCAAAAAGCGGCTGAGGGATGAAAATAATATGAAAGATAAGTTTCTAGCTGAATAACATACCTAGTTACAAAACCGACACGAAATAAAAAGATACCTAGAAAACATGAAACTTTCCAGCCTAATAACTGCTAACAAAATGTCGGCTAGAACTAACTTACGCCGTCCTCATCAGAGGCCCATTGTGTGGGACATAATAAACACCAAGTGGGTTTTGTCACACAACAAAAGGGTAACTGGATAGGCTGGGTTACAGGGAGCAATGACACATTGTTATTTTGTGTACCAGTGCTAAAGTATGTATGATAAGGTAGGCACAGAAGTTGTAGTTGAAAAATATAGAGGTAAGTATAGAAAACGTGTGCCAAATCAAAGTATGAATAATAATAAGGTAGGCATAGTTAAGTTGTGGTTGAAAACTAAAGAGGGAAATATAGAAAAACTTGTAACAAATCAAAGTATGAATGATAAGGTAGGCACAGCAAAGTTGTTATTTGAAACGAAAGCGATATAAAAAATTTAAAAGCCTTTAGCGATACGGAAACTAGTTTCAATTTCAAAATACTGGGTGTGACAGAACAACAAGTAAAGCCAAAAGGAGGTTAAGGTACCTACTCATGAAACTGAACAACTTTCCTTGTAGGACATGGGTCGAATTATAAAAATAATTTTTGGGCCTCCTATACAAAATATACCAGCCAACCAATCAATTTGTTTGAGTAGTCCAATTTTCTTCTCATACCTATTTTGACCCATGTTCCACGAGGAAAGTTGTTCAGTTTTATGAATACCTTGACCTCCTTTCGGCTTTATTTGTTGTTAATTTTTAAAACTAAATCTAAATAAACTAACAAAACTAAATTGTTAAAACTAAATCTGAAAGTGAGACAAAGAGATGTTGGAAGACCCCAAATAAGTTAGTATAAGTGCAGGCAGTTAATGTAGAATGAGGTTTTTATTTTGAATGCATATTCACAGAGAGCAGGCATTTAGGATCCCTGAACTTAAAGTCTACACCTACTCTCGATTGACTATTCAGTGGCGAGCTAGGGTACACACGGAGTTAGTTTTATACCTAGTTAATTAAACAACCTGGCCCTTAGATTAAATAATAAAACAATATTAGAAGCAAGCCTTTAGAGTGCACGTATCGCCCTGCGCCGTAGTTTTAAGCGTAATCAATAGTTCCATAATACCTACCTAAGTCAAATGTACAATAGTGTTGTCACTGTCGTTTTACTAGTGATGGACAAAGAAGTTGTGTTCGTAATAGTGCCTCCCGCTCATACCCTGTAAGCCGCACTCTATAGCTCGCTTATATATACTCTAAGACCTGCCCCAACACGCCCTTAGGGAAAGGATGGGTTTAGGAGTTGTTCTAGGAAGGACGGATCCGGACTAACCAACCAAATGTAGGAAACTATTTTGATAGGAAAGCTGAAAATTTACACAAATTTTCATAACGAAGCCATTCTTCCAGTCTTAGTAGGAAAGGAAAAGCAGTTTAAGGAATTAAGGCATCTAGCCGAGGTTCAGCTTGCCAAATCCATTAAGATAAGCTGTTTGTGCACTTAGTGACCGGCGACAGGGTCTGTTTGTCGCACGTCTGTGTGAACCCCAAATTAGTGCACGTATTTTTGTTCAGGTGCAAAAATTGTTTGTCGCTCGTGTGTATGCACACGAAATTAGTACATAATATATATTTTATTTAGGTGCAAAAGAGATTTGTGTCCGGCGTTCGCCCGTGTGCAATGAACATTCTTCTCATTTTGCGGTCTGTGCATAAAGTAATTGGACTTTTATCATTACAACGTTTTGCAACATTGTGTTCTAAAATAAATGTTAGTCCGTTCCGTGTGGATTGATAACCTTAGTTACGCCTACCTCATTTTTAGTACATCATTTCTGATCCTTGAAGCTTTCTGAATAACTTTCAAATAATTTAAAATCCTGGGTTTCAAAACACCTACCGTGAAACAAAGACACAATATCATTGTTCTCATAATATTTGTGAGGACTTTGCTTTCGGTTTTCAACTCCACGATCCATAAAATAAAATTGGTCAAACACAAAGTTTCAATTCAACAGAACGATAAAGTTTGGAGCTGATCTGTTTAGATCCCGTCTTGTGGCTAACTTTTCTACTTATCTTACCTTTGGATTTACATAGAGACTTACCGTTTTGCCGGATTTTAGACAGAGGCATTTCGCTGTTGTTATTACCAGCTATCTTGCCGAAAATAAACTTACCTGTAATGAAGAAAAGTTCCAGTTAACGTTAATTCCTAAATTATGAACACGTATAAATCCATTTATAAATCGTATTTGCCGTGTGATGCCTACTTAGAATGTCATCACCCCATATCTTTCCGGTGGGTGTCGTAAGAGGCGACTAAGGGATAAATTCATCCAGGTGTTCAATCCCTGGATGAATTTCACAATCGCATTGCAAAATCTTGCACTGCGCTCACCAACCCGCCTGCCAAGCGTGGTGAGTATGACAAATACCCCCCTAATAGTAGGAGGCCCATGTTCAGCAGTGGACTTTATTGTGGCTGTTATGATGATGATGATGATAAATCCATTTATAATATAGGATGTTGGTTGTTATTTATTATTAACGACTCCTATTTGACAGTAGTAATTCGGAATTAACCTTTGGTCACGGGCAAGTAACTTGTAGATGACGCGTCTGATAAGGGACTTCTATGGGATCTTCTACTTGTGGAACCAAAGCATTCACTTTGCGTTGCCAGATTGACATTGTCATATTATTAGGTGCCTATATCTTTCGCTCACAATATATTTCCATTAAACTTTTATTTGAATTTAAAACAAGTCAAAGAACTATCATTTTATGTTGTCAATATATTGCTTAAAGATTTGCGCTAATTAAAGTCTTATATGCAATCTACATTTTCTAAAGTTTAAACCAAAGAATCTACGATTCTTGGCGTACTGATTCAGTAAGCACCTCAGCCATCTAACTCGGTCGTTGTCTTCGTTTACACTTAATGCCTCTAGTCGTATTATTTGTTACAAAAAAGCTATTGCAAGGATAGTCGAACATATTTATTCCTCTAGACTGTTTTCAAACAGACACAAGTCAAAGAACCACATTCCTTTCATTTCTATAGTCTTTCCATTTGCTCAAAGATCCAGTCTTTGTGGCAGAACTCTTCCTTTAGCCTATTGAGTGTAGTAATGCAATCTGCTTTTTGCAAAGCCAAAGCCAAGCGCTAATGAGTCCGTATGCTTGGATAGGATTTTCTATAGCAGCCGTATGGGCTCAGTAAAAGCGGACAAAAGTTCGAAAGTCTTCTTTTTCATCGTAGCTTAAGTACAAATAAGGGAGACGGTGCGCAGGGCGCCTTCACAGATGGCTCACTCATGACTAGCAACAATTTTGACGCTTTCTGAAGCGGAATGAAATGGCATCTCAGAAGACACAAGAAGGCGTCCCGCGCACCGTTTCCCTAATTTTTGAGCCTTCTGATTCAAGGCTTGCTCAAGGTAACTAAGAAGATAGTTGCCACGAACGTCACATTTCTAGGATTAAAATTGGCTCAGAAATCATCATCGTTGTCTGTATTGTATTTGGCTATTTTGACAAATATTTTATCATAGTGAAAAACCTTTTCCTTATAAAAAACGAAAGAAAACTTGATACCTGATTGTGAACCGTTTAAACAAAATCTGTTTCCATACAAGACCGACCACATTACATGTGTGATGGATTTCTAAATATCCGTGTTCGATGAGAACTGTTTACAGTATCACAAGCTGTATCTTTACATAGAACTATTATTTATTTTTCGTTAGTTTTCCTAACAAAGAGATTATTCGAAAGAGCGATCTCAATAACGTGAAAGAATTTTCCGATTAAACCGCTGAAAGCAGAAATGCACCCGATTGCATCGCGCATACAATCGGAGAGCTCAAGTTTTTGAAAACAAAACATTCTCTTGTTAGTTTGCGTTTTCTCGCACTAGAACATAAAAGAAAGAAAAATCGATCAAGTGTGAGTCGGACTCGCACACGAAGGGTGCCCGTACCTTTTGACAGCCAATGTGGCGCAGTGGTTAGTATGCCTGCCTGCCACGCAAAGGTTCCGGGTTCAATTCCCGGTGGGGTCTCTCACAAAGTTGATATTTATCACTTTGTGAATTTGTTCCCAGTCTGGTTAGGACATTGCAGGCTGAACCACCTGATTGTCCGCAAGTAAGATGGTTCCGTGCTTCGGATGGGCACGTTAAGCCGTCGGTCGCGGTTGCTGTCTATGATGGCGGTCGTTACACAACCATGTCAGAGGCCTGCTACTTGCAGTAGGCGGTTGAAAAACTCTGACACCAGGGTTCATCGGGTCGTTAAACGAATCGGTGTCCCACACGAAAAGAAGAAGACCTTTTGGGTATAAAAATAGATTTGTTGAATGAGAGTGCCCCTTAATTTTTAGCGGCAATAGTAATATATGTTCAGTGAAAAATTTAACTTTCTAACTTCATGGGATATAGCTTCCAATAAATAGAAAAAAAATACCGAAAAAACTATTACGGTTCATGAGATCCAACTTGGTTGCGTCCGTCTGCAACGAAGTTCCAGACAGACAGCGAATTCCTAGTAATAGGATACCTTTTTCAGCCTTTGGGTACGGCATCTTGAAAAAAAAGTTCCAATGAGAATATTCGTGGCTTTTCTAAGGATTAAGAATAGAAGAATGTCGATAAACGTGAAAAGTATTTCGATTAAATTATTCAATTAAGTTCTTTCAGACTCGAGTGATACAAAGAAATGTTTGTGGTTCCAGGAAAGTGGTAGTTTATGTATGCAGGAAGCAAGCCTTCCAGCTTGATGAAGAAATTGGCAAACCATTTTATTTTAAATTTTTTAGCATGCTGGCTCTAAGCATAACGAGTATGAATGTGCTAACAAAAGCCGTAATGGACTTTACCCAATTCGGACAAAAACGTAACCGAAGCCAGAACTGCTTTATTGGTTTGACAAAACGGTCGCAGATTTGACGCCCAGGGCATTTGCTTCGTATAAAAATTTAATCTTATGTCGAAAAGTTTATGAAAAAAAATTTTGGACCTCCCATACAAACTTGCTGACCAGCTGATTTCAGTTACTATGGGAGGTCCAAAATTTTTTTCGTATTTAGAAAGAAAGAAAGAAAGAAAAATGTTTATTTGTTACCAAATATTCCAAACACAATAAACTCACATTAACATAAATACAACACATAGGTAACAAAAAGGTGTCCACTCAGCAAAAGCTTTAAAAGAATACACTCTCAAAGCGCTGGTCTTCCGTGGAACCAGAAACATGGCAACAGAATAAAAATGGTGTAACAATAGAATTTCTTATCCTAGAATATATTAATAACATCATCTTAAGCCTAGTGTAGGATTACTGTGAATAGGTACCTACCTAATTTACATCATACATAATTATATAAAACATAAATAAATAATACAAGATAACTAGATATAACCAGAAATAACCACAGCGAATAATAATAACTACAGACTTTTTACTCATATTCTATACCTAAATGAGATCAAAAAAATAAAATTAAATTAAACTTTAATTTTGAACTTTTTAGTAACTTTGCTTAGTAAAAAATATATACTTTATTTATAACTTAAAATTATACATTATTATTATTTATTAATTTATTGAAGAATAACAGAGTACAACTGCATGTTTTAAGACTGCTTTTGAGTTTCTAAAATGTGTTTTTTAAGTTTAAATTTAAACGAAGTAATAGACTTCGAGTTTCTTATCGGAGGGGGTAAGTTATTCCAGCATTTCGTGGCAGCATACCGAAAGCTGCCACGAAAAGCAGTTGTACGGTGTTGGTGACTAGTGAGACGGCTAGCAAATCTAATAAGACGATCAGAGAAGTTTAGCTTCAGATATAAATACTGTGGAATTTCGTTTTTTATGACGCCGAAAAGCAATGTTGCGAAATGTAACGAACGCCTTGATGCCATATTCATTAAGTTATTCTTATTTAAGAAAGGGGTGACATGAGCTCTTTTTGGAATTGGAAAACAAAACCGCGCACAAGCGGTTTGTAACCTTTGTATGAACTTTTTAGTTCGATCTAATAAGCATTCTCCTATAACAGTATCAGCATAATTTAATTTTGACAGAATAAGTGTATCACATAGTTTAATACGTAAGTCTACATCCAAAAACTCACGCATCCGGTAAAGTACCTTTAATCTATAGAAGCAATTGCGTATTGTCAATAAAATGTGATTCTCAAAATGTAATGCTCCGTCCATTAAAACACCGAGATTACGAGCTTCGGAAACCTTTTCTATACGATCAGTTTTAATGGAAACAACAGGATTTGTAGCTGCAATTTCTTTTATTTGTTTCTTGGAACCCAGGATTAGAAACTTAGATTTGGTGGGATTTATGACAAGACAATTAGCTTCGCTTCATTCAGCTATTCGGTTTAAATCATCGTTAAGCTGAGTTACTGCTGCATTGGTTTGACCGGGTTTGAAGGACGTTAGTAGATCGTCAGCATAGATGTGGTAGTTACAATTTTTAATCTTTGAAATAATATCAGCAGAATATAAGATAAATAGAACTGGTCCGAGAATGGAGCCCTGCGGTACTCCTCTTTTAACAGGTGCAATATTGGAGAATATTGAAGAACCGTCTGCATTTTGTAGCTCAACTAGTTGTGAACGACCTGTTAAATAGCTGGAGAACCAATTAACAGCATGATTATCAAAACCGTAGAAAGCAAGTTTCGATAGAAGAAGCGAAATATTGATTGTATCAAAGGCGCGTGAACAATCTAGCAGAGCTAAAATAGAGCCTTCACCTTTATCTTGTGCAGCCAATATATTGTCAACAACTTCCAGCAATGCAGTGGCTGTACTGTGACCTTTCCTGATATTTCGACGAATGTTCCTTGGGGAAAGTTGTTCCTTATCACTAGCCGGTTCTGAGTTTTTGCTATCGGTCACTAGTAAAATTTCACCCTATATAATTCTAATTAAAAAATAACTTATCGAAGAGCCAGCAGGTGCTTGTATTGATGCAATACAGAAGAATGAAGTAGGTATAAAAGTGATAAAAACAAGACCAAATGATGTGCGTTCTCTTGTGCTCAACTAGATGGGAACTGAGAGAGTAGTAATGTGATGAATAATTCAGCAGCTTGTTTAAGTGCAGGATGTGAAGTGAAATGTATTCCAGCTGGCAGACCAATCTTCCTGGCGCCATTGCTTTATGTAGTACCAAGTAAGTAGGTACATACTAGCAAGTACTAGCACAAATTAAGGAGACAAAGGCGCGCGCGGCGCCTTTATAGATGGCTCACTCAGTACTGGCGACAATTTAAACGCTTACTAGTTTTTAACTGAAAATAACTGGAATCTCAGGGGAACTCAAGGTAACTAAGAAGATGGTTGCCTCGAACGTCATATTTCTTGGATCAAAATTGGCTTAAAAGCATATGACGTTCTTGTATCAGATGTAGCTGTTTTCATATTATTCTTATAGGTATTATGAGATTTTTCACTCTAGCAAGCCTCCTTGACTATATAACAAGAGACAATCGCGTAAATCCTAAATAGAGTCGAGTGAACCTTTTGTAAACTATATTTTGTGCTAGTTACTTTTGTTCGGGCATATCTGCGGAAAGTTTACTTGCAATCTCATAGAAATTCTCATAGAAATCTCAATCTCATAGAAACATTTTGAAATTTCAATTACGGGATTTCAAATCCATAAGCACATCTTACACCTCAGTACGTTTGAATGGCAATACAGATGAATTTTGGGAGTTAAGAATAACTTGGTAACAAATCTTTAGGCAGATTTCTCAAATTACCTATTTCTTCCTTTCATATTTCCCTCATATCTATCATATATTTTTAATTCAAAACAAAACAATAATCATGCGTTGTAGGGTTAAGACGGAGTACCTAAAGGTATCTACATACGGACAGACACTTCAAGATATGACAATAGTTTGTAGTACGAAACCCTAAAAATGGGCAATTTTGCTTGCTTCAAACATCGCCGCATTAAAATTTGCGGCTATCAGTGGTTGTCATTTTGTATGATGGATGTTCAGGTCATAAAACATAAAAGTTCGGGAAGAACTGAGAACCTCCTCCTCTTTTGTTTTTTCGTCGGTTAAAAAGTTTTCCGAGCGAGTGTCGTTTATTATTAAATATGGCTTCAATGATTTCCCGTTAATGTTGTCGTGGGAGTAGAGTAGACGTGGGACGTGAGACGTAAGATGACATCTGTCAGACAAGTTATTGTCAACCGGCATCGATGCGAGACGCGTTTCACGTGTGTAGCTTATCTGTTTCATATATTTTATACGGAAACGGTTTTAAGCCCCTCGATGTCGCACATCTTACGTCTTACGTCTCATTTCTCACATTTAATAATCTTGCCTGCATTGTGTGCATGGCTTAAAACCGAGCATATCTTAGAAGCTAGCTGCTGCTATACGACCTTTATACGACCCACTTTCAAAACCTCAGGTAACTTTATTAGTATGCGTTTTCTTGCACATTTTGCATGGCAAAAATAAACTTGTTATAACGTTTTTCATACGTTATAAATAGGATAGTGTTATGGTACCCTTATTTTCCAAGCGTCGCGGCGTTGCGGCGGCGTCGTTGTCGCTGTCAAATGACTGGTTTGTATGGGGATACCAGAAAGACCGGGCGTCAGCGTCAACGACGCCGCCGCGTCGCCGTCACGTTGACAGCGCGCTGAGAAGCTCAGGGTTTGTATGGGATGCGGTCGGGTTTTTCTATAAGACCGCAGCGACAACGACGCCGTCAAAATTTGATGGCGTCGTTGTCGCGACGCTTGGTTTATAAGCCTACCATAAGTCATTCAATATTTGAATAAATTGCAATTCTTTCCACCACAGGAAGGATTTGAAACTACTACCTTTTGCATCTGTACTGCCGACGTACCTAGTACCTATCTTTAGTCGCGTGGGCAGTACAGATGCCGAAGATCACAGGTTCAAGTTATGCCTGCGGTGGAAAATTTTGCAGGCTTTCCAAAAAATATAAGTTATACACCATAATATGTATAATACATCTAAGTTTAAAGTAAACGCATTACGTGTTCCTATGTGAGATCAATGATTGATCTTCAAAAGAAGAAAAAACTTAATTGAGAAAACATTATCTTCAATTTCATTTCGTGATTCTTTATTTTCTTTGAACTCCATCTGTAATTAGGCTTACGGAAAATTTATTCGTAGTAAGTATTCGCTTTGATACGTATATTCAGGAAATTAATATCTACCATGTGGTGCCGGCGTAGAACAGCATCTCCCCGTATTTTTCTCTTCATTATCGTAAGAAAAGAAGCGTCGGGATTTGAGAGATGATGTGTATTGCAATTTAAGGAATCTGACAATCTCTCACTATGGTGATACACAGTCTTCTGAATGACTCACAAACTTTTCAGACGTGGTTTAAATGGCCTTTGTTACACTGTGGACTGGGTGACTATGATAGGACGTTAACGTAAAACATCATTTAAAAAAATCAATAACACAAGTGAAAGAAAAACTAATTAAAAATCTCATTTTGATTTGACATTCGTCGCAAAGTTTACGCTCCTGACAATCTTTTCAAGCTTTTAACTCTCAGCTTTAAACCTATTTTACAATCTCACATAAAAAAGCTTCCGTTTTCAACAATGCAGACAAATTGAAAAGAAAGGTCGGTATATTGTTGCTCTACTTTTTACTAAAGAGCACGAGTCGGCATAAAGTAGGCAATTTTATTCTAAAGGGGGCTTAGTTCGCCTGCTTGGTAATTTATGAGTCAATGCAATAGGAAGATCGGGGATACTGAATACGCTGAATAAAGTGAGGGTGACAGAGGAACTTTATATGGGTTAGAAAGGATAAACTATGCTACCCAGTTCATAACTAAAGCCAAGCTCGCTGGTATGGGAAAGCGCCGCTAGCAAAATACTGATAGAGCCAGAGTGGCTTAAAAACTTTAGAAATTTGCATATATTGACCGTGCGATACCGGCTTAGAACAGCATCACCCTATTTTTTATCCGTGGGTGTCGTAAAAAGAGACTAAGATAATATAATACTGCCACAAAGTCAGTATTGGCTAGCGCAATCCAGAGAGTCGGCTTCGAGCAAACGCGGCTAAACTCACTCAGACATCCACACGCGTCGTTTACGCGCTCTGTGGAACCGTGTCGAACCGGAACTGGTTGAGTGTGAATGGCGCGTTCGGTACGGGCGGACGGAATGGCGAGTAACGAAAAATATTTTTATGATGTATTTGGGTGTAATAATCTTTTATTTGATAAATATATAGATACCTACTTCAAAACATTAAAAATGGAGGGATTTCTTTTTATAAATTTTATTTAGTTCGTAATAAGTGCTTTAGCGTTTTAGGTACGTACGAACAAGTAGGTACGTTTGTTCATGTTCATGTCATGATAGGTAGTTACCAACCTACCTACCTACCGTTCCCAGCGCATATCGCCCGCCCGCCAATACATTGGTAGGTAGGTAATCTGTGTGCGACTGACTAGTGACGGTACATTTACTTTCATGATGGCTTGAATCCCTGTTCAAAAATACCTGCCTTCCAACCATAGGTACCTAACCTATAAAAGTTCGTGACGTCAAGTAAAAGTAGCAACCCTAAAGAGTAGGCATAAGTGATCGAAAGAAGGGGCGAGCTGGCCTTCTGTAAATTATTTTGTGATACTGCCAAGCATAGTGAGTATGGCAATACTGCGCGATAAGGGAGTGGATTGTTGTGTACTCATGTCCAAAAGTGGACTGTTGTGACTTTTATGGTCTCGTTATGGTAAGGTGAATCTGCAAACATGTAATTTCCTTAGATTCACAATCCTACAATGTTATGTTTTTTGCGTGGTGGGTAAGTATAGCAAAGCTATGAATCTGTTGGGATTTTAGCACTCACAAGAATATAATACGAATTTATCTGAATAAAATAAGAATTTAAATAAATATCATGCATCGACCGGGGCTCGATATCGGGACTGAGCTAGCGATGCACCGAGCCATGCTTACCAAATTTTCAATCTCTGGATGCTCGTCTCCAAGCGTCGTTATTACCTACTTACGTTGGTTAGGTTAAGCTATGAATTCCACAATGTCCATCTTCTTATATTACTTGCAAATTGAAGTTTTACCAAACACAACCTAAGCCCGCAATTGAAAGATTGTCGACATGTGGATCCCCCGAATCAATCTCTTGGGTATTTGAAAAAAGATTTATTACTTACCGAACCTGTCACATTTCCAAATACGATGGAACTTTTGGAATTCCGTATGCCGTTTGTGGAGTCATCTTTTACATATTTCATAAGTCAGTAGAAAGGGAAGGTCCCTGTCGGCAAACTATAGAGTGTAAGAGATAGTCTCAATACTGGTTGTGTGCCTTCCAAATTACCATTTTCAAACCTTATCTATCATACTCAGGTACATCTAGTCGTTCCTTTATCATTTCGGGTTCCATTCGTTGAGAATAAATATTTGTATGAAACAGAAAGTACCTATGCACACAAGCCTCGGGTCTAACGATTCTAGTGACTATATTAAAATTATTATATGCCATTAAAGCATTTTTCACTTAATTTTTGACTTAAGACAGTAATAATCCTATTTAGTAGTAACAACTTTCGGAGCCCAAGATCCTCTTTGGGTCGATGAGTAATCTGAGTTTGTTAGTTACTTAGTACTAGCAACAGAAAGAAATGCATTGTGATTTGTTCAGACTTTGAAAAGCTCGGCAAGTTCAAAAGTCCCAACAAAAATAACGAGACTGAAAAACGAAGTTTTCATTATTGTTTCGTAGTTGCTTGAAACTCATCAGCTTTCGTAATAATAGTTTCTAGAAAAAGGTTAAAAAGTCCGAACTCGAAGCAAGACAAAGACCCCAAGTACCTACTCGTAGATGCGAATTTTTCGCTCCGCTCACTCCTGTAGGCAAACTTTCAACTTTTGTAGATAGTTGAAAGAGTCATAAAGAATTGACTCGCTATCGTATTCTTTTTTATAAGAATACAAACTTTAGTTTTTCATCAATATTCTAAAACACCACTATGCTAATGTAACGTAACTTTGTAATCTATGAATTCCAAAACCATTGAAGTCATTTCTAAAATTCTTTCACAAATAAAAGGTGCTAAATTATTTATAGGGCTTGCAGTAACGATACTGCCGTATGGTGCCGGCCACGAACAGCATCACCCCATTTTTACCCATGGTTGACGAAAAAGGCGACTAAGGAATAGATCCAGGGAATGTGTAGCAGCTTTCCCAGTGAATATATATGGCACCGTGAAATTGCAAACATCGCTAGATTATAATATTTTTCGCTTGATTACAATCTGTCGAAATATTGTAAGACATACACACTGATCTTATTACTACTATAAAATAAGCCTTACATGGTGCATATTCCTTTGCTCTTATCAAGCTGCTTATTGCTATCGACGCCGGGCGTCGTGTCTATTGTTCAACAACAAACGAGTTCTTTTGGTGACGACTTACCTGCCTATCGCTTGCTTATGCTGGTGCGCTTAGTGTGCGTATCGATTGGGTCTTGTTTACGCGCTTATATATTTTTTGAACATTTAAAAGTATTATTGATGTTTATTGAAACTATTTATTGTTACATCGTCAGCTTTTTCAATGATTAATATATATTATCAGAACGCTCGGGGGCTGCGCACTAAAACGAATAATTTTTTGAGGAATGTTTATCTGAACTCATATGACGTTATAGCAATTACCGAGAGTTGGTTGCTAAGCGACATAAATGATGCTGAATTGGTGGACAGTAGGTACTTGTTGTTTCGCCGCGATCGTGACTACGCTCGTACAGGGCAGATCTACGGTGGTGGAGTTATGCTTGCCGTTCGCAGAGATTTACCGGTTGTTGTACGCAATGAGTGGTGCAGTACGGCTGAGGATCTGTGGATAACTATCACCATGTGCAATAAGTCGACCAATACGAGCTATAACCTAAATATATGTGTACTTTACCTTTGTGATGAATGTTGTGGGCTTACCTATAGGCAGCAACTGTCCAATTTCTCATCCAAACTATTTGACTTATTTTCTACGCACGTCGAAGACAAATTTTTAGTTTTAGGCGACTTCAATTTTGCAAATAATGTGTCTTGGAAGGCTTCCGATGGCACTACTGAGCTGTTGCCATATGATATACATGGTGAACATTTAATTAATTTTATCGATATTCTAAATTGCTGTGAACTATCTCAGTATAACTCTATTAGTAATCATATGGGTAGGATATTGGATCTTGTGCTGTCAAATTCCACATTACTGGTTGAGCCATGTGAGTGCCCACTTGTTCCTGAAGATCAACATCATAGGGCTGTTATCATACAGTCAGAATTATTACAGGTAGACTCATTATCTCAAAAACCATCAAAGAAATTCTTATTTAATCGTGGTAATTATGAAGCAATTTGCAAGGAATTAAATTTAATAAATTGGAATCAAACTTTGTTGTCTGGAACGTTGGAGCAAGCTCTTCTATTCTTCTATGATAAGCTTTATGAATGCAGAGATAAATAACAAAACAGTGCGTCCAAATTACTATCCTCCATGGTACAATTCAGCCTTGATTAAAATTATCAAAGAAAAATATAAATACCACAGTAAATATAAAGTATATGGCAATAAATCAGATCATCATTCATTTATATTATTACGAGAGCGAGCAATGAAGGTTGAGAGTGAGTGTTACTTAAATTATATAGCCAAGATTGAATCATCGATAGTGGAAAATCCTAAGGCATTTTGGTCATATGTCCAAAGTAAAAATAAATCAAACTCTATTCCTCAATCCATGAAGTATAAAGATAGATGTGTGAATACGGGTGAGACTATTAGTGACACTTTTGCTGAGTATTTTAGTTCTACTTTTAAAACCCCTGATCAGAACATTGTTGGTCTGGATAGCTGGACTGACGATTCTCCAGTGTCGATTGGTCTTGGTTCAGTTGAAATTAGTAACTCCGAAGTACTTAAGCTTCTAAAAAGCCTAGATTTAGCTAAGTCTGCTGGTCCTGATAGTATACCAGCTACTTTCATAGTTAACTGTGCCGATAGCTTGGTTGAGCCTTTGTGCATTATTTTCCAAAGATCGATTTCGGAAGGAATCGTGCCTATGTTATGGAAGTCAGCTTTTATTACGCCTATTTTCAAAAAAGGTGACAAATCGGATATTGAAAATTATTGGCCAATCTCCAAGCTTTGTTTATTTGCTAAGGTCTTTGAGAAAATTGTTCATAGACAGGTATATGAAACTCTTAAAAGTTACTTTACGAACGACCAGCACGGCTTCCTGAGGAATCGCTCGACGGTCTCCAACCTCATTCTAGCTAATGACTTTATTACTGAGGGTATGATGGATGTGGGGCAAGTAGACGTTGTCTATACTGATTATAGCAAATGCTTTGATCGTATAAATCATAGCATCTTACTTAATAAACTGCTCAAGGCCGGCATCCATGGTAACTTATATAGGTGGTTTTGTTCGTACATAGAAAATCGTACGCAGGCTGTCGTCTTGTGTGGTTATACATCTACATGGACAGCTATACCTTCTGGAGTGCCGCAGGGTTCTTCTTGGACCCTTACTTTTTCAATTTTCATAAACGATATCAACAAATGTTTTCTCAGTTCTAGAATACTTCTGTTTGCTGATGATATGAAAATATTGAAAGCAATACGTAATGTAAATGATATCGTAGATCTACAGGAAGACTTATTTAGATTTGAAGCTTATTGCACAGTCAATGACCTGGACTTGAATGTGTCAAAATGTTTCTATGTATCCTATACTCGAAAATCGACGGTTATTGACAAAGGATATATTCTTAGGAATAATAAAATTAATAGGGTTGAAGAAATAAGGGACCTTGGTGTCATTCATGACAGGCAATTACTATTTGACAGGCACGTTGATCATATCATCAAACGAGCTACCAAGTTGTTAGGATTTGTCATTAGGACTTCGACGGTATTTAACAACATTAAAGTGATTAAAATCTTGTATTGTTCGTATGTGCGCAGTCACCTTGAGTATGCTTCCCAAATATGGAACCCGCAGTATAATTTCTACAAGGATCGTATTGAGAGTGTCCAAAAACGTTTTTTAAGATATCTAGATTTTAAAGCTAAACAAAGATCCAATGGATATGAACACCGTTGTAGGCGTTACCACTTCTTACCGCTTGAGATGCGACGCCGTGTCAGCGATATTTGCTACTTAATGAAAATAGCTAATGGAACCATTGACAGTCCCGAACTATTGTCTAAAGTCTCCATAAGAATGAACCACTCACGCTTGAGACGCACCGTTCGTTTGAATGTACCGGCTTCTCGTACAAACTATAGACTGAATTCGTTCCTGCTCCGCGCATCTGCAGCTTTTAATGAACTTCCAGCGGATATTGATCTGTTCTGTACCAGCACTAACTCATTCAAAAAGAAATTCGCAAATGACTTCTTCCTTTGATTTACTATTTGTTTTCTAATCACATTTTTATTTTTCTTCATGTTTTTAACTAGTTATGTATAAATACATAACTAGTTAAGGTATTAGAACAAATTTGTTCTAATACCTTTCAACACTTAGCTCACCATTTTTTATTTGGCTACCTACAGGTGGAAACTTGTAATTGGCTATAAGTTTATATTGTTGTTTTGTTTTGCTGTAATTATGTAAGCTGTAAGTTTCCCAAAGAAACCAAAAATAAAATAAAATAAAATAAAATAAAATAAAATAAAATAAAAAAATCACAATTTAACGTATCAATTTTTAAAATATTACAATATTATTCAGTAAAACAGTAAAATTGACAACTCGCGTTCTGATTGGTCGAATGTCATGTTTAACGCGCCGCCATGTTTATTTGACAGCTGATCGTCATTTCGATGGGTACTGAACGTTGGCAAATAGTATTTTATGAGATTATTTTCTTATTTCGTAAGTTTAATTGAGCATTTTTCAACACGTAATTATAAAAAAGATAACAAGAACTGTCTGTTTACGTTTGATAACCAAAGAATGGCGATCAGCTCTATGAAACAAACATGGCGTCGTTGGCAACATGATGGTTGACTTGACCAATCAGAACACGAGCTGCGTATCGTATCACAGTCTTACGGTTTTAGTTCGTTATATTGTAATCTACTGAAAAATTATACGTTGAACTGTAATTCGTGGGAATGTGTTACAATATTTCGACTGATTATAATAGAGCGAGAAAAATTACAATCTAGCGGTGTTTGTAATTTCACGGTGACATATACAACACTTTACACTGGGCTCGCCAATCCGCCTGCCAAAATTTTGGAGGCCTATGTCCAGCAGTGGACTGATGTGGGTGGCTGGTAGTAGAAGTAACGAAGGTATGAAGATCTCGATGCCTAACACAAGGAGTGGACCGAGTTGGCTCTGGATCGAAAGCAATGAAAGACTGCGGGGAAGGCCTTTGCCCAGCAAAGGGATCTGGTAGAGTGTAATATAATGTACATTTTGTTGAGTAAAATATTGTAAAATATTTGATAAGTAAAGTGTGAACGTGAAGTCATAGTTCACCCATATTATCATTTTGCATACAAATGCAAAGATCGAATAAAATGATACAAAAATTATGTACAGAAGTAAGTTTGAAAAACCAATTTAGCCCATGAAATGTTTTATGTTTTGATAATATACTGTCAGTCACGCTTCAATCAATTTCTTTGATCTTCAAATAGTCTTAATAAGAAATATGAAAATGAATTACAAAGACATTTTCTTCAATTTTCGTTGTCAGAATTCCAGGTAAAAATCTGATAATGTAAATTGAGACCTCTGTTTCATAAAAGACAATTTTGGGGATTATTTTCAGAGACAAAGGTCCGGGATGAAATGAAAATATTTAAATAGGTAATTAACAAACTGCTTCAGGACAATGGAAACCTGATAATATCTGGGTTAGGGAATTAGACCCCAAAGGTACTCTAAAGTTAGGGCCTTGTTACACGTTACTATTGTGATTCCGGTGTGGGTCTTTGCAGCACTATCGTTCCCTCCTCCCACAGGAGTATTCTGTGCGTTTTTATCCAGAAATTCATTTTCACGGGCTACAACTCAAACGGCTGGGCGGATCTTGACATGTGAGATATCGTTTAATTTGCTTCAGCAGCTTTATTAAAAAATCAAAAATTCAAGATGGCAGGTTTCTTCAAAGTCAAAAAACTTTGAAATTACCGCGGTCGGGATTTTGTTTTCTAATACATCAGTGCACTTTTTATTCACTTCTTTTGGGTTAATTAACAGTAACATAACAAACATTACTAAACTTATTACAAGCTATTAATTGCCGTGTGGTGTCGGCAGACTACAATACCACCAACTCCTCTCTTTCCGTGGGGGTCGTAAGAGGCGACCAAGGGATAAACCCGACCCAAACAGCCAAGGCCAACCGTATGGTTAGTCCATCACAAAAGCATTCCAAAGGAGGGTTGACGTCTGGTAGGCGGACGGTCGTGAAATTCTGCCAAATCCTTTTCAACCAAAACACAAAATCGTATTGGATTTTGTGTTCTAGGAAACGTGTTGCGCCGACTTCAAGTCACAGGGATAAGGGCAGGAAGATGATGATGTTAGCAACTCCATTAACCACAGATTACTACCAGCCTTTTGACGACCAATGTGGCGTACGCAGTGGTAGTGTGACTGTCTGCGCAAAGTTTCGGGGTTCGGTTCTTGGTGGGGTTGAATTTGATCCCAGTCTGGCTAGAACATTGCAGGCCGAAACACCTAAAACCTAAGCCATCGGTTCATGTTGCTGTCTATAATACCTTAGATGGCAGTTGTTACCAACCAGACTTCTTCTAGAAGGTGGGTAACAATTACATATTCAACAGACCTAAAATTGGGCGCAATGTTTGAGACAGATTTCAATGTAGTTTGCGCAGCAGGTTTTAACTAATTTTGCATTGAAATTCAAATTAATGTGTCATTCATATCACAACCATACTCTATTGCTCCATATGTTCTACTAATACAATAAAATGAATGAGTATTATTAATTTGAAGGCATTTTCTATTTCAGTATGCAAAGCATTTCATATTTCATTGAAAGAGCAAAGTGGTAGGTCGTTTGATTAAACACTGATTGTAATAGAAATACCCACTTTTATACGGATTTTACAAATTATGATAATTTCTAAAACAATTTGATGTAGTGTTTTACTGTGATGAGTGATAGTTGTGCTTACAAAAACGAATAATTTTATAATTTCTCTTTACTGAAAATTTAGGTGATTAGACCATTATACAATCACAGTGACGCAATTTCACCTAAACTATTTCCCAGAATATACAAACAACTAGATTACTGATTTACTGAAACCGTTTGACAGACACCGTAATTGAATAGGATTATGGTGGAAATTCACCTTTTACTAGCGCATGCGTTAAGATATCGCATCAACGGACGTCAAATGTGATACCCACCTTTAGTTAGTCAGAAGCACAGGTGCAAATGATCACCTTGACGGATGCATGTTATTGGTTTCCGTTTCCCGTGAGATGGCAGCACTGGGAGATTGAACGGTGTTTGCATACGATCTGGCAATCATAACAGAACATTGCAGAGAACTGACTCATATTGAATAGAGAGAGAGATACCGTTACGTATTCGGAAATGTCGATGGCTGCTTGATAGATAGTTAGATAGGTCTAAACATTTGGAATAGGAAACGTTGATACCGCCTTGACTGTCACAGAGGTATAAGGCATTGAGTATGTTGAAGATGGTAGTAAAGCTAAACTGACTCTATTAGTATTAAGATACCTTGCCTACATAGATATTTATAATCATAATGATGTATTCATATTTTGATGTCTTTGATGAATTTGGATGACATACATTTTCGTCTCAGTGTAATTTTTCTGTCAAAATAGAACACATCGTCGAAGTGGAGGTAGTTCAGTTGTAACGAATTAAAGTTAACTCGGTCGAAAAATCTTTGATGTCATATCATAATCACTTGATTAACTCGAAATTGTAAGTAAACAAGTCCATCATTTTTATTTAGCCAAGGCAATGCTACAAATCCAGACAGAACTGGTTTTAAAGGAGCTGGGTTTGCTCAATAGCGCTGAACCGTAGTTCTCCCGCTACAAAGGAAAAGTTACAAAGCGAAAGTCAGACCGGGGTTATGGAGTATTTACACCTTTGACTCTCCGACTGAGTGCACTGAGAAACTCCAAATCGGTGTTGAAATATCGGGTGTAAAGGAGTGTGCACCGAAAGTTTTCTGATATCTGATTAGATTTGGGGTATGAAGAGCAGGGAGGCGCGTACCTCAGCTGATTGACTTTTTATGCAAGCTCGAAAAAAACCTATCAAGTTTTGCTCCGTAGTAAAAGTGTGTCAGTTTCATGGACTAAACATGTCTGCAAAGTTTTCACTACACCTCCCCTTACACCCTGTATACGTACAGTAAAACAAACATCACTGCAACTTAAAGTAAGTATGTGTAATGATACATTTTTACTAAAGGGTGATTTAGATTTCAAGGAGAACCACAGCAAAGTAAAACCTTCAAACACGTAGCTATTAATATATCTTCTGTTTTGTAACTGTTAATTTCTGTCTCATTGGATATTGAAATGCCAAATTAACAACTTATCTACCTCAAATATATATTTTCTGCTCAATTTATTTTTATTGAACGATTTTTCGCACCATTGCTTTTGAAACAATGAATGGCATTCAATTCGGAAAGTGTAGTACAAAAGATAATAAAGTTTACTTAAAATTCATTGTACGATATTCGCTCTTATGGGAATAGAAATAGGAGCTCAGGGAAAACGGATTCGTCAGGGTTTTTTTGTATTTGATACAACTGGCAGCAACTGAATTTAAAGTACAAGGGTCTACATGCCCTGGTCGTTTGAACAATTCTAAAGGAAAACCAGTAAGGGTTCGTCCCTTAAGAAACAATTTAAGCTTCTGACGATTGTACCAGACCTACGTCAAAAGTCAGACGTCCCTTTTATTGTCTTGAATGGAACACGAAACAAAAGAATCCAGAAAACCGATGTCCCTGAAATAAATAGATTTTTTCGAGCACGGTTATTGGTTTCTGGATACTTCGACGGAGTCGTAAAAAGAAAAATAAAAACAGCATCAAGCAGCTTAGGCACAAAATAGAGAGTTTACAGAAGGTTCACTTGACCATGTTTCGAATTTTCCTGATTGTCTCTTGTTACATAGCCAGGGTTGCTACTGTCAAAAATCTCAACGTATAAGAATATTAAAAGAATATCAAAACAGTAAAATCCAATTTTAATCATAAGAAATATGACAATCGTGGCAACCATTGTAAGTTACTTACTTTGAGTTTAAAAACTATTTTCGTTGAAAACTGGATCCGGTTTGACACCGGAAAATCATGCAGTACAGGCGCCCCGTGCGCCGTTTCTCTAATTTGTGGTACCTACGTGTGAGAATCCTTTTAGCTTCGAAGCGGCAGGTTGTCCAACGATCTTGTGATTTTTACGTTAGCAATTAACTTTGTCAAAAGATAATAATTAAATGTAACACGTGTATTTTGATTCGAGCTACCCAAAGGATCAATATTAACAGGTTTTCCAAAGAATTTCTAGCAATTATCAGTAAAGGTTAATCCATTAGGTAATTATGTAACTCCACGTCCACTGGATTCAAAGCAAAGGTAGGCGGTGCCTACATGTAATGTTTTAGCGCAGAGCTAACGTATGCGTCTGTCAGATGCAAGAAAAATCTGCAACATAGAAACTTGCATCGACGGATGTTTCTGGTAAACAACTCAGTTTTTACTAGCCAATACTTACTTTGTGGTTTTCAGTACGGGGAATTCGACTTTAATCGTCGGTTTTTAGTATGGGGAATTCGAAATTTCCTTGCATCTGATAGACGAATGCGTCAGCGCTGCGCTAAAATGTACAGCAACGGACGTTACGTGTGGGCGCAGCCAAAGTAAAAAAAAGTTGAGAACCGATGAAAAGAGTCTGGGAACGATTGGAAAGAGACTGTTGTTAAGAGTTACTTCTATTCCATCGCCTAACAAAATTCTAATCATGCATAAATAACCTTAAGAACCTCGACCTGTATCTCTGATACAGTAGAAAATATTTGAGAATCAATCATCTTCTTTTCTTTCTTCTTTTTAAATACGTAAGACATTAACGAAAAATTACTTGACTTTTTTTTCAATATTGTCAAATAACATTTCACTAGTAGGAGATCCATTTCTGAACTTCCTTTTGAAAAAAAATCTACTGGATAGTGCTTGCACATGTTCTACATCTCAATTCCGTCCATACACACCCTTACAAATTCTAACCCATCCGAGCCAAACATATCCTATAGTAGTAGAAAGTGTGATATGAGTGGTTTGACCAATCGCTGTGGACTTCTATGCACTATTTCAGAAATCACACTTTAAAAATTAAGCTCTTTTTTGGTTTGCGCATGTAAAAATATTGTAAATTTTAGAATAGGTGCACTTCTGGGCAGGTTTTTGGAGAGTTTTCCTGTCCAGGGGGTCCGGCTAACTTTACACATGTAACACCTTACACCTTTTTAAAATATTGACAGAATGTAATTCCATTTACTTGTCATTCATTGAGGCAAACAGTTACATGCTGTATGGTTAGCCAGGCCTGCCCCGAGGCAGTGCCTTTATTTTTATTTTTTTATCCCGCCCGAGCCGCGTTTAGAGTAGGAAAGGAACACAAATTGTTATGAAAAAGAGAAAACTTTCTTTTTTTTTAGATTGAATTACAATGTGACTTTCTTAAAGATAATCTTGTAAATTCCTACTAAAAAATAAATGTTTGACTTTGACTTTGAAAGCTTTCCGAGCGTAAATTGCGAATCGTCCGAAACAAAAATACACCTCCTGACCTCAAATTCCGTCGGCATTTTGTATTTTATTCCAAACTTGTAACTTAGCGACCATTGTTGGAAATTCCAGGCTATTTAATAATTTCAGACATGCCTTTAGTATTACGCCTGACTTAATCGGAAAAAGGTTCTTCCAAATTGTGATTGAAATTTCTGAGAAAAAGATCAACTTTTGTAATAAGCAGACTTTGAGATAAAAAGGTATAATGGACAAAGGGGCGTTAAAAAAATACTTCCTGCTTCTCACCTTGATTGAATTTTTAAGTCAGAAATACTTTTTTATTACCCTACAGGGTGTTCATGCAAAGTGCCTTTAGTTTGAAGGTGAGCTGAATCAAAATGATTACAGTAAACTTTTATGCAACTTAATTGAAACTATAACAAACATTGACAGTTTTTTTTCTATTCAGCTGTGACCACTTTAAATCTCCATATTTAATAATTAAACTGAATACCTAATAAAATAATATTTTGATTAATAATTTCGGACTTCTCCAGAATCCAGACTAGGTACATAAACTTTTGCGTTTTAAGATTTGAATTACTCATGCATTAAAGAAAATTTTAATAAGTAACTCTGTGAAATTCGATTTGAGGTTTGCCAGAAAAGGCGAATAAGAAATACCCAAATAGTAAATACCCATTGAAATTTTTTTTTATTCTAGAACCATAGGTAATGCTAAGAAAAAGACGGTAGCTATTTTAACTAGGACCAACACCCTGTAGCTGTCATTCGAATCAAGAAAGTGTGAATTTAAAACTTTTCGGATCTTTATACAGAACAAAAGAAAGTACCTACTGTACTGTATGTATGTATTTCAGAAAACGGACGCTTCTCTAATACATATTAACATTACTATTTATTTTTATATTAGGGTAGGCAGAGCTTTTACTGTTGTTAGTATACGTTTTCGCCACGACAAATATTTGAGGGCCATTTCAGATAAAAATCGTTCATCACTACAGTGAGAGGCTGGCAGCCTGTCGCTTAAGATTTTGATAAACATGACCTGCGATTGTGGCACTTCTCTAATAGGCAAAAATAAAGTACCTCCGAAAATACTGTCGAAAATAGCCATAATGTTGTTATGTGTAAGAGTATGACGTTCTTCTTTTTCTTCTTCGGGTACCATATTCTACCGGAGGTCGGCGATCACCATAGCAATTTTCACTTTATCAACGGCCGCTCGAAATAACGACCTGGTACTCATTCCATACCACTCTCTGAGGTTTTTGAGCCAAGATATTTTACGTCTGCCTGGTAGTCGGCGACCTTGAATTTTTCCCTGGATAATAAATAAAGTATAACATTGGATAAGATAATTTTAAACAAAGATTTGTCCTCCACTCCGAACAGCCTCTCTCCTAACAATGCATGGATTACGGGGTGTCAGCGAAATGAAGCTACTATACAAATTAATTACATCGTCTGACGCTGACGTTCAAGTGAATTATACGAGACTGTGCGCGTGTCTCACAAACGTTGACATAGCTGGTTTCGGAAGCTCTATATTTCTGTGACTGACGATGAGAGAAAAGACAAGCCTGCTTGGATGATAGATTATTTTCTTCAAAAGTCAGAGAAATCGATGATGAGAAACTTATAATATTAACTGTGAAGATCCGCTGAACTATACGAGACTGTGACGCGTGTCTCACAAACAACGTTGACATAGCTGGTTTCGGAAGCTCTATATTTCTGCGACTGACAATGAGACACAAATTAGGGAGATGGCGCGGGGCATCTTCAGAGATGGCTCACTCAGCACTAGCGGCTATTTTGACGTAACTGTAATCACAGAGGAACTCAAGATAACTGAGAAGATGGTTGCCATGGTCGTCATATTTCTTGTATTCAAATCGGTTCATTATCATATTTGGATAAGATAATTTTAAGTAAAGATTTGTCCTCCACTCCGAACAGCCTCTCTCCTAACAATGCAAGGATTACGTAGTGTCAGCGAAATGAAGCTACTATACAAATTAATTACATCGTCTGACGCTGACGTTCAAGTGAATTATACGAGACTGTGGCGCGTTACAAACAACGTTGACATAGCTGGTTTCGGAAGCTCTATATTTCTGCGACTGACGATGAGACACAAATTAGTGCAGGGCACCTTTACAGATGGCTCAGTCAGCACTAGCGGCTACTTTGACGTTTACTGACATAGCCGCTAGAAATCACAGACGACTGTTATCACAGAGGAACTCAAGGTAACTAAGAAGATGGTTGCAAATAGTTGCAATTGCCGTTCTTGTATTCAAATCGGTTCATTAACATATGATTTAGAGCTGTGTTTCGGCCTCGTATTGAATCTAGCAACCCTGGCTATGTTACAAGTGACAATCACAAAAATCCTTAATGAGATCGAGTGATCCTTCTGTAAACTAAACTGTCTATTTTGTGATGATAAATTAGAAGAGGCTGCTTGAATGCTAGAATTTTTTCAAAATTGAGTCAGAAAAACCAATGAAGGGAAACTTATTTTAACTTTGGCGCTGCTGCGGAGGATTATACGAGACTGTGACGCGTATCTCACACACACAAACAACGTTGACATAGCTGGTTTCAGAAGCTCTATATTTTGGTGGCTGATGATGAGATGAGAGACGAGTCGACTAAGTTGCTTGAAATACATTTTGTATTAAGAAACTGCGACGCGCGTCTAACAAAATCCGGAGGACATAGCTGGTACCAGAAGCTCTTCTTGGACTAATGAAGAGAAGAGACGAGGCAACTACTGGTGGTAAAGAACGCTTTCAAAACTAGAAAATCCTTATATGTGAAACTAAGAAAAATAAAGAAATAAAAAAAGAGAGCCCAATGATATACTTAAGATGACTCGACACAATTTTCTTACATGGTGTCTTATACAAAGATGATATACATACAAAACTTTTTGCTCTGAGAGCTGCTGCATCTTAATTACCTTTGAGTCATACCTATACTAACAAATGAACTTGCTGTAAGGTTACATTTTGATCATAATATTGTATCCACTAGTAAAGAAAAAACAACTTATTTTGTAATTCTAACACCGCCGCCATATCCTAGTTAACAAAACAAATAGTCCTCAAAAGGGGATTAAATATCGCACCACATCCGTCCGTCTGCTCAGACCGTGACGTAATCTGATTCCAGCACTGATGCTGTGACGTGAGTGATGCCTATTGTACAGAGAGGTGTCACAGTCACTATATTGTAAAGAATAGGCGGTGCTGTCGTATGTATTTCTATAGTACTATAGGACAATGCTCAAAGGAATAGTGATGAGGTCGACCTAAATCAACAAGTGGATCAGGCAGTTATTTGAATCACGTATATGGGTATATAGGTATTTATACAGGGTGTGAGGGACGGTGTACCGAAAACTTTGCAGGTATGATCAGATCATGAAACTGGTCAACTTTTACAATGGAGCCAATGTTGGGAGGGGAACGAGAAAAAAAAAACGAAAAAAAAACAAAGCCACGAACTGCAAGTGAAAAAAAAATCGTTAAGCACCTTAATGTTCCATGGGTAAAGTTGCCAAGTCTGAGCACGCCTGCAAAGTTTTCGTTACAGCGTCGTCCCTTACACCCCGTAGATAAGCATATGATTGGATCATTTAATGGTACCTCATTTATAATTCATTAGATTAGTCCATTATGGATGATAGATAAACCAAACGAGTATTTGCAATTCTTCCAGGATTTCTTTAGCAAAAGTGCAGGTCATTATCATACATACATAATATCACGCCTATATCGATTGCAGGTTGGGCAAAGCTTAAATGGCTGTAAAAACGGTCATTAGATCACGTCTGACAAAAGTTTGTTAGACATTTAGAAGACTGTGAATCACCATATAGTGACAGGTGGTCAGCCTGTCGCCTAATATTGCAAAACACATCAATTCTCAAATCCCATAGTCGCTGCTTACGACTCCAACGGGAAAGATATAATTTCCCGGTGCGTTGCTGGATCCGTTTTATTTTGACGATAGGATTTCAATAAGTTTCACACATTCATTTGTTTTCAGAATGTCATTTATGTGATGGCTGTCTGCAATATTGTTAAGTAAGTGTGAGTGTTCGATTTACTTCTGGCTCTAGTTGCCTAATATACAGATGTCCGGCGGATCGATGAATGGTTGAGTTGTTCTGAATCATTTGAGCTAAATTTAGTACGGTACTAAGTCGTTTAGTTTTTTAAATATGGCTAATATAAGATTTTTCAAACATATTCAAGCTCTTTTCAACTAAAAACAGGCACTATATTAAAAATGTGAATGAAATTCAATTATTTCTTTTGTTCTTAGTATCTTGATATTTCAATGCAAAATAAAACAACCCAAAAGTTAATCAAGATACTGTTCACATTTTAAATTTTATATTTTCTTGCTTGATATCACTTTCCTTCGTAAAAATGTACCTACTGATTTCCTTTTTGTAACAATTTGTTGTCTTAAAAGTATTTTCCTTACCTGTAAAGGAACTAAAAGCTTCGTTAAGTGAATTGGTACCTAGTTAAGTGAAGAGCAAAAACTTTCCTTCCGAACTGTAGGTATTTTCCTTTCTAAGTCTTCTTTTATCCGAGTGGGACAACGACCTGATGATAGCCAACAACCGGGACCGACGACTTAACCTGCCTTCTGAAGCATTTCCTTCTTTCGGACAATCAGTTGGTTCAGCTTGCAATGTCTTAACCAGACTGAGAACAAATTCACAAAGTGATAAATATCTTAAAGTGACCCACCGGAAATCGAACCCGGAAACTTATGCGTCGCAGGCAGTTTCACTACCACAGCGCCACATTTCTAAGTACCTATACGTAAACAAATACAGGCAGATAGTAGGTTTAATCAGCACCGTGTGTTGCCGGCAGAGTAGAATAGCACCACCCCCTCTCTTCCCGTGGGGGTCGTAAGAGGCGACCGAGGGATAAACTCGAACCAAACAGCCAGGGCCAACTGTATGGTGGCGGTTAATTCACCACAAAAGCATTCCCAAGGAGGGTTGACGTCTGGTAGGCGGCCGGTCGTAATATTCAGCCTTAATCTTTTTCAACACGATTTTGTGTTCCCAAGTAATTGGAATAAGGGCAGGAAGATGATGACTAGGTTCTATCAGCAGTACTTCGATGACTCACCCATTTAAAGACCAAACTTATACCTACTAGTATTGAAAAAAACCAGTATAACTTAGTCTCTCAAATAGATGTGTTGTTGATACTATAATTCACCCATTACATACTTCGATTCACCCATTTAAAAGATCATCTTAAAGCGGGTAAATTGGTGTGCTTCTAATAGGAAACGTTAATTTGTACTTTTGATATTGTAGGTCATTTAAATGTAGCAGAATTCTTAGTTTAGGTAGACAGAAGTTAATTTAAAAGTACCCAGTCGCATTTTTTGTGTTGGTATTTTAAATGTAGCCGCAATTCAGCAATCTTTTTTCCAAGAATTCTTACATTTGTTGGTGGCTGAAAGCTATATGAAATACAATTTTACTTGACCTGAACCTGACAAAGTAATATGCCCACAGGGCCACAGGCAAACAGGCGAAATAAAGCAACAATTTCAATATAATATTTTACATTTTCATGTACGAACGAATGTTTCATATTTTGTAACGGTCAACTAAATTCATTTCAGAATACGTACCTACTTAATCTGTGTTGTCTGTGTGCTGCTTTATAGGTTTATATTCGATTAAAACAACTCAGATTAAAGTTTTAATGAGTAAAGTCATTTTTTTATAACATGTATGTAGACAAGAAATTCGTTTTTTCTGGCTACTGTCCAAACGACTGGGCTGATTTTGTCTCAGCAGGTGCACGTGACACTGTCTATTTTAAAAAAAAGCGGATTTTTATCACAAAACACAACTTTGATGCAGTCGGGTTTTTGTTTTTTAATATATCTGCTTGTTTCTCAATTAAGTCTCATCATAAAACCAAACCATAGAATATGCCACCGAAGAAAATTGCGATAATTGTGGAATGGTGACTGTCACAAACTGCAATATTGTCCGGAACATGTACGATTTACCATAGTATCTGGTCTGAAACTGGCAGATACAGAGAATGCCTCTGGGCGGAGTAGTTTTGTGTGTACCGCGGATTGAACTGTGAGTGATGGTCTTGGTTGTTTGGCAAATGGAAGCCGCACTCGTAAACAAATTGAAACTGTTTTCGACAAACTCTCATCCTAAGTCCTAAGTCATGAACAATGCTATTTTGAGGTTTCGATTTTCTTATAATTGATACCGACAAACCGGACAAAACTATGTTGTAAGGTTCAATAGCAACGTTTATTTCTGTGAAATATTGCAGTGTGAAAAAAAAAAAAGAATTCTTAAATTTTTGATTATTCATGAGCGAGCGAGAGCGTCTGTGCAAGCTCAATCAACTATCCAAGGAGCCAGCTTATACTGGTTTGGTTATATCTATTTAATTGTATAGGAAACCAGATTACGTTGATCACTCAATTAGTATCTGGTCTAAAACTGACGGAGACAATGCCTCTGGGCGGAGTAGTTTTGTGTGTACCCCGAATTGAACTGTGAGTGATGGTCTTGGTTGTTTGGCAAATGGAAGCCGCACTCGTAAACAAATTGAAACTGTTTTCGTCAGTTGCTACAAGCTCGATCAACCATCCAATGGGCCTGCTTATACTGGTTATATCTATTAATTGTATAGAAAACCAGTTAATATTAAATAGATCTCTCATGACATGAGTGAGCAAGCTCGATCAACCATCCAACGGGCCAGCTTAAACTGGTTTTATCTATTAAGTGTATAGGAAACCAGTTTAAAATAAATCTCTCTATTAGTATCAGGTCTAAAACTGGCAGATACAGAGAGTGCCCCTGGGCGGAGTAGTTTTGTGTGTACCGCGAATTGAACCTGTGATGTGAGTGATGGTCTTGGTTGTTTGGCAAATGGAAGCCGCACTCGTAAACAAATTGAAACTGTTTTCGTCACTCGACATAAACTTTAACTAACACTACAAGTTCTAAAACATTTCAGCGTTATGCAGTTGCAGAATTTCTAATTCTATAGGCGTAGAATGCCGTGTAATGGCGGCTTAGAATAGCATCACCCAATATCTTTCCTGTGGGTTTCGTAAGAAGCGACAAAGGAATTTGAGAGTTCAAAACCTATCACAACGGTGATACACAGTCTTCTAAATGACTCTCAAAAGCAAAGCTTGTACTATGGGAACTAGATAGCTGATATCAATACATAGGTACCTATACCTATACTTTTGAATATAACAACGCCCGAATGTAACATTAGTACGCAGAAAGTTTCTAAAGTCATATTCCGGAAAAAAACTATACGCAGGAGTGAATCGACCGTAGGTATTGAAAAAAGATAGGTAAGGTAGCTTTCCCCAAGATTGTATGGCATTGTTGTCTCTTGTCGGATCGTAAAATGGCACGTATATTGCGAACTAAAGTGCTGTCATCGACACTACGCGGAGAAATGTTCCTAGAATATTGAAAAGAACAATAAAGTTATGTTTCCTACTACGTGAGAATATTTATAGAGTTTCGCACTTAGAAAGTAAGTAGTACCTACCACTGTCTTTTTGCCAGCCTCTTTGGCGTAAAAAGAAAAAAAGATATAGAACTACAACGTGAGCATAAGGTTTCACTTTCAGCTGAAAATCATATTGTTTCGCCCTATTCATTACGCTCTGCATTTGCCTCAATAGTCTACCTAGTGTCTGTTTTTGTTATTTTTTGTTGGTGTAGGAACTTGGAGTTCAATTGTTGTATCAAAATCATTTTAGTACCCACATAAGTTCGAGGTTACAAAATTTTAAGTAAGTATTTTCGTATGTGAAGTGAAGTGTTTTTTACTTGTTTAAGTGTTTCGGTTGTTATCTAAAGGGTGATAAACTTATCAGGCCAAGTCAAGTTTATATTTTGCAAACCGATACGATGATAAAATTATAAAAGAAACTAAAATAAGTAGAAAATTTTACTAGAGCATTCGCAGTTCGCACTTTTTAAGTAAGTCAGAATTATTGTAATTTATTACGTTATTACTCATTATGTAACTTTTATCCAAAGACTAAATACACGTTATCAGAAGCATCAGAGTCACGCGTGTCTTATGATGTATCGAAAACTTTGAACTAAGATAAATAATACTTAGAATGAGCTCTATATATTAGCCAAGTGAAGCAATAATAACCAAGTAAAACAAAGATTGTTGACGCATGATGGTAATTGACTGTCTGAATACTAAGGCGCTAACTCCACGTAAATAGGACACTGAAAGCTTTGCAATAAAAATACGCTGTAAGTTTTCATTAAATAGGTACTAAGTTATTGTGGTGTTCCGGAGGCCAAGAACTTCTTTGAGTCGCTGAGTCAGCGAAGTTAGGTGGTTAGTTAAGTTATTTTGGTTAAGATTGCTTTCATTCAGTTTCTTTATTCTGATTAACTTCAGGGTACTCTCTTATCTGTACCTATTTATCTTTCCATGAACTTTACAAGTCATACATCACTCGTCAGTTCTACGTGACAGAGGCAACTTCTATTAGTTCTGACCAAATTCTTCTTAATGCTTTTAAACAGGCGTCAAATTGACGGGAACTGGTTTTCTTTGCTACAGTTTGATTGCTTGTTTGATCACTCTCTAATTTTTGCTAGATATTGGCGTCCATTGAGTCGCTTTATTCTGATTTACTCTGTTATCTCTCCAAGATACCTATTTATCTCTCCAAGATCTTTACAACTCCAAATTCGAACAAAGACAACCAGCACTAGCTCTGATAACATTTTTCTAAATTCCTTTTGTTTGTCAATTTATGTTTTAACGCGCGTCAAATTTTCGGGGCCAGATTTTCCTTGCCTCAGTTTGATTACCTGTCGACCATTTTCTAATCTTCGTTGGATACTCTAAGACCATCACAACTCGAAACTCGAACAGTCCGAAAACTTGCAACATTCTTTAAAATTGATTAATTTGTGTTTTAACGCGCGTCAAATCTAGGCCCCAGATTTCTTTACTTCAGTTTCACTACCCGCAGATCACTCTCTTATCTCTGTTAGATACTCTCAGAACATCACAACCCAAAACTCGAACGACATCTCTTGTCAGTGCTACGTGACAGAGACAGCTTCCACCAGCTCTGACCAAACTCTCGCCCTTCGTCGTTTGTCTGAAAGGAAACTTCACAAGGACGCGACAGTTCATACAATACAGTGTCGCCGATTCTAAATGGACACTTTCATAACTTAATCTTTGATTGTCACTGTCTTGAATAAAAAAAATCATTTTTCAACGCACTGCTGTCATAGAATGTGACAAAAATGAACAACTAAGTTTTATGTAAATGATACATCTTGCTCGCTGAGTATGGCAATTTTCAAAGGAGAGCCGTCCTTGTCCAGCAGTGCACAGTTGTGGTTAAAGTTAATGTACTAGTTCTACGTGACAGAGACAACTTCCACCAGCTCTGACCAAACTCTCGCGCCCTTACTCCGTCGTTTGTCTGAAAGGAAACTTCACAAGGACGCGACAGTTCATACAATACAGTGTCGCCGATTCTAACATGACACTTTCATAACCTAATTTTAATTGTCACTGTCTTGAATAAAAGGTTTAGACATTTTTCAACGCACGGCTGTCATAGAATGCGGCTAAGACAAAAATTTAATCAAGTAATTGGCTACAATGTTCCTTATGAATGCATCATCTTGCACTGCACTTACCAATTTGCCAGCCAAGTGTGGTGAATATCACTAACGAAGGAAAATTTTACAGCAGTTATTAGTTTCCTACATTCTCCGAATCACGACATTTTACGACACAAGGACTCCGCATCCTAAAAGGATTCATAATTGAATTGCCCTTCATAAAACATGTTCCTTTCGTCAAGAAACGCAGGTAACATTATTAGACAATCTGATTACATGCGAAAACAAATGATTATTTTAGACTACTGCCTCTTCTAACTTATTTTGTGGTGATAACTCAAGCAGACAAAGGACCAAATAAATCAATAAGAAAATATATTTACTGTCTCTTTCCATTTCCTCATTTCAGAAAATATCAGGCACAGCAATAATTTTGCTCAGGAAACGAAAGAAATAAAAATAGAGATATAATATAAAAATGGGGTTATGAAATGAATGAGAATGATTCTGCAAGAATCGAGGGTAGTAATACTCCCGCGAGATGGGAGGGGTGGAGTTGCCTGAAGAGTTTTTTCCGAATATTAAACTTTGAGGGCGAAAATGAATGCTTACCGATTCTTACCTACTTACAGCCAGTTGGGCTCAACTTTTGAAAAGCAAGTACTTATTTCAGAGTTTTTATCGTAAATAGAAATAGCAAGCTACATCCTTTAATTTATTTTAAACTGTTTACTACGAAAGCTACAGCTAGGGCACACGCCATCTTTTAAAGTACATAAAGCAGACATTTTCAAAATAATATAGGCTTACATAATTGTATAATTTTCATTAAATATCAATATTGCTTCCCCAATCAATTAGTTGGTCATTTACAATTTTTTGGTTCATGATTCTTGTAATACTTATTACTGAGATTATATCTGAAAGAAGATGTTTATTTAATAAAAAAAAAAAAAAAAAAATTATATTTTTCAGAACTCTCAAACGTATAAAAAATATGAAAAGAGCCAAATTATGGGCATGTTCATTCAGCGAGGTTACTGACTGATAAAAATCTGAAATCAACTCGTGTGAAAATACGGCGAATATGGCAATTACCTGCGTATTGTTGAAGATTTTTTCAGAATATAAGGGATATTTAAGGGACCAACTAGTACTGGTTTTTCAAACGGTTATCAAGAATAACCTGTAGAGTTTGATCTCTCCAATGACTAAATTTTGCTTTCAATTGCAACTATTTCTGAAACTTTTAGCGAATCTCGAAACGGTAATAGGTACTATCCATTTAAACTGTATTGTCTTACATATCACATCACAGCAGACTAGAGGTATTTATAGTACCCAGTTTGTAGTCCACTGCTGGACATTTGCCTCCTACGGGTATATATGCCGTAGGCAAGGTGCACTAGAATTTCTCGTTTTCACCTTCCAAATATTTAATGGGTCTATCTACACACTGGAGGACGCCCAACGCTACGCTTTCCGAGTCGTGGTCTAGGCAGGACCAACCCCTTTCACTCAAATAATGATACTCCATAACGTAACTGGTATAAAAATTATTTGACTGAAAATTAGTCTGGAAGTGAAGAAATCTGAAGTGGCAGTGGGCTCGTCACATTTGTCGTAGAACCGATGGACGGTGGAGTAAGCAGGTTCTCGAGTTGAGGCCACGGCTCGGCAAGCGTAGCGTTGGACGCCCTCCAGCCAGATATAAAGAGTACCTAGACGTAAAGAGAGCAATTCGTAGCGACTGGACGGCGGAAACGGAAGATCGTGCCTTGTGGCGTACCCTGGGGGAGGCCTATGTCCAGCAGTGGACTGCTGTGATGTGATGTGATTATTCAGCTCACCACTCACTTAACATAAAGTGAAGTGAGGAAATACTTTGTCGGGCCCACTGAATTCGGACAAGATATTTCCATTAAAAGACATTGAATACTTTAAGTAGGTACATACTTAATGTGAATAATTTATGGAGGTCGAAATAAGGACAGCATTTTTTAGAGAAAGTATGTACAGTCCAGCAAAAAAGAGTAGACAACAACAAAATTTGACGGCGTCGTTGACGCGCGTCGTTGTCGCGACGCTTGGTTTATATAAGCCTATCATTACACCACAGCGACACTCGAAACCACTGTCATTATAAAAATTATGTATGAAACCGAAGAGACGCCGTCTGAACAGATGCGCATGGATGACGGCCGATGATCACTTGTCTGACAGATGTCATCTTAAGTCTCACGTCGCACGTCTCCCCTTTTGAGTTTACGTCTAGGCACTATGACATCGTAGATTTTTTTACGAGTAGGTATTTTATCTAAGCTGTACAAATTAGCGCAACTAAACCATTATGTACTCAGGTGTGTTGCTACGCTGACACTTATAAACCTGATGTAATCTCAGGCACCCTTATAATATGCGAACATTAAAACTAATGTTTATAAGCGGGATAGAAGTTTCAAACAGCATGTGTTACCAAAGTTACAAACTGTTATATTGTTATGGGGCGGCTACACCTGCCCTGAATTTGTAACTGGCACAAGTCTGTAGGGGTCATTTAATAAGGCTGGTAATTGTAATTTACAATGACGATTAGATGTAACTGGCACAAGTCTGTAGGGGTCATTTAATAAGGCTGGTAATTGTAATTTACAATGACGATTAGATTGGAAACACAGCATATTTTGTTCTTGTTATCAATTTCCCATTGCTGTCTGTTTAAAATAAGATTTGACGCATACCTACTGACGCTTACTGGAATGAACTGGAACATCAGAGGAACGTCATATTTCTTGGATTAAAATTTGCTCAGAATCATAATTACGTTCTTGTGTCAGATTTATCTGTTTTTTTTTTATATTCTTGTACGTTGGAATTTTTGACAGTAGCAAGCTTTGTAACAAGTAACAATCGCGAAAATCCTAAATAGGGTCGGCTCAACGCACATCTAGACCTAAAAGTCTAGCACCATTTTTTTGGCACCAGTCGGTGTATGTCTCTTTCAACTCAAAGGATAGTCTTGTTTTGTTAGCTTTCTCGTATGTATAAACAAGCAAATAATAAACAAACAACTAATCTAAACCTTTGTCCCGACTTTTCTATTCATCTGTGAAAAAAATCAAAAGAAAATATTGATAAAGGTACCGGGACCGTTTTTGTTCTTTGCATTTGTATAGTTAATTGATTTCCGGTTCAGCAGATTTGGTTATATCGCCAGCAAATCCACGTAACCATTTGAGGGACCAACTTATACTGATTTTTTACACAAATATTAAGAGAATCTAATATAGATTGAACTTTTAAATTGATAGGTGGATTTGCTGGCGATAATTCAAGCACTTAGGCTGCTTTTAAACACGCCATTGCAGCTCTATGTGAAAATAAAATCTATCTATGTGACTGTGTAGACCTCTATGCATCGGCGTAATGCAAACTATGTCTTTAACTGTGAAAAAAAGCCTTTTAAAGATGGCAAAAACCAAAAACAAGTTAAAATATTTACTATACCTACTTGTATATTTTTAAGGATAATTTTAAGTAAAGCTACGGCATTTCGCCGACTGACCAGTTAAGGATTTTCCCAGCAATAATTTCATTCAAATCAAATAATTTGACTAACAAATTGCTTCCCTTATCAATTGATTCGTTTATCCGGACGATGAACCCTGGTGTCAAAGCTTTTCCAACCTCCTAAATAGGTAACTCTGACGAAAACTTTTAGAAAAAAAACTGACAGAAGGTAATTAAGTGGCAAATATAGATAGGTAATATTGGTATTAAGTAGTAAGAAGAAATATTGCAGTATCTCTATGTAGCTGAACACTAACAAGGTATCAAGGTGTTTCTACTCGTTATTATGATAAATTTTTACTATGGGACCACCTGCGAATTTGCAAAATAAAATTTGAATGTTCCATAGAAAAATTCATACCTACTCAGCAAAAATGTATGGAAAAATCAAATAAAAATTTTAGATTTCTCTGATGGCCCCATAGTAAAAGTTGTTCAGAATCACCACTAGCCCTGTAGAAGCGAAAAGATTTCACTTCACATGGCCCTTGCTTCGTGCTAGTATAGCGACCGTCATTAAAGTGATTAAAGACAGAAGCCAGGACTTACTTAAACGCGCCATTCCAAGGGCGAACCATCGTTTCGCGATCAGGTGGTCCATTCTGCAAACTCTACAACCAGCAACAATAACACGAAATGGTAACAATAATATCACAAAGAGGTATATAGAGTGAAATTTTTACTAGTGACCGATAGCGAAAACTCAGAACCGGCCGGTGATAACGAACAGCTTTCCCCAAAGAAATGTAAAAAAAAAATACTTTCTATACTAGTATGAGAGGTCCAATTTTTTTCATATGGCGATCTATATTCCTTGGGAAAAGTTGTTCCTTATCACCAGCCGGTTCTGAGTTTTCGCTATCGGTCACTAGTAAAATTTCACATAGTATGGCAAGTGTGGATGGGAACATTGGAGGAGGAAGGCCTCGACGGACGTACCTCGATCAAATCGCGGACGTGCTAAAGAAAGGTCAGGTCAAGAGTACCCTAAACCCTAAACCGATGAGCGTGCATGAAAAGATTGATTAATGTAGAGGAGGCGAAAGAAGTATGCTAGGATCGTAGTAAGTGGAAGGAAGTAGTCTCTGCTAACCCCTCCTGATTACAGTGGCAGTCAACGGTGAATAACGTAATAGTAAACATAATAGATTGGATGAATGATAATAATCTCATAGTAAATTTAGATAAAACTAAAATAATGCAATTCCGCTCTTATAATGCCAGTAAGATCCCTCTTAACATCTCGTATAATAACTCCGAAATAGAACAAGTGAATAAATATAAATTCTTGGGTTTTACGATCGATGAGCATATTAACTGGAAAAGCCATGTCGATGATTTGTGCAGCAGGTTGAGCCGCTTTGTTTTCGCGCTTAGAAAATTGAGAAACAATGTGTCGCAGGAAGCTGCGTTATCCGCATATCACGGCTATGTTGCGTCAGTGCTCCGTTATGGAGTAATATTGTGGGGTAACTCAGTTGATTATGACCGTGCATTTAAAGTCCAAAAGAGGTGCGTTCGTTCAATTTGTAACGCTTGGTTCAGAGACTCATGCAAACCCTTGTTTAAAACATTAAAAATTTTACCACTTCCGTGCATGTACATTTACGAAATATGTGTTTTTGTTAAACAACATCCAAATTTTTATACACTCCTCAGAGATGTCCAAAAAAGACACCTGCGTTCTATGTATGTACATTTGCTGCATCAACCAACTAGTCGCACTGATATTTATAAGAAAAATGTTTACAACATGACCATTGTACTGTATAATATTCTGCCAAATGATATTAAATTAACTGATAGTTTAAACATATTTAAATCAAAATTATTTAATTGGTTATTAACAAATTGTTTTTACAGTGTTAGAGAATACATGAACCATGTTTGACATTATTTTATTATTGTACTCAACTATTTATGACATAATCCTTCTTTTGACATTTTATCTCGCACTTCTAGTTTTATTTTATTTTGTTTTCTAATTTAATAATAATAATATATCTTTTTTACATCGTTGACATTGTTAATGAAAATTTGCACGCTTGAAGCAAGCAGAATACTGTACTGGACTTTAATTTAAGATCGCATTATGTATTGACATGTATTCTTGCAAATAAAATATATCTATTTCTATTTCTATTTCTGAAAAGAGGCGTGATTTAGGCGAAGTCTGACAACCTGTCACTATGGTGATACACAGTATTCTGACTGACTCTCACAATATTGTGAGACGTAGTGTAAATGGTCGTTTTGTACAGCCATTTAGGTGTAGGTATCTTCATCTAGAATCGAATAACCACGAATCTCTGATTCATGAAAACAAACTCGGACCACTGATAGTCTAAGCGGGTACGGTCAAATATCACCCGGAAGCTGTTTTGCCGGCACAGTTGATGCCACTTTGCTCAGTGATACTAGAGACCATTGTGAATGATTTAATCCGAGGAAATGAAAAATCCATCCACTGGATTTCAAGATGGCGGACCTTCGTTTTTTTGTATGGCACTAAGAAAAAAATTCTTCTGGAGACCATCGTGTGGGGTATCAAATGAAAGCGCTACACGAGACGATTATAAAAATACTAGCTGGTGCCCGCGACTTCGTACGCAAGGTGTTAGAGGCTTTGTGTTAGTTATATTATATCTACATGTTGTTACACTGTTAATCAGTGATTTTGAAATCAGCCATAAGTTAAATGTGCGGCTAGGGCTGAGTCAAATTTCGTCGGGTGTGCGAACTAAGAATAGGTCTTCTCTTCTTCCTTGGGTGGGATTCCTGCGCTGCTCGCAGACTGGTAATCAGCTCCACTCTTGCTGTGCCTACAAATGGCATCAAATGTGAAACTTAAAGATATTATTGTACCATTTGAAGGCAAATAAATAAGTATATGAGTATGAGTATCAGTATCCCCAGGACTAAAAGATCTTATACATAATCTTAGAAGCCCGAGACTCAGTGCGGCGCTTGCGATGAATTGGTAATCGTGTTGATCATGTTCTTTGCTAACTTATGTTTACCAGGATGGTGATTGTGCGACTGCTCTATTGCGCTAAGGGCTTATCCGGGACTTACATCGCGTTTTGGGTTAGAGGACAGGGAAATATAGCCTGATTCTTCAGAAGTTTTACATCCATGCTTCTTGAAGCACTCAAAGGAACGAATTAACCTCATCACCTTAGCTAATTTTGTTAAGCTTGCCATAATTTAATGGTTTACTTGTAACCGATTATTTCTATAAAATCCTAGCATCGTTAGACTGACAGCCTTTCGGATACTTAGGTACACGTTCCCAAATGATTATCTCTCTGACCGATTTTGGCCATGGCGACGACTTCTACTACTAATCAAGTCGACACTGATTCGACTGTTGGTGGTTTTGTATCCTACATCGTAGTCAATTAGGTCAGTTGCACAGGATATATTAAGGTGCACAGACGTTTGCGCAAACGCAAGTGACGACACTTAGTCGTCCTCCTCCTTGATTCAGTGGAACGGAGAAAAGCTACGACTGACGAAGAGGTCGGATGCAGTGTCTGGCCGACAGTAACTGCAAGCGCCCTCTACCTTCGCCCCAGGTTGTCCAATTTACCTTGCTGAGTCGCCGAGTCCACCAAGCCCATTGGCACTATCTGCATTGGGTTACCTTTTTCGCCGAAACAGATTTTGTTGGTTCTAGGAGAGAAGGGAAAGTAGGAACAGGAGTGGAAAGGAATGTGGTGAGTTTGGGACAGGAACACAGGTAGTAAGCTCTGTGATTCTAATGGAAGGTACTTAAACATAGGCTTCCGCTTGGGAAGCCGAAGTTGCGTACCTACTCGTATACCACATCCAAACTTTTGATCCAGAAGCTGAGATATAATAAGGTACCCCTGGCTGACGCAGACATATTACGCTGGTGTATAGTTTTTTTTTGTTTTTCTAGTTATTTGCACCAAATCTATAGCCAATTTGGCCAAAAAACAGCTGCTTTCAATTTAACTTGTAACTATTAGAAGAAGAAAAACGACTACGCAGACATACACACTTAAAGGTTTTTTCTTTATGTGTCATTATCAGTTTATATCCTTATATCCTATCCTTATCGATGACCCGGGGTCAGGCGCGAGTGTCTGGTAATAAATCGTGCGGCAGACTCCTGCACCCGACCTGGCTCCGCACGTATCGACCCGTCGTTCCTGTGGAGTCAGCCAGGAAGGCCGAGAGGGTGGCGCAGGTCCTGGGCAGCCCTGCGTTTTCCATAATTCCGTCCCAGGTAATGCAGTGTCTGTAGAGAGCGTGCAGCGGGAGCCATGCCACTCCCGTATCGGCCTATACATCCATGAAAAATCTTGCCTCAGACACTGAATAAATCGTCTGACACAGACGTATGTGGCCAATGATGATGATGATCGATGACCCGCTGCAATGTAAACCGCCGCTGTTTTTGGAGACAGCTAGACATGTAGCTACTTATAATACAAACTTTCTGCAATATAACGTTAAGACGTTAGAACTACTTAAACAAATAACAAAATCTCAGTCAATGATAATTTACCTATATAAAAAAGTTACGTTCATACACGTATCACGGTATTATCCCTTGCATGGTAGGAAAAAGGCTAACACCAACATTGCTCTTGTAATTGACAACACGTAATTATTAAATGAAATACATACTTTGTATGTAGTTAGTTATGCTCGTTTTCGGGCATCAGCAACTATATATTCTGGTATCGAAAACACTGGCTCATCTATAGCTCTTGCTGTTATTTTCACCTTTCACTCTCTTGTTACTACCATAACATCCTACTATAACAGCAACAATAAAGTTCACTAACTGAACAGGGCCTCCCTCTTATAGTAGGGGGGTATGTGCCATACTCACCAAGCTTGGCAGGCGGGTTGGTAAGCGCAATGCAAAATGTTGCAATGCTATAGCAAAATTCATCCAGGGATTGAACCCCCTGGATGAATTTATCCCTTAGTTGCCTCATACAACACCTACGGGAAAGATATGGGGTGATGACATTCTAAGCCGACATCACACGGTAACATAACATAACCATCAACAATACCCGCATAGACACTACACCTAGCTTTTTAATCTACCAAGCATTCGTACCTATCCACGTAGGTTCTTATACTAATTTTCCCAAAGCAAACATGTACTACAAATTAATCTTTAGAACAAATATCTCGAAACAGAAACATTTAATCAATTTTGTTTCTAAGAAACCTGCACTTATTTTTGAAAGACCTATTCAACGATACCTCACTCAATAAGATAGACTGTAAAAAACTTTGTTCCGTTTTCCCGTGGGAATGAGAGATTTTCCCGGAGTAAAATGTGTCCTAAATGTTGACCCGAGTAATAAGCTACCACGATACAAAATTTGGTAACAAACTGCTCAGTACTTTTTGAGTTAAAGAATAACAACCAAACAGACAGACAGACAGACAGACAGACAGACAGACAGACAGACAGACAAACAGACAAAAATTTTTTTAGCTATTGTTTTGAGATCTTTATCTTAAACATAATCCAAAACAAAAATCCTTTTTTGAATCTATTTCATGTACAGACTTTGTACTTGTTACTGTTTTATATATCGTTGTAATACATTTCAGTTGCCCTTTTAGAAAAAAATCATGTTACATTTTCAAAAGTAGTCAAAACATGCCAAGTTTGAGGTCCAGTAGGTACAAAACGGCTGACATAAAGTTTGTTAAAAGTATGCCAAATGATCTACCACATCCTTAAAACTAACGTCAGGAAAGGAATTTCGAAAACAATAAGATTTAATGTATATTTTGCAATAGAAAGTAGATCATTGGGAACTGCAGTAGGTTAGTAAGAATTGCTTGTGCGCCTCCAAAAATGTTTTTAGATCCAATTCTTCTCATGATTGCTTTTATACTCAAAGCTAGATAATGATGTGCTGGATCATTTTGAATCTGCGGGCACGGTTGTGCCCCCGCCAAGACGAGTAAAAAGCGGTTTTGCCATATGTATCTACCTATCTTGTTTTTCTATACTCATGAATGCTATCTCACTTCTTAAGCTGCTTTAACAAATTTCTTGTTAGAAATAAGTAGTGCTTGTTGTGTCATTTTATTTTTGTATTTGTTCTGTGTTTGCTGTTGTGTTTAATAAATGGTTAAATTGAATAAAAATGTTTCCCTCGAAACAGTTCAGGCCAGTTTCGACACCTGTCTTATGATATTTTGGATGACATTTGAATCCTGAGTTTTGAAAACCCAAACAGTCATTAAATAAACATCACAAATTTTAAATTTTATTCAATTCCTTTGAATCTGTTAGGCCGACCATCAAACTTTTAAAGCACTTTTAGACGACATGTATCTATATGAATGAAGTGATTTCAAAAAGCGACGTATGTAAAGATATGAGTTACCATCAAAACATAACTTAAATCTGTTTTATTTTTATTTTATAAAACAAACAGTTCAAAATGTTTAAAACGGGTGTTTTTTGTTCCTTTTGTTTTCTTTTTATTTAGTTATTATCCATTTTTGATTGATTAAGCCTGTTATACACTCACCGGCACAACTAATCGGCCACCTGCATTAGCATGAAATACTTTTTAATATTTATAACATTGATAATTACAGTTAATATAAGTTGTAAATTAGTTAATTTATATTATTATCTATTACTATTTACATTTCGTATTTTATTAGATAAATATATATTTTTATATTTATATTTCTAATCAACATGAAATATACCATTACAGATTGGTGGCCGATTAGTTGTGCCGGTGAGTATATTTCTATTTCAGACTTTTTAAAAAACTGCATGACAAAAATTGATCTTAATTTAATACATCTTGTATGTTAAGATGTTCATTTTAAGTAGGGAAAATACCTAAAGTTCTATAAAAATAAGGGGAATGCCCAAAACATATATCAAAATGATCATTCATTTCATCGGGAAAGTCCTGGGATTTCCCGTTTACCGTTGGAGTGTATAAATAAAGCGGATTTTATTTTTGATTCTTCTTTTCACGTTCGGTAGTTGCTATCACCAGTTAGTATTGCTATAGTAATTTATAACCGGATATGTTTGAAAAACTACTTAATAATTGTACAAAAAATGTTTTAGGTTGATTTAATACAACAAATATGAAAAAAAATACAATTTTCATATATTTTTGCAATTAAAATTTGTTTTAAATTATGTTTTTTCTATAACGTTTTAAACATAGTCTAAAACATGTTTTAAACAATGTTTTAAAACACTGAATAAAAAACATCGTTTTATTTAGAACTGTTTAAAACACTGTTTAAAACACATGGTTAAAACACTGTTTAACACACATGTTTAAAACACATGTTTTAAACACATTGTTTAAATCATGCCAACCCTGCCTCTACCGTAAAAAAATGTGAGATTTTCGTAAATAAAATATTGACCTAGAGTACTGTCGTTCCAATAGGCCAAATTTGACAGCTTTCAAACCCACACTAAAAGATTTTTACAGCAAAATTTGTTACAGCAGACCTACAGAAGTGAGATTTCACGATTTAACGAGTAGAGAAATCATGGTAGATACATATGGCAAATCCGCTTTTTACTCGACTTGGCGGGGGCACAACCGTGCCCGCAGATTCATAATGATCCAGCACATCATTATCTAGCTTTGAGTATAAAAGCAATCATCAGAAGAATTGGATTTAAAACATTTTTGGAGGCGCACAAGCAATTCTTACTAACCTACTGCAGTTCCCAATGATCTACTCTCTATTACAAAATATACATTAAATCTTATTATTTACAAAATTTCTTTCCTGACGTTAATTTTAAGGATATGGTGGAACATTTGGCATACTTTTAACAAACTTTATGTCAGCCGTTTTGTACCTACTGGACCTCAAACTTGGCATGTTTTGACTACTTTTGAAAATGTAACTTGATTTTTTTCTAAAAGGGCAACTGAAATGTATTACAACGATATATTTTTGAAATCGACTCGTGTAGCGCTTTCATTTGATACCCGACACGATGGTCTCCAGAAGAATTATTTTTTTAGTGCCATACAAAACAACGAAGGTCCGCCATCTTGAAATCCAGTGGATGGATTTTTCATTTCCTCGGATGGAATCATTCACAATGGTCCCTAGTATCGCTGAGCGAAGCGGCATCAACTGTGCCGGCAAAACAGTATTTTTTTGCTAAGGACCATGACTATGAAGGCAGTTAGCAGCCTAAACATTGAAAGGAGAGGCCGTCCACCACAGCGGTTTCGGTCAATTGAACCAGCTAATTGGTCGAAAATTAGTTCCTAATCTGTGGTGAGTCGCACACATGACCAGCACACATTCGTGACAGCCACCATACAAAAGACAGCCAGTGGTAGCCACAATTTGATACAGCGACGCCATAAAATAGAGAGCTGACAAAGGATTTTTGCGACTGTCATTTTCTTTCATAGCCAGGGTTGCTACTGTCAACAATCTCAAAGTATAAGAATATCAAAACATTAAAATCTGAATAAAAAAACATCATAATGATTCTCAGACAATTTTAATCCAAGAAATATGACGTTTGTGGCAACCAATTTCTTTGATTCCCGTGAGATTCCGGTTATTTCCAGTAGGTAAGTCAGTAAGCGTCAAAATCTTCGGTAGTACTGAGTGAGCCATCTGTATAGGCGCCGCGTGCGCCGTTTCCCTGCATGAAATGTCGTAAACTCCTTTTGTAAAAAAACCGTATCCGGCAAAACACCATAAAAACAAATAGTACGTGTGTAAGCCTCTCTATGCGTAGTCAAACTTGCGGTACCGCAATCTCAGATTAGAATCCATCCTGATTCGGTCCGGCCGATTAGACTTTGCCAATCTACACTGTGTAACCATTATCTGGATAGTAGTGGATAGCTATTCGATCGAACGAGCTAGTTTCTGAGTACTTTATCATGTAGGATCACTGGACAAGACTTTAGTGTTTCTTCAGCTGAATGGTACTTTAGATATCAGCATATCAGCAACACATCTAGCTCACCCTTTCAAGAATCAATATAATAGGTACTACCACAACAGTTCACTGCTGGGCATAGACCTTCCTCAATTGGGGGCAATACCCATAATCACCACGCTTGGCAGGCGGATTAGTGAGCGCAAGGTGTAGTACGAGTAGATATTCACAGAGAACGCTGCTGTGCATTCCCTGGATTCAACATTAGTCGCCTTTTACGACACCCACGGGTAGAATTGGGGTGATGCTATTGTAAGCTGACACCACACGGCAATAGTACTAGGTTTTCTTAAATATTTAAACTGAAAAAATCTAGTTTTAATCGATCCTTAATGCACCCCTGAAAGTATGGCCATAAGGCACCGACCTATTTAAACCTACCCATTTAAGGTTCCAACTTATACTGGTTTCTCATACAAATAGTAAGAAAAGCCAGAATAAGTTTGTCTTTTAAATGATTAGTACGATTTGCTGGTGATAGAAAGAAGGTACTACCTACAAATGCAAAGGCGGGTAACTAAAGCACAAATTAGGGAAACGGCGCGCGGGGTCACAAAAGTGCGTCAGAATAGGTATAGTGTTCGATTCAAAATTCCATAAAAAATGGTGAGAAAAATGTTAACTGAAACCCGTCCGTCTTCTTCACAGACAAATGAAACCTTTTTCAGCGAATGTCATTTTTTTGCTCTGTGGTCTTCTTAGTTCTTGCAATCGAAAATTCAGTACTGTCAAATGAATATGACAACTCCTCTTGCGAAAATTTCCACAACAGAAACACAACTAAATATTTTGCGTTTTAAAAAATGAAGTTGTTATAAACATAACAATAGGATTAACGTTTCTTTCTTGTTTTCACAAGCACTTACTCAAGTCTGTTAAACATTTCCGAAGTATTGTCCATTCGCAAAGAATTTCTAGGAATAATTCACGGAAAATTTTTGCCCTTTTTATTTGTTGTTTTTTTCAAAACATCCGACTCGTTTCGTTTTCTAATGTTTACCCGACCTGTCAGGAACGTCGGTGCAGACGGAAACTTTTTTGTTTTTTTACGTAAACAAAATGACTGGCCGATTTTGTTTCGTGAGGTGAGAAACTCGAAAGCATAAAAAAGAAAACATTTAGCGAAAAACGCGCAATGATTTGCTTGTTTTGCTTCGTTTGATGTTGAACTGCTGAAATACAGGGTGTAAGGCGCTGTATGCACAGCGAATTTTATTCGGGTACCGAGATATGTTATTTTGTATATTGTATGAAAAAACAAGGGGTACTTTTTCCGTTTCAGTGCATGCCAGCTTCCGACATAAGATTCAGTTACAAAAAAGTGAGAAAAAAATCACGCGTAATAAAATCGCTATGCGGATAGCACCTATGAAACGGTGTACAGAAAACTTTGCACGCATGGTTAGACCATGAAACTGAATATGGGAAGTCGAATTTTTTTAGTTATCTCAATTAACAAGTTCCACTGGGATAGTTGTTCAGTTTCATGGTCTGATTACGCCTGCAAAGTTATCGTTTCACCGTCCCTTAGACCCTGTATCCAAGACGAAAACTTTCTTGGACAAAATTGATCATTATTACGATATGAGTTCATAAAAGATTCTTGAAGCAAGAAAAGCTTATGAGAATTATTACAAATTTCCTTCCTTTTCGCTTGTAAAGAAATTTTGCACAATCAAATGCTTACACACGATTCACACATGCGTAATTGCGTATCTATACATTTCCAAGAAACCTCTACGTCGTAGCCTTCCACAGTATAAATTAAAAGAGCATACAAACAAAAACATCAGATACTTTTACGTAAAGCATAGCACATTAACATTGAAAGCTCCTGGAATTGAGCTCAAAATAGACACAATCGACACAATCGACACAAAAACACTGTCACTATCATTTATCGGGTCTTTTGTCAACTTGGTGTCCCCCCACATGTTATGATGACGATATTAAATAAAATTCCCTTAGTGTTTTTTTTTTCTTAACACGCTATCTAATGCAGAGTTTTCCAATAAGCTTTAAAATCTCAGATGTCATTTAATATGAATGCACAACAAATAGGTATATAAAAAATGAAAGTATACGCGACTTGATTTTCGATTGTTCTTATGCGTTGGGGCTTCTGACAGAAATATCAGCTAAATCTGCGATGAAAAGTCGAAAACAATAAAATAGGACACTAAGGGATACTAATACTTACATGGGTTCCGGCTTTTGATTAACTTTGGTTTTCACAGTTTTTATACACTTTAGAACTCGCGTTCTATGTCCACTACATTCGACCGAGGATTATTATTATTAATAGCCTATAGTGTCCCACTGCTGGGCAAAGGCCTCCCCTTCCTTCTTCCACTTATCTCTGTCTTGTGCAAGCACCCACCAGTCTTTGTGGTAGGCATTGAGATCGTCACACCATCGTTTGCGGGGTCGACCTCGTCGACGATTGCCATCATGAGGTCTCCACTCTGTAACGATCCTAGCCCACCGTTCTGGGTGCATCCGGCTGACGTGTCCTGACCAGTCCCATTTAAGTTTAGCTGATTTGCGCCCTACGTCAGCTATACCTGTTTTGGAACGCAGGGTGGTGTTTCTAATGCGGTCTATTCGCTTGACACCTAGAATGCTGCGTTCCATGGCTCTTTGACAAACCTTGAGTTTGGACTTCTGGTTTTCTGTGAGTGACCACGTTTGGGCACCGTAGGTTAGGACGGGCAGAATACACATGTCGATGAGCTTTCGCTTTAAGGAAAGTGGAAGGTCACCCTTTAAGAACTGTTTTAAGGACCAGAAGCTCTTCCAGGCGTTTTCGACACGGCGATCGATTTCCTTCTCTTGCCTGTTCTCGAAGGAGACTATCTGGCCCAAATACGTGTATTCATCGACATAGTGTATATCTTGTCCGTCAACCTCGACCCTACGTTTCGTGCTGTTTGTCATCACTTGTGTCTTCGACATATTCATCCTAAGTCCAACCTCAAGGCTTGCCGTGCTCAGTTCTTGGAGCATTAGTTGGAGCTCAGCAGCATTGGACGCAAACAAGACTATATCGTCGGCAAATCTTAAATTGGTGAGTCTATTTTCGCCCACAACGATTCCTTTTGACTGCCAAGATAAGGACAGTTTTCTAAAAACTTCCTCCAGTGTACATGTGAATAGGTTTGGGGAGAGGGGGTCACCCTGTTTGACGCCTTTCTCTATTCTGAATTCAGGACCTGGAGTGGAAAGTTTGATGGAGGCTGTACTGGTTTCGTAGATCAACTCCAATAGATTTATGTATGTCTCGTTTATTTCTTGCTTGCGCAAGGATGTAAATATGGCAGAGTGTTTGAGACTATCAAATGCCTTGGAGTAATCCACGAAGGCCAGATACAGTGGTTTGTGGAATTCGTTGTGTTTTTCTATGATTTGATTAACTGTATGGAGGTGGTCTGAAGTAGAGAAGGAAGGTCGAAATCCGGCTTGTTCGGGTGGCTGGTTTTTATCCAGCTGACCTTTGATGCGATTCTGGATGACTTTACTGAATAGCTTGTAAACGTGCGACATCAAACTTATGGGCCTGTAGTTGTTAACGTCTGCCTTGTCGCCCTTCTTATGTAAAAGAATGATGTGAGATTTTGTGAATTCCACTGGTATTCTACCGGAATACAATATACTGTTGAAAAGGTTTGTGATTTGTGGCAGTAGTATCTGTTTTCCTAATTTGAGAGCTTCTGTGCTGATGCCATCGTCTCCTGGACTCTTGTTGTATTTCATATTCTTAAGTGCTCGGTTTACTTCCAAACCGGTGAATGGAGAGATGTCATCCGCACAGGAGTACTCGCTGGAGCAGCAGTCTCGTGACGAGTCTGAATACAAGTTTCTATAAAAGTGTGTGCAAATGTCTGTGACTTTGTCACGGCTGTTTTGTTTTATTCCATCCTCGTCACGAAGACTGTTGATCCACGTTCTACCCTTCGATATACCCTGCTTTGCGGCTCTGAGAGATTTGCCCTGTTCAAGGGCCGTCTGGACCAGGTCAGTGTTATATTTCCGAATATCTTTTCTAATGGATCGTTTGACTGCTCTGTCCAAAGATCTGTAGTCGGCTGAGGTTATACCGGAAGTTGATCGCTTGTCGATAAGTTGTAGTGTTTTACCCGTTAGTCTATTGTTTTTTGGCTTTGTTTGTTTGATTTTATTTGATGCAATTTTAATACTATTTTTTATATTATCATATTGTGATTGGGGATCTTCTGTGTCTAAATTTAGTTCATTGAAGCTATTTTTTAATTCTAAGTTAAACAGATCGATATTTCTCACAATAATTTCTTTAGAAAGTTTTTTGATTTGATTTTTAAATTGTTGCTGGCGTAAAAGCCTAAAATTGAAGTGCAATTTAATTCAAAGTGGACGATGGTCACTGCTAAATTTGATTTTATTAATTATCCCTACATCGTTCACTATGGATTTGTTAGAAACAAGAGCGTAGTCTACTTCGTTTTTTGTTTGGCCATCGGGTGAAACCCACGTCCAACGACGCTGCGGCTTTTTGTAGAAGAAAGTATTTCCGACGCTTAGACTTTGACCAAAGGCGAACTGGATTAGTCTGAAACCACGTTCATTGCGAGAGCCGCTGCCAAAAGGGCCAATGATGTCTCTGTTGTCTCGATCATGGCGTTTCCCTATTTTGGCATTGAAGTCGCCAATGACGATATTCCACGTGCCTCGATTTTCGTCGCAAGCCTTGTTTAAAAGGTCGTAATATTCTTCCACATCGTCGTCGCTATATGCTGATGTTGGTGCGTATGCTTGGACAATAGTGAGAATTTTATTGTGAGAAAGTCGGAACTTTAACACGGCAACTCTCTCAGAGTATCCCTTGAATTCAATAATATTATTTTTCCATTTTTTAGCCACCAAGAAACCCACACCATGCTGGCCACCGGCGACTCCAAAATGGAAAAATATACTACTGTCTCTCTCTTCTGTGCATTCTCCCTCTCTTCTTACTTCTGATAGACCGACCGAGGATAGGACATACAAAAAAATCTTCGCGCTATTCCGCACCTTGGTAATTGTCATCAATTTTAATACAGCTCATTTCCTTATACTGTGGCAGCGTGGCCTAACAAAGTCAATCTGGAAATCTCTAATTACTGAAGTTTTCAGAGTACTCGTGGAGAGCTTCGAGTTTAATGGCTCCCCACTCGATTATAATCTTAGGACAAGGTTATTTAGACACGTTCATTGCGTTGTCTAATTTGAATTCGTCGAACAGTGTATTTACCTACTTAATGGATAAATTAGAATTCGCGGAAGTAGAATTTGCTATTGACATCACAGAAAAACAAGAAGTAGGCGCTCTTTACAGCTTCCTTGAAAAAAGAGATGGAAAAGAGAGATTACGATTGCGACAGATAGAATACCTAAACAGGATCTTCATTTTCATAGGCAAAAAGATGGCAAGATTAAAAAACTATTTTTAAATTATTTCTACGAGGTAGAAAGTAAACACATACCTAAACCTACATTTTACGAAGATTTTTCATCAGTAGAAACATAAATTAGGAAAACGGCGCGTTTACCTATACCAGGATTTCTACTAGCCGCCCCCGCCTAGTAGAAACTCATATTATCATACGAAAACAACGATGCATACATAAAAAATTTCGCGGCCGATTATCGAAGTGTACGAATATGACATCAAATAGATATTTGCTTAGCTGCCATCATATTTCTATTACCCTGAAACATTTGTATCTAACACAAAGAAAAAGAAACCCATGTCCCAATTTATTTACTGGAATAAGCTCAGGAAGCCATTTATTTCATGTCCTGACTTTTCGGGAGGAAGTACCCCTAAATCTGATTGTATGCCCTAAATTACATATGCCCTGTGAGTTACCTATTCTGTTTACATACAGGTTTAAATACACATTCAATAAAACAGCCTTAGGACTGGCACATTTGTAACAACATTTAGCGTCGGGTCCAGCTAAATTGAACATGAACTGTATCGTAGCGTATGTAATTGTAATCGAATTAAAGTCGAAATTGGCTGGCATGGCTGCGGATTCCACGTGAGTATTGCCGCGAATAGACCAAAATTCACTTTATCGTATTACAACACCTTAATATTCTATCAAGAGGGATTTGCCATACTCATTAGGTACGCCTGCAGGCGGTTTGGCGAGTTTGGTGTCCCACACGAAAAGAAGAAGAAGAAGTGCAAAATGTTTAATTCACAGGAAACGCTTTTGCCCATGCCCTTGATAATTACCTCTTAGTCGCTTTTTAAGACACCCTCGGGTAGCATTGGTGTGATGCTATTTTAAGCCAGCATCACACAAGGCATACGAGACAGATATTATTTTTTGCTACTATACTTGAGAAGATTACTCGCCGCAGTTGCCGGCCGGTATGTACCTATGGCGATTCCTTTTCTACTTGGTAGTAAACTCAAGTTGGAAAGGGAGCGTCATGCCAACCTCACGTCATGGCTGCAGCTACGTGCGGCTGCGATCGGCCTTACATGACGAAGTTGCAATTTAAGACTGATGGATCCGCATTTTGATAGCGGTATAGCTACACGTGGTAGCCAGTTGAATTTTATTGATTCCACAGCTCATTACATCATTCTTTAAGTCGGTGACCCACACTATGACCACAAAATATAGAGTTTACAGAAGGATCACTCGACCCTCGATTTAGTATTTTTACGATTGTCACTTGTTATATAGCCAGGATTGCTAGATTCAATACGATGACTAAAATACAGCTAAATGTGATTCAAGAACGTCATAATATGATTCTGAGCCTATTTCAAATAAGTAATACTTATATGATGTTCTAGACAAACATCGTCTTAGTTACCTTGAGTTACGCTAAGATTCCAGTTCATTCCAGTAAACGTCTAGTACCCACTCAGTACTAATTTTTGGCGGTAGCTACACATGCACTTAACACATACAGGGTTATTTTTTAGTCAGTGTGCAAACTTTGCAGGATGTTTCTCGTGATTCTGAACAACTTTTACTATGGGGTCAGAGGCGAAATCTAAAAATAAATTTTTGTTGTTCCATACATTTTTGCGAATAGGTATGAATTTTTCTATGGAACATCCAAATTTTTTTTTGCGTATTTGCAGGTGGTCCCATAATAAAATTTGTTCAGAATTACGAGTAGAAACACCCTTCAAAGTTTGCGCACTGACTAAAAATAACCCAGTATTTGTAATTTTTAATAATAATACATGAAAGTTTCCGTGCACTTTTGAGTGCCACTAGCACAGGCTACTAGCAGATCTTCCCTTTCAGTGATATAATTCCAATTGCCAACTTACAGCTCACACAGAAACTGTATGGACATACCAGCTTTGAGGCTGCAATAGGAGCATACAAGGTAGAGGCATAAATACTCAGAGACAGCTTAGAGGATTTATCGTGCAAGTGATACACTACCTGCATACAACTCAGCCGATGTTTTAAGGGATCAGCTTATTCTGGTTTGACACAATAATTGATGGAAAACCAGTATACCTTGATCTTTGGAATGAGTTACTCGATATGCTGTTTTATGACAAATTCTTTGCACTCAAAGCTAGTAAGAATGTCTTTGTTGTACTGAAATTGGCAACTTGTACCTCACACAGGAACTGTATGGATATAGCTTTGCAGCAGCAATAGGACCATACAAGACAGGCATCACTCACAAGCAGCTAAGAGGATTTATCATGCAAGTGATAGTCGAAGTATCCACCTGTACCTATTGCTTTCATGCCTAGATGTAGGCAATTGCATAGGTAGGTTTATTGCAATAGAAGATCTCTTCCTTCAGTGGTATAATCCCTATTGTCAGCTTGACGTACGTACGTACGTCAAACAATATGGAGCAGCTTTGAGTAGCAAACCATTTAAGGGGTCAATTTATACCAGTTATTCATAATGTACAGTATGGAAAACCAGTTTTAAGTTGGTCCTTCAAGTTAATAGGTGACTATCAAAATACATCGATGAACTTTTTCAATACTGATGTGAGCTGAAATGCCAACTTGTAGGTACCTCACACAGGATTTACCCCTTGTGGGGTAGGCAGAGCGTCAACGACCGTAAAAGTACGGTCATTATCGCCACGTCTGACACATATTTGAGGGCCGTTTTAGCTATTGTCGTGTATCGCTATAGTGACAGGTTGTCAGCCTGTCGCCTAAATTTGCAATACACATGATACCCTCGAGTCCTTTAGTCGCGTCTTACGACACCCACAGGACAGAAATGGGGTGATGCTATTCTAAGCCGGCATCACACAGCATCACACAGGAACGGACGGATAAACCACCTTTGAGGCAGCAATAGAACCATACAGGGCAGAGGCATAAATACTCAAAGACAGCTTAGACGATTTATCGAGGTGATACTGGAGTATCCATATCTGTACCTAGTGCTTTCAAACCCGGTTATAGGCAATTGTGTAGATATAGTTCATTGCAGAAGACAGAAGAAGATTAGGTTCATTGAAGAAGGTTAGGACTGGCACATTACTTATGTTTGGCGTAATCAGTTCTTATAGCCGAGAAGACCACTCGCTGCATTCGCAGCCGCTTGACCTATGACTGACGCGAGCGGCTGTTAATGCAGCTATAGGGGTAGTATGAAGGATGAAGGTAGGCCTCACGCGTCTGTCGCACCCTCGAACGCGGCGCCATACACTTTCATACTACGATATAGCCATATGACGAACTTGCATCTTTAAGTACAATCGACCAACATCATCATCTTCCTGGCCTTATCCCAATTACGTTACCTACTTGAGGTCAGCGCAAAATATTTTGTTTGAACACAAAATCATGTTGCAATAGGATTTGGCATAATTTTACGACCAGCTGCCTGCCTGTCGTCGACTCTCTTTGGGAATGCTATGGTAGGTGGTATTACCGCCACCTTACGGTTGACCATGGTCGGCAGATTTTATAAAAAGGCCAAGGTCAAAATCTTTACGTCGCCTTGGATAGGGGTGGCAGAATTCTTTGGCACAATCGACCAACATATCCTAACGAAACTAAAAACAATATTAGGAAAATAGTCAACTGAAAATATTAACTGCGCATCGTCCATAAACATTAAAGAACAAACACAAACAAAAGCATTGTAAAACTAAAACCGTTTATCCACAAAATATACCCATTTAGTTATTTGCTTTTATACTTTATCCGTCTAAAAATATTAATAGCTTCCGCGAAACACAGGCCAGAATAAATTCACGTGGACGAAAACAATTAAAAAAGTTCTGTTTTGTATTGTCGGCAATTTTCATAATTGGGAAAAGTAATTCATTTTCTACCCGTAGGTGCTGGTGAAACGGCTCCCATACAGGGTGTTAGAGACGGTGTAACGAAAATTTTGCAGGCGTGTTAAGACCATGAAACTGCATAACATTTCCCATAGAACATAATATGGTATATTCTATGGTTCTATTAGACGTAAAAAAAACAGCCTCCCACACTAAATTCACGATCAGCTGACTGACTTTGTATGAAAATTCAATTTCTTTTTCTCTTTTATATCCATATATGTAAATGGGGAAAAATGTTCAGTTTCGTGGTGTGAGCACACCTGCAAAGTTTTCGTTATACCGTTCCATACTCCCCGTGTAACAGCGACACTTCGCGATTACTATCATCGTTGACGATCACCAACTGGACTGAATCTCCCATACAAACTGACTCGCTCGGCTGGTGTCATTTGCATGTTTTTCATTTGTACGCCCAAAATTATTTTTCCTGTTTCGACCTATGTTCCTTGGGGAAAGTTGTTGAGTTTCGTAGGCTGGTTCTCCCCTTAAAATATTTTCAGTTGATTTTTTTACACATGTCTTTTTCCTATAAGACACCGAGTCGTCCAACCCGATGAACACCAGTGTCAGAGTTCTTCTACCGCCCACTAAGTAGATATAAGTAAACAGGCATCTGACATGGTTGAATTTTGACCGCCATCTAAGTATCATATCATCATAGGCAGCAACCGAGACTGACGGCTTAACGTGCGGAAGCACGAAACCATCTTTATTTTTCGCAATTAGGTGCAGCCTGTAATGCCCTAAACAGAGTGAAAACAAATTCACAAAGTGATAATTATAAACTTCGTGAGTGACCCACCGATAATCGAACCCGGAACTTTTATTGTCGCAGGCAGTCGTACTACCGCCACAAATTAGGGAAACTGCTCGCGAGGCGCCTTCACAGATGGCTCACTCCGACGGTTTTAACTGGAAATCAACCTCAGAGGAACTCAGGCTAACTAAGAAGGTGGTTGCTAAGAACGTCATATAATTATTAGATTAGAATTGGCTCAGAATGATATGACATTTTTGTATCAGATTTTGCTGTTTCAATATTCTTATACTGTGAGATTTTTGACAGTAGCAGCCCTGGCTATGTAAATAAATAGCGTTGAGTGAACCTTCTGTAAACTCTATATTTTGTGCTACCACTGAGCCACCTCAGTCGTCACCATTGATTGTGATTATTTAAATGTAGAATTTACATTTTTTCACTCTTGACGACTAATTGCCAATTTGAATTTGCTTTGCGTAGGTGTAAGGTTTCAATTAATGCTTAGTTACCAAGGGAATAATCAAGGTATAACCTTATTTCTAACAAATAACACAGAGGGTTAATACCGTAGTTTTTCGTGGGGTTTCGGCTTAGAATAGCATCAACCCATATCTTTCGTCTCTCTCTCTTCGTGTGGGACACCGAGTCGTTCAATGACCCGATGAACCCTGGTGGCAGGGTTTATTAACCGCCTACTGCAAGTAGCAGGCCTCTGACGTGGTTGTGTAACGACCGCCATCATATACAGCAACCGGGACCAACGGCATAACGTGCCTCTCACTAAGGTGATACACAGTCTTCTGAATCACTCTCAAACTTTTATAACCCGTGGTGTAAATGGTCATTTTTACAGCTGTTTATGCTCTGCCTACCCCGCATGGGACATGTGCGTGATATATGTATGTATGTAGGTTGTTCAGCTTACAGAACCTTACTAAACTAGAGTAAATCTTACAAACTACAACATTAACCTATCCTGAATCGAACTCGGGACATTGGGTTCCTTAGATCAACTTATACTACTAGGGCGGGGTATCAATGGCCATACAAAGATAGGAAGTATAGTCCATTCGCAGTCATAGTGTCATGAAATGACATGACCAGCCTAAGCGGGAGGAAGTTAAGCTGGTCACAATAATTAGATACCACGTGACCAACGTAACTTGGCCTCCCGCTTAGGCTGGTCACGACACTATTATTTTGAATGGACTATACCTACCAACTTTTTGTTCGTTCACCAAGCTTTGACCATTAATTTCTAAGAAATGTAACAATTAACAAAAAGCGGCTTTTGAGCTTTAAGGGCTGAAACAAATTAAGGGTCCATGTAATATTTTAATTAAGGGCTTTAAGCCCTTGTTAATTCCAGGCACTAGACCTTTGCATTGTTGAAAACGTTTGTTTCACGCCTTCGGTGTAATAAAGACCCTAATATGTTTACGAACGTGAGGATTTTTTTAAAAAGGACCCTTGTTGTAATGTTTGATTCTTTGGAAATAAATTCATACCTACAAAATAAATAACTAGATGAAGAGTAGTGGTTATATAAGCTGTATATAAGTATACATTTAGCCAAATCCTTTTGCAATATGATTTTGTGTTTAAACAAAACATGTTGCGCCCACCCCAAGTATTGAGATACCTAAGGGCAGGAAGATGATGATGATAAGTATTTACCTGCAAGAAATATTTTAAGGGCGTGTAATACTCACAAAACTAAACAACTATTATTGGAAACTCGAAAAATGAAAAAAAAGAGCAAATACTCCCATACAAAATGTTAAAAAATTTGTCACTTAGTAATTAAAGTCAATTTTTTTTTTCATTTTAGGATGTAAAGTTTTGGATAAAAGTTGCTCAGTTTTATGAGTAACTAGAACGTAGAACACGCCCCTAAAATAATTCATACTCAATTAACTTTAACCCTATATAAAAGCTCATAAAAATAGTTCAAGCATGTCCATGAAAACGTCCATGTAAAATGCTATACAAGATGACTCTACAGCTCTCATATCTATATTTCCATCATCTGTTATGCTCATGTTCATGGAATGGACCCTAAAATACTTATATCAGATATTTCTTGTACGAATTGCCAAAAACTAAAGTTCTGATCCGGGACGCGGAAGTTATAGTCCGTTTTCAATTATTGTCACATTTTACCCTATTAAAACTAATTAAACTTACCTCCGAACAAAACCACAAACAGCGTGGATACGACCAAAACTCTTCTTTGGGACATTTTTCCGGCACAACACTTCACAAAAGTTCAAACAAAAACTTCATCAAACTGGCTGACAACAAAACTGGCTGACAAAGCAGCTTTACATTTTTCAGAAGAAGAATAAACTACGGCGTTCGAATTTCAAAACAGTTCGTTCGTCCGGGAGTCGGCGGGTGGCGTACGCACGTGCGGCGCGGCGGGAGGTTGGGAGAGGACTGAGTGAGGGTATGAGTTGAGTGAAGTGAGGGAAGCGAAAAGGAATCACCTGACGCTTGACGCCGAAATCGGCCTTTCGTGGTGAAACCTCAGTTACAGCGTGTGGAACTCTCTTTGTAGTTTACATTTACTTCGATTTCAATTACTAAACAATTATTTATTTTAGTCATCACGCCATATTTCTCTACATAAGGTGTAAAATAATTTAACTGCAAATATGTCAACGGTAAACGAGTGCATAACACTGAATAACTTTCCCCGAATAACATAGGTCGAAATATGAAAAAAAAATTGACCTTCTGTACAAAATACTCAGGTAGTCAAGTTTATATTTGTTAGAGGAAAACTTCTGGGTGGGAAAAGTAAAATTCCTCCAAAAATATGTATATTCTGTTGGGATTTAGTGCAATATAATTTTCATTTTCAATTGTTTTCGTTTAATTTCTTATTTTTATTTATGAATTATTTTTAATTAAGATGGACTTAAGTCTTAGTAAAAGGTGTTATTTAAATCACTTTATACTCAGATTAAAGCAGTATTTATAAAATAATTCAAGTTGTAGATTCCTTTTATCGTGAAAAATTTAAATCTTCTTTCATTTTAAAACTGTATACCTACTTTTATGGAAGAGTAAACATTTTCAGCACAAGAAGTTTAAAAAGGTTTGATTCGTTGAGTGAAAGAGGTTACCAAGGAGAATCTTGTTAAGAGCTTCTTAGGTACTTAAACATGAAATATTTGAGCGGAAATCCCATTTAGCTAATTTAAAACGCCTTAAGAAACGGGGATAAGCAGCTCTTCATTTTCGCGTAGAAACGTAGGTAGCAACACACCAATCTGCCGATTTAAGGGGCCAAGTTGCATTGGTTTTTCTCAATGAATATGAGATAAACCAGCAAAAGATTAACTCTGAACGGAATGATGCGGCTAATTGATAAAAGATACTTTAAAAGGCACTTGGGTACATACTAATAAACGAGTGAGGTAAAAACCGGAACAAGGGTACGTTTCGAAGAAAACCTTACCCAGGCTGAACGCGTGAAAACGTTGTTGCAACCATTTTTCAGTGCACATGTTTTGTGAACAATAACACAAAAAAATATCAACAATATCAAAAAAATATCAAAATTGGTGACAGTTCCCAACAAAACTCGAGAAAGAACAAAAGGAAAGCAAAAGTCAATATTAAGATTATGACGAGCACTTATGAATATACTGATAGGAAAGAAGATGTATAAGGAAGAATAAATAAACTGATTGAGAATATCAAGGTACCTACTATATTGCCAGCAATAAGGGATCAATTTGTAGAATTTTTCTAAGTAATTGCATGAAAAAGCAGTGGGACCCACCCTTATATATAGGTAAGTTGATGTAAAAAACATTCTGAAAATATTTGTACTTATTTTAAGGACCTTATATATTATAAGAAAGGATCCTAATTCTTCCCTAGAAATATGTGCAAAATAATCTAAACATATATTTAAAAATCGATTTGTCTTTATTGTAATCGATTTTCATCTGGTGATTTCTCGAAAAGTAACGAATCTAGGCAGAACAATAGTCGTTCTAATCCCAATAAGCCTACTTGCCAAAAGAAACAACCGCTTGCTTATTTAGGGACCTCCTGACACACTGAATCAACACGGCCTGTCATAATGTCCTTATTTGAAAGTCATATAGATTAGAAAGGGTGAAACCCTGAGTAGTAGGTAAGTAGGTGAGGTATGTAGGACCTTTTGGGCTACGGACGTGAACAAACACGTGTATTAAAAAACGAAAACCCAACTGTGAACAAACACGTGTATTAAAAAACGAAAACCCAACTGTGATTTATTCAAAGTTATTGTTATTGTGCGTTTAACATCCGCCATTTTGAATTCATGAAATTTCAATAAAGCCGGTGTCACTTGCGTTGCTGAGACGAATCTTACGACAACTCAATGTCAAAATGCGCGCAGTAACCAGTTAAAAAAAGTTTTTTTGTCTACATACATACATACATAAAAACTCTCAAAAAACAAAACCCTCCTTCTGAGGCAGTCGGGTAAAAAGTAATCGGACACATATTGAAAAATCGATTTCTTTTTATATTCATCGACTTACGTCTGGTGATTTGTCAAAAAGTAACGAATCTAGGCAGAACAACAGTCGTTCTAATCCTAATAAGCCTCCTTGCCAAAAGAAACAACCGCTTGCTTATTTAGGGAACTCCTGACACATTGAATCAATACTGCTAGTCATAATGGCCTTATTTCAAAGTCATATGGATTAGAAAGGGTGAGAGTAGGTCCCTTTAGTGCTACAGACATGAAAAAAATATCAGACCCATATTGAATCATTTTTTTTATATTTATCGATATTCGTCTGTTGATTTCTCAAAAAGTAACGAATCTCGGCAGAACAATAGTCGTTCTAATCCCAACAAGCCTACTTGCCAAAAGAAACAACCGCTTGCTTATTTAGGGACGTCCTGACTCTCCTGACACACTGAATCAACACTGCCAGGCATATGCCCTTATTTGAAAGTCATATAGATTATAAAGGGTGAAACCCTGAGTAGTTCGTAAGTAGGTGAGTAGGTAGGACCCTCTAGAGCTACGGACGTGAACAAACACGTGTATTAAAAAACGAAAATTCAACTGTTATTTCAAAGTTTTTGTTTTTATGCGTTTAACATCCGCCATCTTGAATTCATGTAATTTTAATATAGCCGGTGTCAGCTGCGTTGCTGAGATGAATCTAACGACACCTCATGTCCAAATCCCGTGAAAAAGAATTTCTAGTCCATATACATCCTATAATGTGTCACCGTAAAATTGCAAATAACGCTGGATAATCTATCTCGCTAAATTATTATCTGTCGAAATATTGTAACACATTCACACTTATTACAATTTAACGTATAATTTTTCAGTTAAACGACCTTAAACCTCAAATTACAGTAAATTTTTTTTGATATTTATTGAAGCTTTGGTTACAAGACCATCAGCTTAAAAAGAAACTTACAAAACATTAAGTGACTTACACACTAGACTAAAACTTAATACTAAAACTAAAATTATATAACAAACAAACTAAAAATTATTACTAAATATAAACTAAATATTAACTTAAATTGTTTATAAAATATTTACAATTTCCCTGTTGTATTTTCTACAAAATCAAAAATGAAACTGTACACTTTCGGATGTTTTAAAAGGTCTTGTAAGTTATCTGGCATAGGATTTACAATTTCTTGACATAAACCAATAAGCAACAAGCGTTGCAAAGAAAAGTAAGGACAGACAAAGAACAAATGATTTAAGTCACAAATGTCACTACTACAATAGGTACAACAGGGACTATCACTCAACTTAAGGCGATGAAGATGAGCAGGAAATCTACAATGACCAATGCGTAGCCTACAAATGGTGGTTATAAAATTCCTGCCCATATATACATTTGGTTTTTCATACCAAGCTTTAGTTGATGGTATTGGGGCAATACTGGCAAGCCATCTACCCTTAACATTTCTAGATGATTCCAAAGAAATGGTCCAACGTTTTAACATATTTTGTTTGAGAAACACAACTAAGTCAGAATGAGGTACTTTAAAATCACAACTTAAAACATTCTCTGTTGACTTGGCAAGAGCATCAACCAGCTCATTGCCTAATATACCAGAGTGACCTGGTACCCAACAGAACTCAACCAAAACGCCCTTTGAAAATAAAATGGAAACATAATCCCTTACAGTATAAATCAGGTAATTTACAGAGCTACTTATTTTTTTGTTCTGTAGAGCCAAGAGGACACTCATTGAGTCAGACAGTAATATAAATTTCTTAGAACTAGAATATGAGATATTAGATATATAATCAAGAGCATGGATAATAGCTAAGGCCTCAGCTGAGAAAATTGAAAATAAAGTATTACAATTAAAAACTTTTCCGACATTACAAAAAGAATCATAAAAAGCAAAACTCGTCCTATCACTGGTTTTAGAACCATCGGTATAAATTTTAACATACTCTTGTTTAGACTCTAGAAATTCCAAAAAATCAAACTTTGTTTCGAATTTATTTACATAAACTGTCATATCCATAATCATGGTGTGGAAGTTGAAATCATAACATGGTAATTTTGTAGACCAATATACAACATCTTGAAACTCAAAATTCAGATAAGCTATTGACTCACTCATAGATGTGGTTACTGTTAGAGGTGTAACATTAAAATTTGGTATATTATAATTTTCTAAGAATCGCTGAATAATCACATTATCCCGACTAACTAACTGAACTAGCGTGTAAACCAAAAACACTGTATGTGGGAGCACCTAAGTTTTGAGAAAATGAGCAAAAAAAATTTTTATAGAAATTTGCTTTTTTTACGAATAACTTAAAACTTTTGAACTATTTTATGACTTAAACTAATGGATATTGGTAGTACCTTATTAGCCATTCTAATTTTACACATAAAAACATTGAACAAACAGAAATATAATGCAAATACAGTAATTTTCTTCTGCGTGATGAACATACCGCATAAATATTGTGGCTTTGTAAAGCAGAAACACTGTATTGGTTCATACAGTGTATTTATTTTACAATATTCCTGCTGCGCAAAGTAGGGATAGACTTAGCCTATCAGCAGCAGAGTCCTCTGACATGGTTGCAGCGTCCTCGGACATGGTTGCAGAGTCCTCTGACATGGTTGCAGAGTCCTCTGAAATGGTTGTAATGCCCTCTGACAAGGTTTCAGAGACCTCTGACATGGTTGCAATGACATCAGACATGTTAACAATGACTTCTGACATGGTTGCAGAGTCCTCTGACATGGTGACAATGACCTCTGACATGGTTGCAGAGACCTCTGGCATGGTTGCAACGACCTCAGACATGGTGACAATGACCTCTGACATGGTTGCAGAGTCCTGTGACATGGTTGCAGAGACCTCTGACATGGTTGCAGAGACCTCTGATCTGACATGGTTGCAATGACCTCAGACATGGTGACAATGACCTCTGACATGGTTGCAGAGTCCTGTGGCATGGTTACAATGACCTCTGACATGGTTGCAGAGTCCTCTAACATGGTTGCAATGACCTCTGATTTGGTTGCAATGACCTCTGACATGGCTACAATGACCTCTGACATGATTGCAGAGGCCTCTGACATAGTTGCAGAGGCCTCTGATACGAATGTAGAGTCCTCTGATATGGTTGCGAAGGCCTCTGACATGGTTCCAGAGACCTCTGACATGGTTGCAGAGTCCTCTGACATGATTATAATGACCTCTGACATGGTTTCAGAGGCCTCTGACATGGTGTCAATGACCTCTGGCGTGGTTGCAGAGTCCTCTGACATGGTTACAGAGACCTCTGACATGGTTGCAATAACCTCAGACATGGTGACAATGACCTCTGACATGGTTGCAATGACCTCTGACATGGCTACAATGGCCTCTGACATGATTGCAGAGACCTCTGACATAGTTGCGAAGGCCTCTGACATGGTTCCAGAGACCTGTGACATGGTTGCAGAGTCCTCTGACATGGTTATAATGACCTCTGAAATGGTTTCAGAGGCCTATGACATGGTTGCAGAGTCCTCTGACATGGTTACAATGACCTCTGACATGGTTGCAGAGGCCTTTTACGTGGTGGCAGAATCCCCTGACATAGTTACAGAGGCCTCTGATATGAATGCAGAGTCCCCTGACATGATTGCAGAGGCTACTGACATGGCTGCAGTGACATCTGACATGGTTGCAATGACCTCTGATATGGTTATAATGACCTCTGACAAGGTTGCATCGGCCTCTGACACTAATGCAGAGTCCTCTGACATGGTTGCAGAGGCCTCTGACATGGTTCCAGTGACCTCTGACATGGTTGCAGAGTCCTCTGACATAGTTACAATGACCTCTGACGTGGTTGCAGAGGCCTCGGAAATGGTTGCAGAGTCCTCTGACATTTTTTTTTTTTTTTTTTTTATCTATGATGGGCTTACTCTTGACCCCAATCTTACCCTAGAGCAGAGATGGGATCTACGGTGGAGCGAGCTTGCCCAGAAGATGCCTATTCACTCTAGACTTAAAGAGATTCAGGTTATATGCACTCGGAAATAACATGACATAACATAACCATCAAAACATGGTTGCAGAGTCCTCTTACATGGTGGCAGAGTCCTCTGACATGGTTGCAGAGTCCTCTGACATGGTTGCAGAGTCCTCTGACATGGTGGCAGAGTCCTCTGACATGGTTGCAGAGTCCTCTGACACGGTTACAGAGTCCTCTGACGTGATGGCAGAAGCCTAAAATACGTTTCCACAAAACCCGACCATTAAGTAAGGTTACCTTTAAATAGAATCATTCGAAATTTCGCATTCGAGGCACGCGCAATATTGTAAAGGTGAAACACTGTAAGTGCGTTTACAGTGTTATTGCTTTACAAAACATGGTATTATGCACATACAGTTTTTTTATGTTTGTCTATAACTTCAATAGTATTCACTTTTATGGTGGAATATTAAGTTCAGGGTATGTATTAGAGTCTAAATAATGTAATTAACCTTATAGAGTTAAAACACTGTATGTGGCACTTACAGTGTTTTGCTTTACACGCTAGTGAAGACAGAACTTATCAATAATATTACTCCTTCTGACAAATAAGGGAACTATGCCGGCTTCTACTTCTAGAGAATTTATGGGCGATGACATCATTGCACCAGTTATAACACGTAAGGCTTTATTTTGAAGAACATCCAATTTTCTTAGAAGATGATTTGCAGCATCAGCATAAAGCATACAACCATAATCAAAATGACTGCGAATCGTGGCAATATATATTGTTTTAAGAATTTTGGGATCGGAACCCCATTTTAAGCCAGCCAATGACTTGAGTATATTAAGACCTAATTCAGCTTTCTTACATATATGTCTAATATGTGGTTCCCAAGAAAGTCCAGTATCTAGTATTACTCCAAGATATTTCTCTTTTAATTTAACCGGTAACAAATTATTATTATAGGTAATTTTTGGATTATAATTAGAATTTCCTGAAAATAATACCACAGAACTTTTTTCAATATTAACCTCGAGCTTCAAATTATTTAATAAGATGCTGCTGACAACTCGAAGACAATCATTCATTTCAGTTTCCCCTTGCGATATGTCATCACAATTAAAATATATTACAAGATCGTCAGCAAAAAAAGAATATTTAGCATTCGCAGGAATCTTCTTCATAAATTCAACCAAACTCAAAATAAATATTAAAGGAGATAAGACAGAGCCTTGAGGAGTGCCCTTGTTAGTTAATCTCGGACCGTAAAGTCTATTTTTAATTTTTAGGAAAACCTGCCGTTCATTAAGAAAATTATAAATCCAACACAAAACAGAGCCAGGTATTCCTAAAGCAGCTAAACTTTTAACTAAATACTCATGATTTATATTGTCAAAAGCTCCTTTAATATCTAAAAAAACTGCTAAAGTAAATAGAGAGTTTTACCTAACAATAAAACTTACCTATTATTTTTCCATGAGATATCCGGAATCCATATTGAGTGAAGCATTGCTTTTCGTGCGTTCGTATTTGGCGCCTTGGTTCCCTCCGCCGTGCGCGCCGCAGCGCCCTCTAGTGGTACCGGTTATCGGGCGATACGCAAGAGCGGAAGTGGGGTGATCGCGGGGCGCGCACACTTTTTTCCTCATTATAGAACTCAATAATGTACCAGGTAGGAATTACCTGGATTCCGGATATCTCATGGAAAAATAATAGGTAAGTTTTATTGTTAGGTAAAACTCTCTATTATTTGTTCCGTTATCGATATCCGGAATCCATATTGAGTGATGTGTTTGATTTCTCCTGGTACCCCGTATGAATATGACGCTATAATGTGACACTATGAAATTAGAGATTATAAATGAAATGTGAATGTTTATGATATTATTAGATTAAATTTGATTAATAACATAAATATTAATTAAAGTTTAATGCATGGCATTAAAATAATTAGACAAGGACACTCGATTAGTGCATTCTTATGAATCAGTAATTATTTCTTTCTGATAGAATTTTCGGAAAGTATGTTCTTGTCTCCAATTTCCAGTAGATAAAATCTCATCAATTGAAAATTGTTCTACCCAATTTAATGAAGCAACAGCCGAACGAACTGAACCAGGTGTTGCGTTTATACCTGCCTCCTTCAGGACAGACTTAATCCAGCCTCCGATGATGGTCCTGGTAGCAGGCTTAGCGTTGCCTCTTGCCGTAAGAAATAAATTAGGCCAATTACCTTCACTGCGGCGTTGACTGGAGAGATGTAGAAGCTGGCGTACCCAAAACACACAACACAAGTTTTGATCCGGGTGCTGCAATAGTTTCCAGCCAGATTGTCTGTGTTGCAGGTTATCCGTCTTTGATCCAAATGATGGCCAAAATATGATCGCCTCTCCTTCGTCTATTAAACTTTCTGAGTCTATATTTAAAAGAGTGAGATCATGTACTCGCCTTCCAGATGATAGCAGTAACAGGACAGCTGTGCGTCTCGAAACTTGATATAGATTGCTTTGGTCCGGTGTGTTTGTACTTAAATACTGTAACAGTAATTTAGGATCCCAAATTGGAGGCTTGCTTTTCTTCTCTTTTGCGACAGAAATGGCTTTCAAAACATGCTTTATGAAAAAATTTGAAGACATGTCTACGTTTTTAGTTATATTTGTGAATGTAGCAATTACAGACTTGTGTACTAAAATAGTTCTGTAAGCCAGACCTTCTTCGTTGTGTAAGTGAGCTAAATAGCGAGCTACTTCTGTAGGAGAGGGACTTTTAAAACTCACTGAATTAGTAGAGCACCATCTCTTCCATTTCCTCCATGCGGGTGTATATGTATTTATAGTCGATTTTCGCCAACTAGACAAAAGCAAAGCCTTTTCTTGATCTGTTCAATCTTCAATTACCTCAGACCACCCGAAATCAGCCAAGCTTCCAAATTGATTTGTTTGATTTCCGGTGGGTGTAGCCCGGTCTGCGTGTCTATCAAAACCCGTGGAAGGTCTTCGATCCAATGCGGTGGACGAAGGGCTCGTCGCTCGAGATCTGCTGTCCAAAAGGCTTTGGTCCATTTCGGTACAATCATAATATACTTCCCGTGAGCCGTGTTGAGGTGCATCAGTACCTGGGGTATTAGGTTTGGTGGCGGGAACAACCACGCCAGATCGAAGATCCACTGGCGACAGAAGGCGTTGTGAAACAGAGCCTGTTGGTCGTGTGTGTCTCTCGATACATAGCTCGCGACTACGTGGGCTGTTTTCGAGGCGAAGAGATCTACTTCTGGTGTCCCCCACCTCTGGAATATTATCCGTGTTGCACTGTCTGTCAGATGCCACTCCGGACAAACTCTCTGACGAGATAAGGCGTCTACTTCGGCGTTGTATTTTCCGGGGAAATAATGAGCTGTTAGACATACCTGAAGCTGATCCAATAGAGAGAGAAGCTGTCTTGTCAGGTTCAGTAATTTCTTTGATTTTGTGCCGCCTTCTTTGTTGACATACGCTACCACCGTACGATTGTCCGTTTGAATAAGAACATGAGCATTGTGTAAGTTGTGACGTTGCTCTAGAATCGCAGCATACACGGCATATAGCTCTTTCACGTGCCAGTGTTGTTGTTGTCTTGTCCACTGACCTTTCATCATCGTGTCCCCTAATTGAGCGCCCCACCCGATGTCCGATGCGTCCGTCGTCAGTAGGTGGGTTATCGGGTCGTTGTGTATCGACATCGTCCCCGAGGCAGCATCTATCCACCATCGCATTTCTTCGAGAACTGGAACGGGTAATGCGACCTTTCTGTGTGGATGCATTTTTGACAACTGTCGGCTGTAGTGTTGCATTGTTCGACAGTGTAACCTCCCTCTGGGAATTACGAAAGTGGCAAAGTTGAGTCTCCCCAGAAGTGACTGGGCTTGTTTGAGGGACCAACTGCCTTTCGACGTCTGTTTCTGAAGTGCGTTGCGTAGCGTTATGCACTTCGGCTCTGACAAGGATTTGGTGTTTTGCTCGGTGTCCCACAGTATGCCCAGGAACTCCAGGCGCCGAGTCGGAGCCAGAACAGATTTGTCGAAGTTGATTGTCCAGCCTAGCCTCTGCATTAGATTGATCACGAAATTGTAGTGGTGGCAGAGGAGCTGGCGATCCTGGTTCGCAATTAAAAAATCGTCGAGATAAACTACGCACCTTATGCTGTGAGATCTCAGGTACTCCGCGATCCAGTTGGTTACAGAAGCGAACGTCCTTGGGGCTGACGACAGTCCGAACGGGAGACATGTCATTTGTAGGAGTTTTCCTCTGTAGCTCAGCCTCAAAAACCGCCGATGCTGTGGTGCGATTGGCAGGTGAAACTATGCCTGACTGAGATCCAGTTTGGCCATCCAGTCCTCGTCCTGTAGGAAACTGGGTACACGAAAGTGACTGAATAGCTGAAAGTCTTTTGTCTTGACAAAGTTGTTCAATTGTTTTAAATTGAAAATTGGTCGAAACGAACCGTCTGGTTTTGGTACAAGGAAGAATGTTGACAGGTAGCTCGGTGATGTCTTCGCTTCCTCTAGCACTTGAGACTGCAGCATGCTCTCGATCTGTCCCGTCATCTGGCTGCTCTCCTTTGTTTTGAAGCAGTCCATGACCAGACGATTCGGGTAAATTAGGGGAGGCTTTAACATGAAGGGGATGTGCATACCTTTTAATATTTTGCAGATATAATCCGGTGCGCCCAAATCCGCCCAAACATGTCGATATTGCCGAAGACAGCCCCCCCGAAATGGCCGCGAGTCATGCGCGGCGGTTCTTGTATTTGGTTGGTGAATCAGAGCGACGCTTCTTGCCCTTGTCGCCCTGTCCATTTCTTGATGTTGATTTCTTGTCCGAGAATGGTCTTGCTGATTTCTTAGGTTTACCTTTTTTGTTAGTGTTGTTACGAAAGGTCTTATCGTTATGAAACTTATTTGTAGGTTTCGAGGAATCTTCAGGTTTGCGGTCTTTGTTGAAATTAACTGGTGTTGGCCGCTGCGATGATGAGCTGGCCGGTACTGTTGTTAATTTTTCTGCCCCCCCAATTTTTTGAATGTAAGCGTTTAGCAACTCACCATCAAAAAGAAACTCGGCGTTCGGGGGTATCTTTTTGAGTGCCTCACAATGATACTCATCAGGAATTTGCTTGAGAAGTAGTTCTCTACGAGAATAAATTGTATCGGCACGCCTACCGCAAGCCATTTGCAAAATATCGTCAGTAGTTTTTATATACGCCGAATTTTTGCTAAATATCTCCTCAATTTTTGTAAATAGTGACGTAGCCGATAAGGACGTGTCTTTGTTACTGGCCCAATCAATTTATCCTTGTAACGTTTTACACAGCTCATCTTTTTGAAGTAAAATACCATTAGTGACAGCAGCAAAAGAACGCTCTAGAAGATGCAGGCGATATTCTTCGTTTGACTGAGATTCAAAACGTTTCAATTCGTCATTGATACCCAATTCCACAAACCCGGGGGTAGTTACGTATTTTTTCTGAACTTCAGCAAAACGAATAGAATTCCAATCACTAGATTTGAATCTTTGTAAATCGCTTAACTTTTTCACATAATCCTCGTTAGATTTAGGATAAATCGGTTCTTTCACTACTGTACTTGGTTCGGAAAGTATTAACTGACCTTTGTTCGCGTCCGAGATATTTGGAGGTAGTAATCCTAGCTCCGTAACTCCTTGGGATGTCATGACCTGCCCGCCGGCGCCTTGAGCACTAGCAGACGAGATACTTGTAGTAGTATTATCGGGGGTGGTAGTAATGTTATTCGAATTCTTACCGTCATTTTTGTGGCTCATATTTTGCACATTCACTGCTGTAGCACTGACATTATCCACTGCTGGTAACCTCGATGATTGTGAATGTGCGATCAGGTTCGTCAAAAAAGCAACTTGTTGAGACAAAAATTCAAATTGTGGATCACTTACAAGACGCGCTCGTTTGGACTTACGAGCGGGGCAATCCTTTTTTCCTTCCGGCGGGTCCTTACCCACCGCTTCCTGCGGCTGTTCCGGCCGCGGGCTGCCGGCCTCATCCTCCGAACTGGACGACGAAGATGAACTACCCGAACTTGATTCCGCGTGACTACGTTTTTTAGAAACTGACGGGTCTATATTTTCGGGATTAGAATCCATAGCGAAGGGAACAAAATAGTTGAAAAAAAAATACGTCTAAATTATTAAATTTTGAAAATTTAAACGAAAGTCAAAAAGCGCAGCAAGCACGTCCGAACGCAACGAAAGACGACGCTATAATGAGGAAAAAAGTGTGCGCGCCCCGCGATCACCCCACTTCCGCTCTTGCGTATCGCCCGATAACCGGTACCACTAGAGGGCGCTGCGGCGCGCACGGCGGAGGGAACCAAGGCGCCAAATACGAACGCACGAAAAGCAATGCTTCACTCAATATGGATTCCGGATATCGATAACGGAACAAATAATTTGTTATTTCGAATACTGTTTCTTATGTCACCAATGAGACAAGAAAGATTATACATTGTACTTTTACCTTTGCGAAACCCATTTTGAAAATCAGGAATATACATTTCGTTTTCAATAAACCATTCAATACGATTTTTAAGCATAGTTTCAAAACACTTTGCAAAACACGAAGTTAAAGAAATAGGTCTATAAGCGTCTAAACTATTAGCATCTTTATAAGGTTTAAGAATAGGTACAGCATATTGTATTTTCCAGCTGATAGGGACATAACGTTTGTGCCACATTTGATTAAAAATATCTAACAAAATAGACAAAACACTATCCGGTAAACTTTTAATAACTATATAGGGAATAAAGTCTGGACCAGGTGAAGTATTCTTTTTATTAATAAGAGCAGTACGAAGCTCATGCATGGAAAATGAATCCTTTATCCAATGAGCTGAATCTGAACCAGGGGATAAAAAATAAGGCTGAAGATCCAACGAATTCAAATTATTATTAGACGAAGCTATCTTATCCAAATAAGCTAACGCATTGCTAGGATTGTCTAGAAAATGAGTTTTTATAGAAGTATTTAGTCGCGAGAATTTAAACTTTTGTATATAATCCCAAATAATTTTAGAAGAAGTCATACGATTGAAACTTTCACACAGTTTGACCCAACTTAAAAGTTTTTGCTCGTGGAAAGAGAACTCTTTTCTTTAGCATCAAAACGCTTATATAAAATATAATTTTCTAATGTAGGATACCCTTTATATGACTCAAATGCTAGTTTAGCCGATCTAACAGCTTGACTACAAAGATCATTCCACCAAATTAAAGCTTTACGTTTTTTCGTATGGCAACTGTATGATTTCCTTGGAAATGTCAATAAAATGTCAGACAGTTTTTGAATGAAATCGTTGTACGATAACAATGGATCTTCTGAATTTACATTGAAATCAGAAAATCTTTCCGTGCATAAGTCATGAAATTCTTTCCAGTTAATCTTATTAAAATTTACATCAGCTAAAGTGTGAATAATTGGTTCAGAGGGAACAACTACGGTCCTATCTGACGATGAAGATGCACCATTATAAATAACGTTTATATGAATGGGAAAGTGATTACTGCTTAGTGGATCATCCGCAACAGAAAAACTACAACTAGAACTTAGTGACGGCGAAGAGAAAGCCAAATCTAAGACATTACCTTCCTGGCCAAAAGGAGGAATGGTTGTGAAAGTATGATCATTCAGGCATACCAAATTGTGGTTATCTGCAAAATTATTAACTATATTGCCTCGTCTATTGCTGTCTCTACAGCCCCATGAAGTACTGTGCGCATTAAAATCGCCAACAATTAAGAAGTCTCTGCTTGAAATTTTGGAGAAAGCCTCATTGAGATATTGCACTCTAAATTTACCATTTGGAGGGGGAGGAATATAAACACTAAGAATATCTATAGTTATGGAACATAATTTAACTGAAATCAACAAGTTTTGAAAATCATAGCAGGAAGAAGTTGGAATAATGGAACAGCAATACTTACTTTTGGTGGCAACTGCAACACCACCATGAGGTCGGTCTGAATCCTGTCTAAAAATTTGAAAACCTGGTAATTTTATACTTCTATCATGACCTAACTATGTCTCATTAAGCAAAATAATATCAATTTCCACACCACATGAACTGATATAATGTTTGAGCTGATCTAACTTACTAATAATACTTCTGGAATTCCAGTGCAAAATTCTGAGGTATTCAATGCCAACTCCATCACTATCCATTAGGAGTGGTGAAGTTAGCAATAAGCAACTCCTTGATTACCTGTGAAGTTAGAGGTTTACCCTTGCCCTTTGACTTTTCTCTTTCACCTAAATAGTCCATCACAGTTTTAATAATGCTAGTTAAAACAGTATCAGAATTTAGGATGTCAGACATCATCGCTCTTCTGTGAGGTGTTTGCAATGGAGTTTGTTGGGCTCCGCTTGCAGAGGCTGGTTTGGTTTTAGATACAGCTGAAGCATAAGAAACCTTTCCGTTGATTTGTTGTTTGATGTTTGCTATTTTTGCAGCCTTCTGCGGGCACTGCACTGACACTGCCGAATGAGGACCTTGGCAGTTTACACACTTGATACTGTCTTGATTGTCACACTCTTTGAAGAAATGGGGTCCAGCACATAACGAACAAACCTGCTTACTGCGGCATGATCCACGACCATGATCAAACTTGTAGCATGTGTAGCACTAGCGTAGCGGCTTTATATAAGGTTTGGTGTCAAACCAAATATGGTCATAGGTAACATGATCAGGCAGAATTGATCCAAGCATTGTTACCAACACAGTCTGGGTCGGAATGAGTGAACCATCTGGGGCTTTGCGCATGAAACGTTTTACACCGATGACCTCAGCAGAAGACTTCAGTTCTTGCAGCAGTTCTTCCTCTGTTATTTCAATTGGGACCCGTATAATACCTTGAACCTCCAAATTATCATATGGCACTCTCGCAATCCATCCGTTTTGCTGAAGTAAATGTATGTATGTATGTATGTATAATCTCTTTATTGTACCTTTCTTAAAAGTAATACAGGAAACACATTAATATAAGAACAAGATATGGCACAAAGGCGGACTTATCCCATTAAGGGATCTCTTCCAGTCAACCTTTGAGAAACTCTGAGGAAAAGTAGTGAGCAGTAAATTCTGATTAAGTAAAAATTTGTTGGCGTTTTCTTTGTCTTTAAAAAACACCTTTATCAATGACATTCCTACTGCTTTCACGTGATCCACTCCTAACACTGATCGTAGGATGCCGTTAGTTTTTAATATGTCCATTTTTGTCTCAGTAGATGCTGAAGTCAGTAATATAGGGTACTCCTTCTTGCCATTTTCAACATAAATGTGGTTGTAGTCTTTAAAAAGGCCTCTGCGGCTTCTGTTAAAACTGGCCGTCATTTTCGCAGGTTTTTCAGGGCCTGATTGCTCACCTTCAAATTTACGTTTTATTTTCTCAAACATGTGAGCATCTTCATGCCCACCGCTCTCGGCACCCATTGCCGCCCCAATAAACACAAAATATCTTATCAGCAAGGGCTTTAAACAATTTTATTAACAATTTTATAAAAATTCCGCCTAGTCGCTTCGAACTTGGCGCCCTTTTTCAATTACAGTAAAACGAGCTCGCGTTCTGATTGGTCAAGTCAAGCATCATGTCGCCAACGACGCCATCTTTGTTTCACAGCTGATTTCCTTCGTTGGTTTTCGAACATAAATACATCGTTTTTGTTTCCTTTTTTATAATTTCGTGTTGATAAATTGCTCATATAAACTTATGAAATAAGAAAATAATCTCTTAAGCACTGTTTGCTTTCGTTCGATACCCATCGAAATGGCGATCAGCTGTCAAATAAACATGTTGGCGCGATATACATGATACTCCACCAATCAAAACGCGAGTTGACAGTTTTACCGTTTGATATTGTAATATTTTAAAATTGATACGTTAAATTGTGATCGTGTGTATGTCTTACAATATTTCGACAGATTGTAATTTAGCGACAAATATTATAATCTAGCGGTGTTTGTAATTTCACGGTGACATATACATACAATATCTCGAAAAACAGACACCCCCGTCTGAGGCAGTCGGGTAAAAAAATAATCGTATACATTTTTGAAAACTTGATGTATTCATCGATTTTCGTCTGGAGATTTCTCAAAAAGTAACAATTCTAGGCAGAACAATAGTAATTCTAATCCCAATAAGCCTACTTGCCAACAGAAACAACCGCTAGCTTATTTAAGGACCTCCTGACACACTGAATAAACACTGCCAGTCATAATACAATGCCCTTATTTGAAAGTCGTATATATAGATTGCGCTAGCCAATACTTACTTTGTGATATAGATTAGGAAGGGTCCTATCCTACTCTCCTTTTGAGTGAGGGTCGTACCTACCTATGGCATAATAAACCAAAATCGTTTTTATTTTTTAATTATCAAAACTATATATTTGTTTCTGAGCGCACCCAACTTATACTTAATTTGAGTTTCAATAGGCTTATTATAAGTATTACTTATTCTTACTTTATCTACTTAATACTTTTTCAATACTATTTGATATTGCAAATGGACGCAATATATTACTTATTTAATATTAAGACATTATTAAGATACATTAATTTTAGTAATGTCGTATTATTTTCTGCAATTACTTTTATCAAATATTTATTAGTCGTTTGTACTTTACAAAAGTCCAAATTAAATAAAATAAAAATGTTATGTTCTTTTTATTCAGTCTAATCGTTTGTTTCAGTTTACTTTTTTTTTGTTTACTTGTTTAACTAAATTTATATAATTCTTATTAGATGTTAGAACTAAAAACTAGTATTACTCAAACACATCATTACTAAAACAATTTTCGTTTGAAGCTCAATATAATATATAGCTAGAGAGATGATAAACACCCCACCCCAAAAAATCATTATTGCTCAAATAAGAGATACAAAAACAGGATTACATACATACATCGCGCCTATATCCCTTGCGGGGTACGCAGATCGTAAACGTCTGTAAAAACGTCTATCCATTTACACCACGTCAGACAAAATATTTAGATTGAGAGTCATTCAGAAGACTGTGTATCACCATAGTGACAGGTTGTCAGCCTGTCGCCAAAAATTGCAATACACATCAACTCGCAAATCCCTAAGTCGCTTCTTACGACACCTACGAAAAAGATATAGGGTGATGCTATTCTAAGCCACCACACGGCAAAATATAATCGTTTTAAAGGTACAAAAGTGCCTTCCCATTTAAACCTCTCTGCATAACATTTGTGGGTGTTATTAATCTAAATATACAGCTAGAGGTGTTTAAACACCCCACTTTGAGAGATGAATGGGTTCATAGTACTGTTAAATGAGTTTCATTAAGGGATAAACGCGTAGGTAATGGTCCATTTGATATAGTGAACCAATACGCACTTATTTATATTAAGGTCCTATTCATTCAGTGCAAATATTTTCAGCGTGTGTCTGTCAGTCAACTCATGAAACTGAACAACTTTCCCAAAGGACCATGCCTAGGTAGAAATATAAAAAAAATACTTCCGAAACAAAATGAACCAGTTGACCGAGTCAATTTGGACGGCCAGATTTGTTTTTTTTTTAAGTAAAGTTATACACGATTGATTACAAATTAAGTAAGTAATTGGTACGTGTGCGTTTTGAACCAAAAACTAGTATTCAGTGGTGAAAATTTTGAACATTCTGTGACTAGCGGCATCTATACAGCCGATGCCTCCACCACCAGGGCCATCGCGGCTCAATTGTACCCTGCAAAATAGTGCAAGTCTATCTTAACCAATAAATCCTACACTAAAGTGGAAAGTTAAAAAAAAATATACCTAGGTACACGAAACATGTTTTAGGGAATAATAAACCTTCTGTACGAAATTACATAACCTTCTAATTTGGCTTTCTTTTTCATAATCTAAATTATTAGAAACAGCTTCACTGAGCGACAAAATTCGTAGAAAGAAATAATTCTTGTGTACAAAAATTACAAATCGATTTCACTCAAGACGACGGTAAGGACCGGTTCTAATATACCTAAAGGTAACCCCCAAATGTACCCGCGAACTTTTTAGGTACATAGGTACCCTTTTGCAGGTCATATCTTAAGTACTGCTTATTGTTTTCCGGTAAATGCTGATTCTTTACATGCTCTTGCATTTAACCGTACGAAAATCAAACAAAAGTGTTGCTATAAAGAAAGATGCGTTCCCTGGGGGAGGCTTACGTCCAGCAGTGGACTGCAATAGGCTGAAATAGATAGATAGACAAAGAAAGATGTTGTACCAGTTGTCAGAAGCCGGAATTTTAATCTCATTCAAATCTTAGGTACCTATTTAACTATACGACCTCAAAAAAACCGTGTGGTACCATGTATAATACCGTAAGAGGGGTGACGTAAAAAGCTACTAAAGGATAAACCTACCCAATTCTAGACTTTCAAGTAAACCTAGGCCACAGTGACCGTTTGCACAAAAAGGGCTTATCCCAGATAGAAAATTCATTTCATACACGTGTACCTAAATTCAGGCAAATCCCATATCTGCAGAACGTACCCGAATTTAATATCCGTTTCTAAATTGCTAATGTCTTAGTCAAATACATTTGACATGAAATGTTTCAGTCACCCGAGTCGATCAATGTCAATCGGTTATTAAGTATTTTTAGAATAGCATCACCCCATATCTTTCCCGTGGGCATTGTAAAAAGCGACTAAGGGATCGCAATTTCAGGCAACAGGCTGACAACCTGCCACTATGGTGGAACTTTGTCTTTTGAATGACTCTCAAACTTTTGTCAGACGTGATGTAAATGGCCGTTTACGCTCTGCGTACCCCGCAAGGGATATAGGCATGATTTATGTATGTATGTAAATTTTTGTTGCATTTGCACCATTGCACGTTTCAAAATTTCACCTAATATACCTAGGTAAATACTAATCTACCTCAAAAAAAACCGTGTGGTACTGGTACCTTGTAGGAGTGACAAAGCTATTAAAGGATAAATATACATACCCAATTCAAGACTTTCAAGTAAACCTAGGTCACAGTGACCTTTTGTACAAAAAGGGCTTATCCCAGATAAAACATTCATTTTCATAGACGTGAAACTAAATTCAGGCGAATCTAAGGCAAATCTCATTTCTGCAGAACGTACCCGAAGTTAATATCCGCTTCTAAATTGCTAATGTCTTAGTCAAATAGGTACATTTGACATGAAATATTTCAGGCGCAAGGTCCTTAGAGAAGACGTGAGCCGTAAGATGGCATCTGTCAAACAAGTTATCTTTGGAGACGTGAGACGTGCGACATCACGACGGTTTAAGATGCTACTATACCGAGCTGAAAGATCGTGAGCTGTCAGTTGATAAAAATATTTCTATCTCATTTATGCATCCCACCCGTCCCGCAGCCGTAAAAGAGACAGTTACAGCTCGCTACCGGAAAATTTGCGTTCTGGGTTTACCAGGTTCCCCGTTCGAAATCGCCACCAAATTTGTTGATAGTGGCATTATTTTGCTGCCAATAAAATATTCTATGCCCGTGTCATTTGTTTTGCTAAAATTATTGTCATATTTAGAAGATACCAAGGCGTAAACTTGGTGATAATTTTAGAGCATTTTGCCACGGCCATATCTTTTTTTAAACGCATTATTACAACCGGATAAAGAATATGGAGCATAGTTCTAGTCCAGAAGAGTTACCACGCCAAAAATTGAGTCGATCGGTTGCGAATTGGCAGAGGGATACGTTGAAAGCGTTTGTATGAAAAATAATGACTATAGATCCCTCTTAAACCGTTTCCATATAAAATGTTTGAAACAGAAGAAACAAAACTACACACGTGAGACGCGCGTCGCTACGATAACGATTGCTGACGATCGCTTGCCTGACAGAGGTCATGTTGCGCGTCGCGTCGCTCGTCTTTTCTGTAGAGCTTGCCCCTAAGCTACCAACTGTGCTTTAGAAAGATCAATGTCAAATCGGTAATAAGTATTTTTACTCGGAAATTGCAAAAATAACGCACGACAAAAACAGTAACGTTATGTAGGTAGTCGGAAATTCAACGTTATATTTGAGAACGGTAGACAAATCCGACAAAAGAAATGTTAGCAATAAAATCCTAAGTCAATGAAATTAAACCCAGACCCCGAAATATCAGTCAACTAAGGTCATTTTCACATTTGCCCCACGATCTTGCGGCAAATGATAATTCGTAGTACAGCATCACGCAGTTCTTCATCATCAAATCACATGACACCAACCGAATATTGTCACTACATCATCCAGTCACTATGCTGATAATAAGTGGATGTCCTCTTTCAGTCATTGGTCGACCTATGTGTCTAGGCTACGCTAGGCTACGATTGCCGAAGCATGGCCTAACCACTTCATAATTTCCACCGTCCATCGTGTTTTTACGGTTTAATGCTTTTTTTTATGTGGTTCCGGCTTAAAATAGCATGACCCCATATCTTTTCTGTCGGTGTTGTAAAAAGCGACTAATGGAATTGAGAGTTGATGTGAACTGCAATTTTATTCGGCAGGCTGACAACCTGTCACTAAGGTGATACACAGTCTTTTGAATGACTCTCAAACTTTTGTCAGACGTTGTGCAAACGGCCTTTATTTAAAACCATTTGTGCCCAGCCTACCTTGTAAGGGTTATGTGCTGATATATTATGTATGTATGTATGTCACAGGCCGGCAAGATACCGCAAAACCATACGACACGTATGTGATCCAACTAAAACATACGAGTACTACATTCTCCAAATTAGTTGGTATTTGTTCTCGTAATAAGAGTAGGAGTATCATTGTACCGTTTTTGATCCCTTCACTGATGCTATTATGTCTTGAGTAAACGGGCGGATAAAAGTCGCTGGTTCAAATCCTGCCTGCGGTGGAAAAATTTGCAAATGAAACAAAAAATTACATACATATATTACGCCTATATCCATCGCGAGCAGACAGAGCGTAAACGGCTGTAGAAAACGACCATTTACACCACACAGCTGACAACCTGTCACTGTGGTTATACACAGGCTAGCCTGTCGATTAAAATTGCAATGCACATCAACTCTCAAATTTCTTAGACGCTTCTTACGACAACCACGGGAAAAATATGGGGTGACGCTATTCTAAGCCGGCACCACACGTCATGCAAAAAACCTACATGTAACCTTACATGACAAATCAAAATTATCAGCGACATGGCGCGGTGTCACATTCTCTTACTAGGTGAATTTTCGTCTTCTGAAGAAAAGAAGAAGGTAAGTTTTTTATGGTAGCGTTAGAAACGACCGTCTGTCTACCCCACGCTCAGTTGTTTGCAGAACTAAATAAACTTGCTTCGTCTTCTCCGCTTACTTTATTATGTGGATGCTTCGATTGGGTTTGTCGGTTTCTTCTAGCTGCTGTCAATGGTTTTCTACAAATAAATACTTACAAACGCTTCCAATTTCTAGTCATCATCTGCCTGCTCTTATCCCAAATCAGATTGGGTCGGCGTTCTGGGTGTCATTATACGGGTTTAATAGTGTTCTGCATATTGTGCGACATTATATTTCTTTCATCTATGTATATTGACTCATACAATAAACGATTGAAATTTAAATGATTTGTTAGAACTCACAAGCAGTAGCAATTTGGAAATGTTTTATGAAAGGCCGACTGCCTAACGTCAACGTTCTTAGGGAATCTTAATGTAGGTGGTATCTCCGGCACCATGTAGTTGACCACAGTCGACAGATATTCGTTTAGATATACGCTACGTCGCCTTTTACGAAACACCCTGAGAGGACTAGGAGTGGCAGTAGTCTTAGCCACTACCACACGGTTCAAAGGTTTCAACACTCTTTCAATCAGATTTGATATCTTAGAGACATTTTTAAAGCTCAAAAATGACTCACTTCGCTTTATATTGAAATAAGATTTATTAAATTCAAAAGTATTAACAGTGGCACCTCAATACACTCTTTTGTGGGATCATTTTATTCTTACGAGCTAGGTATTTAGGTATCGTAACTCCTACATATGAAGAATCAATACATATGGATCTTTTAACAGGTAACTCTAAGTGCTGCTGATAATATGATAAAAGTACCTTTCATAGTATAATATTAATAAAGTTCTGAAGAACGAATTTCAATAGGTAATTTAGGTAATAAGAAAAATTTGTTTACGTCTACCTCTAGAAAATTGTGAGAGGTTCGGTTTATATGGATTCATGGCAATTTGTATTTTTAACGAGAATAGATATCTCTTTATTTTGCCGTGTGGTGTCGTCTTAGAATAGCATTACCCCATGTAAGAAGCGTGTATTGCAATTTTAGGCAACGGGCTGTTTGGTGATACATAGTCACAGTTTGAAAGACTTTCAAACTTTTGTCAGACGTGGTGTCAAGACAAATGTCCGTTTTTTAGGTGTGATATAGGTATGTAAAATGTATGTATCCCTTTATTTTTCGTACACGTGTAAAAATTATACACGAGAGAAAATGAAGTGTTCGCAACCAAACTAACGGTACCATAGCCTTAAACTAACCAGCTCTGTATGTAACCAAGAGATGGGGATCACACACAATGTCCGCTAGCTTTTTTAGCACTACGTAATGCATGCGTTAAGAAAATGCGAATTTCCACCCGATTCCCATACAAAATACGTTGTCTGTTTTGACTAGGACCGTATTTGTATTTATATGGGAAATTCGCATTTTTCTAACGCACAACCTAAAGTAGTACAACAAACGGACGTTATGTTATCCTCTTGGATACAGAGCTGGTACCCTTAGCTGGGTCGCAAACACTTCATTTTCTTTCGTGTATAATTTTTACTCGTGTACTAGAGTATTTTACGCAAAATAAATGGATACATACATACATTTATGTCATGCCTTTAACTCTTGCGAGGCAGGCAGAGGTGGAAATCCCCATTGTCCAAACGCAACGCTAAATAAGCGCACCAATGGACCCCTATGTGAACCCCGCGTAAGCTTTAGAAATGTTCGTGTTCGCGTTTCACATGAAAACTCATAAAAAGGTGAACTCGCAGCAGCGGTATATTTGTGAAATATACTGAACTTCCTCCGCGAACTAAATGATGGCGTCCATTCTTTGCGCTGTACAAAGGTTAAGCAGAACTTGGAATGTAGGGTTAAAATTTTGTTAAAGAAAAAAGAGAAGTTATTTGTTCATAGTGAAAAATCTCTGTCTTGAAGTAGCGGTTAAGAATACTGCCACCCCTAGTTCTCAAGGTGTTTCGTAAAAGGCGACCAAGAAATTTTTTACCTCGGCTTAATATCTGTCGAATATTGTACACCGCATGTTGGTGGTGATACCACCTACCACCTACAGTAACTTTTAGCCGGTCGTGAAACATTGCCAAATCCTTTTGTATCATGATTTTATGCTCTTAAAACAAGTTACGCCCACCCCTACTGATTTGAGATAAGGGCCGGCAGATGATGTTCATAATCTAGTACTTAAGTTGGCCTCCCGCTTGGGTTGGTCATGACTCATGTCATTTCATGACACTATGATTGCGAATCTATTTTTGCTGTCAATCATACTTACCTACAGCAACCGGGATCAAAAGCTTCACGTGTCTCAATCACTATAAAGCACGAACCAATTTCCTTACGGACTGTAAACGGATCTCGAACTGCTAAATCGCACAGCTTGTTAAATAAGAAACGTTATTTTGTAACTACGTATACTTCCAGCATTACCTACATCTAACCTAAGTAAGTTGGTATTGGTATGCAACGAGCATTCCAAGATTATTGTATTTATGAGAAAAATATTGCAACTAGATTCTGTACGCAACGAACATTCGGCAAAACAAACACCCTATGGGCTATTGCCACATTGCCTTGTGGTAGCGGCTAAGAATACTGCCACCCCTCTAGTCTCCTCAGTGTGTGTAAGAAGTGACGTGGAGTTTTAACCTCTGCTGCCTCTGCTGAATATTTATTGACTATGGTCAACCGCATGGTGGCGGTGATACTACCTACAATAGCATTCCCAAAGAGGATTGATGTCAGGCAGGCGGCCGGTCATAAAACAAAGTCAAAACATCGCCTTTTGGGGCATGATTTTTATGTTCGAACAAAACATGTTACGCCGACCCCAACTGATTTGAGATAAGGGTAGGAAGATGATAATGATGATGCCACATCAGTATTCAGCCGATGTGGCGCAGTGGTTAGTATGACTGCCTGCCACGCAGAAGGTTCCGGGTTCAATTCCCGGTGGGCTTACTCACAACGTTGGTTTTTTATCACTTTGTGATTTTTTCTCCAGTCATTTAAGGACATTGCAGGCTGAACCACCTGATTGTCCGAACAACAAGATGGTTCCGTGCTTCGCATGGGCACGTTAAGCCGTCGGCCCCGGTTGCTGTCTAGTATGGCGGTCATTACACAAGCATGTCAGAGACCTGCTGCTTGCAGTAGGCGGTTGAAGAACTCTGACACCAGGGTTCATCGGGTCGTTGGACGACTTGGTGTCCCACTCGAGAGAGATCAACAACAGTATGTATGTACCCGTTGTTCTAAAAAACCCGGTGCTCCACTCCCCACTAATGACTACAAAATGCTCGCGATGAAATCTACACGACACGTCATTGTCATACAGACAAACAATGCTTACATAGGGCTGCTGCATCCGAATGTTTTTTTTTAAATAAACAAGTAGATGTGTTAAGAAACAAAAACCCGACTGCGGTAATTTTAAAGTACTATTTTGCTGTTAAAATCCGCCATCTTGAATCTATAATTTTTTTATATAGCCAGTGTCACTCGCGCTGCTGAGACAAATCTAACGACACCTCATATGTTAAAATCCGACTATCTGTTTGGACTGTAGCCCGTGAAAAAGATTTTTCTTGTCCACATACATACCTACATACATATATACATACCTACATACATACTCTCGAAAAACATAACCCTCCTTCTGAGGCAGTCGGGTAAAAAATAGTTAAGCATTTGTCCGCAATCTCACCTGATGTTAAGTGACGATGCAGTTGATGATGGAACATGCTCTCCCAGATAATGCCTATTCACTCTCGCCTTGAAAAGGCCCAGGTTATAACGTTCCGGAAACAGATCCGCAGGCAGGGAGTTCCACTCTTTAGCAGTTCGCATTAGAAATTTAGAAGCGAAGCGCTTTGTGCGAATTTGCTTGGTGTCTACGATATAAGGGTGGAATCCCAACCGGCGTCTCGTGCACCGGAGATGGAATGGTGACGTAGGTGTCAGATTTACAGGAAGATTACAACAGATTTTATAATAACTAAGGTATCTACAACTCCATTGGCATACATCATCATCTGCCTGCCCTCATTCCAAATCAGTTGAGGTCAGCGCAGTATGTTTTGTTACAGCACAAAATCACGTTGAAAAAGGATTTAGCAATGTTTTAAGACTGGCCGCCTGCCTGACGTTAACCCTCATTGCGAACGCTATTGCAGGTAGTATCACCGTCACCATGCGGTTGACTATAGTCAACAGATATTTAGCCGAGTACAGGGTGTTTCGTCGCCTTTTACGTAACACCCTGAGTCGACTAGGGGTGACAGTATTCTTATCCGCTACCGCACGGTAATTAATCAATAAAAGTTCGATTGAAGTTGCAGTTTAAAAAAATCTACTGGGTAGGTTAGCTCGGTCATGTCAGGTCTCTCCAGCGACATCTGAAATATTCCTCACGACGGCGAAAAGCCATACCTACTACTATTACTACTACAGCTAGAGTCATTCGGGGTAAAACTGCGCAGCGGGTAAAACTGCGCACCGTCGATATTACGGAATAGAGCGCAGGGGCAGGGACGCTGATTAGCTAGGAACACGTGTACCTGAACCGACGTTTTAGGTCCAGACACTGTGTGCAGTGCGCGTCGATTTCCTACCTATTAGAACCAAAAATACCAAAACGTATGCAAGGAAAAGTTTGTGGGAGTGTGGATTAGGATCATGCAGAGTTTGCTTCTACTTGTTTACTTTCTATACATATTGAAGTTCTTTTTCAGTTTTTGGAAAACTTCCAAAATTTTCACCGCAGGCACGATTTGAACCTGCGACCTTCAGCATCAGTACTGCCGAAGCCCTAACCAACTGGGCTACCGCGGTTTATTTTATTTCTACCAGTTGGTTACCAGTTGGTTTGGGCGTCGGCAGTACTGATGCTGAAGGTCGCAGGTTCAAATCCTGCCTGCGGTGAAATTTTGGAAGTTTTCCAAAAATTGTTTACCTAACACGAGAAGTGTTTTAAAATTTGGTATTCTTTTTCAGTAACAACATTTCAACCGTGTCTCAAAAGTGTCAAAGTTACGATGAATTGTTTTGAGTACTCATTGAATGGGGTAAAACTGCGGGGGTAATAGTGCGCACATAACGTATGTGGCTAGATGTGCGCAGTTTTACCCCACTATAGTAATATATAAAAACGCATTTCTGTACAGAAATACCTATATTAAATTAGATCTTTCTTTTTTATTGTTTTAGACTATAAAATGCCTCGTAATTATAAAATGTAAACATCTGATAAGACCTTAATTATTGTGAAACCCTTGTACGCAGTTTTACCCAACACACCGCGTAGTTTTACCCGCATCACGGGGAAGAAGTGCGCACTCTGACTTAGTCACTGTTTTTTTAAATACATGAAAAACCGCAGATTACAACGCAAGTTGTGCGCACTTTTACCCCGAATGACTCTACAGCCACAAAATTGCACTGCTGGACATGGGCCAGAATTTGTTAATAACTAACGATGCCTAATAATGCCTATGGAACGTAATTATTATAATACCTCCTAAAATTTTAATAGTAACTAATAAATAAGTATTGTAAACTGAGACTAAATTGGTGATAAGGAACTTCTTTCCAGTAAACATAGACGCGATTTGAAAACTAAATAAGTAGCGTTAGGCTCACGATTAACAGTTCACCTCGGAATTGGTTGGTACTAAGAACAGAAAAACAGTAACAACTTATCAACGTTACAACTTATAATAAGTCAAACCTAAATATTATTGTCAACCCTAGATCTCGTAACAAATATTCCACAAACGACTTTGGTCTTTAAAACTTCCGTGTAAAGTTATATTCACTTCGGAAGCGCGGTGACTATTTGTTAAAAGTGTTACAACTTTTATTCGGTTACTGGTCTAGCTAGTGCACTCTCGTACAATTTCAGAGTCACTTGAGTTTGTTGCGCGAATTTAATATTTTTTGACAAGGGTCAGATTGTAAAGTTTTTTTAAGGTCCTTCGAACATGCGCCTAACTTTTTTTGCTTAAGCTACCTGGTTTAATGAAGAATGGTATTACAAAAGGCGACCGAAGGTCATGTTTTCTTACTAGCACTGAGGCTCGTTCATAAACCAGGTATTCATGCTTTCCACCTACCACTTATAGAACCGCCGCCATTCGTAATCAGAATCTTTAATAACGTAAATAATTTGGTTTTACGAGTATAACACGACTAACCTTAGTAGGTATTAAGTCGAGGCTTATAGAATCTCGACGTTTCGATGCAACACGAGCATCATCTTCTTAAGCGTCGACTTAAAATAACAAGGTTGGTCGTGTTTTAAATTAAATATGAATATGAGATATCCTTGTTCGTTTAGTAATAATTTGGTTTTGTCTGTTTGTTTACCTACCTAGAAGAATAATATCTCTACATGCATTATTCAGAAAGAAAACACGGGAATACATTTGTATGAATAGCCGAAAATAGTCATACCCTTGTTCAAACACTAATTAAAGTTTATTTTATTTACAATTGTTGTAACTGTTTAAATTATGCCTTACCTTTTCTACAAAATACCTACTTTTAACTCTATTGTAGTACAAACTAATGAATTCATGACTTCATGGCAGAATAATTAAAACTTTCCAGAGTTTCCACGGAAATTCAATAAAATGTAATTACCACAAAGCACTTTCCGTCCACAATTTCATTTTAAAAATCGCATCTCATTCTAGCAACCGGAGTGACATTAAAATACTCTTTCAATGCATAATTACGGCTTCACTAAGAAAAGAACACTTTGTTGAAATAGTTTTCAAAATACGTTTTTTATGAAATGGGACCTATTTTTGGAAACTATTTGGCATGAAAAAGTCAACCGCAGATCGTCTCTAGCCTGTAAGACTAATTTCAGTCGGAGTCATAAAACGTGGCGTAATAAATACGACCCTTGCCTTTATAAATAATTAATTTAATAATTGTTATTGTTTTTGTTTACTTTATCTACTGACCTTAGATTTTAAACATTTTATACCTATAATATGACATATTCACGAATTTCAGCTTAATTTTATTTCTTTGACATTACTTTGATGTAAGTTTTTGAGCTACTTTTTGTAGCCAATAGAAAATTAATTGTATCCAGTCCACATACCTAGGTAGAGCGTCGAGTTCTTTTCTATTGGGCTTATATTTGTTACAGTCTGCTCGTATAACTGGCGCACATAAAAACGTAACCCAAATCGGCAACATTATTGTTTATATTCATACAGCTTTCTATTATAACTGGCGCAAAATTATGTTCTTTATCTGCGCCAGTAATAGTCAGCTGTATCTTGCTTGTGTACCCGAGGTTCTACGACGCCTACGGCGTAGCTAAATACTACGAAGCTACGTTTACTAAGAAGCCACCATTTTGTGTCTTTTGTACGTACAAATACATAATTTCTTAAAAGAAAAATCTAATAATATTAGACAAAGAAAATCACATTCAAATTAAGTACCAAAGTTTTAATTTGATTGTCCCCTGCACTGCAACACCTATTTTATTAAATTTTCTGAGGCGATTATTAATTTTGCTAAAACAATTTTCAGCTTTTCATCAAAGTTTTTGGTTAACACGATAACTAAAGAACACTTTAAAATAATTCGTATCTACCTGATGAAATCTGGTAGGTAGGTATTCGTCTACACCATTTCTTCTTCTTCGAGTGGGACACAGAAAAATAGCCATGTGGTATTGTGGTGTAAATGGCTGCTTTTACAGCCGTTTACGCTCTGCCTACCAAGCAAGGAATAGAAGCATTATACATATGTTGTCTAAAAATACAAACTGACCTTTTATAAGATTTTTCTTGTCATGAGGTAGCATTTCGCCCTTTTTATAAATGTAGAGTCACAACTGATAATTTGCTAATATTTTACGCCGCCATTTTCCGACAGTCATGAGGGATTTGCGTACGAGAGCCATATTAAGACGCAGATGGTTGAAACGGCTCTGGGAATCACACGTTACATGTTTGCGGTTGGCGCTGATAACTGCTGACAATCGCTTGTCTGACATAATATGTCATGTGGGCGTCGTGCGTCTATTCTGTGGAGCTTTTCCCTAATACTGCAGAAAAATTTCAAATTTCTTGCTTCCAAGTAGTGTTGGCGAACTAGCGATAGTTTTACCATCGATAGCTTTCATTCATTAAGGCCTTTACAGGGTGTTAATTTAAATGCATGCCATAGCTTCAGGGTAGGTTTAGTATCGATAAAGGATCACTTCAAAATATAAAAAAAAAAACATTTTTTTTATTTACTTGTCTGACATTTTGATTCCAATTATTATAACTCGTTCAATCTCAAAGTTGTTTAGACCACAGAGGGCACTCTCTAAACAACAACAATGTCAAAAATTGATTTTTCAGAACTATCGAACTATCAATAGTCCAAAACTATCGATAGTATCGATAAATAATCAATAGTTCAACGATAGTGAAAACTATCGATTTACAATCGATAGTCCACTATCGAGCGGCAACACTACTTCCAAGGATAGGCTTTCGGTCTGGGATACACGATACTTTGCCTAAAGATTCAACGTTGTAGCAAATAAAGTCATTTAGAGGGCATTTTTCTGGGACAGTGATTAGTTCGTCTTGTCCAGTCTAATTAGATTTACAAAGTAGAGATCCAAGAAACATGAAAAAATAATACTATTCTACTGCCTTTTACTAAAACGTTCCAAGAGAAAACTTATTTACATAATAGATACTTAGAAGTGAGCATAAGAACGAAATTATAATTTTTGTAATACCTATTTCAAGGGCTAAACAAACCTATTATATTTCGCCAAGGAACATGAAGTAAAATGATATTCTCAAAAATGTCTCTTTGTGTGTGTGTGTGTGTGTGTGTGTGTGTGTGTGTGTTAGACTTGGGTAACTCATGAGAGAGAGATAAAAAAGAAACATATCCGTCCAAATTATAATATCACTCACTATCTCACTTAATTTTCAAATATATCTTCAACTCATGAACTACGGTTTCATTTTTGATGCCAGAACGACTGAGAGATGAGTTAGAGTAAGGGAGAGCAGAGCTGTCTGTTTAAGAGATGAGAACAGATGTGCAGGTCAATGCAGGATAATGTAAACAAAAAATGACCTTTTTTACCAATGCTTTCACGCTTGCTAGTTACAATAAACTCAACTAAGGGGTAAGTAAGTGCTAGGGTTCGGTCGGCGACATTTCTGTTTATTTCTAAAAAATCTTACAAAAAAGAATCTAAGAAAATAATTTTTAAATTGTCTCCTTTGAGTAACAGAACAGATGCATTTCTTTGCAAAAGAAAGGGTTTCATTTTGTTAGTACGTGTTTTGACTTTAACACCAAAACAGTTTAGAAGTTTAAGAGTTGATAAACTTTTAAGTGAAATATCTTGAAAATACAGCAAAAAACTGAAAATAACTTTGAAAATATAACAATATTTCAGTTGTTAGTTAATGAGATTCGTTTAGATAATAAATAAATAAGTGTACACATAGTATAAATTAAAAGACACTGTCAGCTATAAAGAAACAAGTGTCCCGTGGAATAATTTCAGACTAAGACAAAATGTTTTTTTTTATTTAAGTTTGTGTAAGTTCCACCAGGTCTATGTTCCACAATTTTAAAAAATAGTAGTCGTCGCGTGCCATCCGTATAGCGCCGAAACTATTAGTGGATAGAAAATATTGATACTTCACTCTTTCGGCAATTTTGCCTTAAATTACTTAATAAAAAATAATTATGAGTCCTCAGTAAGAATATAAAAACAAAGTTGGTACCTACTAAACAAAATATTCTCAATATAACAGACTAAAAATGCATTAAATAACATTATCTTGACTCGTCAAAGATCAAGATTGTTTAGTCCCTGTAAACAGCATCATTTGTCCTATTGTTTGAAATTGACCTATTCAAACTAAACTCAACACAGCTCAAGTGATAATAAACTAACAAACATCCGTTATTTTTTTTTGCATGGACTTTAACATGCTGTGTGAACTCGCTTAGCAAAAAAACTTAACATTCAGTTGATGTTATGAAACAAAAAGCTCGGGCTCCTTCACTGTGTGAAATGAGTGAGAGATATAAATGAGTGATATATATCCGGGGACACAATTGAGATATATCTCTCTTTTCATCTGAATGACACATTTTGCGCATCTCTAGTGTGTGTGTGTGTGTGTGTGTGTGTGTGTGTGTGTGTGTGTGGTATTGTGTTCAACAATGATATTATATGTAGTCAACCGAAGCTGGGACAGTTTCACAATGGGTACCTATGTTTCTTTATTATTCTAAAAGCTTCATTCAAAATTCTTGCCAAATGTTTTGATATTATCAAATCTTGGCAACAGCATCTTGCTTCCTGCAGTTCACAATAAAATATTTGATTACAATGAAATGAATAGGCACCGACAGAGTTATTTGGGCACTGTACTGCTGTGTTATAGCCGTGTGGTGCCGGCTTAGAATAACATCACCCCATATCTTTCCCATAGGTGACGTAAGAAGCGAGTTGATGTGTATTGAAATTTGAGGCGCAAGTAGACAACCTGTCACTATAGTGAACACAGATTTCTAAATGACTCTATAAATGGCCGTTTTTCAGTCAATTATGCTGTGCCTATCTCGCAAGTATGTTGTATGACGCAATGTATGTATGTATGTATGTATGTACGTATGTACTTAAAAATCTCCAGCGGTGTCCGCCAAAACTGTTGTTGTTCCCGAGTCCTGACCAAAGATGACAATAATATCTACTTTTCTTCATATCATTCTTTTATCCTATGTAACAGGTACGTATTTTGAAGCTACTGTGGAATATTTTCGTTGGAATAAATAGTTTTAGTTCGATTTGAGTTCTACTTAGAATTCAGTCAGCGACAAAAACGTTTTATTGCAATCTTGATTGCAAACCCTTTGAGAAAGCAAAATTGAAAAATAAAAAATGTGTGGTAGAAATTGATATCCAATCTCCAAAACACGTACTAAGAAATTGTGTGCCATTGTGTATTTCTTTTAAAATTCCCAGCGAATATTTCAGAGAAAGCTTTCTTTACGAAGGGCAAACAGAATACTATAGGACTAGTTTTTTGGGTCCTTGCCGTCCTTGGGGCTCGGTTCATTGGAAACAGGTATGTACGCTATGTACTAGGAGTTAACTTATTTAAAAGATCATCTCTAATACTGGCACTTTATACAGTTGCTAAGTATACCCAGTCTATATTGACCTTTTAAGCTTGAGGTGCCGATGGTACAACAGTTTGATGATACTTGGTGGTACAAAGTTTTCACATTACTTCATAATTTAAATATCCGCAAAATTCGTACAACTTTGTTAGAACGTTCAACAAAAATTTGCTTTGTGGTTCAGTAAGTAAGTATAATCTGTCTTAATAAAAGATTTTTGGAAAAGCATTTTAGAAACATCTCTTGCATTAATTGTATTGTACAGTACCATCAGTAAAAGTTGATCCCTTATCTAAATGGTCTTTTCGGGAAAATCTGAGATAAATTGTCATCACAAGGCACAAGCACAACAGTCCACTGCTGGACGTGGGCCTCACCCTATTGGGTTTTGTCATCATACTGACTACGATTGACATACAGATTGGCAAGCGCAGTGCAAGATGCGTTCACAGGGAACGCTGCTGCCCATTATCTGGATACTCTCTGGTACCAGCTATGTTTTATAAGATCCATGGGAATGTTATAGTTAACTTTTCCAAATTACTTAGGAATTCTTAATTTTACTGCCCATTTCCGTCCAAAGCATCTGCGTCCCTTCTTCCACCATCAACCATTACTTAATTCATGTACGAAACATTTTTATTAAAAACTTCCTTCTTCTGTACGAAACTCGCAAAATATCACGAACATTAGAAAACATTATTCAATCTATGAATAGAAAATTTTCACATTGGCGCAAGAAAAGTTAATTATTTTGGAATTATTTTTTGTCAATACTCAAACTTACATCGCATAATAATGAACAGCTCTTTATATTAGTCACCTTCGAAATAGCGAAGAAATACCTACATCAATATAGAATCAATCTCTTATGCATAAAAGATATAAAAATCATCATAGTGGATGGCACGCATTCTAGAGTATTTTGCGATTTGCACAATCCGCCATACTAAAAACAACTTGTGACAGGCGCAATTTGATGCGGCAACCGTGCCGTGGCCTAAGAGTTTCAAAATAATCACCTTGCAAAGTATAAATTCTGTAGGTATACGTAAAGGTACCTAAACAAAAATTAAGTAGATAATCCTAGCAATTTTTTCATATTATTTGGGAACAACTTTTACATTAAATTTGCATTTATGTCAGAGCTTTTGCGGGTTTGGATAACTGGCAAATAAAAAAACCAAAATGCTTAATACAATTAAAAAAACAAAACAAATAAAATTACTTACCGGTGAACAGGTCAGCTGGTATCGGTAATTGACGCGGGAATGTTCGGTAAAACCTGCAGTGGAACGGAGTAAAAGGACTCACTCAATTTAATTCAAAAGAGCTATAGAAGTTTATTGCAGGAGTGAGCATTGTTCCTGTTAGAATATGACGAGAAATACACATTACGACTGCTTGTGTGTTATTATTGCGCACAGCGCAGCGCTATCACATGCGCTAGGACTATGCGATCTTCCATCTTGTTGTCATACTGCTGCTATTTATTTACCCGTTCTTTCCGTAGGAAGCGAATTTTAACCCGTAGTAAAAAGTTGAATAACCACTGTGTATCGCACAATGCTGCGTCGACGGACGCTTCTGTCAAACCATTTAACATTAACAGTATTTATATAGGAATAAGGTCGAAATTCGTTTTGGGCCAAGGTACGCAGCGCAAAAATTACGTTGCGTGATTTTCTCGCCTATCTAGTGCCATTTGGCGCTTGTTTTGGAAGCCAGTTTGAAAATTAGCTGTACCGTTATTTACATAAAGATACCACGCACTTGGGTATCAGGGTTCATCGGTTCGTCAATCAAATCAGTGTCTCTTGTGATTGAAGAAGAATTAAGCCGATAATAATAACAAAAAAAACTTGATGATACTGGGCGTAATGCAGCACCGCTCTCTCCATCTTCAGTTTCTACTATAGTTCTTGTTTGTTATTAGGCTTTCGTAGTCTACTAGAAACCCTTATAGTTTCGGTAAGTCTGTCTGTCTGTCTGTATGCCGCGCCCTTATAACTCCGTCAGTTTTAGAGCTATCGACATCAAATTTGGTGTGAAGATAGATCGTGTTGACCCAAATTTAGAAATGCTGAGAAAAAAATATTTTAAAAGTATTTTGGACCATTCATACAAGTTGAAGGGGGGCAAAACAAATATTTTTCTTCTGTAATATTGAATAGGGTATCGTTGAATAGTTCCTTAAAACTAAGGGGAGGTTTCTTTAAAACAAAGTCACTAAAATGTTTCTGTCTCGAGATATTTGCTTTTAAAAGGGGCGTTTTTGAGCCATAATTTGTTCCAGCTGTAACTCCTGAAGTATAAACGATAAAATTTGAAAAATATGGAAATATACTTTCATTTTTCTATTTGCGGTTGGTAATCATACAGCTGCAAACAAACCAGCAACAAAATTAACTTTGTAACGCTGAATAACCTGGTATTTAAACGTTGACTACGAAACCCACAAATATGTGGGCGTGTCTGACACGCTCTTGGCCGGTTTTTTAGTTTACTTAACCTTTAGTAATTATTTAATGCGCTCTCCTTAGCTTTTCCTGCTACATGTGTACTATAGGATAATTATTCACCCAAAGGGGTGTGGCAATAATTGAATTGTGGTCGAATATTCGAGATGTATTCCCAATAGATTGACCACAGGTACTTTTACACGCGAGTAGTTAGGACTATTGTTAGGTAAGTAGGTAGATAGGTTTCAAACATTACCTACGAGTATGATTCACGTATGCGTTAATTCGACCGCAAAATTTTAAACGGTAAGGGCCTTACCACGAAAAAGATAGATACGCGTTAAAAATTGGTATCTAGACACACGGCAGTGTGTCCGCCAAGTTCGAGCAAAGAACCGACACACCGGCCGTGGGTTATATTACACGAACCATTTCGGGCCAAGTTCGACCCACCTGTACTGTAACTCAAAATCTATTTTATCTACGCATATGAAACTTCTAGTATCTGTCGAGATCTACTTACTTATCTAAAATACAAAATTTCATTAATGTACCTTGTATTGTATTGTAGGTCTTGAGATATTGACGTCAGAAAATCGCTATTTTTACTATACACTCACTGACTGACTGACTCACTCACTCACTCATCAAAACCTAGACCACTTCCAATGGTCGTATTGGCTTGAAATTTGGCATGGAGGAGGTCTTTAGGTCAAGGTAAAGGAAAAATATGAAAATGGCCAAGTGTGAGTCGGTTTTAAAATAATGAAGGTGTAAATTCATACCCTAAGGAACTAAAACAAATATTTATCTATATCTTCAATGGTGTACCGACCTAAAATTCGTTACGAAGGTTTGTAATTTAGCCAAAGTAAAGTAAAAATTGAATACAACCGGCTACGTGTATTATACCGCCCTGACTTGGCAAGCTTATCAGTAAATAGAAAACGTGTAAAAAAAATCCAAGATATTGAATGTGCAATGCGCTCTAACGTGTCAGTCGTACAAGACAGCATACAAAATGACAAAATAAAAAAGTTTCCTTTGCCACGCAAACGTAGAAAAATTTAATAAAAATAACTAGTCCATTTCTTTGTAAGAAGCATAGTCCATATAGTCCATATTCAAAAATCTGAAAATTAGTATAAATGAGACATTTCCTTAACTAACTTAATCATAAGAAAAAGAAAAATAAACCTTACAAAAATGAAATCCCACCCAAAACATAAATGTGAAAGGCTGCCAAGTTCGATAATATTGGAATGCTTCGCCTATAAAAGAAGTGAGATCTAAATAAGTACCAAGTTCCACACACAGACCTCAGTTAAAAATAGTTACAGGAATGCACACTTGATTTTCCGCAGTTTGTAAACTACCTAAAATTCTAATACTTACAAAAACGCAAACCTGTTTTTTCAGCAGTTTCCTTATAACATTTTTTATTTTATTTTTTCTGTACTTTTTAATGATATTACTTGGCAAGATTTAATAGAAAATTATATACTTGACTCATTGCGTTTAGTAGGTTTATAACAAAGTGTGTGAAAACTTGCCAAGTTATACCATTAAAAAGTACAGAAAAAATAAAAGGGATTTTCATTTCTATTACTAAGTAAGAAAAATACCCACACCCAACAGTACGCCGTCAACTACTAATAATAACCAAAATTTTCAAACAATACGAAAAACCGTATAGCTCAGAAAATATTACGTTCTCGAATATAATTTCGACTTTCCCGGCAAAAATATAAATCAGCGCAGCGGAAACGTTTAGTTATCTGTAATTAGAACGTTATTCCATAACTCACGCGCGTGTGGACACCCTACCCCACATCGTAAAACTTCAGGATACGAACGAAATTTCTAGTACATTGCGCAGTGGGTAGATATTTCTAGTATTTTTTTTCTATCTTTTATTTAACGTTTAGTTACCTGTAATTAGGACATTATTCCATAGCTCACACGCGTTTGGACACCCTACCCCACGTCATAAAACTTCAGGATACGAACGAAATTTTTAGTAAATTGTGCAATACAAAATTTTAAACGGTAAGGGCCTTACCACGAAAAAGAAGTAGTTATATTGCATCTTAAGTAGAGAGGGATTAATTTTTATTTTTATTAACAAGTTAGACACACCCACACTCACAGCAAGCCCTCAACTACTAATAATAATTTTCATACAATACGAAAAAACCGGCCAAGGACGTGTCAGACACGCCCACAAATAGGGTTTCGTAGTCAACGTTTGAATATCAGGTTATTCAGCTTTACAAAGTTAATTTTGTTGCTGGTTTGTTTGCAGCTGTATGATTACCAACCGCAAATAGAAAATCTTTTATTGTACTGAAATCTTTCGTGGTAGAGTATCCGTTATAGTTTTCTTGGTAACTTCAGATTGAGAAGTATATTCCATATTTTTTTCAAATTTTTAGCGTTTATACTTTAAGAGTTACAGCTGGAACAAATTACGGCTCCAAAACGCCCCTTTTAAAAGCAAATATCTCGAGACAGAAACATTTTAGAGACTTTGTTTTAAAGAAACCTCCCCTTAGTTTTAAAAGACCTATTCAACGATACCCTACTCAATATTAAAGGAGAAAAAAAATTTTTTTGCCCCCCTTTCACTTGTATGGGAGGGGGTCCGAAAAACATTTAAAATTTTTTTTTCTTAACATTTCTTAATTTGGGTCAACACGGTCTATTTTCATACCAAATTTAATGTCGATAGCTTTAAAACTGACGGAGTTATGAGGGCGCGGCATACAGACAGACAGACAGACAGACAGACAGACAGACAGACAGACAGACAGACAAACAGACAGACAGACAGACAGACTTCACGAAACTATAAGGGTTTCTGGTAGACAACGAAACCCTAAAAAACCGCATAGCTCAGAAAATAACGGTCTCGAACATAATTTCGACTTTCCCGGCAAAAATATAAATCAGCGCAGCGGAAACGTTTAGTTATCTGTAATTAGAACGTTATTCCATAACTCACGCGCGTGTGGACACCCTACTAACTACCCCACATCATAAAACTTCAGGATACGAACGAAATTACTAGTACATTGCGCAGCCGGTGAATTTTTCTAGTACCTTTGCCCAGCAGTGGGACACTGAACATGCTAATAAAAAAAAATATCTAATCTTTTGTTTTTAGTCAGTACGCAAACTCTACGGGGTGGTTCCGCTCATGATTATGAGAAACTTTTACTGTGAGACCATATCCTAAATTAGAAAAAAAACAGCTGTTCCATTGGAAATTAAAACTTACACGACCGGAATGTACTTATGGAAGAAATTATATTTTTCTCAATTTCCAAGATGGCTTAAGCTTGATGGTAAAAGATGTTCATAATTAGGGTGACTTTGTATATTTTTGGGTTTACACAGCATTTTTATATCTGTTCAATATACATGTTCGAACAAAACATGTTACGCGGACTCCAACTAATTTGGGATAAAGTCAGGCAGATGATGCTGACAACTTGTTTATAACTGGCTGGCTACGCAATGTACATCAAACAAATGATGATGATCTTTCCGGCCGGTTTCGGCCATGGCGACCACTTCTACTCCTAATCAAGTCGGCGCTGATGCGCTCGTAGGTGGCTATTGTAGCCTATTTTGGCAGTAAACTCCCGTGCACAGTGTGGGCACGTGAGTTTGCCATTGATATAATTGTAGTTAATGGCGGCGGGAGGACGGGCCTTCAGTTCATCGCGTTTAGCGTCAAGGTCTGCTTTACGCTGCTCCTCGAAGTCGCGGATTCGCCTCTTTACAAGACCGCGCCATTCTGGCCGTTGTGCTGCCAAAACCTCAAATTGAGAGGGTTCGATATTGCATCTTTCGTATGTCTCTTCTGAACATCTTTAAATCGAAGGAGTTGACCGCCATGCTTTCGCTTGCCCTCTCTAGCTCAGAATAGAAGATGCGCTTCGCCACTCGCTCATCCGCCATCCGGGATACGTGACCGCACCACCGAAGCTGTCGACGCATTAAGTAGGCTTCAATGCCACCAACATTGGCTCGTCTTAGAACTTCGGTGTTTCGCACTCGGTCGGACCATCTGATCTTCATGATGGTGCGAAGGCATTTGAGGTGGAATCGATCCAAAGTGCGTATGTGGTGACGATACACACCAGGTCTCGGAAGAGTACAGAAGGTTTGGCAGTACAATCGCCATATATACAGATATTTTTGTGGCTAGTTTAAGGTCATGCGAGCAGAAAACCTTGGAACGCAGCTTCCCAAATGCTGCAGCTGCAGCACTGATTCTGCTATTGATCTCAGCATCAAGGTCACACTTAGCTGTAATAGTGTTCCCCAGATATCGGAACTTGTCAACCTGTTTCAACATATCTTCACCAAGCTTAATTGTCAGTGTCTCACGACCTTGTGTATCCAGGACATCACTTCCGTCTTTTGACACTAATCTTAAGGCCGAATTTGCAGCATGCTTGGTGAAAAACGGTCATCAGTTGTTGTAGGCCTTCTGGGGATTCTGCAAGAAAAGCATCATCGGCATACATAATTTCAGTAATAAGTGCATGCGAGACTTTGGTGCGCGCCTTAAGTCTAGCCAAATTGAAAAGACTGCCATCAGTGCGGAAGCGGATGCGGACTCCTTCGGAGACAGTATTTAGGACCTCCTTGACTACTACCGCAAAGTATAAGGCGAACAGTGTGGGCGCTAGAACGCACCCTGTTTCACCCCACAGGTGACGGGAAAAATCAGACTGTTCACCGTCTACAGAGACGCAGCACTGCATATTGTCATGCAGGAGTCTCAGGAGGCGCACAAACTTCCGTGCACCCCAGTTTTCCTAGCACCATCCAGAGAGCCTCACGAGGCACACTGTCGAACGCTTTCTCCAGGTCAACAAAGCAGAGGTACAACTGACGACCTTGTTTCTCTGCTTTCCTGCAGTTGACGTACCGAGAAAATAGCTTCACATGTGCCTCGGTCAGGTCGGAAGCCAAACTGGGTTTCGGGCAGAATCTTTTCTGATAAGTCCTTCAAGCGGTTTAATAGGACTCTTGCAAAGGCCTTTCCGGGACCGATAATAACGAAATACCGCGGTACGAGTTGCAGTCAGAACGGTCACCTTGTTTGCTTGTAGAGGCACTAATGCGAGACACTTTAAAATCGTCCGGGACTCGCTCCTCCTCCCACATTCGAACAAAAGTTTCCATACCAACGAGTGCAGCTCCGCACCGCCATATTTAAGTATTTCGCCTGGTATAAGGTCAATGCCAACCGCCCGTTTATTATGCTGCTGTCTGATGGCAGTAACAACCTCATCACACGACAGGGGCTCGTCCAGCTCGGTGGCTAGGGGAGTTGAGGTAATAAACTGATGTGATGCAGGTTAGCTGATCGATCTACGTTAAGCAGATCGTTAAAATGTTCAGCCCACCGTTTGAGCACATCCTCTTTGCTGGTCAGAGTTGCGAGCCATCCAGAGACCTCAAAGGCACTTTTGCTCTATGGGGCGTACCTGTCAGTTTACGCACCTCGCAGTAGAACTCCCCAAGCTGGTTTGTATCGGCAAGCCACTGCATCTGACAAGCTTTTCCTGCCACCACTTGTCTTTTATTTGCCGAGACAGCCTACGTAATTCTTGGTCACTTTCTTTGACTGCCGCTACACCACCTCTCTCCGATGATGCTGTCGCAGGAGCTCTCGATGTTTGTCGAATGCTGCCCTGAGAACTTCGTCATTGTCATCGAACCAATCTTCACTACGCCGGTCTTTTGTACCTAAAGTAGCGTTAGCGGCTTCTATAAGATGACATGACAAATTTCGCCAAGCAGCATTGACATCAACTGTCTCATTTGTTGGCAACAGATTTTCGGTTAAGGTTTCAGCATACTTTTCTCATCTCGCGGTCTTGCAGCCTATCCACGTTCAAGACGCAGGCTTTTTATCATGGATCTACGAGGTCGACGAAGGCGAGTCGCAGTTTTGTGACAATAATTCGGTGTTCAGTCGAGCAGTGAGAACCGAGCATGAAGAGTGGTACTTGGACTTGACTGATGTCTCTTTGCCGCATAATAGCATAATCGATCAAATGCCAGTGTTTGGATCGCGGGTGCATCCACGTCGTCTTGTGCTTAGCGGCAAGTCTGAACATAGTGTTCGATATCGCTAGATCGTATTGAGCACAGAGACTGAGTAGCAACTGACCATTGCTGTTCATGTTGCCGACTCGTGTCGTCCCAGAACTCAGGCCAAGCCTCATAGTCCCGACCAACTCTGGCATTGAAATCGCCCAGCAATAGTATCTGCTCTCTGGCGTTTATGCTGTCAAGGCATTGAGATAGTTCCTCATAGAATTTGTCCTAATGTCATCAGACTTGTCTAGCGTTGGAGCATAGACACTGATAACATTAAGGTAGTTGTCTTTGTCCGAGTGAAGGCGCAGTGTGGTAACGCGGTCCGAGATGTGAACAGGACATTCTTCAAGTCGCTTTACTAAATGATTTTTGATGGCAAATCCTACCCTGAACGTCGAGGTTCAGATACGGATGTACCTTTCAGAAGAAAGTGTATCCCCTCCATCTTCCACTAGTTCTCCTTCATCGGCAAGATGTGTTTCGCTGAGTGCAGCCACATCCACGTTATAGCGATGAAGTTCCCGAGCTACTATAGCGGTTTTACGTTCAGGACAGGCGTTGCCATCTCTATCAATGAGCGTTCTCACGTTCCATGCGCCAAATGTCATTATAGATGGTGTGTTATTTATTTTATTTTTGTTGCGTCGACCACGTGTTAAGTGATGCGATGGCAGCCGTGGTTACTACCTTCCAGGAAGGGACGAGCATTTGTTTGGGCACCTTTCTGGCCCCCTCGACTGAGCAGGGAGCAGTGCTTCCTAAATAGGGCTGCTCTTGTCATCCCAGGTGCTGCCGAATTCGCATTGTCGTCCCGATTTTTCAATGCAAAAAACGACTGGCGTGTACTCACCCCTGGGACCGCCTGCGTGCAGGAATCAGACAAAGCCCAGCTTGCACCACGCTGAACCTCTCTGCACTTCAACCCATCGCCGCAGGACTTAGCGTCATCGGGTCCA